>BMAO01020536.1:0-684691 GCA_019973975.1 Trichonephila clavata
ACATGTTGTAATTTAAATTTTTGTGAAGGAGTGCTATTTTTTATATTAAAAATATAATTTTCTCAAAATGATGTTTTCAAACTGCGTGTACCTTTTCTCAGTGCCTTTTGACTATGTACACAAAATAATGTTACTGAACATAACTGATGTGTAACTATATATACTGATGTGAGATTTTTTTAATATTCCCAAAATATTTTTGTAAAAGTTATTGTGAAAAAAAATGATTATTTTCAAAAAATTCATGGTGATACTCTTACCTTGCATGATTTTGAAGGAACTTAACAATATATTTCGAAAATCTCACTTCAGTATAAATATAAAAGTATAATTAATATACAGACAAAATTTGAAGATTTATATTCAAGAGTGGAGTCTCAAGGGTGTTAACTTTCTCTAATGGGCTGAAAATATAAACAATATTCAAATACATATAACTCTTTGAAATTAACATTAAATAATTCGAATCTCTTACACATTATTTATAAAGGAATGGGGCTCCAGAAAAATGTAAAATGTTTGAAATATAAACATAATTTTAGAAATTATAAGCATATGAAAACAAGAAATATTTTTATAAGAAATAGTAATTAAGTTTTACGTTGCGCATGCTATTTTCAAAAGTATTGCTTTAATTATTAGCAATAAGTTGATTTATAAAGTTAAATGTAAAAATAGTTAAATAAATAGAATAATAAATAAATTTTTATTTAAAATAAAAAAATTATATTTTAAAATTTTTTTTTAAAAAATTTCATATTTTCCAAATATTTTGAAATACAAAGGATATATTATTTTTAAATTATTAGAATGTAAAGAATATTATACATTTTATAATTCTATAAAGTTTTATATATCAGAGGCTAATATTTTAGAAAAAAGCGGGTGTGATGCAAAAATTATTTAATATTTATTACAAAGTTATTTCTGGGATCAAGGCTAGCGTGTCATGAGTTCGATCCTAGTACCACTGCAGACCTGCCGTGTAGGGGAGCGATGCACGTTAAATCTGTCGTGAGCTCAAACGTCCTCCCGTTGGCGTGGTGTGGTAGTTAGGAGAGGGAGGTTTCAGCTCAGGTGTCGTCCGCGTCACTTGACCATGTTCAAAATTACGCGGACCGTCGCCAAACGCCCGCGTGTTGCTAATCAGTGCGACGTTAATATTCACTCACTCACTCACTTTACAAAGTTATTTCTTACTTGCATATGCTTACAATTTTTAAAATTATGATTATATTTCAAACATTTTGTACTTTTTTGAAACCATAATCCTTTGTAAATAATGTGTAAAACATTCGAACTGTTTACGTATAGTAAATATATTTTTTCTATTTTCTTTCTTTCACATGGTGTTACAATTTTAATGGTCAGCAATGGACGTTTCATAGAAAACATCTTTTTGTACACCCCATTTCAAGAATAAAACACACAAGAGGAGGGTACTGAAATGAAACCGAAATAAGTCCTCAAAATTCGTCACAAAAACTAATTTTTTTGTCTAAATACTCATACAATTAAACTGTTCCGTCAAAATTCCTCGGATTCCATCTAAAAGTTTCTCCCACCTGATACACCAGAAAATTCAATTACAGCCATTCACGAAACATTCGACGGGAACTTAAAGTCGACGCCTGCAACCCTAAACAGGAGGAGAGCACTGCCCCACCTCCCGAATCTCCGTGTTCCATGGATGACATTCCGGCATAGCCAGAATGAAGGGAAGCGTGGGTGAGCAGACCCTTCTAATAAAACACGAGTGAATTCCGGAGAAAACGTAAGCTTCACGGGACATTAGAGGCAGCCCCTTGTCTTGCGGAAAGATTAATCGCATCAGAGTAGGGGGTTGACATGCATTTATCTGGAGATCTCGGGGATGTTTGTCCTCCCACGATAACGGATGCGTGGTAGGGATTTTCGGAGAACGAAAATTAATCCTCTAAAGATAGATTCTACCGAAGAATTGTTTTCTATTTACAGATATGTTGAGGAGATAAAGAATGCGATTTGTGTTTACCACTCGGAAGTCATTTATCAGAAAAAAATCGATTTTTTTTTCTATACGCATTTTACGATAAGGATTGCACGCGCGCGCGCATACACACACAATCTTGGCTTTTTTTATTTAGAAATTATTGTAATGATTAATGAGAAATAATGTAAAATACTGTTGCAAAACTCTCAGGGGATGCACCTCGTAATTTTTTGCTTCTTAAAGCCATCTCATAGGGCCCTTTCCTTCACGAAATTACACACAACGCCAAGGGGAGAACTTTGAGCCTCGACAGATTTAACATACATCGGCCTCTTCTTCTAGGGCAGTGATTCTCAAAGTGGTCTATATAGAGAACCCCAGGGGTCTATAACAGCATGCAGGGGGTTCACGTCAGCCAAAAAATAATTTGGAGTTCGAGCCTATTGCCCATGATGACTCCCAAGAATCTAGGGAGACAACATTGGCAATAGGCTCGAACTCAAGATATGTCGGTTACGAGTTCGTAATCTTGACCACAAGACTACCACATCCCCAACTGATAGTGCTAATCAACTTGTCTCGAAGCATCAGCCACCCCTGTAGGAGATCCTTTACCTACAGCTCACGACTAAAAAATTATTTCATTTTACTTTTCAGTTCAATGTACTACTAGAATAAATTTTATTTGAGATAATAATCTATTTAAATGTAAAATAAGTATTTTATTACACACACATATATATGTATATACTAGCTGTTACCCGCCCGCTTCGCTGGGTATTTCATGATGTTTTATAAATTTTTACTGCTTATATATATGTATAAATTATTGATATCTAAGTCCTAGCATTAAGAATTCCATTGAATTGAAAAATATACTTATACCTGTAACTGTCACCTGTTGATAAAAAAAAGGGCAGAACTCATCTAATTTGTATTTTCTAAAAATCTCTAAAATTGAAGCATAGAATGATGTTTGCTCTTTCGTAACTCAAAAACCAAGTGGATTCCGCAAAACCAATTTTCGGTGGATCTCTACTCCGTAAATTGAACATGAAGCCAAATTTCAAGTCTAAATCTAACAGAAAAAAGCAAAAGTTTTACTATAAATATCCCCGTAATCCCGTTGAGAGCGTTTTCCAAAATTACCGCTCTTAGCGGATTTCAATTCAACAAAAGAAAAATGCAAACCAAATTTCATTATTATAGTCCTTGTAGCTCGAAAAAAGTAATTTTTTTGTCAATACGTCCCAGTAACCCCTGCAACCCCTCCAGAACTTGATTTGCTTAAAATTTATTCTTAGTGGATCCTATTCAACAAAAGAAACATGCTTAACAAATTTCAAGTATACGGGTCTAACAATTAAAAACAGGAATTTTTTTAGTAACTCTCTTGACCCCTCGCAAACATCTTTAGGGGTCAATTTTCATTTTACTCTTTGTTAGAGGAACTCTATTTCATGAAAGGAACATGCTACCAATTTTCAAGCAGGATGATCAAGTAGTTTAAAAATGGAAATATTTATCGATTACGCCTCTTAATCTCCCGAAATTAAACTTGGTAATGAATATTCACGAAACCCATTTTGTAGCGTTCTCTACTTTACGAAAGGAATCTGCTTATCAAATTTCAAAACTGTACGTCTAACAGTTTAAAAATGGGGATAATTGTCTATAACGCCACTTGAGCCCCGCAACGCCACTTCTGGGTCTGTTTTCACAAAACCCATTTTGTAAGGGAATTGCACTCTTGAAAGGAATCTGCTTACCAAAATTTGAAGACTGTGCGTCCAATTAATTAAAAATGCAAAAAAATTATCAATAACGCCCCTTGAACCCTGCAACACCACCTAGGGGTCGATTTTCACAAAACACATTTTGCAGTGTATTTCTATCCTATGAGAGGAATCTGCTAACCAAATTTCAAGACTGTGAGTCTAATAGTTTAAAAAAAGAAATAATTATTTATATCTGCCTTTAACACCCCTTGGGGGTCAATTTTCTCCAAACCCGTTTTGTAGCGGATATTTACTCCATGAAAGAAACATTCCTACCAATTTTCAAGCAGGTAGGTCAAATAGTTTAAAAACGAAAATATTTATCTCTTACGCCACTTATTCCCCTGCAACGCCACTTAGAGGTCTGTTTTCACAAAACCTTCTTATAGCTGATCTCTACTCTATGAAAGAAATCTCTTTATCAAATATAAAGACTGTGCGTCTAATAGTTTAAAAATGGAAATAATTATCTATAAGCTAAGTCCCCTCAACGCCACTTGGGGCAATTTTCACGAAACCCATTTTTAGCGTATCTCTACCCTATGAGGGAATCTGCTTACTAAGTTTCAAGACTGTACGTCTAATAACTTAAAAATAGGAATTTAAAACGCCCCTTAAACCCCCGCCCCCGCAACAACCCCTTGGGGTCAATTTTCCCAAAACCCATTTCGTAGCGGATATTTTCTCCAGGAAAGAAACTTAACTACCAATTTTCAAGCAGATAGGTGAAGTAGTTTAAAAACGGATATATTTATCTATTACGCCCCTTAATCCCCCGCAACGCCACTTAGAAGTCTGTTTCACAAAACCGTTTTGTAACTGATCATTATTCTACGAAAGGAATCTATATATATCAAATTTAAAGACAGTGCGTCAAATAGTTTAAAAATGGAAATAATTATCTATAACGCCCCTAAGCCCTACAACGCCACTTGGGGTCGATTTTCAGCAAACTCATTTTGTAGCGGATCTCTACTCTCTGAAAGGAATCCGCTTACCCAATTTCAAGATTGTACATCAAGTAGTTTAAACATGGAAACAATTATTATTAAAGCCCTTAACCCCCGTAACGCCCCTTGCGTTTCGAATTTCGGAAAATCCTTTCTTAGCTGATGTCTACTCTATCAAAGGAACATGTCTACCAAATTTCAAGTCTGTAAGTTGAATAGTTCCAGAGATTTCGTGATTAGTCAGTCAGTCAGTCAGTGAGTCGCTCTTTTTTTTCCCCTTTATATATATATATATATATATATATATATATATATATATATATAGTAAATAAAATGAAAGAAATACATGGCATAATAAAATTGATAATACAAAATAATATCACTAACAAAGCTAGAAGATTCAAACAGATTTAAAGAAACACACTTTAAAAAATGGAAGAGTCTATTATAGAAGAATTAACTAAGCGTATGTTAACATGAACAGAATTAGAACTTTAAAATGTAAGAAGCCAAAAAGTCAATAGACTAAAATGAAGACTGTTATGATTTCTAAAGCTGTGCTGAATTAGGACCAGCAAAATTAGGGTTAAATATATTTATGGATCCTACCTTCCCTGTTCAGCAGAATTTTTATACATAACAGAAAAACATACCAATATTGAAAAGTTAGCTAAAACAACCACTGTAATTGCAACCAAAAGAAAAATAAAATAAAAAAATAGAAAATATAAAGGAAATGAATCCTAACAAAATACAAATAAAAATAATTTTGAAAAGGAATAATGAAGCAAAAACTTACATGAAAAATGCAAATAACCGGAGAGCGGGAAAACCTGTACGTACGAGAACAATACGCTAAATGATCGTTAAAAATGACGTGTTAAGTTGATAAAGCCAGATGCAAAAATTAGTGGCGCACCTGGATAGTTTTTTTGTAATTAAACAAAGCAAACTAAAACAAATTGAAAATAATAAAAAACAGAAAGAGAAAAAAACAAAGAATAATACTTAACTTTGAAAAGGAGAATTAGAGAGATAATTTAGACATATATTTAAAAATGAAGTTACTTGGATAATTGTATTCCAAGCAATTATTGCGGAATAGCTTAAATTATTTGCTTGACATCATTATCTGTGACTAAATCGTTATTTCTTTTTATAAAATTTAAGATGATATTTCTAAAAATAGATAGAGATGTAGGTTACTTTCCCAAAAAGACATTTTAATAATGTTAAAATCAAAAGAGTCTCTTTTATCAAAATATTACTAATTAGTATATTATTCTTAACAATTAATTGTAGGTCTAAAAAGTTTGCAGAGTCATTATTATAATTGGTTTTTAATAATTTCAGATATAGGGATAATATTAAAACTAGGAACAAAATTACTATATTACAAAGATGATTAAGTCATCTATGTATCTAAAAAAGTAACAAGAATCTATACTAATGTTATCATATTCATAAAGTGCAGATAAATATTGCTAAACAGTTACTCGCAGTCTCCTTGTGAAGACCTTTAATTGCTGATAATAAGAGTTATTGTGAAAAATATAATTTTCATATAGTACTAGATGAATAATTGAAAGTATTATCATCTTAATATATATATATATATATATATATATATAAGGCTAGGAGTTTGCTCTCGTTTTTCTGTGGCTAAATCTATTCTATCATGACTATAGTTATCTTAGGTATATAACTATTTTTTCTATATTTTTGTAATGTATATACTTTTCTATTTATGGCTACAATGCGCCTAAATATAGAGGAACTTTATAAATCACTTTGTTGTTGCTTTTTATTATAGTAAGCGATTTAGCTTGTAGCCTAATTATGAATTCTTAATAGATTCTAATGTGGCTATTGTATATATAATCTTACCTTTTACTATTTTATTATCTATCAGTTAAAATTAAAACTTTTTTAGACATGTTTTATTTATGCTATTATTTTTATTATTTGTCATATATATATATAATACTATTATTATATATATATATATATATATATATATATATTAGTTGGACCTAATTAACATTCATTGGGAATGAATATTTTGTTTGTAAATTCTGGGTCTAAGCAAAACATAAATTTTTTCACTTACCTGTAGGAAATTCTATAAGCAACTACACAAAAAATATTCATAGTTAGAAATTACTTTTTATTCAACGGTTATAAATACTATTAGTGCAGTGCTTCTCAAATTTTTGGTACTGGCGACCTAATATTAAATCATAATTTTCATCGCACCCCCTCCATACAATAACAATGCATTTAATTCGATAATGCGATACTTTGACTCTAAAGCTAAAATGCGCGACTTTAACCTCTTACTTTGGGGCGGATATAAACGTCTTGCTCAGTCAGTGCGTAAATTGCCCAGACATATATATATATATATATATATATCTTCGAAATACGATCTTTTCTGTTCACTGCTATCCATAAAATTATTCCGAAGGCTTTGGAAAGAAATAAAATGAAATTGACAGTGTGTGTTTGCGAAGGATTTACTTATTTTAGAGAATTGGCTTATTTATTCCTTTTCTGTCCCCCAATACATCACATACGTTTGTACACGCAGAAAACGGTGGCATTTGGGAGTGAAACGCGTAACTTTTGATCAGCAGTTAGAAGACTAATTATAAACCGTAGAAATGGCCAAGATAACTGTTAATGTTTGCATATAATTATATATATATAAAGTCCATGGGGTCATTGGTAATTACTTAACTTATTCTTGACAGTATTGTTAATTTAATTATAAAATACATTGCACAATACTGATACATTTATAAATGTACTATATCAGTGTAAATGTTTCTTTAAATTTTTATTACTATGTCAGAATATATTTTGGTTGTTTACTTTCAATAAATTAATAACTTTTTAAAATAATGTTTTGGTTTCGACTTTTCAATATGATCGCATCCTCCTCCTAGGATTATCACGCCCCCCCAAGGGGGTGCGCCCCACAGTTTGAGAAGCACTGTATTAGTGAATTGTTACGCACCAGTCAATTGGAAATTTTAAAATACGGACTTGTAAATGTTTGACAATCTGTTAGACTCCTGACTCGAATTAGCTCTTTTTCGACTCTGTGTGGAGAGAAAATACTGAATCATTTGTATCCTGTAGCACTTGAAAGAGGTATGTTTTCATAGATTCCAAAAATTATAAAATATAACGTCTTTAATATGAGTTCGTTATCAATATATCTGTATTAGAATAATTATTCATTGGTTGAAACAAATCATCAATTCCCTCATTTTCATTTGCACAGGTAGGCAGTCCGTCAATAAATGTATTATAATCGTTAAAATTTTCAAATATTTCCTGCTTTTCGACTGGGATGACATGATAATGGAATTTCGTGCCCCACTTAAGATTCACGTAATAGGTTACACTTATGATTCATCTGCCCCTGTAAAGTCTGAAAATAGTCTTTGTTATTTTCCGTTAGAATTTGTGCGAACAGGAAACGTCTTTTTCTTTTCCGGACAAAAAGGATAGATCATTTGAAAAAAGATTAAATTTTTTCTGAAGAAAAAGTAATAATTTTTTTTCCCAGTTACTGAAGTAATTCGTTAATTCGGGGTTTATTTTTTGTTGAAAGGGGGCTTCATTTCAATCGGGGGAAGAGAAAAATCCGTCAACTAGGAGTTTGTTAAATCGGGGTCTAACTGTCATTCTCTGAAATACTCATCCATTACACAAATGCGCTTTAAGATTCGTAGTTTTTCAAATTTTTATCGTGGTGTCTTGCAACACTAAAAGCACACAATTTTTGATTCGGGATCAAGAAATCGATTCGAAAATCAATAAACCTTAAAAAAAGATTAAACAGAATATGCAAAGAGAGAGAGAAAACAGAATTTATTCAATTACGATGAATAATTATAACAGGCTTAGAAAAAGTTCTTTTTGTCTTGGTGCAGAAACAAAAGTCGGATTATATATAAACTAACTCTTCTCATTAATTCAATAACTGGAAATTTTACCGGAAGTAAACAGTTTAATTCAATTTTTCGGGAAAAGAATGTTTTGGTTATAAATTCGCAAATAAATATGAGAATTTGTCTTGTCGAAAATAATCTTTTTTGTAACAATTCTAAGACAAAAAGGAAATTTACATATTTACTCTGTGTAAGATGTTATATAAACTATATTTTAGCTGTTATATAGATTAAATAATGATCATTAAACAATATAAATTCAGGAATTTTCATAATAATTATTTCTTTTACACACATTATGTGCTACAGAGTTAAGAAACTAACTCCGATGACTTACTAAAATGAAAATTCCTAATAATAACGAAGAAGCAAAAAATATGCCATTCAAATGTTAATGAAATAACCTGGAGCTTTGCAGGGGCTATCTCTCTCTCTATATATAAATGGATAGTTGTATATATGAAATCGTTTCACTTCAACATCGTTCAGCCAATCACTGTGAAAATTGGCATGTATATGTACTTTTTAAGGAGAACGTTTTTGTGCTGTCCTCTTTCTTGCAGCTCCTCACCAGGTAGAACTACAGCAAAGCAACTTCTACACCGTTCAATCAATCGCCAGGTTGTCAACGTGGTCGATAAAATGATGACAACGTGGCACTATCACTAACATTTCGCTATGTTTCCATTGAATCGACATTAAAATGAAGGAACGGTGTTGCTTGCGAATATTATAATTTTAACATAAAATAAATACAGCAGAGAAAATATTAACGTATGGACAAGTTCTACTTTGTAAACAACAACATTGAGTGGAACCCTCACTTACTTCCGGTGTAATGTTAATCTATGGGAAAACATCGAAATTCAACTGAGTTTTTCAAACTTTTAATGCAAGTTCTCTTGAAACTTTTTTTGCACTATATGGATAGAAGATGATCTTTAGATTTCAGATTCAGGATTTTATAGTATTTATTTCAGTATATTTTCTAAAATACCTTGTTAATGTTTTAGCTCAAAGCAATGGCGATTTTGCATTAACCGGAAGAAGAAAAGGGTACTAATGATTGTAGCGCCCCCATAGTAAGCTTTACGGTAGAACTTGTCCATTAGACATCCAGATATAAATTATTTGCACTATATTAAGCGTTCATTGCATAAAATTTGTAACAATGTGTTACTTTTACTGAGCAGAGATTAGCTTAGGAAAGTGTTTTCAAAAATCGACCCACAAGAGAGTTACGGGCGTTATAAATAAATATAAAATAATTTTTATCGGATATTATACCTTCAGGCATTAAAAATACATTTCAGACATTTATTACAAATATGGTTTTTTTTTTCAGTTAAGATATGCAAAAATCTTTTTTTTTTTTTCATTTCCAATTCACGTAAAATTAACTCATGAAAAACTTCATCCTTCAATCTATATTGTTTCATTTTTCAATGCGAAGAACGGATAAAACAGCTAGAGTAAAGATATATTATAAAAGTTGCCAGAAGATTTTCTATGAATAGAATTCTAAAAGGAAATAGGGTAAATGTTTTATAAAACAAATAATCTTTTAATCTTGAAGAGAATTATTCATGATCCTCATTTTATTTTGCACTAACTTCCATTTTATTTTTCACAACCATATACTTTTTATATCTATATATATACATTTCTACCCACAAATGACCGGCTGTGTAGAGAGAGCCACAGCACGTTAAAAATGTCTAGGCTTTGTGTCTTCCCATTGATGTGGAGTAGTAATTAGAAGAGGGAGGATGCTAGCTCAGGTGTCGTACTCGTCACTTGATCGAAGTTCAAAATGACGAGATCCGTTGTCAAGAGCCCTCGCGTTGCTGAATTGCACGGTTAATAAACTTTCACTCACTCATTATACCCACAGATAACAGACACACAACAAAGGGATTCTTTGTTTACACATTTTCAGTGAACATAGATATCTGAGCAAATACGTTCATTAAATAGCGAGTGTCCAAACATTACTAAAAGTATTTTGATTTTAGGACCGCACAATTTTAATTTTGCAAAGTAAGTTTATAAAAACCGTCAATAGTTTCATGCGGCGAAAATTTCTAAACGAGATCAGCAACTGAAAATTCCACATATATTTTATTACACAAACAAAATGTTGCTGGGGCGCAGAAGAAAAATAGAGCTGATTGTGTAGGCAAATGGAATGACAAAAAATAATTATATAACTCAGAATACATATTGAATAGAAAATGTAAATAATTATAAGAACTACTTATTTTTATGTTTATTAACTATAGCATATAATAAACATAAAAATATAAAAATAAATGACAAAAACACAATTTAGTTAAAAATAAATATACAATTACATCCTAACAAATAGTGTGTTACGGTATTCGATTACTAATTTATCTATACACTCTATAACAAAACAAAACAAAAACGAACGAAGAAAAAGTTGCTAGATTCTAATGAAATTTCCTATGCAAGTACATTTGTATTGATCATGCAAAAGATTAAAATTTGGTGTACAATGAATGAACAGCGAGAGCTATAGCTTTTCGGAACTGCGCACCCAGCTGGTATATATAAGAAGCTATCCTCAATCTAATGGTCAAAATTTCTGTTGCATTGCGATTCTGTTTAGGATATTTTAACGACTGAAAAAAAGCCTTACCGCAGCATTTGAGCTCATTACTAGCAATTGTCAGAGTTTGAAAGATATTGTATCATTGGATTGAAAGAGGCAGGTTGGACAAATCGGAGAATCGCTCGTCATATGGGTCGAAGCAATGCAGCCATTAGAAGATGCTGGCAAGAATGGGAGGACAGTAGCAGGTTTCAGCGTCTGGATGGTAGCGATTGACCTAGGGCCACAGCAGATCAGGAGGACAGATTGATTGCTAGATCCCCTATGGCAGTGCCTGATTCCTTAAGCAACCACCAGACGTATGATCCGCATTTGAGTGTCGACCATGACCATCACTGGTGTAGATAGTCCTGAGTGGGCTCGGCATCAAAATTTATAGGAGGCCTTTTTTTAAGCTCCTTAATAGCTTAGGATATTAGCCTTACACATGTTGGGGCGCTTGAAGATCGGGGGCTCCGTATTATTTATACGACTGATACGGTGGTAGTTATGCCCCTGATGACCATTCACAGATAGAGCGAAATTTACTTGCGTACCGACCGCTACGCCACCTGCTACTCACCCCTGCACACTGTAGAGTCAGATTACAGTTGTTCTTGGCTAGATCAGGTTGGAATCATGCTGACTGGGTGACCACGTTGGCTGCTTGGAGATTGAATGAACTGTGCCGAAATTTCTTTGCTGTTGGGGAGCTGCAACAAAAACGATAGCACAAAAACCTACTCTACAAAAAATTCATATATATGCCAATTTTCATAGTGATCGATTAAACAGTGTTGAAGTGATGCGATTTCATATGTATAAACACTCATTTATATATATTATATATATATATATATATATATACAGTCACGTGTCCAGGTGAAGGGAATAATTAGCTATTTATAGAAATGACATCATTGTTTAGGGAATATTAATCCCTACTACTAAAAGCGCATGAAAACCATTAATGATCCTATATTTCTTGGAATCGCCAGTAAATCTATCAAATTGCAAGGTCTGAAGAATTAGTAATAAACGAACATGTTCTTAATGCTTGAGAAAATACGCGTTTCGAAATAGGGTATTAGGATTTATGAATTAGATGTTATAAACAAAGGAGATATTTGAATTATGAGTAGATATCACAATTTAAGTAATATATATACATATATACTGATATATATATATATATACATATATACTGACACCTGTCTAATATCGTGTAGGGTCCCCACGAGCACGCAGAAGTGCTGCAACACAGCGTGGCATGGATTCGATTAATGTCTTAATTGGACTTTGCACCTTTCAAAAGCCGAAAATCGATGAAAATATCGATTTTTCAATTTTTACTTTAAAATGTAGTTTGATACCTCTGGCACAACTGTGCGAAGTTTTGAAACGATCTGATTATTTTAAATGTAGTAAAATGTATTTTAAATATTTTGACAGCTCTGACAGCTGTTAAAATGCCACGCCCCTCAATGTTTACACTCTTTTACTTGAAAATAAATCCAATATTTTATATAAAAAACTACACAGAAGAAAAAGAACGCTTTAAGCTGTAACTGTAACTATCAGCCAAGTTGTTTGTTTACATTAGGTTTGCCATTTTTGCTTGTTGTGTGCTTTTTAGTTTGATTACTTTTTTACTTCATAGAAACTTAAAAAACCATTTTAAATGTATTTCAATCATAATTCATTCATTCTTTTAGTTTTTATCAGTTATTATTATCACTAATATGCCTATTAGGAAGCGTTCATTGCATGCTTCGCAAATGAATGAAAAGCGATGGTGTAAAGAGAATGCTGACTGTGAATTGATTAAAGATTCATTAGTGTTAAATGTACGCCTTGAAAAATTAAATACTGAGGTAAAAAAGGATACCTCTGCTGTTGGACATTATATATTGGTGGACTTCAACCAAGTTAATAATCTACTTTTAAGTGCAAAGTGCCAATATTGTGAAAAACAAGGTTTGAAACTGAAGCTTGGAGTCAAGTTGGGATTTTCATACAATTTAAAACTATTGTGTAGCAACTGTGATGAAAACAAAACTGTTGTAAATACTTCTCTAAAGTCTGGTCCTACCAGCCATGATGTGAATTTGAGAATAACTCAAGCCTTTTCACACATTGGGAAAGGTTATTCAGCCATAGAAAAGTTTTGTATGGTGATGAATATGGATCCTTTTTCCTCAACTACATATGGGAAGTGTGCAAGAAGGCTGGATAACGCATACATTCTGGCATCTGAAAACATATCTGCGGAAACCCACAGAGAGATTAAAGATGCGTACAAGAATGAAGGTCATAGTTCTGCTGAAATCACAGAACTGTTAGTTTTGATGGCACGTGGCTAACTCGTGGTCACTCCTCACTCATCGGTGTAGGGTGTGTTATAGATATGCTCACCGGTTATGTCGTTGACTTTGAAGTGATGAGTAAGGTGTGTCGTCATTGCTCTGTGGCAAAAAATAAGTTAGGCGAGTCAAGTGCTGAATTCAGCATATGGTATGAAGGACATAAAAGCGAATGTGATATAAACCACTTTGGCTTATCTACATCGATGGAAATGGAAGTTGCATTAACTTTATGGAAAAGATCCACACCACTCGGATTTCGTTATATCACAGTTTTATCCGATGGTGACTGTAAGACATTTCATAACTTGGTTGAGAAAAAAGTGTACGGACCGGATGTTGTGATAAAAAAGGAAGAATGCATAAATCATGTCAGTAAGCGGTTAGGAACAGCTTTAAGATCTACTGTTAAAGATTGTCGTGCTCAAGGTGTTTCTTTAGGTGGTAAAGCTCATGGTAGTTTGAAAGAAGCTACAATTAAGAAATTAACCACTTACTACCAAAAGGCTATTTTGAGAAACAAAGGGGATGTGAAAGCTATGAAAAAAGCAATATATGCTACCTTGTTGCATATCATTTCTACAGATGCTAAACCTCAGCATTCAAAGTGTCCTGCAGGAGTAAACTCTTGGTGTTTCTACCAATCTGCGATTGCTAACGGTGAAAAACCAAGAAATCATAAATTAAATGTAGGAACACCAATAAATGAAAAGTTCCTTCCAAAAATTCTTCCAATTTACCAAAGACTTGCATCTAATGAATTGTTAGAAAGGTGTATTCGATGCGGAACGCAAAATGCAAACGAAAGTTTGCATAGCATGATTTGGGCAAAGTGTCCAAAGGAAATTTTTGTGAATAAAAGACATGTTAACCGGGCAGTAACAGAAGCTGTCTGTGAATTCAATAAGGGTACGGTACGTACCATAGTAGAAACACAGAAAGCATTAGGTGTAGCTACTGGAGGTTCTACCAAACAACTTGCTACTATCTTAGATTGTCGAAAACGACAATTTAGAAAACGTCGTCAAAATGCCAGTAATAAGCTGGCTCTTAAGCTTATTAAAAAAGCTATATATAGAAAAGAATTATTAGCTAAGCGAAGAGAAGGAATGACTTATGGCGCAGGCCAATTTTAAAACAAAACTGTTTTGGAAAAATAGTGAATTTTAGATTTAACATGTTTTACTTTATTTTATATTAGATATTGAATTAAATAGCAAATTAATTTTAAAAAAGTTTTTAAATTTTCTCTATTGTACATTTCATATACTTTCATTTTATTTATTTTATGTATTTAATTTATTTTTGAATATATTTAATATATGTTTCTTGCAAAAATTAGTCAGATATGATATTTCCTATTTTTCGTAATTTTGAGGTCAGACAGGCTTTTAATAAAAAGCTTATATTTTTGTTTAATATTTTGAAATTGAACTGTTTTATGCCTTATTTTAATGGTATATATCTATACAATATATTAACAACTTATTACAAAATTTAGATATTATTTTGATATTTATTTATTGATTTTGTATTCTTGAAATTGCGTTTTCTCAGTTTGAGTTTTTTTCATAAAAACACAATATTTAAAAGTACAAAACTTCTACAGATATTTATAAACAACTTGAATTTTAGTCTGTATGTTTATTACAATGTACTTAATAAATTAGGGATCCATTTATCAATATTCTGATTAGAAAAAATTTTATAAAAGAAAATGTAGCAGAAATCATGCTTTTTTAGCCTTTTTTCCGTTGTATACATTAATTTTTTTTTTCCAAAACTAATTTGTTTATTGCAAAATAGATCCTAAAGTTATTGCTAATAGTATTATAAGCCTAAAAAAAATTTTTGGTGTGAAAACAAAAATAATTGTAAAAGAAGAAGAAATTTAAAAATCGTTAAAATTATTTTAAAAAATTAAATTTTTAAATTTTTTATTAAAGTTAGCTTTATTTTTCATGGTAAAATTTCTTTGTTTAATAGTAACTGTTTATAATATACACAAAGGATATTTTAAAACCCTTAAATAAAAAAAAAATTGAAAAAAGGTGCCGAGTCCCCTTAAGTAGTGCTGGAGATAATTGACACTATGAATCCTGCAGGGCTGTCCATAAATCAGTAGGAGTAAGAGGGTGAGGAGATCTCTTCTGAGCAGCACGTTGCAAGGCATCCTAGATATATATTCAATAATGTTCGTGTTTGGGGATTTTGGTTACCAGCGGAAATGTCTAAATCCAGAAGAATGCTTCTGGAGCCATTCTGTAACAATTCTGGACGTGTGGTGTGTCACATTGTCCTGCTGAAATTCCCCAATTCCGTCAGAAATTCGCAATAGACATGAATTGTTGCAGGTGATTATACAGGATACTTACATATTTGTCGCATGTAAGAGTGGTATCTACACGTATCAGGGGTACCATATCAAGCACACGCTCCATACCACCGCAAAGCCTCCACCAGCAAGAACAGTCCCTTGTTGACATGTAGGGCCTATGGATTCATGAGGTTGTCTCCATAGCCACACACGTCTATCAGCGCGAATCAATTGGAAACGTGACTCGTCAGACCAGGCAACGTCTTTCCAGTCATCAACAATCCAATGTCGGTGTTGACGGGCGCAGGTAAGGCGTAAAGCTTTGTGTCGTGCAGTCAACAAGGGTACACGAGTGGGTCTTTGGCTCTGAAAGCCCATATCGATGACGTTTCGTTGAATGGTGCACACGGGGACATTTGTTGATTGTCCAGCTTTAAAATCTACAGCAATTTGTGGAAGGGTTGCACGTCGGTCACGCTTAATGATTCTCGTCAGTCGGCGTTCGTCCTGTTCTTGCATTATCTTTTTCCGACCGCAGTGATGTCGTAGATTTGACGTTTTACCGGATTCCCGATATTTACAGTATACTCGTAAAATGGTCATACGTGAAAATCCAAATTTCATCGCTACCGTGGAGATACTATGTCCCATCTCTCGTGCTCCGGCTATAACACCACGTTCAAACTCACTTAAATATTGATAACCTTCCATTGTAGCAGCAGTAACCTGTATAACAACTGTACCAGACACTCATTGTCTTATATAGGCTTTGCCGACTGCAGCGCCGTACTCTGATTGGTTCCATATCTCTTTATTTGTATAAGCATGCCTGTTTCAGTTTTTTTTTCTTGGCTCTTCATGCATAATCTAATATAAAAATCAAACTTGATTCCTAAATCAAAACTCTTCGCTTCGCAAGTATTTTCTGCAAAAAAAAAAAAATTAGTTACCTAATATTTAACCTCTGTTACCAAAAAATAAGAGCATATTTGCTGAATGTCATTTGCTTAGAGTTTACGTTCTTCCCAGCACGATCTTGGATCATTAATCTTTTGAAATGAAAAATAATTCAATCAAAGGAGGTTGATATGTATCTAGGAATTTAATAAGAGGTCTTTTAATTCAGGTTTATTACCTAATATTTAAGACGAAGGGAATAAATGAAGAAAATCTTCTTTATTTGTCTACGTTCATCAGATTATACTTTCAAAATAGGTTTGTTGACCTAAATTAAGAATGTTCCAGAACAATCCGAAGGCCACTTAATATTTAACCAACACCATATGGTCTAATTTTTCTCCCTATTTTCCCCGTAAAAAATTGAGGTCCATTTCTCCTTGATCTTTACGGGACGTTATGCCGATATTCAGACCAAAAGAAATAATCTATTTAAAGACGCGTTTGGTACATCATTTGATTTAGACTCAGTTTATTAATTTGTTAAAGAGTCATAATCCTAGACTCTAATTTTATATTGGACAAATTCCTTTCCTTGTCTTTTCAAGGTTAATCAAAACACAAGCGTCAATCACATGTCCGAACGTTCTTGTTTTCAGACGACTGGGAGGAGCAGAATGCAATTATTTATCTTATTATCTGCAATTATTCCCTTAATTATTCATCCTCAAAGAGCCCTACTGGTTAGTAAAAGAAACAGCATTTATCTTATCTCGGTCAGATAACGCTTGATAGTGTCAAATAATTTGCAAAAAAAAACCAAAAAAAACTGATAAAACAGAATAGGCGTAAGTCATATTAAAATCAGTTTCTCAAATTGCTTGTCTTCTAAATATTAACCGCCATCAGCTTAAGGGCATAAAGATAACCAGCAGGAAACCCACAGCATGCTTTTTGTAAAACCAAAAATTTTCCAAGTCGAAAGACTCCACAGCCGAAAGATTTCTCAACTACTCCATCTCTCCTCACACATCCATGTTATGGAATTTATCATTGGAGAAAGTTTGATCACAAACCTCAAAATGCATCGTAGTGATCACTAAAGCTCCTATAACTCTTTTTACAAAATGCAAATTTTGAAATAAATATATATTTCTTCTTTTATACCTTAAGAATGTTACATAATCTTTAAAAAACGTATAAAGAATCAATAATTTAACGAAAATAATATAATGTAATATTATTAAAGAATAAGGAGGTATATAACAATAAATCCTATTAAAATGTATCCTCAGAGAATGGATACTTGCTTCATTAATATATTACACTTTATTATAATTCATTAATATATTACTATTAAAAAAAGGAGAAGGAAGTTTAATTTTGGAAGAAAAGTAAAAAGGGTTTTTAATCTTGCTCAAAAATTATTTTATGAGTATACTGTTTGATTAAATGGACATAAAAAAAGTTGATTAATGAGTATCATAATCAGCTTTTTTATCTTACACTTATAATGAATCTCACTTACAAACATTAACTCAGTGGTCCAACAGCCCATGAGGGCCAAGGCCTACTGTGCCCAACTCAGTATACACTACCTTGGGCCCTGAGGTGCATGAAAAGATGTTCCGGTCAGGAGGTCAGTCTGACGCGAAACCCAAGCGTTAAGTTCCGAAGCCAGCTTGGTGTTCATTTTATAGACCCAATGAAGGGATGAAAGTCAACCTTGCCCAGCTTGGGTTTGAACCTCGGATCTGTGGTGTATAAGCGCTGTGCAATAACCACTCAGCCACTGGGCTTCAGTTACAAACATTACAATTCCTTTATGTGGCGATGCTCTAATATCAAACAACGCAATATACTATACTATCTAAATGTTACTAATGTGATATGCACGCAATAACCTCTACAGCTCGATTTTTTTTTTTTTTTTGGAAATGAAGATTACTGGCATTATATACGATATTGTATTTTTAAATTATAGAAATTTAGATCAGTAACTACTTATTTCATCTTATATAAAGCGTTTTCCTCTTCCGTTTAATTTTTTCTTAAATATTAAACTTTCAATATTCTGAATAAATATCTCACCTTCGAACTTTTCCGTTAAGCTATTTATCTAACTGGAAAGAAATTCGAAAGCAAAAGATGACACTGAATTAAAAGAAAATTAAAAATTACTGAATCGAAAAGATTAAAATAGACACATTTATAATATCTACATTTTTCTCTCAATAGTTGAAACCATTACCACGGAGTTATGACTCTTATAAGGAAGATAAAATAAGATGCGAATGGAAATAATAAGAAAAAAAGCTTTTTTTCGCGCATTATTTATTCAAGTGTTCCTTTCATTTTGCCTCGGAAGCAAAACTAAACATCCACCATGATGGCTGCATTTAATTAAAAGGGGACCAATTTTTTTTTATTAGCGAAGAAACACAAAATTTTAGACACTGCGTACGTGAATGCAGAGTGGTGAATAAAATGCATAACTTTAAGACGCGTTCTCTCGCACAAAATATAAACTTAGTAAGTCAAAAATAATTCCTGTCTAAACAGCTGAATTTATTCTTTGAGGCCATGCTGCATAGAAACTTTCATTTTTCAATTTACCTTCAGAAGATCCTGGAGAAAAAGAAGCAATTTTTCTGAAAAGAATCAAGAGTTCCATTGAAATTACTCTTTCAATGATAAATACGGTGCAATTTATTACAAGCGATACCTATTGCATATTTTCTTGAGAAGGAAAAATAATTGTGAAATGCAGCTTTTGAAATTGAAAGTGGTTTAAATCTTCAACCTCCTTAAAATAGAAAGAGTAATCAGGAAAATTTATAGAGGAAAAATGTAAGTTAAGCTAAAACATTTTTCTTTTCGAAACAAAGTTAATCACTTATGATTCAAGGCTAAGACAGTCTTGATTTTTTTGTTTATTTATTTATATTTATTTTTCATACTTGGAAGCTAGATTATTTTAAACACGCGAACATTTAAAAAAATTATAACAGATTCGGGAATATTTGAAGAATTATTTAAATTAACTCGCCAGTTTTAATGTTTTTACTGGTTCTATACATAATAATTGATTAATAACATTTCAGTAATTTTTTTACAGCTTTGGGGACTCACTGATTATTTGTGATTCCATTTTCAATATACAGAATATATCAAAGAATTTCAAAAACTGGGTTTTTTAAAATAAAATAATAAGTAATTATATTATTTTAGGATTTTTTTTATATAAAATAAGTTTTTCTAGCTTCAGTACATTTGTTACTGTACTTCTTAACAATCTGGATTCATTTCATTCGAGTTCACTTTTCAGTTCGATAAAAACATGTTTTCAGCGTGTTTGTTGTGATTATAATTACAAAGGGCGTCTTATATAACTTACAATATCACACAGATTGCTCGTGCTAAAAATATTCAATCTTAAAAAACTTGTTTACACAAGCAAATTGCTTTACTTAACTGTGTGTGTATTACTTATTAATAATATACATAAATAAAATATAATGTTCAAAAGAATTTTGTGTTGATTTCAAACTTTTCCTTAAAGTATTCTGTGGCACCAAGAATTGCTTATATTTCCTCTAAGTATATTTAAATATTTTATTTCCTGTAACATAAATATTGCGTTAAGTTTATATTAATATTTATAATACGCAGGCAAATGCATGGACACGAAGTATTTTTTTTTTTTTTTTTGCTTTCGTCTTCCAATAGAGCATCATGTTACAAGAATTAAATTTAGCTAATATATCTATATTTAAAATTAACTTTGACACTTTAATAAATAATAACTTTCTGTCTAATGGACTGACTTCACTGATTAGACTTTTTCGCTTGAGCTAATTAGGAACGAAGTGTTTTAAAAATTTAACTTTCATCAAGTCAATGGCAAGAACATCAAATTTAAAACGCATTCTAGATGTTAAGTCATAAAATGATCTACATCTACAGTTTTAGTTTTGAAATGAGTGTCTGAGAATATGGTTCACAAAGTTATAATGACAGCTCAGCCATCTCTAATTTGCAATGGCGCGAATTTTAAATCATGGAAGAGGAAATATCTCCGCCCACTTTTTAACGCACTTGTCAATTAACATTCCTTTCTGTCGCTCTCCTGGTAACGGGATTATTTCAAACAGTCATTGCGAGATTATTTGATCGAAGGAAGCAATTCACTCAAATTCGCTAAAGTATTTCTCTTCCTAACAATTTTGTGATTTTTATCTACACTTTCCTGAAAGGCTTTTTTGGTTTCAGTCTTCTTTCAATTTCACCAAAAAGTTTATATGGATGTCATTAACTTCAAACAGCACTAAAAATAATGAATTAGACTTTTATATGCCTTAAATAATCTTATTTCTTACATTATAATCAAAATATAAGCCCATGTGTGATACATATTTAAGTGAAATTATAATGAAAACACAATCTACAAATTTCATGGCTCGTGAATTTAAAAAAAAAAGAATGTAAGAAATTTCTTAGATTTACTTTTAATTAAAATAGTGTAAAACAACCCGTGTCTTCTTTAGGGTCTTTTCAACACAATCTTAATACAACCTGCAAGTTTTAAAATAAACCAATCGATGTAATTTATCAATGGGATAATAAACTTTTTCAATATATTATTCCTTGTCTATGAACATAACTAAATTCCCTTTTTCCATTCCTACTATTATTTCCCTCTCACCCTATATTTCTATATATTGTTCAAATTTTCAATCGTTAATAAAATATTTTTTGTTCATCAATTCAAGTTCAAATACATTTTTTGAACTTTTAGTGGATGACACTTGATGCTAATACAGTTATTTCAAACATTAATTCATTAATTAAATAAAAATGAATAAATAGTAACAAACCAAAATAATAGTCCAACAGCATATATAGAAAGGAAAATCATTCGTTGTGTTTCTGTAGCGCAATGGATAGCGCGGTCGACTTCTAATCTATAGGTCGTGAATTCGAATTCCACCTGGGATGGCCTAATTTCTGAGAATGTTTTCTTTTTACTATAATAATTTATTAGAATAATAAAATTTAATTAATGAATAAATAGTAACAAAAACAAAGAACAAAATAGCCCAACACCATACATAGAAAGGAACATGGAAAATTGCAATGAAAATCCGCTTTCTATTTTCTCGCTTTATATTGGGATTCCGTCATATGTATATTTGTATTTATATTGATTGTAACTATTTAACAAAAAATAACTAAAATAAAAATTTTCTTTGTTAACCTAAGTAGGAATTGACATAAAAAAATGTGTTTATATTATTTGTCTAAATGGAAAAAAAAATAAGAAAATTATTTTGTACTAAATGAAGAGTAATTCGCGAGATGCTTCTTTATTGAAACGTTTTAACACTATCCCATAGTGTTAATTTTGCATGTGGAATTTTCAATTCCAAACTTTAAAAAAAATAATAAGCAGTATAAAACTAATTTTTCCAATGGGAAAACTAATATTTCATAAAATTTCTTCAAAACATTCTTTAAGTTAATCCTTTGTTAATACTTTCAAAGTTTTATACATTTAATCATTTACATTTATTTCAAATGCTTACCAAAAAAACTCCTATTTTTTCAATTCCTACTATTAACTCACTCTCGCTATGTATTTATATATTTATCTTGTTCAAATTTTCAATCGTTAATAAAATACTTTCTATTTATTTAATCAAGTTCAAATAATTTTTTCAAACTTGTCGGGGCACTTATTGTTAATACAGTTTTTTCAAGTATTAATTATTTAATTAAACTAAAATATATTAATTACCGGTTTTCGACATCAACTTAAATTCGTCTCCATTTTTATAACAATGTAGCTTTAAAACAATGACAAAAGTTGTCATTGAAAACCGGTTTTTCAGCCAAACTAGCCAAAACAGGTGTGCACTGTTACAACAATGCAGACACCCCAAATCGTGCTCTTTTTCAATTCCTAATATTTTAGTTCACTCTCTCCCTATATATATATCTTGTTCAAATTTTCAATCATTAATAAAATACTTTCAATTCATCCATTCAAAGTAGAAATTGAATTAAATTTTTTTATATTACTTGTTTAAATTTGTCAGTGATTAAGAAAAACACTTTTTTTTAATATTCAAATCAATTTTTAATTCTTTTTTTATAGTTCTGAAACCATTGCTAATGTTTGTAACATTAAAATATTTCAAACATTACTAATGAAAATTAATAATTACGTTCAAATACTTCCTCTTTCTTCACTGTAGTATAAAAAGTGAGAAGTATAGATAAATTAATAAGTGTGAAGTATTAGTTAAAGAAGAATATATAGGGTAGTAATAAATGTGAACCATTTAAATGTTTTCTCACAAACAACTCAGAATATACAATTTAAAAACTTAAAAAACTTATTTTCATTCAATATTGTAGGAAAAATTGCAGTTCATGGAAAATAGAACAATTAAAACGAATTATATGCCGCTTTGAAAACTGATTTAGTAATTAAATGACGCCATTCAAAACTGGGGCGTACATTTGGCTTAGCAATGGGCGTACATGTAATGAATCAGAAATGAATACACAGAGGTGTTTGAAACACACATTATATTAAAGTTGTGTCTGAAAATAGGAACTATTTTTAATTCAATTTAATTCCATTTTTTGAGTGAAACATTTGGAAAGATGGGGATATACATACCAATGAAATACCTGTGTTATTCGTACGATTCCTTTGAAGCGAAAAGATATGCTTTCCATTTATAGAAACCAGACATACTTTTTGTTACAGATTCACTAAAATTTAGTAACGCGTGCCACAGTGTGGCCCGTAGGTGTTGTGATAGCGCCATAAAAAGACTTGCTGGAAAAAATAAAATATTTGAAAATATAATATTAAATAACTTTTTGTTTTTTGGAACAATTTTAATGAGAGAGAGAGAGAGAGAGAAATGAGGTGTTTTCAAATAAGAAGTCCTCATAATTTGGATCAAAATAGGTTTGTGAATAAATATTTTCTATTATATGAACATAATAAAATAAATATCGGTCAAAACTAGCTCATATGCACTTCCAGTAACCAAATTTTGGTAGCATCTTCAAAAGCAATCCTGTTCCATATGACTTTGTAAAAAAAGTAGAATTTATAAAGCCACAAAGATACCGATTATATATTAATTATTTAAAATTAAATGATCCAGGTTGCTTGTTTTTTTATTGCCTAATAAAACTATAACTTATACAGACTTAACAAAAGTTATTTAAGTAAACTTAAAAAAACTTATAAAAAGTTTATTAACAATAAAATCTAAGTTTGTAGTTTGTCTTTTTTACTATAGTATTTTTAAATTTCGAGTACATACATAGGCATTACACATTGAAAAGCCCATTTGCACTAAAAACAACTCATTTGCATTGAAAATGGTCTCCATTTGCGTAAATTTTCCATGATAAACCCCTGTATGTAACATTGTTTCCACTTTTTTATATTTATTTCGTATCCTGAAAAAGTTAGTGGCACGCATAGTTTTCATTATTTTCTTTAATCAAATTATGGCATTTTTCTCAAAAAGGTCGGATACCCGTTTTATAGTGCAAGCACGAGTTCCTAATGAAAATGATTTCTGTTGGATATTCCTATCTTGTTGCGTGCAGTGGCAATTCTTGTTGTGGATATGTGTGCTCGTTCAAGACATAGTCTGCGCGTGACCAATAAAAATGGCACAGGAAATATGAAAATTGTAATTTGACTCAGACTCAATATAACCATTGTTATCTCGAGAGCTGTCTGTTCATTATTTGGTATAATTTAATTCACTTCTCCAATGTCTGCTTTCATCACTAAGAAGATTTTTCAAGAACACACGCAGTGATACATTTTCCTAACAATTCATATTGTATTAAAATAAAACTCGTAGAAAAAAGAAACATTTTTTTTATGAATCCGCTTATGTGTTATACCTATTTATGCGTCATCAGGACTTGAAGAAAGAACTGTAATAAATAATCAAATAACTAAGGATTTTACAACACACTCACGAGGCAGATTTCAACCCCTTTTATAGTGCCCTGTTTGTTTGTCATTCGACAATTTGTTTCAAATAATTGTTTTTCCAATCTGGATGAGATAAACGGGTTTTGCGAAATAATTTCCGGAGGTCACCTATAGAATAAGCTTAAAAAAAGAATCATAATTGTGGTGGATCGACATCAAATTTGAAAAACATTCGTTCTTTTCTCACTACGACATTGATTGTTTTAGATTTTATATTAAAATTTGAATTTACTTTCTGAAATATTATAATGAAAACCTCATTCTCAAAAACTGAATATACTTTTTTATTGTAAAAATACATCCCTTCAATGAATATTTTTAAAATTTTGTAAGTGTATTTTTTAGTTGGAAGCTGACTTTCATTGTGGACAATAACATCAAGTTTTTCAGAAATGCCTTGAAATATCTTTTTATAATTGTTGCACTTTTTCAGTATTAAAATATTTCGTTTAGATTATTTTTTCATTTTTTTGTATATATTTATAATATATTTTTCCAGTTGTTTATTTCAGTTATTTTTAATCGTGAAGAAATTTAAAGAAAAACAGAACAAAAATGTTATTTCTGATTTTTTAGATCTCTGCCTTCATATCTAAAATGATTATTGCATACTTCACAGTACAATTATTCTAAAAATTAAAAGAAAAGTATATGAATAAGCATTATTTTACACTCTTTGCAATTTGTTTAATATTACAAAGTTTCTTATAGGAATCATATAAAATGAAGAAGCGTCATTTAGGGATAGGGAGGCAAAGAGCAGGCGTTGAAAATAACTTTCCCTTTTTAAATTCAAACACTACTTTCACATCAGTGAGCATAGATTTCTATGATTAATATGTGTTGTTCCTCTATACTGTTTATCATGTTAGGTACAGGAATTCATTAAAAAGTTTAAGATCAATAAATCTCCTGGATTATATTTATTACAAATGACCTCCTTATAAAAATCTCTCCCTCATGTTAAATCTTTTTATTATCATGCTGGAACTGTCAGTTCCCTAAGAATTAGATCTCGTTACTCAGTAGCTTGAGCAAAGCGTAAGAACTTGTTTTTTAAATCGCTTTAATCAGCTCTGCACTGCGAGGAATATTATTATTCCTAAACATAATGAGTTTGTAACACAATATTCAGCAAAAACCCAGTTACTTAGAGTTACTGAGCTAATTCATCACAGGTTTCAAAATATCCAAACCACAGGGACGTTTTTTCTGAAAATAGCCAAAGCCTTTGTCAAAATTTGGCGTGATGGCTTGATATCCAAGATGATGCAAATTGAATTTTTGGACCAACTCATCAAAATTATAAACTCTTACCTAAACTCTCGTGAACCTAGAGTAAGAGTTGAAAACAGTCTCTCTCCCCACCCCCTTCATTTCTGAGTGGAGTGCCCCAAGGATATTTATTAGGGCCCAAGCTCTTTAATCTGTACATCACTAACATTCCGAAGGCTGCCGAAGTCCACTTACGTGGACGCTACTGCAATTTTCACTGAAAACATTTGTAAGCGTAAAATCCTTGACAGGCTACAAAACTATTTCATTCGACACCAAATCTAGTTTAACGACTGGAAAATCAAGATAAAAAGATCTAAAAGCACATGCTTCCTCTTTAAGAGACAACAGTGAACTGGTAACCTTGTAATGGATGAACTATATCATCCCTTAGTGCGGGAGTGTCGGAAGGGAGTTCAGACATATTCAAAAATAACTTCAATCTCTCTTAACTCAAAATTTTAACATTTATATACAAGTCTTACGTACTCACATCTTCTTCTTCAAAGGAAAGCTTTCCATAGATTAAATTTTAAAGATCCACAGTTTTCCCTAAGGGGACTGTTAGTAAGATGAACCCGAATAGACCCGTGACAACCTCCCACAAGGTCAACATTTTTTATCAGCCCGTTTCCCGGGTTACTGAATGTAATTACCTAGGGTTATTACTTGACACGCTAAATGAAACTTCAATCACCAAATCCATTTCACCCCCCACCAACATGAGGCTGGAATGAGAAGCACTCTAAATCGCTTGATTTCTCCCAAGAGCAAGCTCGCATTAAGGCACAAGGTTCAGCTATACTTCGCCACATCATGCCTTACGCATCTCCCTTATGGACAGATGCGGCATTTACTCACCTGAAATGATAACACACTTTTTTTAAATATTCAACTAAGTAGAGCAGAAAACGCTCCTTGATTTGTCAGTAGTGAAGTCTTCATAAAGTTTTAATGTTCCGCCGTTTCTTGATTTTATTAAAAAAAACAATCAGAATTTTTTTTCAGTCAGGAATGAATCCATCAGGGAAATCCCAGCTTCTGGCAATTCTATACCTGGCTCTTATAAGAGACCTAGAGCAGCTATTAACCACTCGTATCAACACTTCCCAGCTCTGAAAAGGATGAGAATGTCTCGATATGAAATAAGAATACTCTTTTTTTCAAAATTTTTATTTTTATTACTTTTTGTTAAAAACTTTATCACTAGGTGTTTTCTTTTGCAAGGCTTCATTCACTATATTTACACTCATGGACAAACAAATTAGCGCACAAAGAAATAATTGCAAGATCGTAACGAAACTTGGCATGAAGGTACATGTCGGGGATATATGCAAATGATTAGAAATGCAGCGTGATTGTGCATTAGGTATAGCTGGTAGAGATCATTTAACGTTATTCTCCGTGGAGTATAAAACAAGTAATCAAAGCTTGTTTGAGTGTGCTGAATCGTTTACAAAGGAAGGGCTGAGGTAGACATGCCATTACGCCATTTTCGAAGACATTATGAGCAGCTGTCGCAGTTTGAGAGGGAGAGAATCATCGGCGTTATGGAAGCTGGGTGGTCAGCTAGGTGAGTAGCTCGTCAATTAGGCCGCTCTGGTTATGTTGTGAGGAGGTGTTGCGACCAGTGGATCCGAGAGATGTCATTTACACGAAAACCAGGCTCAGGACCACCACATCACAAGAAATAAACGCGTAAAGCCAACTGCTTCATCGGCCACCATCCAGGCACAAGTAGCACCTTCACTAGGGGCCCCTGTGTCTTTTCGAACCATACGAAGGCGCCTGGCTGAAGGACATTTGGGATCGGGGCGCCCATTGCATGTGCTGCCCTTGACGCCCACACATAGACGCCTCTGTTTGCAGTAGTGTCGTGCACGAAGAAATTGGACTGCAGCGGAATGGAACCAGGTTGTCTTTAGCGACGAATCCAGATTCAATCTCAGCAGTGATGACAATCGTGTTCGTGTGTGGTGACCCAGTGGTGAACTACTCAATCCTGCCTTTGCTTTGCAGCGCAGCTATACACCGCTCCCACAGCTGATGTGATGGTATGGGGTGCCTTTGCCAAGGTCACCCCTAGTATTGATCCTTGGCACCATGACAGCCCAGCGGTATGTCCATGACATCCTGCAGCCACACGTGTTGCCATTCGTGCAACAGCTCCCAAGAGCCATTTTTCAACAAGACAATGCTCGGCCTCACACGGCAAGGGTGTCACAAGACTGTCTCCGCACTGTTACTACCCTTTCTTGGCCTACTCGTTCCCCAGATTTGTCTCCAATCGAGCATACCTGGGATCATTCGGGATGACGAATTAGGCATCCCACGAGTTTGAACGAACTAGAGGCCAGGTTACAGCAAATTTGGAAATAAATGTCTCCAGACATCATACAGAAAGTGTATGCCTCAATTCACGGTCGTATCGTATCGTGCATTCTCGCTAGAGGGGGTTCAACAGGGTATGAAATCCTCAGTTCTTTTGGCTTTGCCTATGAAATAAATGATCCTTTTTCTTTAATTTTGTAATCATTTACTTATATCAAAGTAATCATTACGTATGTAAATCTTCGTTTCATTTTGTCAATTCCTTCTTGGTGCGATAATTTTTTTGTGCATGAGTGTATTTCCCTACCCCGTCATACAAGATTTTTCACGCGTTTTGTCTGTGTGGTTACTTTAACCTTCATTATCTTATTATAAACTTCTCTACCTTTTTTCTTTCAAGTGGTTAATTAATATTTCCCCTCCATAATCGCACACAGTTACTTAAGAGGCAACGAGCAAATGAATTAAATATAATATTCTCTTTAATCCTTTCTATTAAAGAAATTCATCCCTTCTCTCATCGTTCCGTTGAGATGCGGCAACCGGTCAAAAGACGGGCTTGGTTTGTAATGGAGATGGAACGTGATTTTCTCTTCCCTCTTCTTCGAAAGCGAAATCAAAACTGGATCGACTGGGAGAGTGGGTTCCTTTTCTCCCCTCCACCGACGTTGCTGCGCTGCACTAAATGTAGACTACTATCTATTCTTATATGTAACTTCAAAAAATTTCTCTTTTCTCAACTAATTCTGATAAGTGGATATCGGAGTTAGGTTTACATAAAAGACAACACTGATGAAAGCAAACATCACTGAGTAAATAATTTTGTTTTATGACTGGTGTATTTGGCATTTTCCTTAAAAAAGTTAGTTCTAATGTAAAAATTCATGGAAATAAACGTTTGGTAAATAAACGTTCATTTCCATGACGTTCCTCCATAATTTAATGAAAGGAGTATTAACTTAAATTAAACTACATTCTGTTGTTACTCAGAAGTACGTCATTGAATATTTAAAGTCCAGCAGTTAAAGAAATTTTTAATACTTTTTATAAAGTGAACTCTTTTTAAATTTGGAAAAGATTTCTGTGTAATCTTGGTTTTTTACTAACATTCAGAGATTTCTCCAAAGTCCCATGTTTAAATGTATAACTATTTCCGTTACCTGGAAACTTTTGAACTGAAATCATACTCGACATTCGTGATTAGGTGTGACTAATCAAGAACAAGATAAAACTATAAAGAAAAATAAATTGCAGTCTAATATCTCTTTATATTATCTCCACATTCGCACCAAAAGTATAAAATAATTATGACTTCTTCAACATAACACTGACAAATTGCAGTTGCTCAGGGCAATTTAATAAAAATATATACATATATTCACTTCCATTACCTACTTTTCCCATGAACGGGTTTTTTTTTTCACCGAATTGATTTCCAATCCAAATTATGCATTTTGATAGAATAACTGCTTTTGTTTATTACATTTTTGCTACAAAAGCTATTGCTAAGGAGAGTTATTTCCAAAACATTTTTTTTTTTCTTTTACCGTCGTTGCTCAGGCTTTGGGTGGTAAAAAGACAAAACTTCTTTCTTCTTTATTCATTATGCAACAATGAGTAACGCTTTATTTTACAACACAATAATTTGGATTCGAGTTGAATATTTATAACTCAGAATGAGCCTCTTTTAAACAGAGAATGGTCACTTTTTTTTAACTGAGCACACACACTATATGTAAGCTGAATAATTTTATGCAGATAATCGAAAGTGAGAAATAACCCTCGAATAAAAATGCGCGAGGCATAGAGAATAGAGATAGAGCGATTTAACTTTATCTTTATAATTTTGTAGAAATTGGAGTACCTCTAAGAACTACTCTTCGGGCCACATCTGGCACTCGCGCCATAGGTTGCCGACCCTTGGTCTAGACCGTAATTCGTAGCTTCAGATGGTTAACGGGTTGGTTCAAAGCCTTGCACCTGAGTAAACAGTATAACAAGGTTAGAGAGAGTTGTGTGTGTGTGTGTGTGTGTGTGTGTGTGTGTGCTGAGCTACTCCATCAAGCTAACGCGGAGATTAATGACTGGAATATGTCTTAATATTGTAAAACCTGTATTAAATATAATTTAAGTCTGAGTTTTGTGTTATGTTAGTTATATATTGATTGAGTTTATATATTCCACACAATTTCATTGTACTAATGATATTCAAGACTTCACACTCTGAAAGAGACGGTTAATCGAAGTAAAATTTGAGCATGGTATATGCAACAGAAAACAGCAAGCAAACATTAAAATTTTGAAAACGATTAATTTGTAGATCGTTTTCATATTTAAAAGCGAATATTAATGTATTCTAAATTACACATGTTGAGTATTAGCTTCCTTAAAAATTTCAATAGTTTATACGTAGAATTTATATATATATATATATATATATAGTTTGTTTTAATTTAATAAACTTTAAATTAAGTTCTAAATATAGCTTGTGGTTTCGAACGACGATCAGGAGACGAGGAAAACGTCTGAGCTGGCATCCTCTCTCTAAACTTCCATAGCACGCCAATGGGAGGACTTAGGCCACAACTGATTTAAAGTGCATCAGCTCCTATACACGGAGGGAGGTCAGAAACCAGAAGTCAAATCGACGCCCATCCGGTCACGTGTTCGTGACCATAACCACTAGTCTGCCGCGGTCTATAGGTAATAAGAGTAAAAGTCTTTTATTACCTACGAATAAATTATTGATATTATATTACAAAAAAAAATCTTCAAAGTGATTTAATGACTGACTTTACAAAATAAATTCACAATTTTTTTTTTAAAAAAAGAGGGAGAACCGCTCTTAAAAATCTTTCAAAAGATCAAAATTTTATATCATTTTTGTATTAAACGTGTATTGCTTGTTACTGCTAGTAGATAAATAATTACCATTATCAAGAACAATATTCAGTACACCGAAAAGTTTTCCAGATCAATTAATGGATAAAGTTTGATAAATGATTAATCTAACAAATTTCAGAACTTGATCTGTGTACACACTTTTAAAGGTTGATGTAATTAATCTTTAAAATAATTTAAATCATGGGGTCAGTATGATTTTGATTATTAATTATGCTTACGTGATACTTTTCCTACAACTATTGTTGCCTCTTCCATCAAGGAGAGCGTTTAATGCATCATTTCTATTATATTATATGCGCATATTCCAGGCAACTACGAATGAACATTCTTAGCGACAAATAATGAGGATTGTAAGAGGTTTTCAATGCATTTCACGCATAGTTTCAGTTAAAAATAATGTTCCCTACAAGAATGGCAATAAATAAATAAAAATGATAAGTAATTAACGTAATGCAATATAATCATAATTTTAGAGAAAAGTTTCAAATATTCCCCATTTTATAAATATACAGACAATATTTATTCACAAAGCATACAACGCAGCGATTCTTAGGAAAATAATATATTTTTTTTCCGAATGTAACTTTTTGGCTGGGAAAATAAAATGTTTTATTACACGAACACGCGTACGCACAGTTATAAAAATATTCTATTTCGAGATAAGTCATCTTCAATACTAAAGTGACATTTACTGAATGGTTTATGAACATCACTCTACAGAAATACAATGAATCAATTCGTGATGGACAATTCGATTTTTAGCCATGGCCAAATGACGATGGCGCGTGAGTTGGATCTCTCAAAACTTTCACAGCATCTCTGTGTGATGACTTTGAGCCTCCAGATTTAACGAGTAGTAGCCTCTCTTCACAGCAAGTCTTTCTTTGGCACCAAGACCAGAAACACAGAAGACATTCAACAAAAGTAAATTCGTGTACGTGAGTGACGGAAAGAGAGATAACGTCGCACTATAAAGCAACACGACGGACCTCGTAGTTATGATCCACGGTTAAGCGACGGGGGATGACACCTGAGCTAACAATGGCCTCTCCTACCACAGGGCATCTATGGGAGCCTTGAAAGATTTAACTCGGCACTTCTCGCGCAGGGTATATCATACCCACCGTCTAACTTTTCCTAACTCTCTTTCTAAACCTTTATTGGAAAATGGATAGTTTCTCTTGCACCTGACTTCAAGGTCATATCCTTTAAGGAGCCTTAGCTTGCAGGCGAATTCTAAATATATATTTTTCGATACCGCCTCTTCGGCTATGCCATACCCTGCGCGTGAATCCCAGTTACTGTTCTGAATGCACGAGCACGCTTTAAATTTATTTTATGCTATGGCTCATTATTGTAGTTATGATGAAAATATGTGATTATGTGATATTTAAGCAATTTAATAGATACAGTATTTAAAAGATGTATTTATATTTTAACAAAATTAAAAAATTTGGTTCCTTTAAAAGAACCTCTTCTTTTATTTTAAACTGGATCAGTAACCAACATTTAAAGCGAGACAGCCCACGTAATTACATGTGGAAACGTGGTTTTATTGAATTTAAGATTGACACATCTACACATTTTCGCTCTACATCCCACTCATTGAATCTTTTAATCCTGTAGAATTCCGGGAGGTATTATTGTTCAGTATTTACAAGCATAGCAGCCATTCGGAATTACTCAGAAAGCATAAATAACGTACCCGATCAAGCCATGGTTATTTACACAGACAGTAGTCGTTCGGATACCGGTAGAGCAGGGAACGATGTTAAAATCAGCATCAGGAATTCTGACCACTGATCCGTCTTTAGATCAGAACTCATTGCTATCAGTGATGCTCTCGATCATGCTCTCATCTCTAAAAAGGACAGTATCTGAATCCTGACAGTCAACAGAAGCTCCATCCAATATTTGAAGAATTGGCCAAATATTATGGACAGAATTGGTCTAGATATTATATTGAAATTGGCTAGGCTTGGTCAGAGGAAACAAGTGTGTCTCCATTTGATACCGTATCTTGTGGGTGTGCCTGGGAATGACGCAGCTGATGAGCTGGCTGATAGGGGGTGTGATCACCCTAACCCCAGTTTCTCTGTCGAAATCCTTTCTGGAATCCATTCCCTCTACAGAGCTGAAAAGAATCTAAATTGGAGAAAACCTCCTGCTCACCATTGGTGCACAGCTAAGAGTTCTGTCCCATCTCTACAGTGCAAGAGATCCAGGGCTCTTCAGACGGCCCTAGTGCGCTTTAGAAGCGGTCACCTGCCTGGTATGACCTTTGCGCAGGGGGTAAAGTCTTTTTTTACCTGTCCTTGCTCTCTATATCTGCTTCTCCTGCTCATCTTCCGCACTGCTGGGGCATTTCCCTGGATAGTTGTTTGGAGATCAAGACCTGATTCTTATGCGGAAAGGTCAAATGGACTTGGAATAGGCTTTCCTGCTCCAAGGGTATTTGAAACCACAATAAAAACCAAACAAAAATGATACTTATAGTACAATACTATTTTCGGATGAAGAAAGTGGGCATGATGACAAAGAATCAAATGATGACGACTGTGCTGATTTAAGCTCATTTCGGGCCCTGGGCGCAGAAGATCCACAGGCCCCTTGCACTGGTGGATCGAAATCTAGAATTAACAAATCTGGTGAAGTCCAACTTATTCGGGCTATGAGTACCCACCTAAGCACCGAATAGATAAACCGGCCCTGGATGAAGATTATAATAGCAAATATTATTCCTCCAATGAAATAGAACCAGATTTTAAAAAAGGGAGATACTGTTGAAAATAGTTGCTTCACATGAAGAGACACAAAAAACTTTTGGGGGAAGAACGTAATTTTAAAGAAGACATCTGGTACATATTTTATCCACTTTCAGATGAACTTTTGAAAAGAAAAACAACTATTGTGCTGGAACAAGAAGATAAAATAAAAAAGGAACTCCACAATTTTTGAAGTTAAAGAATAAATAAGTTTAATCGAATATATGTTTAGTTTTAAAAAGGTACGGAAATTGCTTTATATTCACCTAAGAAAAATTTGAATTGTCTTCTACTTTCAACTAGTGACACAATGGATTCATCTGCAGTACTATCAACATCACGTTTTATAGAAATCTGAAATAATATTTTCCTTAATTTAACTGAGGAAGCAATTATCGTCATTGATAAAATAACCACATCCTATTCAATGGCTAGAAAATGTAATCGTTAGCCTATGACAATATTTTTTGTGATGCTGAAAGTTGTGATGACAAATGCGCAAAATATTTAGTCCAGTTTTCAGAAACCACCTATTAATCATCAAACCAAAAACTAATTTCTGAAGTGTTTTGAATTTCGATTTATAGAAGAATGTAAAGAATATAGAAACCAGCAAGTAACGCTTCTACGAAATTTTTTTAAAGAATTTTAATCCATTGAAAACACCGCACTCACTCGCAAATAAAACAAAATGAGTGTATAAACAATGTACTGATTGCCCTAATAAAAATAACCTAAAAATTAAGTTTACGTGTGAAAAATGTAAAAAAATATATTTTAAGGAATAAAAGTATCCTACTTTTATTCCTTTTTCACCTTTATATACAAATTTTACTGTAAAAACAGAATGTGAACACCCTTGGGTATGAGATACCCTGTGTATAAAATCCGTCCAATTTTTTTTTGCGCGAGGAATGCGGGGTTAATATGCATCGGCCATATTTACACAGTGAGTCTTCAGTTGCATCATCCACGTGTTTGCGATCAAAATCATTCGATTCCCGCAGCCATAAAACGGAAAGAAAAGTTATATTCAAAGTTTTCGCTACATGTGAAATAGACATGACCCATAACTAGAAGGACGGCCTGCTTAATCATCAGTATTAAACTTGCATAAAACTGCATGAAACTAAATAAGCAGCGCACAAATTTGATACCAAAATATGTGGATTTTTTGGAAGTTATTTATTTCCAAAAAATATTCAGAAGAAATCGTTAAAACTAAATAAAATACGTTCATTATGTGTATCATCTCAGCTGAAAATAGTTTTAAAATTTATTACCAACAAAGATTAAACATAAAAAAAAATTGAATCAGTTAAAATCTATTTTTGGATAAACAGGAAATAAAGGATAAAGCCATAACGGATTTTCGATAAAGCCATAAATATACAACTACAACAACAACAAAATAAGAACCGAGATTATTGACAACATGACAGTAAAGTATGAAGCAAAGATACTAATCTCCCTACACACTATTTAAAAGCTATTTTTTTCTTCCTTTAAATTCAATTAAAGGAAGAAAAAAAATCATATTCGTTGGAAAAATATTTTCTTACAGCATAATCCATAGATATTATCCCATTTTTTGTGAAGCCCTCCCTCTTTTGTAATGAATTAATGATTAGTAATTATGATACAAAATTTCCACTCATTGTAATTAATTAATTATAAATTTTTTTCGGTCATTTAACAGATTTTAAAACAGGATATTTATATCAAATCGCTTACTAAAAATAATTTTCGTTTAATTAAAAATAATACATATTAAAAGATTGTACACCATGTCAGGGATTGAGAAATTTTTTCCTATTTTCGGCGTTTTCTGACACGACCTCAATAAATCCATAATTAAGTAATATAATAGTAGAGGATTCAATGAAACCCCGTGATTTCCGATTGCAGGTTTTGAACGAGAAAATTTCTTAATGAAAACTGCATGAATATTTCAATTTTTGTTGAAACTGGAGAAGAAACCAAACCCAAATATGCAAAAAAGTGTTCATAGGTTACAATATAATTTTGTTTCGTAACTATATAAAATAATTAATATTTCTCTTAAAGATTTGCATTTTTTGTTTTGTTTTATTATCAGTAAAAAATTGCTTATTGCTTAGAGCAAAAAAGCTTAAAAAAGGGTTCAGCAGAAAAACCTTTATTATCAAATGCATGCAATTTATTTCTAAATCTTCATAACACAGAAAAGCGAATTCTACAAAAATAGACAAAAATATATCATGGTTTGTAACGAAATAATTCTGTTTGAAAAAGTACTTATACCTATGTAGATTAATTTTATTAGTTTGAAACAACTATAATTCATTTAAGAAAGTAGAGCTATTAATTTATACCGATTTTTTTCAGCTCATTTATAAACGTTGTTCCGTGAAACGTCTTGATGTACAGGAGTGTAATACACAGGTTTGCAATATCCAAATAAAGACTAATTCCTCGCAGGTCAAACCCTGCTTTATTTTCGGCTGACAGCAGAACTGACACAGGATTACATAAAAGGGTACATATTCGATTAACAAAAAGACGTCAACACACTAACTGAAGGCGAAACAGACTTCAGTTCAGTTCAGTTCCGTACAGCCCTGGCTAGCACCTTATGCTTCGAAATGATTATTTGAATTATTTTCTAAACATACTTCTTAACCATTTACAATTTAATTTTTTCGGTTACAGTTATCCCAACGATTACAGTTATAAACTCAGTCTGTTACAGTTCCAAATTTTTGACGAAAAATCTTAATTTATTAAAAAATGGCATTTTTTTAAACATAACGAGAAAAATCATTGATACTTTAAATGTGAGAACAAAAAATTTTAAAACATACAATAAATAGTGACACAATTTTTTTTTTAATCTACGTAACAGAACCTTATTAAAAAGACGTTTTGTTTGCTTCTCGGCATTGATTGACGCATAGTTAAAAGATGATAATGTGCTATAGTTATTTTTAAGTACCCAAAATGTATTTACACATTAAAAAATAATAAAACTAAACAAAGATATTCACTTACGATTTTCTTAATCTTCCCTAAAGAAAACAACTAAAAATAAACTCTTTATTGCACGATTTTAATGCGCGCATAATACATAACTTTCAATTTTTATGAATCATGTTCTACGAAGCATTGCAGAATCAGCTGTCTGGATGTCTGCTGCATAATTCGACATTATCGTTAGTGCATCAGTGTCTGATTTGGAGATTATTTATAAATCTTTTTCCATATATGCTCATAAAAGGAAGCTAGAATGGCTAGGCTCGGTTTTGGTAAAATGGTGCCTATCATTATAAATATTTTATGCCCTTCACACTGATTGTGGGCTTTGGAAGTGTATTTTGATTGTAGATAATAAAAAATTCACGCAGCTCATGTGTTGTAGAACTAAGTTCAATAACTCATGCTACAACTTAGGTTTGTTCATGCGGTGAAAATATTTTGAAACGAGAATATTGTAAATGCATACGTAGAAGCATCAGGTTTTTACTTCATTTTGAAAACAATTGAATTTTCTGTACTAAATATAAAACTCCATCAATGCTTATCATTCTTTATTTTTAATCATGTTTTAAAAATGCAAAGATACATTTCAGATTCCCATTTAACTGCATACGTGATTCCCAGTACTATTGACATACAATTTAATGTGCTACATAAGAGCATGAGTTTCACAAAATATGACACTAATTATAGTGATAATTACTATTGTTGTAATTCATCATACATTACTTTGATTCAAAACCCTAAAATTCTTTCGAACATAATCCATCGGATATTATTGCTCTCAATGTCTAAAGCCACGAATATAATTTTGATGAATCCCTTTTGAGAGGTCGTCAATCACATTCGTTATCTTCTAAGAAATATCCAGTTCAATGTGTGTCACCAAAAGTTCGGCTTCTTGAAAACTTATTTTTGGTTTTACTCTTTTCCCATGAATTAGATTTAAGAGAGTTCGGCAGATAAATTTTCGAAAATTTATCGTTTTTTTTAAAAACTTTTTTTATATTTCTGTAGTGATACAATCTATATAAGCCAGTAACAACCTCCGCACCATGGTGATCATTTTGGTGTAGTGGTTAGGTTACTCGGCTTCGGACCCAAAGGTCCCGGGTTCTGTCCTACCAAGATAAAAACACGCCACGTCATTTCCTAAAAGTACAAATATTTCTGTTTAATATGATATATGATATGAGAAAATACTGTAATTAAAAGTATTTTTATTATTTTTTTAAATGAAGCTACTCCATGATGCCCATCAAATAAGCTCTGCTAGGAGCACCTGTGTTTCCCCTTGTATAAGTTTCTTCCATGAACACCATATGGATTCGCGCTCATCAGAAACTTATCAGTGGAAAAATTAGAGTGTGTTGGCCTTATCCAAAAGTGTATGGGTATGCGTCTTATGGATTTTAAAAGCGAAACAGAGAGAAAAAAGTTAAGTTATGGAAAAAGCCTAAGAGGTCGTAACTGATTCACCGACTTTTCAATATCTAAAACTCAAAGGTATTATCGTGTGGCTATTAGAAATAATATCAATCATCTACACAGCATGAAAACTGCTGTTTGTTCTGTTTATTTTCATCTTCTCTCTTCAAATGAGAGCCCTCATCATCGACTATGTCCTCCGATTATAAATGCCTGATTCACGTCTCAAAAGACTAAAGCTGAATGTAACGAAAGGCACTATGATCCTAAACACATACACCACAATGAATTGAATGAAGCCAATGAGATCTAGGTGATCCTATGATATTAAAAAATGTTTAGATGGAAAGACCCAGAACCCAAAGGAGTGAGTTAATAACACCAAATGGTCACCGTCAGTGATTCCAAGATGTACATTTGTGGAATCAAAAACTCTAAAATTATTGGTAAATATGTCTATTGTACAGTTCAATATGAGTCATGTAGGAAAATTATTGATCTTAAAACATTGTAATATTGAACCAAGTTATAAATGTATGACATGCTTCAAAAAACTAGATTACACGTATGATTAGTGTAGTACAGGGGTGGCCAACCCGCAGCACGCGTGCCACATTGTGACACGCGGGAGTCGTAACTGTGGCACGCGAAGACTTATTGAAAAAGTGCAAAATTTTTCATGAAAATGTTACTGAATAAATTGAATTACAATAGAAAATTATCATGTAGAGAATATGTAAAGAACAGAAATTTTCAGCGTGAGATTTTAAAGGCGCTAAGCAATATTTTTTTCCTTCAATATAGCACCAAAAATGAGATCATGCTCCAAAACGTACAATTCCACAGCATTGTAACGTTCCAAGGAAAGTGTTAAATAACGGAAGACTAAAAACAAATAAATTTTCTCTCTCTCGGATGGTCGAATCTGCTCAAAAAGTCACCCTCTTTCGAGGGTGATTAAATTTTAACATCTCGGATTTCCACTCGAATTTCAGCTTCCCCTTGCAGTGTTGAAGTTTAGTGTTTATAGCTATTGGCTGTCAGCATGATGTCACACAAAAAGGATCTTCCGAAGGTGTTGGCTATTTACGATTTCTGTCAAGAAGTAATCCTACTATATATTAGGAGAGCAATAGTTAATACGGTAGCATCAATTCTATTTGCACAAGGTAGCTGCTTTAAAACAGAGGGAGTGAGAACTTGCATCCATGAGTAATCAAAATGCTGCATTAGGAGCCTAGAAAATTCGTAGCGTAATACCAGCAAATTGTTTCTAGCTGCCAGACTCTGTTGATCCTAAACTCTATTAAGGAAGACGTTAAACTTTTTTCCTTTTCTAAAATTGTTTTTAGATTTTAGCGTTGAGCGTAGTTAATTCAATTTTTTTTATTTTCAATATGTTTATGAGTAATCATTCGATATCTAAAAGAAATTATAAAGAGGATATTGCAACACGTGATTTTAAAATTTTCTGGGATGAATAATACTTGTTTACACATCAAAATGCTTCCCAGCCTGTTTGTTTATTATGTGGATTTTGTATAGCAGTTCCAAAAAAATTTCACTTGAACCGTCATTTCAAAGAACTGCATAGTGACTTCAACAGCAAATATCCTGTTGGATCAAATTTGCGAACGGAATTTATCAGTAAAAAAAAAAAAAATCTTTAGTCGGCCAACAATTTTTGTTCCAGAAGAGAAATGACGAAATGGAAACCATGTTAAGGTTTCTTATGAACTTTTTTTGTTGTTAGCCCACCAGAAATAAACATAAATTGGCGTAAATTAAAATAATTTAATCTCTAGATATTTCTCTTTTAGTAAATAAATTAAAATAAGTGCTTTATGTTTACGATTTATTTATAACCATAAAGTGAACCCAGTGTTAAGAAGAATAGACTGTATAAGTTCTTCTGAATTTGTTCATGTTACGAAACGTTTAGTGAAACACAAGTACAATTAACTGAATTTCTAACTGATCAAAGTGCCTCAAAAACAGACAACCGGTTTCGAAAAGTAGTTAAATATCATTTTTAAGCCCTTTTTTGGGCAAAGATGAAATATTGACAGGGGGAGGTAGAGATTAAAACATTCGACCCTAAGGTTCATCATTTCACTGATTTAATAATTGAACCCTATTACAAGAAATATTCGCATGCTAGCTTGCAAACTACATAATACTCAATAAGACAGTTATTGGATCCCATTTGTTCAGAACAGAGTAAGAAGAATATTAAATAAATGTATTACACATGTTTTCGTACGAAAAACCAGATGATGGGAGACCACCACGAGACAAAATTGTGCCTTCCCGACCAATGCGCTTTCCTTGGAGAAATAACGAAATCTTAGGAGAAAGTGTTGTGTGAGTTCGGTTCTAGAAAATCTCTAAAATGAATAAAATGTAATAAGAAACAGTACATGAATGTAATGTACATTTATTCGCCCTAAAGTGGACAAAAAGTAATGCAAAATAAATACTGGTAGAACCCCTCAATATAGAGGGCGCTGGTTGTAAAAAGCTTCCTTGTTTTGAGCAGAGTTCTTCAGTACTTGAACGAGTGCAGACACACTTAATTTACTATTAAACTTAAATTAACCTTTTACTGTTGTCTTTTATTGAATTGAAATTGAAATTAATCTTCTGAATATTTGTCTGCGATGACCTGTTGAAAAAGTCATTGAACAAATTACTCCGATGCCATTTGAATCCTGATGACCTAATAAGTACCTTAAAGCAGGGGTGCTACACATATGACATAATGGTTGATATTGTATAGTCTGAGGTGATCGGTAGTACCTGCATTGCAACTACACCTCGGTAATTATGATATTCGATGTAGTGTGGCTCTTGTAAATTTCAATATTTCTTAATGGATTCCTCACAAATTTGAGTTGCACACTCCTTCTTCAAGGTATCCTTTTTTTCTAATGGGGCTGCGTATTGGTATTTCTTACCTTTTTCATGCCTAATACATTCTCCAGGAGCTGGTATCACTTTTAGTGTGGCATCGTATAGGCGACACTAATTGCCGCAAGTAATTTTGACGCCTAGTTTCCTCCCCAGATGGAGGCACCTGAGCTCTGACGATGCGAAATTGAACTTAGGAATTTAAATTTGCCGAGAGCACCCAAGCCAAAAGGGCTCTTCAAGGGATTTTTTACATGCCGCATAAGTTTACGACATGACCGCTGTCGATTTTCTGCATCATGAAATTCCACCAACTAAACCAACTACGCCACCCAGTCGGCTCTGTAAGGCTCCATCAGCCTAGTATCGGCTCGACTACCCTAAAATTGTGAATTTTGCCAAAACTTGACAAACATTTTTTATGAGTTTATATTATAGGTCATCGTATTAGCTGTATAAAAATACAAGTTTATTATTTTCCGTTCACTAGAACAAAAACTACAAGTGTTTTAATAAAAGCAGATGCCATACTTTAAAACGCAGTTTACTCGAAATGTTTTTTTTTTTTTTGAAAATGTTCAAACGGGACCAGCGATTGCTCAAAAAGTTTTGAACATAATTAAGTGAAATTTTTTGTGTGTGTTCTGTATAATAGTAGAAGTGTTTTAACTTTCAGACTTATCAATTACTGTTTTATTACAAAGTTTACACTACCTTATGTTAATATAATCACTGTTTTTTAAGCAATTTCATATAATAACAAAGATAAAGTGCTCTATTTTTTTTGTAAAAATTAAAATATCTCTTATCCTGAAGGTCATTTCAAAAATGAACAACGTAGCAACACATCAGAATTGAAAAACTGAAAATTGGTTCATAAACTTTTGGTACAGAATGGGCTGCGTTTATGTTATTTTTTGTAAATTTTTACTCATTTTAGTAATAATACTTTTTGATGTGTAACATCTTTCCTCTCGATTGCTGCAGATTTGTGGGAGTGATTTCGTGAAAAAGGACGGAAATACGTAACAGGAAGTAGGGAAAGCAAGCGCTATTCAGTAAAGTTCTGTTTTTTCTCCTTCATTCGGGAGGGCTCCGCCCCCATCCCCCACCCCTGCGATCTAGGCCGTGGGATCTTTGTTTTTGTTTTCTCACTTTAGGATCAGAGAAGAAGCTAAGTCCTTTTGGCAGAGAAGTGGTTAGACAATGACGAACGTGTTTCGGTACCTGATTTCGATTGCTGAGTACAATTTAAACGACCGGCCACAGAGCAGCTGGTGTTGCGATCTATCGCAAACAGAACACCTCACATGCTGTGGCACCTCATATGGATATAACTTATCGTCAAACAAAGGGACTGGGTATTGTTAGTCAAGATATTGGGGACATTTGTGCGATAAAATGCTTATTTGAAAATGGACAAACAGTGATTTCGGTGGTCGTATACATTTCTCTGAATCAAACGGTTCAAAAATTTAAAGATTTCCTGCATTTTTTTACTTTTACCATATACCGAAGGTGGTTCTAATCTTTTTTAAAAAAAACTATCACTCGCTTCCCATGATTTTGAGTGGTGATTTTAAAGTTAACTTCAGTTTGCTAGAAGCCGAGCCACTCATAGCTGTTTTGAATGATGAACTCAAGCTTGAAATGAACACAAATCAAAATGTTTCAACAACTAATAGTGGTATTGTTATTGACGCTATCTTTCAACGGTTTTTAAATACTTTGAAATCACAAGTATGTGTCATATTTTATTTATCATAAATTATCATTACCGCTCTTCCCCAAATTGAACAAGAATAATTATTTTTGATAAAAAAAATTGCATTACTCCTTGTGTTAATTAAATAAAATTTTCATTAAAGATATAATTATTCGATGAAAAATTATTTCCAATCATACTCGATTCATTTTTTTCAGGATTTAAGTTGCTATTGCGAGTTTACCATGATAACATGTCAGATGTTGCACATCGTATGCGACTACTGTAAGGCTCGTAGTAATAATAGTAATAGTAAGAGCAATAGTAATTTTAGTAATAATACTTTTTTATCATCTTAATTTTAGGTTATTTTTCTTAAAATATATCTAAACAAATCTAAAAACAACAAAACATCCCCATATCTCCATTTTTTTTAAAAAAGTTGTCACAAGTATTCGGATTTTAAGGCAACTTCGAGTTCGTGTGGCCGAATTACGACACGGATCAATTTAGTTGAGCAAGTTCCACAGATGTTTCCGAATCGATAAACTTTTAGGAGTATATCATTGTCCTGCGAAGATAAAAGAAAAACATTTAGTGCCGCATATTAGAAATATGGATGAAACCACAGTCACATTTTATCTGACAAGAAACAAAAGTAGTGATGGGAAAATAACAAGACGATTCTCATAAAGCAACACGTCACGAGAAATGTTCCTTCACCGTAGTGCTCTCCTGCTTCACGGACGGTACAAAACAAAAATACATGAATATTTTTAAAAGAAAAAAAAGCTTAATATGACAGTTATTCCTGGTAAATTAGCACTATAAGTTCTCAGCATTGAGATTAAGATGTGTGCATCAATCAGTCATCAAATTAATTTAAAATGACAGTGTACGTCGCACAGATGTAAGGAAGTGAAAAACAGTTTAAGAAAGATCGACTGTGGCTTATAAAGCTCAACCGAAAATTTTGATCTTATTTTTAGTGTTTAATAAGTGTGCCGGAATATACGGTAATTCATTCTGAATATTCAATTATTTAAAGAATGCATTTACAAGTTCAGCACCCCAAACTGAGATCTTCTCTAAAAATGGGGATTCCCCGAAATTTGAAAAATATAGTAACGTTTAGTGTTTCCAAACAAAAGCTGTTTTTATTTTTGGAGGTAAAACATAATAAAATCACAGCATTTGTTTTTCATTATTTTAAAGTGTGATACGGACATGATCATTATTTTTCGACCGTGTAATAACCATTGTCTAAAATATGGACCTGTTCTAAGGGGAGATCTGCTGTAAGTGAAACTCTGAATTTTGACTCTTTTGCTTTTGTCAAAGAAAGTTTTCACCAACGAACAAAATGGCAACGATTGCAGTAATTTTTAACAGAATAGTGGAAGCGATTATCAATGTCTCAACTCAGACGAAGAGTCGGGAGCATCTGACAGAGCCTCCGTCGCACTCTCTCGACGACCTTCTGGCAAACCCTCGGATCAATGAAACCGTGGGAGGAAGCTACTTTTTAAGAAAGAGGAAATTCTCATGATTTTGTGGAAAACGTGGCTGTTACGAAACATAATAGACGGAATCCTCGTCTTCCTAGAATATTACTTTACCGAGAAGGGGAACGGGCGATTCACGCTATCCAGAGTGATTTTCGCAGTCAAGAAAGCTTATCAATCTGACATAAGGAATAGGAAACCGAAATTCTTTTAAGTTTGTCCTTCGATGTTAGATGATTTATTGTGTTTCGGGACGGGTGGTTATATATATATACGATGTTCTTTCTAAAATAATGAATGCCATTACTCCGAAAGGAACGATGCATATGGCTATAAATTTTATTCTCTACCATCTCTACTCATTTTAAAGCTAATAATATATGTTGATTTATATATATATATATATATATATATATATAAAACAAAAGGCACAAATTTTTAGTAAATATGAGCAACAAAGATATATTATTTATTTTTAATTGAAAATACACTTCTCTCATTATACTCTAACACACGTTTATAGCATTGAACGAATATAAAATATATAAAAATACATTCATAGAGGTCTTTACATTTTAAATAATTTGAATGAATTTTAACCTCAACTTTAAAAATTGTTTAAATGTGATTGATAATTCTAAACGCTTTTATAATTGTATTGCCAAATTCTTTTAGAAATAATACTATACTTTTTGAACAACCCAGATAATGGGTAAAATAAAAAATGAATACAAAACATGCTCAGTTTAATAAAATATAGAGTTAAAAGTAGAAATTACATAATATATCAATTGAGGTTTTCCGGTGTGATATCGTTATATTTAATTAAAAATTTCACTTGTACCGGAATTTTTTTTAAAGTTTTATAGATAAACTGTGTTTATAAGACTTTATTAATGGATAAGTAAAACAGTATATTAAAATGATCTTTTTAGATAAAAGAGAAAATTCGTATAATTATGTAATATGTTTAGAATTTAACTTAGATGAAAAATAAAGTTAATTTACTAACTTAAATACTGCATAAAGTATTTGATAAAAATGGAACATACCGATGGATCTAAATTTTGAGAGATAAAAAAAAAGTCAATAGTTTTAGATCAATAACATAAAACTTATTAAAAAAACATAAATAGATAATTAGAAAAACTTCACAAAACACATTCAGAATCTTTATATTTAGAAACATGTATTAAATGGGAAAATAAAATATTGTAAGAAACAATTCCATTAGAATGCCGCATGCCAATGAAATAATTTACACCATTCTTAATTGTGAAAAATTAACTATATATGTTTGATAACATACATTGTATCTTATAAGATTTCAGAATATTTTTTTTAAATTACCAGGCTCTACTTTGGGCTGCGTATGTAATAATCTTAAAGTTTCATAATAATTACTTTTTTTAAGAGCAAAATATTTAAAACTCAAATATATTTTCAAGTCTTACTGCAAAATAAGTTTTCAAGACTCTCCCTGATTTCAAAGTGATATTTGGAGATGTCAAAATAATTACAATTTGGTCCTTTTTCTGCTTTCTCAGGGATTTAATTTTGTTCAGACTTTCAAATGACAAACGTCAAATTGCCTTCGCTAACTTGATTGTTATTGTCATGCATTTTTTTCTCTCAAATGTCCAGGTAACGAGACTATTTTTGGCAGAAGCGAATCCCCCGATGTGATCGATAGTTTTGACTGAGTCAGTGTCACAATTAATTTCCAAAACATCTCCAACCTGATTTGTCATTGTAATTTTTATTTGTGCAAACTTTTACGGAAAAATAGAAAATTGCGTGCGTGAATGTTCATGTTCTGTGTGTTACTTTTCAAATTATTGAACTTAATTTCCAAAAATAGAGCGTGAAAATAAGAAACACAAATAAGGGAACAAAGAAAATTTTCTAGAAATTCTTACAAATTGAAAAAGAAGTTGGATGAAAAGCAAGCTATTTCTACCTTCCTCTAATGATGTATTATTATAATGATGTATTAAGTATTAGGTAATATATCATTATAATAATATATCATTAGGTAGGTAGAAATGGCTTGCTTTTCATTCATTATTATTAAATTATTTTTTTCAAAATTTAAAGACACTTGTGAAATTCCATTCTTGTCACTGAAACTTCAACTACTACATATAATTTTGAATTTCAAATCGGCATAGCTGAAAATCAAACCAGTTTGATGTGATAGTGAATTGCCACTGCACCAGGATTTCTTTATCATTTCAACTCCATAGAAAACCATTGAATAAAATAAATACTGTATAAATATAAACGCGCTACAGCAGAAACTTCATATTAAGTTTATTTAAATATTTTCTTCCCAATAAATGTAAACAAATATTGAAGGATTAACAGCTTATTTATGTAAGTTTTAACAGGCAAAAATGAAATGTATATATAGATTCATTATTCAAAATCTATATATATATAAAGGAGAAAAGCGACTCACTCACTCACTGACTGCACAATCTTGAAATTGGGTAAGTAGATTCCTTTCATAGAGTAGAGATCCACTACAAAATGAGTTTGGTGAAAATCAACCCCCAAGTGGCATTGCGGGGGCTTAGGGGGCCTTTGATAATTGTTTCCATTTTTAAACTATCATACCTACCTGCTTGAAAATTAGTAGGCACGTTTCTTTCATGGAGCAAATATCCGCTACAAAATGGGTTTTGGGAAAATTGACCCCCAAGGGGTGTTGAGGGGGAGTTAAGGGAGATATAAATAATTATTCCGATTTTTAAACTATTTGACGCACACTCTTGAAATTTGGTAAACAGATTCTTTTCATACAGTAGAGATCCTCTATACAAAATGAGTTTGGTGAAAATCGACCCCCAAGTTGCGTTGTGGGGCTTAGGATAGATATTTATTTCCATTTTTAAACTATTGCACGCACTGTCTTTAAATTTGATAAGTAGATTCCTTTCAAGAGTAGAGATCAGCTACAAAATGGGTTTTGTGAAAATAGTCCCCCCCCCTCAATTGGTGTTGCGTGTGATTAAGGGTAGATAAGTAAGCGTGTGATAAGGGTAATAGATAAATATTTCCGTTTTTTAAACTACTAGACCTATATGCTTGAAAATTGGTAGGCATGTTTTTTTCATGGAGTAAAATACGCTACAAAATGGGTTTGGGGGAAATTAACCCCAAGGGATATTGCGGGGGTCAAGGGGCGTTATAAATTCCGATTTTTAAACTAACGTACAATCGTGGAATTTGGTAAGCAGATTCCTCTTATAGGGTAGAGATCCGCTAAAAAATAGTTTCATTGAAATCGACTCCCAAGTGGCGTTACGGGGCTCAAGGAGAGTTGTAGATATTTATTTCCATTTTTTAACTATGAGACATATGTACAGTCCTGAAATTTGGTAAGCAGATTTTTTTCGTACTGTAGAGGACCGCTACAAAATGGGTTTCGCGAAAATCAAACCACAAGTTTCATTTCGGGGGATTAAGGGGCGTAATAGATAAATATTTCCGTTTTTAAACTGTTATATCTACCCGCTTGAAAATTGGTAGGCACGTTTCTTCCTGGGAACAGAGTTTTTCTAACAAAAAGTAAAACGAAAATCGACCCCCAAGGATGGTTGCGAAGGGTCAAGGAGAATTACAGAAAAAAAATTACTGTTTTTGAATAGTTATACCCACGTACTTGAAATTTGTTAAGCATATTTCTTTTGTTGAATAGGTAACTACTAAGAATGTATTTTACGGAAATCAACTCCTGGGGGAGCAGGGAGTTACTGGTGCGCATTGAAAAAAAATCTCCTTTTTTCGAACAACAAGGACTATAATAATGGAATTTGGTTTGCATTTTCCTTTTGTTATACTGAAATCTGCTAAGAACAGTTATATTGGAGAACGACTCTCATCGAATTACGGAGGGTATTTATAGTAAAAACTTCGTTTTTGCTGCATTAGATTTAGATTTGAAATTTGTCTTGCATGTTTATTTTATGGAGTAGAGATCCACCAAAAATTGGTTTTGCGGAAATCCACTTTCTTATAGGTTACGAAAGTGCAAGCATCATTCTGTACTTCAATTTTAGAGATTTTTAGAAAATACAAATTAGAAGTCCTTTCCTTTTTTATATCAAGAGTCGAGAGTTACAGTTATAATTATAATTTCCAACATAATCGAATTCTTAATGCTAGGGCTTAGATATCAATAATTTATATATATATATATATATATATATATACATAAATAGAGTATATATTTATAAAACATCGTGAAATACCCAGCGAAGCGGGTGGGTAATGGCTAGTAATTAACAAAAAGGTATTTCCCGAAAGGTGTTTAAAAAAGTAGATTTGAGTGATTATTATTCTGAAACAAATTCTCTAATTTTCCGAATCAAATACCAATTAATTTTTGTTTACTTGTATACGCAAAGACTGTTCATTTGTAATGTAAGCTTATGTATTTTTATTAATTCAGTTTCCTGAAGGGAAAGTAAACAAAGATTTGGTGACCTTAGGATTTATACTTTATTAGGATTTTAATCAAGTTTTACTATTCCTGAAAATTTTTATTTTGGAGATTTTAAATTTATTCACGAAAATTCATTCGAAGATTATTAAAAACAAGATCTATAAATTACGGAATTTAAAACCAATAAAATCATAAGACTTCCACCCACCGGATCTAGAAACAAAAATCTTGATTTAATGTGATATCTGGTTATAAAACCCCTTAAAATAATATTGTTACCAGCGGAGGTTTTGAGACTTTGGCTAACTTGAAAAATTCTACTGTGCTTTTATTCTTGGACAAAATATCACACAAGCTCACTGATCAATGCTTGATGAATGCAACGCTCTAAACACGATTAACAACTGCTTTACCGGTGACAATTGGTCTGAATCTATACCTGTTCCCGCAAACTGTGCTTTACTCAGCACAAACGTATAGAAATTAATTTTTCTACCTTTGTTAATGTGGCTATATGGCATAGTTTTAAAAAAAACTAGTTAGTACATGTTTGAAGTGTGTATGTAATCCGCTGTGTGAATCCTTTCATTTATAAAAGTTTTCATTTTTCTTTAAAAAGAGAGAGTGTGAAGCATTTTTAAAAATTTCTTTGAGGGCATCTCGTGTGCATTTTATAATACTAAATTTGGTGGCGATCTACCCTAATGATTTACAGCTGTATAATGTTGTTAAATTCCATGTTCATAAGGGAAAATTTTAATTCTAAACAGTCTGTACATCTTTACTAAATAGATTTATAACTTCATAACATTAACATTTTAGAAAAGTAAACTGAAATTAGAAATTTCAATACATTTATTTATTAAAAAATTCTAAATTTAATATTTCAAACAGCACCCCCATTTACTTGCTAACAAGAAACACTTTTCAATTAAAGAAAAGAAAAACTGGAAAATAATGACAAAGAACAAAGGAATTCCAATAATGAAATCTTCACATAATCTAAGACATTTACTTTTCTCGCAAAATTTATGAAACTGTAAGAAGTGATTTCGGGGAGACATTTATAAGAAGAAAAATGTAATTGACTTGAAAAAATATTCAATTTATTCAAAACTCCAAGCAAAAGAATTTAAATTATTTTTATAAAATTAATCCAAAACCCATCACACCCACATTTCCTGAAAATTAAAATGATTGCATTTACGTCAAACTGTTTTTCCGATATCATATTCCACAACAAAATTAATTTTCTGTGTGCATGGAATCAATTTCAATTTCCTCTCATCTTGAATAATTAAAACCGTTTAAAATTCTTCTACAAGAAAAGCATACACACAGTTCCATAGCCTTTATTAACCTCTACGCAAAATAAAAATAATTAATTTAATGCTTGCATTTAATATTTTTAAGATTTCTTTTCATTTGAGATACAACACTTGAACAGTATTTTGAAGGAAAAAAAAACAAAGAAAAACAAAAATGGCTTTTAGATAAATATTTAAAAAATGAACTAAAAATATATATGTCTCGGGAATGTAAGATATTTATATAATTTTGAAAAACACATCAATAATATAGACTGCAATTATTAATTTCATTTATTTATTATATCATGATTCATAAATCCTGCATTAAGAAATCTAATTTATTATATATATAAAGCAATCCTGGTTCCTAAAGCCAGGAGTTTGCTGTGGTACCACTGTGGCTAAGACTTTATACTGTCATGACTATAGTTGTTGTTGCCGTGTCCTTCCCCCAGGGAAGGAATGAAAGTTGTCATTGCCTGTGAGACAGGTTGGATTTCTTAACGATAGGTTGGATTTCTTAACGATAGATGGCGACACCATCTATCTCCACCTCCACGATTTTGGCATGGAACTGAAGGGAGGGAAATGTTCTCCAGCCCCCTGCACTCCTGGTTTCTGCTGCGACCGCCCACAAGACTTTCGGACCCACTGATTTAACGAGCACGTACTCCGTCTATACTCAGTGGTATTTAGTGGTATTGGGCATCGTACCCAGGCCCTCAGGTCTGGATTCCGATGCTCTAACCACTAGGCTACCCACGGCCTATGACTATAGTTATCTTAGGTTTATAACTATTTTATGTATATTTTTGAATTATATATATTATATATATAAGGGATGGATTGCTGTTACATTGAGAACAGAATTATAAATTAGAATCTACCTATGTGGTCAAGATGCGGTATGGAAATAAGGAGCAAAGTAATCTAAAAGTATTTCAAAATGTAATATTGCTACAAAGTGGTTTCGAAAAAAAATTGAAAACCACTTAATTTTGATTAGATGGTTTTATACTAAAAATATTTATTTTCTTACAACATAAATCACCAAAAGTGATGACTACTGATAAGTGAGTAGTACAAATGCAGCATTTCATAATTCTAGCTATCTCTCTCCCCTCACCATCGAGTCCATCCGTTCCTCGTTTTTTTTTTCTTCTTCCTCTTTATCGTGCGCTTCAATTTTGACACAGTAGGTTATTTCATTTCTAATTTTAATTCTAAAAAAGCTATTAAAAGTATATCATGTTTCTAGAAACTACTTGGTATGTGTCCTCTCAACGCAGAGGACTAAAATGCTGTTTCACAAAAATTACTTTGACTTTTTACCATTAAAAAACCCTCCCAAATATCATAACTTCATTCTACTTGAGGTATTACTTAATATAAAATGTTTCTTTTTCACTTTATTTTTCCTTTCATCTATATTCCAGATACCATCTTTACTTCACAGGTAGGTTTTGAAATTCTGAAACAATATTTTTGTGAATCCATCCTGATATTATATATATATATATATATTATATATATTATATATATGTATATATATATGTGTGTGTTTGTGTGTGTGAATTGAGATGAAGGGACACATGAATGCATATATACTGATAACATATTAGTTATATATTACTGCTACCAGAAACAATGAACACGTAAATGAATCATTCAGAAATTATAAGGAAAACATGAACACGTGCGATCGAAGCGTAGGATGATCAAAATTGATCCTCTTATAATTCTAAAGTCAATTACTTATTGGATTGAAAAATTCTGGAAAACTGTGTTCAATCATCTAATTGAATCAGATGAAAACCAATTGATCCAACGAGATGAATCATTGCAAAATATGCGGTGTCCACTTTTTTCATCGCCCACAAAAGAGTATGGAACGTTTTACAAACACCCAGTTTGCAGATTTGCACCGAATTTATGGATTGGCAGAAGGAAATGTACGAGTAATATAGAGATTATATCGTGAAAAGTACCCACATGGAGAAGCATGGGATCGCCTGATGTTTGCTACTTAGCATCACAATTTGTGTGAGGATATCAATACTAGGTACTAGGTGTAGTGAGGGGGAGCACGCATTCTAAGAGGCCTGGTGTACCAGTCAAAAGGAATCCCAGTGCCATGTTGGGAGTTGGAGTACACTAAGTAATGATCGATATTTAGACAAATTGTGATGCAGATTAAAAAGACATTCGGTGGTCCGGCACTTATCTATGTGGGTACCTCTGTGAAACAATCTTTCTGGTGCTCGTGCATTTTCTTCTTCCAATCCGGTTCTTATCAGCAAGTGATGACAGCTCAAATAACCGAGGAAATGCCGGTCTGGCTCCTTAAATGCTGTTGTGAACAACGCTACCTATTACAGGATGAAGACGTTTGTGACCATGGGTTTCTCGGCAAATCTGAATCCTTGTGTTGTCCCCTACCTCCCATTAACATTTGCCCCATAACACATGCATTTACTCAATCAAGAATTGGGTAAACTCATTTCTACACTTTTTGTTTTAAATAAATTGCTTTGGCATATGTGCTACTGTTTCGATTTATGGTAAAAATATTAAAATTTAGTTTTGTTGACTTAATATCAAAATTAATTATCAGTTCATCTACGATGGAAAAATATTTTAAAAGTTGCCATCTGAAAATGTGGATTTTATATTTGTTGTGGCGAATTTATTTTTAGTAGTGCCAGACAGTTACAGTTAAGCGGAAAGAAAAAAAAATCATGGAACCTCAAAAATATTTTTGTGGTAGGGAAAAGTCCAAGTTTTTCAAAATTACATTGTTGAACCCTTCTAATATACAGAATGAACCGCATGAAATGAATGTTCTTAAATATTTAAAAATATTATTGATAAAGATCACGCGGAACTATTTCTCCCATCTCCACACTTATATATTTTCTTTCTCAAATAACTAATTAAATAGAAATCGAGAAACAGTATTATGCAATAAACCATAAGTTTTTCGTATTTATAAAACTTTTCGAATGTTATGTATTGTAAATTCGGGTTGGATCGAACTCCCCCCGACCCTCCTCCTTTTCAGACGTCCTACAACAAAAGTTTCCTTTCACAAGAAGTATAAAAATGTACAAGAATTTTCAGAAGGTATTTTAAATCTGAAAACATCTTTCACTTCCGAATCTATAGAGAAATTTCGCTTATTTTTGTGAACTTTGATTAACATTTATTTAACTTACAAAAGTCGTAACTCTATCGTTCTAAAAGAAAGATCTGGATTTCAGAAGCATAAAAAAAATTGAAAATCTGGAAATTTGAAATAATTATTGGTGGTGGTGCCCGAAAAACATTTTTTGTAAAATTTTAGTCATATTTCAAAATGTATTCCACTTTGTTTTCTCCACTTTGAATAGTCAAAACTTAATTGCTGATTAACATATGTGACACATTTCAAATTTTGAACTTAATCATAAACTACTATTAAGCATACTGTTAATAAAATTGTTTATTACTTTTCTTTTCAAGTCTGAAGTTCAAAAATAATACTTCATATGTGAAATTTCCTTGAAGTTTTGGAAACGTAAGAAAATAAGTTATTAATTTTACTAGTATCATTATTAATACTAAGAGGTTTTTTAACTATTAGACAAAGCTTACGTAAGGAATACACATGAAATTTTTCTATCACTCCGTCATTTTAAAGAAATCATATTTATGATTCGTTAAAAATTATTCAAAAAGGTATAAAGAAAGAAAGATAAAGTAAATAAAAAATATATAATCCAGAATAAATATAAATATTCAGAACAAAATTAGATATAGAGAATAAATAGTATAGAAAACATATGGAAATATACATAAGTGTGTATTCATATAAATAGACCACACAATGAACAAAAAGTAACTGATTCATATAATAGTGTTATTACTCAAAAGATTCTCAACTCCTTCCCTAACGTTAAATATTTAACACGGTATTAAAATATGTATGTATAACATGCACTTCATCCACTACACTTTGCTGGATTCATAATGAAATAGGATGCCGTCCAACCTCAGAAATGCTTTCTGGGTCAGTACTTCCTCCAAAAGTTAATTAATTAAGCTTCTAAATAAAGATCTAAGTTTAGGCTGCGTTCAAACCACGAAAGTTTCAAAGCAGTATTAGATTCATAAAGCGTGTCTTGACCACCATTAGAATTCAAATTTGAATAGTTTTTCATATCATTCATTACCAGCAATTAATTATATTTTTGTAAATATGGTGCATTGTATACTTACATCTCTCTACGTGTGGGTCTTTATTGAATATAATACCCCAAAATAATGCAATTATTAATATTTAAATACATATGAAGTGTAATTCTTCAAATTATCAGATTTGGGTGAAATACGTAATTTATTCATTGTTTTTTAAGACGCATTTCGAAGTTACATGAGGAAGTTAAACGACGGCTATTGGCAACAGACCTCGCTTTTTTGAACGATAGTCATTTGAAAAAATACCTTTGGTTTCACCACACTATCCAAATTTCCATAGCATGGCACTGTGAACAATTAGAGCCACAATGAACACAACAGCTCTTCTGCAATTGGAAAATACCAGGAATAGAACCTACGACCCAACAAAAACAAATCTTATTCCATTGTCCTTCGACTATCGCTCTCACGACTCTTGCTTTTATTGTTTATTTATGTCCCTTTTCGAAGCGACACAAGAGATCTTTTATAAAGAGTTTAAAGCAATTAACTGACCCTTGGTACCAGTTAATTATCCTTGTATCTAATTCTTATTGATTTTATTAATAATTGTAATTATCATAAGAAAACATATAGGAGACTCACGGGGATACTCAAATTTATTTATGGTTTGTCAAAGTGCATGCAGTTTCTTCTCTCCAAACATAACATACAATTTTTTTTCACAATTATAGCTGTGTTGGCACATCAATAATTTCAAAGGAATATACATTTTTATAAATGGTTTTGAAAAAATTATAAAAGGAATGTAGAAATTTCATATTTGTAGAGTAGAATGTAGAATGCACATTTGTAGGACCTAGACACAAAATGAAGGTGGAATTTAAAAGAATTTATGAATTATTTAACTTATTCCCCATAAATGTCTCATATTATTATTTCATTATAAGTCCATGCAACAGAATTCCCCACACGTTAAAAACACTTTTTAGTGTGTCACTTATTTCATTCATACAAATCAGTTGCATAATTTTTAAAGAAAAAGTGTACAATAAATACAACAATATTATCTTAAAGTAAAGAAACTTTCATTTCAAGAGTCTGTTTTTGAAAAATTCCAGTCACACACACACGCACAACTGATGTTATTACATTTATATCAAAGTAGGAGAGAATACAAGAGACTTTCAGAATATTTGATTCAATAGTCTTCATGGTTATTTCCAAAATATTATATTCGATAATGTTCAGAATAACAAAAGTTTTGATGTTTAGGTAGATTTTTCTGATTTTGATAAAAAGACCAGCTGCAGATCATGCTTAGCTGTTCGTCACATTCTTTTCAGAATATTTCTTCTTCACTACATATAAAGTTTTTTAAGTATTAAATCTAAGATTATTCGAATAAATTATTTTTTCCCAAGCCTATAGGTTTATTAAATTTTCTTTTCCAAAGTATTTGCTCTTGCAGAGAATTTTTCTTCGAGAATATACTGAATATTTTGAAGGATACAATTGCCCTTTCAAATAAAAACAATGACTTTATCAGAAAATGAACTACTTTATCAAGTACTACTAGTTGCAGCAATTGAAATTGACTCTTAAATAAAATATTTTTAAAAATGTTACTAGAAAACTCTTTTATTCGTGATTATATTTTTGAAAATTATATCAATGCTGCCCAACAGGTTTGTGACCGCGGCTTACGCGTCAAGTTTTTCAGAGCTGCACACCTCAGAATCTCAACAAGGACTTTTATGTTCACTGAGACTTTCAAATGCACTAAAATATGTTTTTGAAAATTATTATATAGTTATTACTATGTATATTTTGATATTATTCTAACAAATTCAAAAGAAAAGCACTAATTGACCTATTTGTTATACATTAAAAAGGATATTCTCATTAATATTAACATCAGAAGTTTTCATAAAAAAGTTTTAGACTTACTGCCACTCGAATAAGAAATAATCAGAAAATCTGAAACAGATTTTTTAAAAAACTTGGATTTAAAAAATATTACTGCGCTTAAAGTAACGTTCAAAGTTGTAAACTGAAAAGAGTAAATATCTTCAACAAAAGAACATATAATTATGTATTTGGAAAAAGTAAATTGTATCACTTGATAGAATTAAAATATTCTAAAAATCCTTGAAGACAAAGTCTATAAGTTGGTTTAAAATGAAAACTTTCCAATTAGGTCAATTTACATTGCCCTTTGATAACAGAGGGCAGTACATATTGTATTGCAATTCTGTAAAGCAAACTTCGCATGGATTTAAAAGGCGTGATCCAAATTTTGAACACATTTCCACCGCTCTGCACTAATGCAGTGACACCGACGCTGTTATTGTGGAAGATCGCCCACCAGCAGATCCTCAAACTCCCTGCAGTCTTCTTAATGAATGTGAGAAAAAGGCAAGACTACAGGAAATGCGAACAAGATTATTTAGAGATCTAATTGACGAAGAGGAGAAAAACCCCAGTGATGATCCAACTATCGGACAGGGGTATCTGGCTGAGATGAAGTCAATTGAAGGCTCCAAAAGATATATTGTTGGTGAGTTGACTCGTTTGACTCCTTGTCCTGTAAAAGACTGCTTACATAATGTAACAGTAAAAACTCTACGCAAGCGCTTAGTGGCTAGCTCTACTTCAAAGCCTGCTGCTCCTAATTTAGAAAGTACTAAAAACAAAATTAAAGATCAATATTCCTTTAAACTATCTAATAAAAAAGACAAGACAGACCTTAGACCGACCACCCCTCTCCCAATAGCTACTGCAAACAGTTTTAGTACCCTTTCTACTTAGAAAGACCCTTCAGTTCAACCCGGTGCTGAGACTCCCAAGAGGAAAATCGACTCAATTACGTTGAATTCGTCGAAAATTACAGTCTAGTTTTGCAAGACCTTTGAAGGTCCAACCCAACTGCTGAGAAATCTTATGTTGGGGATAACATACAAATCAATGCAGAGACAGACGAACATCACAGGGAGATCACTCAGAACTTTACTGATAAAAATCTAGAGTATTATGTAATTCAGCCAATCAATAGCAGACCCCTTAAGCTTGTAATTAAGGGATTACCCGTCACAGCTACATGTGACGAAATCAAAAACGACCTAATTGAAAATGGCATCAAGGTAGAAAAGTTTGCCCAGCTGAGACAATGGAAAACAAAAAAATCCCCTTCCCAATTTACTTTAACAAATTACTTGTGACGAGGTCTTCACCGAAATCTTTAAAATAAACCACTGTTTATTCCCTAAAATCAAATTGGATCCCCTTAAAAAAGGCAGTCATGTGACACAATGTTACAACTGTAACTTTTCCCACCATACGTCACAAATGCGGGGTTCCCCATCGTACCAAAGACTGCCCAATTACCGAAAAAATGGAAGATCTAGTGTGCATAAATTGCCATCAGCATGGATATTTCGCCAATCATTCAAAATTCCCAAAGTTTCCGAAATTAAAACCTAAAAAAGACGATAACATGAAAGATAAAAATCAATCCCAATCATCTAAATCTAGCAATTTAAATCCAGGCCTAAGTTTCACGCAAGCTCTTAATAATAAAAATTCCACTCCGCAAACCACACCACTGGATCTCCAAAACTCAGCACCGGAGAAAAATCACACAAAGAGAGACCCCAGAAAAATGAAATATTCCTTGACCCCTCCAGCATCAGACTTTAACTTCGTAGCAGCCCTTATGCAATTGCAATATATTTTTTTCTAAATTCACAAAGCTCTTCAATGCTCTCCATGCTTCATCGCAGGTAAGCAATGACACCGATAGATTAAATATATTCATTAAAGGAGTAATCGGCTCTGCCACTCCCAAACCAGTTTAATTTGATTTTTCTCTCAACTCGCTCACTCTTTGCCCATCTTAAAAGCTCATTTTGCCCTTCCACGAGCTGCAATGTTCCAGTGCTTAGATCAGATGTTCCCAAACTTTTTACTCTCATTTACCCCTTGCCATGTTTTCCGGTTTAAAGTAGGCCCCTGCTTAATTTAATATTGAATTTTTGCAAATTTATCATCTAAAATGTCTTTTTGACAGCTTGTACTACTATTCAACTTTAAAAGAATTAAATTTCTAAGTCTAATGAAGTATATGGTTTTAAAATTTAAAAAACACATGTAATAATAAATTAAAATTTATTTAATAAAAAATGTTAAAAGTAACTAACTAAACGACAAACAAATTATTTTAATGGAGGGATGAATCTCTAGCACTACAATATCAATTTTCAACATTTGATATTAATCTTGTCTGGTTTAACCTTATATTAGGTTTGACTTTTCAAAGCCAAAATTGCTTCGCATGCGTTTCTAAGTTTTAAGATCTTCATTAGTGCTTATTATGATCAGATTCTATTTTGATGTGACATTTTTTCAATATGACCATATGAATTCATTGCTTACTGTGTATTGTCTTAGTTTAGTCACAGCATTTTCAAACCTGGTTTCAAAATCTGAATAAAAAGCATTTAAATGTTGAACGTAAGTTAAAACGTTCTAACGGATTGTCTGTGCCAAATTTAGAAAAAAAAAAATTCGGATCTCCAGTATTATACTTTTTAGCTTAACTGGAAAGAAAAGCTGAAATGGTTCTTGTTTTAATAAAATTTATGCTATCACCTTGTAAATGCAAATTAACCTCGTTATAAATTAGTAAATAAATCTGTTAATATAAGTAAAATTTGGCTTCCACTTTTGTTTTTTTTTATAAATTTTCTTTTAAAACTAAAGTCACGATCTAGCTTAATGACAGCTTCTATCATAGATCCCCACTTACACCTCATGGACCTCCAAACTAATTTTGGCTGACGTAGACCCCTGGGGTCTATATAGATCACTTTGGAATCACTGGCTTAGAGCATCTGTTTTTCAAAGAATAGTCTGGATTCGATTCCAGGGATTTCGCTTTTTTCCAAATTCCTTATTTTCCTGGGAAAAATAATTTCACTGATCTGTTTTTAGTTTTTCAAGTTCCACTTAATTTTTCATGCTCATCTTTTATTCTTTAGCTTTTAAATAAACTGTTTTCTGGTTTTTATTGAGTCTAAGTATTTTCTTTCGTTTGTCGTTGATTAAATTCACTCACTGCATCCCCATTGACCAGGCTTCGCCCCACCCACTTAAAAACTAAATCTGCTCTCCTTTTCAGTGTTTTGCACTGGTTTTGAGGCTATTTTTCTCAAGCACTTAATGCATTCTATTATTTTTAAAGTTTCGTTTTTCTTAATTTACTTAAAGTTTATTTTATTTATCTATATTTAAATTAACAAAGGGCAAGAGTCAAAACGTTATAGTCACTCAAAATCCTAATGATTGGAGGATAAAGCTCGGAACTGTATTCATGCATTCAACGATATTTTTTTATCTGTCAAAGTTGGCGTCATATGCCAGCTGGTTATTTTTAAAAGCCATTTTGACATACTTCTAAATCATAAATAGCAAATATTTATTTCCCTGGAAAGGCAGGAATTGGAAATTTAGAAATATAAAAATCGATAATTGGAAAATTTTAGCCTATTTACTAGCCTTAACACCTAAAAGGTAGGGATTTACTGACACCATGATTATAAAGTCACGACCATAAACCATAACCAAAATCTCTCATTCATAAGATCAAACCAAATCATAAGACTGCTGATTTAATAAAAAACGCGTCAAGTTAAAATTTTGTAATGAATGGCTGTGGGGGAAAAAGTATAAATGGTTGAAAACGGGAGAGAAGTGAACTTTCGCATTTTATTTTCAACAATTGGAGACGGATAAGAAAATTTCAAGCCATTTGTGGAGTTGCCAAACTTTGACCACTTTTGTAAGCGGTATTTTTTAAAAGCATTTTTTCTAATGTAGCCATTTCAAAATTTTTTTATTGTAAGGCAACGATCCACACCAGAACGATTTTAGAAAAAATAGTAGATTTCTACACCACACACACAAAAAAAGTCAGTAAGGGCAAACAAAAATGCCCATGAAAAAAAACCCACTATTGTATTATAAAGGTACATATTTTTTTGTGCTCATGCATCAAGGATCTTGTTTTCACAATATCAAACCAGAAAACATTGCTAGGAAAATATTAATAGAACTTAAAGAATGTTACAATTTTATCAGTTAATAAGAATTAATAAAACAACTTGGGAGAATTCAGACTATGCCTATATTGTCTTAAACGTGCTGATAGATACCAGTTTTTGTTACGGCGCATTTCAATAGTGTAATTTCTAACGACATTTCATGACAACAAATTTAAAGCGCCATGGTGTTTGTACTAGCTATTTGTATTAAACGTATGAAGTCGGTAAAAACGGTGCTCGGATTCAACAAAGAGTGAGTGAGTTATTTCAACATTATTGAAGACAGACCTCGTCATTTTGTACCAAGGTCAATTGTCGAGGACGACACCTGAGCTCGCCATCTCCCCTCGCATCATTTACAACTTATAAAGGATTGATAGTGGCGTTGCTTGAATTCTGCAGTAGCAAAAAAAAAGAAAACGAACTCCCTCAAAAATAAACTAAAGAGCAATATAGGAAGCAAATGAATAGTTCCATTTTGAGAACAGAGAGTGTTTAACGTTCGCATGCCTTTCGGCTTTGTAGGGGAAAAGAGAAAATAAATTTCATAATTTCATTTTTCATCTATTAGAACTGCAATTATTGTTTGGAATTATTTTACGTACTATATACATAGGATTCTAATCAATCGAAGAAAGAAATTAAGGCGATAGAGGGGTTCGGAGTCCTTGTAACTACCCCTCCCTCCATTGAGTGCACCATTGACTTATTGTCTTGAAAAGTGATGCTTCCAGAGAACAAGCGATGTACACTTGGTTGAAAAGGACATTTCTTCAAAGTCGGGTTAGTCCTTTTAATATATCCATAAAATATATAATTGATTGTAATTAAATTAATTTAAATCAAATACTTTGAACTTTTACTAAACGGAATACATGGCTTATGAGGCGTTCATTTCAAAATGATCCAGTATTGCAATGAAACGACTGTGGTTCCTAAACCCTTTTGAATTAATCAGGAATTAACTTCAATTTAATTTATTTCTCCACATTGTTAAAAATGACACGTTGTATTTCACGTACAAGTTGTCCCATGTACTTTCTCCTAACAAAGTCGCATTTGTGTAGGACACCACTACTACAGTTTGAGTAATTTAACTGGTTACTTACTTGAGAAAGATTTCCCAAACAAGGCCCATTTGGCGCACACCCTATTCCCCTAAATAAAGGACTTCGTAGAAATGGGCGACGGACGATAAGACAAAACACATGTCTCATTTGCTTGACGGGGAGCTAAAGCTCGTTCCCCAGAGATGTTTCTGCAGACACAAGCCGTGTTTCACGGGGACATTGTTCGAGCGAGATCGCGACCGTGTAACAGCTGAGAACGCAGATTACGACACGAGAATCTTCCTTGCTTTGAAAGTGGGCCGTAAAATAGTGTCTCAAAATAGCATGACAAGATGTTGTACTTCAAAGAGGGAGGAGGGGGCAATATTCTAGGCAACAAATACACAATTGTTAGCTTATACTTTGATTTGATGTTTTATTATTGAATACAACTCTCTTTCAGTTCTCTTTGTTTAACAAATTTTTTGTTTAAAACAACCAACATGTTTATTTCTTCTGCGATTGTTTTATCCTATCTATTTGGTTTATTTATTGGTCATGATAACTTTCCAACGATATGGTCACTCTAAGTTATGAGAAGCAAACCTTTACATAACAATATCGATTTTTTATTTAACATAGTTTGAATTATGAAAAATAATAATGTTCTTTTAAGCCTTATGTTATATTAAATAAAACTGATTTCTTAAATACCACTTAAAAATTTCGTCAAATCCTTTTTTTCCAGTGCTATGTAATGCTTCTCCGTTTTTTTTAATGTGTAACATCTTTACTCTCAGTTGCTGGATATTTGCTGGAGTGATTTCGTGAAAAGAGACGGAAATGCATAACAGGAAGTCGGGGAAGAGTGCGCTGTTTGATTTGACCAATTCAGTGCCTTGGGGGTGTCTCTTCGCTAGCCTCGTCTAGGGGTCCAACTCTACTAGCAATTAAAACACCCACCAACCGCACATACCAGCTAGTCTTGTTAGACTTCATCCAGAATAAACTTGTGATTCTTACGCTCAAATGTCAAAGTCTCAGGGCTCGTTGTGTGTGAAATCTGAGGATATATTTATATATGTGTAAACTATATATATTAACAATTATATTTCTTGTTAAGCGTCTAACAAAGCTCATCATTCTTAAAAAAAAATACGAGTAACTAATATGGAATTATTTGAATAAATATTTAAGTGCTTATCATTTTCATACTTTGAGGTTAATTCCTGTCGCTGTCAATATAATATTTTTAATTGTGATTAAAAAAGATTTCTCGATTTAAAAAAACTAATTAAGTAAACGGGTATTTTTGATTTTCTCTAATATTTCTAATTTTTAATCATGCGCTTGACGGTGTTCTTCGCTACCCTCGTCTGGGGGTCAACTGTAGTAACAATTAAGACACCCTCCTACCGCACATACCAGCAATCTTGCCATTTTGGTGGTCGCATACATTTCTCCGAATCAAACAGTTAAAAAAATTAAGATTTTCTGAATTTTGTACTTTTACCGTATACCAAAGTTCTGCTCTTTTAAAAAAAAAAACTATCACTCGCTTCCCATGATTTTGAGTGGTGATTTTAACCTTAACTTCAGTTAGCCAGAAGCTTAGCCGCTCATAGCTATTCTGAAAGATGAACTCAGCTCAAAATGAAGACTAATCGAAATGTTTTGACAACTAACAGTGGTACTGTTATTGACGCCGTTTTTCAACGATTTTTTAAATACTTTGAAATCACAAGTATATGTGTCATACTTTAGTTTTCATAAATCTATTGTCTCCGCTCTTCCCCAAATTGAACAATAATAAATATTTTTGATAAAAAACTGCATTACTCCTTGTGTTAATTAAATAAAATTTTCATTAAAGATATAATTATTCGATAGAAAATTATTTCCAGTCATAACCGATTCATTTCTTTCAGGATTAAAGTCACTGTGCGTATTTACCATGATAACGTCAGATGTTACACATCATATGCGACTACTGTAAGACTCGTTTCCTTCTCTCTTTTTTTTTTGTTGTTTTTTTGCAAGATCCAAGGATTACTATTTCTAAGAAGTTCTAGCGTGGATTGGAGTGCATATATTGTCGTGAACTCAATGACCAAGAATAGGTTCTGAAATTCATCACACTTAAAGCATTTTGTGTGCAAACACCTGCTCTCACAGAATAAGGCAATGCGACCACTGATAAAACAAGAGTGCTGTTGGTAGTTTCTAAACACAATCAATAAAAAGAGCTGAGCCTGGTCCATATATTTGTTTGTTGTAGGGAGTTTCGACCACATACAGGCACATCCTATTCTATCCTATTCTCAGACATCACGAGTTTTAATTATGTTAAATTATTTTTATAAGTAACTCTATTAGTAGAACTTGGCATTCAGGCATATTAATCCAAAATTTTCTCTCTCTCTATCTTTTTTTTTTTTTTTGCAAAAGTATTACAAAATTTTTTAAGTTTCTTTTAAACAAAAACATTTTCAGCATACACCAAAAAGAAGAGACAAAATTATAACTGAATGGGTAGGGGAAGAAGGAGATTACCTTATTTCTTTTAACTTTTCTTAAAAAAAAAAGAAACAAAAAATGTGCAAGAAACACTCATTTTTACATTAATTTCTCTCATAAGCTTCCATAAGTGTTTCCTCCTTCATTAAAAAAAACCACTAAAATTTTGCGTACTACGAAAATAAAAAAAAAAATTTTTTTAAATGGTATGATTCTTTTTAAGGGTTTAATTCTACATATTCAAAATAATTTTTCCAATTATATATATAAAAATATCCAAGACCCCAAATAACCTTTTTTATCAGTCCTTTTTAAGATATTTCTTTCGCAATTCCTCATGCACGGCTGCCTGAATTTAATTATAAATCTTTACCTCATCTCTGAAGCGACTCCAACTCATTAGTGATTACACGAAAATCTTTTCAAGATGATGAAAGGGATTAGAGCTCAATGCAGCATAACTGAAAGGTCAAAATACGCTGAATGAAGAGAAATAGCACTGTGAATGAAAAAAAAAATCTTGTCTATTTTTAGTTCGATGGTATTTTGTAATCCCATCAAGGTGATTTATTCCAAGACTTTTATTTATCATAATTAGGAGTGGGTTTTATCTTATTTGACTTTCTCGAATTTTGAACTCACTGCTGAAAAGAATAAGCAATTAAATGAATCCTGAGTTCCCGCCAAAAGAAATCGAAGAAATCAATCATTATTCCATTTTGTATCCCGTCTTTATTCTATTTGCATCAAAATTAAAGGAAGCAATATAATTATTTTCTAACAGTTAAGCGATAGTTATAAAATGATGGAGACTGTACACTCATACTAGTTTTCTTCCACAATCATGCATCTTCCATTAAATATATAAAAATTAGCTGATTCTTTATTTCACACAACGAGACCATATGATGTGCCTTGTAAATAGGATTCACGATCGAGAATAGACTGAACCCTACGTCAGGAGCATCACGGTCGTGAACTTCTAGCTAGCGAGCATATTTTTTCTCAGTCATGTGTTCAAATTCATCACGTGGTGAAGATATTTCAAAAGTGCGCTGTCAGCCTCGTCAGCCCTGGTGAAGCTTAAACTCACTGCAGCACAATTCTTTAAAATATTATTGCAGGGCTGACATCTTCCCAATGTCAAGTTTCGGTGTAAATAATCTGCGAATACTGAATATACAAGAATGTGACACATACAGCATTTAATGACGGACAATAGCAATACACAACGCTACAACGATAAGATTTTAGTACATCTAAAGAAAGAACAGAACAGCAACAAAAATGACGTCATTAGCTTGACGCTGATTGGTTGGAGAGGGGATGCCATTCGCAACACCTGGTGTAGCTTCTGAGGTCGTCTTTCATAAAATTCCACACCATGCAATGACAACTACATTGAGCTTCGACACATTTAGCATGCATCTGATATAAGGTGGATGTGAATATAGAGAGAGGGAAAGAAAAAACAATCTAACTTATATGACAACTAACCGTTACCCATCCCCTTCTCAGTGTATTTCATGATGTTATATGAATATATATCGGCTATATATAGAGATAAATTATTGATATCTTAGCCTTAAACATCGACTGTATTGAAATATATTCTTATAATTCTTGATTTAAAAACGATAATAAGAATAGACATATACCAAATAATAATTTCTAAAATTGAAGTAGAATTATCATTTACTTTCTCGTAACTCCCCAAGTGGATTTTTACAAGACCCATTTATGGTGGATCTCTACTCAATAAAATTAACATACTTGCCAAATTTCAAGTTTAAATTTAATAGATCAAAAATGGAATTTTTTGTCAACAAGCTCCAGTAACCACCTTTGAGTGTCCATTTCTGCAAGACCCGTTCAACAACAGAGACATACATACTAAATTTCATGAATGTAAGGGTAGTAGTTCTAAGACGAGAAATTATTTTTTTAACAATACACCGCAAAGGATTTCCTCTTCCTTATTAGAGATGTTTACCGTAAAATCCTGTCTTAGCAAATTTCCATCTGACAGAAGTAACATGCATATTAAATTTCATTACGGTAAGTAGTAGTTCGATAGCCGAAAATTTTTTTATAAATAAATCCCAGAAACTCTCTGCTCCTGCCTTTCCCCTTCCCCCATTGGGAGGCAATTTCCATAAAATCCATACTTACTGAATCTATATTCAACAAAAAACTTGCCTAAAAAATTTCAAGTCTGTAAGGCTAAAAGTTCAAAAATGGTAAAATTTATCTGTAACTCCCCTTAAACCCTCGCAACGTCTTTGCGGGTCGATTCTCAAAACACTTTTGGTAACACATCTCTTCTCCAGGAATGGAAGAATGGGCCCATCGAATTTCTAGCATGTAGGTGTAATAATTTAAAAACTGGAATATTTGTAATAACGCTCCTTAAGATTTCGCGACACCCCTTGGGGCTCAATTTTTGGAATACCTTTTGTGTAGCGAATCTCAACTTTATAAACTAAATAGGTCTACCAAATTTCAAGTTTGTAGGTCCAATAGTTCAAAAACGGGAATATGTATCTATAACACCACTTAAACCCCGGAATGCCACTTAAGATTCATTTTTCGCCAAGCCCTCTTTTTTAGCGGACCTCTAATTCATTAAGGAACATGCCCACAAAATTTAGAGTTTTTTAGGTCTAATAGTTTAAAAAACGTGAATGTTTATCTCTAACGCCCCTCAAGTCCCCGAACCGCCTCTTATAGGCCAATTTTCGCATAACCTTTTTCGTAGATGACCTCCACTCTATGAACGAAACATGTTTACCCATTTTTGAACTTTTAGAGCTACAAACTTATAGCTCTAATAGTTCAAAAATGGGAACATAACGCCCCTGAAGTCCCATAGGGGTTAGTTTTAGTAACTCAGAAAATTTCGCGGGCATGTGTTCAACCAGTCCCACATCACAATCGGATGACCGGTTTAGGAAGGCTCACGAGACATACAGACAAACAATTGTTTTTTTACATATATAGACAACAGCGAAATATGAATAATTTTTGTATTTAAAAAAAACATTCTAAGAAAAAAAATATAGTACAGTTAAAGTAGTTCTGTAAAGTAAATTGTTATCAAACAGCGCATGTTACTGCTGTATTACGTAAGTTGGTATTGAATTGGATTCAATAGATGTATGCGGCGTGAACATGCAAGGAAAACAAAATATTTACATGGTCTTTAACACATGTACACCCCTGCAAATTATTGTTAATTCAAATTTTACCAATTAAACAACACAGTTCTTTTGATCAGTGCTTATCCACAACATTCCGTTCCTTGAGCTGGAAGCATTACTATTGTACTTGGTTTTGAGCGTAATAATTTTAGTGAATCTGCCCTTTTCATAGGGCCACTGTAAGCTATTGGTCATGCTCACGTATTCGGGGCCAGCATGTCATGAGTTCGAGCCTGGTATCGCTGAAAATCTGCCATGCAAAAGGGAGCTGATGCGCGTTAAATATGTCGAGGCTCAAAATATCTCCCGTTGGTGTGGTGTGGAAGTTAGAAGAGGGGGAGGGAACTCATGTGTCGCCTTCGTCACTTGTCAATGATTTAAAATTACGAGGTCCGTGGCCAAAGCCCGCGAGTAGCTAAATAGTGCGACGTGAAAATTCTCTCACCCCATGCATTTTTGAATGTCAGATCTCCTTATCGAATAGCTTAATGTTTTATCTTAAGTAGGTATTTACAAGTCCAATTATTTATTAATAATCCAAACAATAACCCTTTTCCTTTGCCCCCCCCCCGATACTTAATATCCAGCATCCTAAGAATGACCGATGATTTGAAAAATAAAAAGATGCGAAGTCGATAGAAATGTACGATTTGCAGCTTTCTGCTTTGGAAGCCAGGGAATTATTTCTCTCTAAGTTTCAAAATTAGTTTCATAGTTCATCACCAGGGAGAGCTTCTGGCTGGGAATGCTATGAAACAATGTCTTGTCTCATCGGCTTCAAATAGAATCATAAAAAGAGCTTCTAGAGAAAGAACATATCTGGGAGTTCCAGATAAGTACTTTTGATAATCTAGTTATCCGATTATGGATTAGGATTTCTTATTGCTCTCAGAGGTGTTGTAGATGTGCATTTTATAAAGTTCTAAAGATAGAATAAAAGTAGTTATTCTTATGATCATGTCTGCTTCTTCCTCGAACCTTCTCACGGTGGGAACTTCGGGCCACGACGGACTATATCAAAAGATCTTCTTTTTCAAACGGGGCTGTAGTTTGGTAATTATCAGACTTAGTACATTCTCCAGGAGCTGGTGTCACTTTTTTAGTGCAGCACCATGTCGACTAAATCCCGCAATGTCATTTTGACACTCCGTTTCCTCCCAGAGGAAGGCACCTGAGTCCTGACGATGTGAAATTGTACTAAGAATTTAATTTTCTCGCGATCATTCAAGTCAAACAGACACTGTAGGGATCTTGTACATGCCATATAATCATAGGACTTGAAAGCTGTAGATTCTCTGCATCACGAAAATCCACCTATTTGGGACCAGGTCGAATCCCCAAACTTGGGAGTACAAGGCCAGCGCCTAGCCAACAACCCCACTCAGTCGTCGATAATATTAAAGTTTAGGTATTGAAATTAAACCCAACAATCAAAAAGAATTTGAAAAAATTGGGGGATGTCTAATAATATAGATGAAATGTAAGATGATTATTTATTAATTTATGGATTAAAGTAAGAGTAAAATGAAATATAATTCTGTGATGGGCATTAGGAAATTACGAGTTATCTAATAATGAAAGTTCCTAAGATATGTAATTTCTTTTAAATAAACAGTATTTAAAAGAAAGAGATATGTATAAGATGCGCTCAAATTTAATGTCTACTTGTATAGGATACATGTACACATTAAATTTTGTGTGCTTTTCCGTAGTTTTTTAACTATCATTTTTATATCCGGTGTATAACGGGCATACGTAATTCTTTTTTGTATTAAAAATGCGCGTTAAACACCGTTACATCAATTTCCCAATATATTTTTTTCTGCCCTATGTTTCAAGTACAAAAAATTTATAGTTAAATAAAAGTGGTAACATCATTTCCTCATTCCATGAAAATAAAGTAAATTAAAAACTACACAACTTAACAAAACTCAATATGAAACGATTTCGAACATACCGCTTTCATGATCGAAAACTCACGCAATGAAACCAAACTAGCAAATCTAAAATTTTTGACAAGTAATTTAAAAGTTTCAATCAATACTTCAATTAAAATCAGTTTTCCATAAAAAATATCAAGAGAAAGCTTCCAAAGCTCCCCCTCCCTGATAGGACGGCGAGCAAAAATGTTTGGCGGAATTACTCTCTATCACGCTTCATTCTGGATCGATGGAGCGGTGGGGAGACATTCTTTTGACAAAGAAGCAACTGGATACCAGAGAAAACGTAGGCTTCATGGGACATTACACTGAGAGACCCTTGTTTCCAGGAAGACTCTCATGAAGGGGGGAGGGACGAGCGTATCTAGAGTTCACGAGGATAAAAGAGTTATTCCACCCACAAAGAGGACTGAATGTGAGTGTGGATTTCCGCTGAACACAAATTAATCTATTGGAGGCAGATTTTCAGATTGAACAGTTTTCCTTTGAAAGGTTTCCCGGGATATTAGCTGTATTTAGCGAATATTTTGGTGGATGCCAATGCTTAACAAGAAATCATGAATTTTTTTTAAAAAAATTGAGATATCTAGTGTTTGTTTGGGAAATATTGGGAGTAAAATAATAAATTTCTCGTAATGGGGTATTGCATAAAAATTTTGTTTTACTTTCTAAGTTCCGAGAAAGAAAGGTATCAAAAAAAAAAAAAACATCATCACACTTGAATTTAAAATAAAAGTTGTAAAAGAGAAATATTTCTTCTTTTTTCGTACAGATTCATGCAAGGCATTTCATTTTAAATTATTACAAAAAAAAAATGGGTTCTTTATATTTTTGGTGGAAATCGCTCTTTTACTAGTAAGTAGCACGGGAGAGTTATAAAACATAAAAATCAGAGATTAGAAACAATATTTGTGATTACTGCATTAAAAAAAGGCCTTTGATTCAAGGTAAAATATTTCTTAAAGGTTATCTATTTTTTAAATATAGAACGTATATTAAAACTTTAAGAGATAAGAGTTTTTCTTTTAACAAAACGTACACAATAAATTAATTAGAATTTGATGTTTTCGTAAGCATGTTAAGGCACACAATTAAGAACTGGTTCACGAACCTTACACCTCACACCTTTTCATTTAAACTATTATTTCTGTTGAACTTATTTTGGGCACTAAGAAAATGTTCATGAATAGTTAGAGTGTAAGATATTCTCAGTTTTTTTATGAGCTTTGGATTTATCTACAATACTAGCTATTAAAATATCAACATCAGAAAGGAAAGCAAATAGCACTTTACTTACAGTATGCATACAGCATAGTAAAAAAAAAATTAAAAAATGGAAGTTGTGTAGGTGTATATGGGGTTCGAAATTGCATAGCTTTTCTTCTAGCCGCTAAAACGCCTCAAATTCCTTTATGCAGCCATTCGAACTGCTCTTGGATGACAGCAAAGGGCAAATCGCGCCATGCTGCTTCAAGTCAATCCATCTATCGTAATGGCTCAAAGGAGGAGACCACTTAATCTCTTATTAACCCTTTACAAAATATTTTCAATGGCTGAGAAATCTGGAGAACGTGCTGGTCGAGTCAACAATTCAGCAGTCTTTATGTCGAGGTGTCAGGACATTATAGGATACCAGCTGTCTTGAGTTACCTAATGAAAAACGATATCACCGAGGTCATGAAGAAAAGCCTAGCTTATTGTCTGAGAAATGTTATGCTGACTATACAGATTCCCGACCAAGTGAACAAGAGGTGTTCCGGTCATGTACCCAATCACAACAAATGCAGAGCGCATATGATGATATAGATTGCTTTTCATGCATCCAAACCTTCATAACGACCCTTCTGAAATGACGAAGTGATGCCACTCCTGTATCCAGTTTAATCACTGTCATTGTTCTTCTCTACGCTGATATGATGCAGGAAGTCTCAATAAAATGATCCTCATTCAGACAGCTTGCGCAGCTCCAAACGTTTTCGCATACCCTCTGTCCGTGCGCATACTTGTGCGGAAAATAGTACGTGAATCACAAGTTGCCTGATGTATAACCGTAGGATGTTGTGCAAAACTGACCTGAGAACATGTTTGTTCATTCAACCGTCAGTCGCTTGTGTTAGCGAGATCTTGCGCAGTGTTCTGTCTGATCTTCCTGATTCTATAGATTACATACTAGCATGAGAATTGTTAGATTTCGACCAATGAGAGCAAACATTCAGCGAAATGATGAACTTCACACCTGATAGGTCATGTTCATGCCGCTGTTGAATTCCAACACGTAATGGTAGCCGTTTCTCCTCCAACGAGCCAAAAAAATGATATGGAACACGCCTGTTCTGGTAACGTCCCAGCTACAACTGCCGAGAGGCGGGCGCGTTACAACCCGCATCTTCATACACTGACAGAATGTCGATCAGTTCCTCGTTTGAATACGAGTTCATTCTACTACCCAGGGAAACAAATCGCATGTGACTATTTCCAGCAGAATCAGTGTTCATGAAACCTTCCATTCAGCATCATCTACCTCAAGACTGGCTGCTTGGAGGAATCTTCAAGACAGTCCCCGCGGCGTCTCTATCAGACTTGCCAGAGGATTTATAGTCGTAATTTGGAACATATTTTGCAATAGAACTGTTTAATAAAATTGTTTATGTCCAGTTAAAGTATTATTGTTGTTTTTATTTTCTTCTTTGCACCATAGGTCGCTACAATGCCATTCACAAACCTACATTCCTATGTGATTCCGATTAGTCTATGTACTTCCTGCAAGTTTGTCGGTCAGGTAGCAAATTACCCTGTATATACATGACTCTATTATATTAGGTGGCCACGGTGGACTACTGGTTATGGTCACGAACTCATGATCGACATGGTATGAATTCGAGCCAAGTGCCAATGAAGACATACCGCGTAAGAGTAGAGGATGCATGGTAAATTTGTTGATCCTCCCGTTGGCATGATATAGAAATTTGGAGATTGCTGGGGGGAGGGGCTGGTATGGTATACGTCACTTGATCGTGGTTCGAAATTACGATGTCGTCCGCCGATAGTCCTCGTGTTGCTTAAAAATGAACGTTAAAATACAGTCACTCACTCAAGAGAGAACAAATATTATTTTTTTAAAAAAGAAATCGCATCATTTTATTTTATAAAATGAAAATGGGAACAGACAACTAAATAGAACGTCACTAAAATTATCGGATACAAGCATATCGTACACCACTCATTCCAATTTTTATATTATGGTGATGTTTAAAATATCACTTTGCATGCTTAATTCGCTCTTTGATATCATAAATGATACGTAATTTTGAAAATTAATCGATCACAATTCTGGCATAAATGTGAAATTACTTTTTGAATTTTAAAACAAAATAATAAATTTTCCTTTGTATTTTATCTATTGTTTAGAATTTTGTAAAAATAAAAATAGTTTCTATAAAAAAAATTTCTACCGTGAAATTTCAAATTTATTTAAGATTCACTTATGAAATTGAAAGTTTTCCATTTACTTCATGAGAGCCACTGTCAATAGTAAAAAGACCTAAAACTAAAGTCTATTTTTAATTAGATTAATATGTCTTCGTTTGATAAAGACCAAATGATCCAAGAGGCGTGCAGAGATAGAATTCGTCAATACCTTATTGTTTCTTATGGCGATACCTCAAAATCTATTTTTATGCAACGGTTATTGCTCACGAAATAACATTCGTGAATCCAGCCGGCATTTGGGAGCCCTTTGGACAGTGAGTGACAAACGCGAGAGATTATATCCGCTAACTTAATTGCGATTGCCACGCATTCCTTTCAATCACTGTCCTCTACTAATGAGACTATTTGCGCGACAGTCGATTGCCAGCCGCTCACTTATTGCAGGGAACGATAAATATTTTTGAGCGAGCATTTTCTTTCCGAGTAAGGTTTCTATTATTTCCTCGTGTCATAAAACATGTTGTAATGCGTTTTCATTACTTAGAAATATATTCCATAAACCACATGCTATTAATATTTTGTGATCTGTAGCGAAAGTTTGCTTAATAGAATTTGAAATATTTTGCTTTTCACTTAATCGCCCCCCAAAAAGGAACTTCTACTTTTAAAAAATTATGTTATTCTGAACAATATACTTATTTTGTGCATTCATTTCTATAACATAAATTGTAAAATTCATTACACATTTTCTTTTCTGATTCAAATGATACGTGAATAAATTGGTCAATTTATTGTTCTGCTCATTTTCATTTTGAAAATAGTACCGAAATTTTAAATTCAGATCATGACCTCAACTGGAATGCTACTGCATAGAGTGAATAAAAAAGTCAAAGAAAAAAAATTGGAGTAAAGATTAGTTTCAGTAAATAGAGTTTTCAACGGAAAATTGTCATTTTTTTGTCACGATATCTGGTCTCTAGCCAAATATTTTGAAAATATCTCAAAAGACTCACTTCAGTATATATATTTACATATCAGGAATATCTGGAAGAAATTGCAGGAGCATTTATGCAGTAGGATCTGAGTAAAAGGTACACACAGTTTTAAAAACATAATTTTGAGTAAATTGCATGTTTAAAGTAAAATGTCACTTCGCGACAAAAATTCTGAATTACAACAAGTATTTGTTTCATTTTATTAAACATGAGTTCCTGCTATATTTATTTTAAGACTTTTTTGTTTCTTCTTGTACTTAAGTTGCCCAGAAAAGTACATATTAACATGTTTCAGCTTATGTCTAACGAGATATTTTGTAGCATTTACATCATATTCCTCAAATTCTGTATCAACCTTAGAAGAATGTTCAGCTTTGAGGCATTACCCATATTAAATTTAACCACAAAGCATCACAAATATAATGTGAAAATGTACCAATATAGTTTTGGTATGAATTTGGGATTGCATTTGGGGGAGGGGAATACATGATTATATATATGACATTTCGAAAGTTTTCATCAGGGCTGTATGTTCACATGCAAATATAATTTCTATAAATTTGATTTGTAGAAAATAGTTTTATTTAAAAATATTTTTATGTTTTTAAACATGGAATTTATGAATTTTTATGTATATAACAAGTGATACGGGGATCCAGCAGCACAATATACGACTCCCTGTTATTTCGTGAATTTTACACTTTTCCCTGTTGACCGGATGTCAATACATTCCTTAGAGATGGGGTGCATCAGGCACTCTCGGTGTTATTACACCCATAAAGTGCGTTAAGGGTATTACTAAGTGCTGTGTCTCCTCCAATCAGGAAGTTACAAATTCAGAAATAAAGTTTCTGCGCATTGGAATTGGTGCGATGCGGCGGAGTTTGTAAGGAGCTACACTCGAAAACCAAAGACAATTGGAAGTTTTTCTCACCCCCAATGTTGGTGAATTTTTAAGATGAAAGAGCTCGTTTAGCGACCCATGGCAGAACCGACTCACTCCCCCCTATTTTTCAGGTAAGTGGTTATTTTTTGTATGCATTTTGTGCCAACTTAAATTGTTTAAATAAATGTAAATTCTGCAAGCTAAATCGAAAAAAATTCATTTTTTCATTCAGTGAATTCTTAAATTATTAATACAGTGGAAGAGAGTAATCTAGGAAGTAAATCTTAAATTAAGCATGATGCGAACTTTACGAATATGGGTTAATAATTAAATATAGCGTTGCGTCACTTGCTTCACTAGTTCAAAGAACATTGCATTTGAGCTATCTTTATGCCACTTTTATAGAGAAACTATTGAATACTAAAGCCTAAAAACTTGTCTGTACAATATATAAACATTTATATTTATACTGAAGTGAGAATTTTCAAATACAATGCCAAGTTTTTTAAAAAACTAACTTTTCCTGAGCATCATCGAATTTATTCAAAATAGTCATTTTTTGTCAAATGTGCTTTTTAGCTAAATGCAGTTTTAATATTTCAAAAATCTCACTTTTGTATGCACAAGTGTACATAGGGAATAGATAATGTAAACTTGCAGTCTACTCATACAGTAAATTTAAACAATTTTTATTTTTGATGTGTATCATCTTTCCTCTCGATAGCTGGAGGTTTGTGGGAGTGATTTCGTGACAAGGGACGGACATGCGTAACAGGAAGTTGGGGTAGCGCGCGCTATTTAATTTGACCAATCAGCGCGCTTGGTGTTGTCTCTTCGCTACCCTCAAATGAAGTTCTGTTTTTATCCTTCATTCGGGATGGGCTCCACCCCCTGCGGTCTAGGTTACTTTTACCATATACCGAAAGTGGTTCTGCTCTTTTTTTTTTTTTTTTAAACTATCACTCCCTTCCCATGATTTTGAGTGGTGATTTTAAAGTTAACTTCAGTTTGCTAGAAGCCGAGCCACTCGTAGTTTTTTGAATGATGAACTCAAGCTCGAAATGAACACAAATCGAAATGTTTCGACAACTAACAGTGGTACTGTTATTGACGCTATTTTTCAATGGTTTTTAAATACTTTGAAATCACAAGTATATGTGTCATATTTTATGTATTATAAATTATCATTACCTCTCTTCCTCAAATTGAACAAGAAAAATTATTTTTGATAAAAAATTGCATTATCCTTGATTAATTAAATAAAATTTTCATTAAAGATATAATTATTCCGTAGAAAATTATTTCCAATCATACTCGATTCATTTTTTTCAGGATTTAAGTTGTTATTGCGAATTTACCACGATAACATGTCAGATGTTACACATCGTATGCGACTACTGTAAGGCTCGTTTCATTTTTTTAAACACAATTTTAAATTGTAATATTTAAGAAACAGTAATTTTTGTATGCAATCTTACTTAATCAAAAAAACCTGACGTATTTTCTTAAACATTATCTCTTTCTATTATTTTTAGTTTTTTTTTAAATTTTATTTCTTTTTGGATTGTGCAGAAAATGCACATGTTGTCTTCATTAGACTTTCCATTTTGAGACGTTTCATGGCATTTACAGCTTATTCACCAGATTTTACCCCCTATTTTTGTTGTATGTTTTTATTTTGATGTATACAAGCCATTTAGATTATACATATATTCGACACTTATTGATAGAATTAGATATATGATGCAAACAGTTGTGACTCCTAATGATGAAAAAGGATTTAATCTCGAAAAAAATTTTCTAAAACCTTTTTCCCCTTAAATTTAAGTCGAATAAAATAATTCAAAACAATATGCATCAAAAATTGAAAGAGTTTGAGAAGATTTTTTCTGAAACAAAGGTTTTTACAAAATCTAAGATGCACAATTTAGTGTTACCAGCCAAAATTTGCATTCATTACTGGAACCAAATCATGAAAAAACTTTAATATCTCTTCCATTTATTTGCCGTGTTGTATGGGCTTTTATAGCCTATTTTACAGGCATGATCACCATTTTTACGCCTTGCTATACGAGTTCGTCTTATATAGACACGTCTTACAAGAGGGGGCTCCACTGAAAATGAAACTCGGATAAAAGCAGAAGAGTCAAAAACAAAACGCGTACAAAATTAACAAAGATTGTAGTAATGTTTAACAGAATAGTGAAAGCGATTATCAATGCCTCAACTCAGACGAAGAGTTGGGAACATCTAATAGAGCCTCCGTCGCTCTTTATCGACGACCATCTGGCAAACCATCGGATCAATGAAACCGTGGGAGGAAGCTATTTTTTAAGAAAAATAAAGTTGTCATGATTTTGTGGGAAACGTGGTTTTCACCAGATATAATAGACGGAATCTTCGTCTTCCTAGAATATTACTTTATCGAGAAGGGACGAGTGATCAATGCTACTGAGAGTGATAAGCAGCAGCTGACAGCTAAAATCAATCTGCCACAAAGAATACGAAAAATAAATTCGGTAAAATTTATGTTCGGTGAAATTTATGTAAGTTTTTCGATGTTGATGATTTATTAAATTTCAGTGCGGTTAGTTGTAGAAATAAATAAATATATACTTGTTGATTCACTAATAGACCGATACATATACAGGGTGTGAGGGGGTATGGTGACGAATCAAAATCACATAGAAATTCAGGGTCACAAATGTTGTAGCTGTGAGCTGTGATGAAAGGAGAAGAGAAAATGTACAGAAACAGAGCAGCACATTATTGGAGCAGAAAACATTTTAATGAAAGGTTGTACTTCAACTTGTGTTCAAAATTACGACCAGAAGTCGTCTAGCAGACCTGACAACGGTGCTGCAGGGAATTCCTTTCGCTGTGGAAATTTAATCCCTGCAGTCTTGCGGTAGATGGCACTGAATGGAAGGTTTCATTAACACCGATCCCGTTGGAAGTCGTCATTTACGTCCACTTGCAACTCAATAGCGTTTCCTCGTCAATGTTTCAGCCGGCTTCTTTGAGACTACCTCATTAGATTTTATCTTCTGTTCAGTCCTTTGAATGGTAGGACATATCTGATCTTCTTGAAACGAGATCAGCCCGAACTTATTGACTTAGCATATGTTCCTCCGTCGTTGTGTCACTCCATGTGATACCAGCATCACGAAATTCCTTCTCATTCCGGAATTCAAGTCCACCGACACCTCAAAGTAACTTTGGGACAGTTGGGGATAGGTCGTGGTGTCTCAGTTTATTGGACTGTCAGATTTCCGGACCAATCCTGCATGGGCTTCTTCTTCTGGGGTCACATGAGGAGTTGGTGTACGTGAAGTCTGATACTTAAGTTGAAGACCTCATTTCTCGAATATCTGAAGCTGCCGGGTAGAAACGTGGCATGCCAGGAATCTTCCAAAACGTAAGAAATTCCAAGCAGTGCCACTGTCAAGTCTACCAGATGACTTCTAGTCCTAATTTCGAACATCAGTAGCACTACAAATTTTCATTAAAATGTTTTCTGTTCCATTAATGTGTTGCGGTTTCTATTCTTTTTTTTCTCTGCTTCTTTCCACCATTTATCTCGCAACTATGGCATTTGCAACCCTGTATTTCTATGGGACTCTGTGTCATTTCTGTATCCCCAACACCAGGGGTGGCCTACCTTTTTGATAAGAAGGCCCCTAACTGATATTAAATCATTATGCGTGTCACTTCCATTTCTTCCAACTAATAAAAACATATACAAAGGTGAAAAATAATACATATTGGCTTAAGTGATTTTTAAGCAAATAGCATATGCAACAGTGAAAATTTAAAAATAATATAATAAATACTTAAGTTTTATTGCTAATAAACTTTTTACTTAATTTTTATAAACTTTTTAGGTACACAGTAAAAATGAGTAACTTTAAACATTTAATTCTAATTTATTATTGAACAGTCAGTACTTGATTAACGCGGCTTTTGAATTTGTAGCTTTTTTTCCACGTCATCTATATTAAGATTAGTTCTTGAATATGCTAACAAAATTAGGTTATGTTGGGTGTATATCAGTTAATTTTGAGCAATATTATAATTTTATATAATATTATGTTCGTATAATAGAAAGTATTAATTCACAAATTTATGTTGATCCAAAACTACAACAAAAAATATACGACAATCTAAATCATGTAAATTTAGAAAATTGCCTGTCCATTCAAATATCCAACATTCAATATAATTTGGATCAAATGAAAGCAAATATAAAGAACTTATTTCTACTCATGTCTAGTATGGTAAGGTGAGGTCATGTCTAGGTGGTGATTTAAAAATTAACGTAAAAATGGTGGGTAAAAATTAAAGTCTTGTAGAGAAAATTAAAAAGGATTTATGAAACGATCAGACTTTTTTTTATCGTATTGAAAATCTTCCAACCTAGCACTAAATTAATCATATATGTGTGTATTAAATTTTTAAATCTAATACAGCTCGGAGCCTTAACTTAAAAAAGATTGTTAATAATGCTCGACCTGTTTTTTTCTTCAAAATAGAGATAAAGGAGCAAAAGTTTGATTACTAAAAATATATAACCAACTAAGGCAGGATGCAATTGGTAAAATGTGGCTAATGGTTAGGGTAAAATGCAATCTTTTCCTGTCAGCTTAAATTTAAGTTACTTCAATATCCCATAATATCGGTAAGAAAAGCTTAATCCCATAGTCAATCTTCATTCTTGAGTTCCAAGCACTCACCGGGCAGTTCATTGTTTCTTCCACATATTTTAAGACACGCTTCCTCAAATTTCAAAATGCCGTGAGTGCACTTTTCGTTGGGAAGCCAACACACACAACAAGGAAGGAGTATTCTTTATACGATACTTTTCTATTGTAATTAAATTAAGTGTATTAAAATAAATTTTGAGATTTTTTCTGAAACAACCGCCTTTGAATAAAATTGTAAAAAAAAGTTTTATTTTTTGTTATATTTTCCAATTTTTCAATAAGTCTTCCCCTGTTACAATTCCACTGAACCACACAATGTGCCACCCCCTGCCCTATACACTCCTTAAGTGTGTCTGTCTGATAGCGAATCTACCTGTATATAGACACAGCATTCTTTTTAAAGTAATGAACACTATAGTCCCATTTACATGGACGAGAATGGCCGGTAAAATACCGGTATAAATGCTCTCTAGACCGGTTTATATGAAGAACCGGCATTTTACCGGTTTGAAAAATGGGTTAAATTTTAAACCCGCTTTGGAGGAAGGAAAATGGGGTGAAAAGAGAGTTGTTTTCTAATTTTCCCATGATGCATTGCGACCCAGATTTACAATCATGTCCATAAATTAAGGATAATTCAGAATTACACAGAAATTGAACTCTAAAATAAAAATTTCACCTGTAGAATTATCACACAGATCTTCAAGAAGAATATGCAAATTACAGGAAACCACCAAATGGCGCGGATAGTACGTCACAATGACGAGAATGTCAAAGACGGGTATATAAGGAATGGTGGCAAAGAAGTAAAATTGTTCACAAGCGCTTTAAAAGCCTTTCATTGCAATAACCGCATAGTTATGGCACACAGGAAGCATTTGGATGATTTGTTACGTGGTAGAATTATCGGACGACTGGAATGTGGACGTACCCAGCTGGAAGTATCCGATAAACTTGGAATCGCCCAGAGTGTCATCTCCAGGCTTTGGCAACGATTCCAAGATGATGGTAATGGGAGTAGATGCTACACCACAGGTCGCCCCGAGTTACAACGCCGAATGTGGACCGGTATTTGGCAGTTACTGCCAAAAGAAACAGACGGAACACAGCATCAGACCTTTCTCGTCAGCTCTGTTTATCTACCGGTACGACAGTTTCAAACAGACCGTGTACAGACGCTTAGGTCTATATGCTCGTAGGCCTGTCAGATGTGTTCCCCTTACCGCAACTCACTGTCGCCTGCGATTAACCTGGAGTAGAGAGCATGCATTGTGGACACCGCAACAGTGGTCTTGTTTGATGTTTTCCGACGAGTCCAGGTTTAGTTTGCAGTCTGATTCTCGCCGGACTTTCATATGGAGAGCGCCAGGTACCCGTTACCACCAAGAGAACACCATTAAACGACACCGTTACGGTGGTGCAGGATGGCTCGTTTGGGGAGGAATTATTCTTGGCTCCAGAACTGACCTGCATGTTCAGAGTGTAACGATGACAGGCCACATCTATCGGGATGTCATTCTGGAACAGCATATACGTTTGTTTCGGGGTGCCATGGGTGCTGAATTTCTGTTTATGGATGACAATGCCCGTCCTCACCGTGCAAACATTGTAGACGAATGCCTTCATACGGAGGATATCACCCGTATGGATTAGCCAGCATACTCACCGGACTTGAATCTAATAGAGCATGTGTGGGATATGCTTGGCCAACGAATTGCAGCCCGTCAACCCCCTCCCATCTGTCTACCGGAACTTCGGAGGGCATTGCTTGATGAGTGGTGTAATATTCCCCAAGATCAGATTGATAATTTGATACTCAGTATGCGTAGTCGTTGTAAGGGCAGTATTGCATCGTCCGGGAGACATACTCCGTATTAACCATCATACCAACCATGTTATACTGTTTTTTATAAATAGGTTCTTTTTTGAAATTTGCTCCAGGGAGTAAAAATCGCAATTTTTATTAACTATGTCAAACATATAGCATCTCTTTTGCTCTCTTTACCTTTTGTTTAATAAATAGACTTTACAAATAAGTCAAATTTGTCTCTTTCTTTGCCTGAACTTCCTTATCCTTAATTTATGGACATGAGTGTATTTGTTCAAGCATATTTGTAAAGTGTGCACGTTGGACGATAGAGGAAATTACAAAACAAATATTAAAAGTGTTAAATATTCAAAGTAAAGTTAAAAATAAATTAAAAAATAAAGGAAAACAAGAATGCGAAAAATATTTAGAGATTATATTTATTTATTATTTGACAATATATAATAAATGTTGAAAATATCTTTAATAGTACATAAAAGTATTTCAATGTGTGATAGTTATTTAAAATAAATAAAATTATATTTTTAAAAAATTAATCAAATTTTTTGCATCTCTACATTTTGTAGCACAATAGAAATAAATACATGTTTGCTAGTAGCACTCAACATTCTTCCATAGTTATACTTTATAGTCACGTGAGTCTATCAACCAATCACCAGATTCTCATGTGTAAACGGGCTTAAAAAATCTGACTTTTCTCCCCAATTTCCCGGCTTTCTACGGGTTTGAATGTAAACGGGGCCTCAGAAGGAAATTGGTAACAGTGCATCTAAAACAAGGCTTCTAGACATTTTGTTGGTAGAACCATCTTGCGCATAAGTGTTATTTAATGTTTCTCTAATTATATTCAAGCATCAAAGTGAATAGTGAAAAGTATATCGTTCAATAAAAGCTTTTAAAAAAGCATTAAAACCTCATAACTGAAAAATTAATTATTATTTTGAAAATTAACTTTATTGTAAATTAAATTGCTTTTTCCCCCTTTTTCAAGGAAGTTTAGAGAGGGCATTCCAGCTCCTCGCCCATGTCGTCCTCGTCATTTGATCGTGGTTTACAATTATTAGGTTCATCAGCAACAGTCCTCGTGTTGTTTTATAATGAGACGTTTATAAATACTCACTCACCCACATTACTTGAGTCTCACACATTTGAAATCAAGTTTAAAAAAGTGGAATGAAATAAAAATATTAGAGTTTTCTAAAGAGAGTTTTAACGTAAAATGTATGCTTCAAGAAAACAATAACATTCCAACTTTTCCCCCGCAAAATTTTTAGGTTATTAGAGAAAAGGCAAAGTTTTATCTTACCAACACAAAGTAATAACTTCATTTATTGTTTATTAAGTATAGAAAAACGTTTACAATTTCATTTAATTTGCTTTTAGAAATCACTTTTGAGGAAGTGTTATCAAGTTAAAAATTATTTCAAGAAAAAGATATTCACCTTGTAGCATTGAAGCTTTTGATTAGAAGCTTTTGGTTCTCTAAAGTGTAAAAATAAGCAACCTTCTTTGAACTTACTTACATAAAGGTTCGCAGTATTTGTTACAATTGGCTGAACTAGAAAACGAATGCCATTCACATTTTTACGATGCTGTATTTTCGGAATATTTGGAATCCCTTTATGCACATTTGATACATTTGGGAATTATTTTTAGTATGGATGTTTCTGTACAGTTTCAGTACAGGTTTAAAGCATTTAACGTATTTTTTTTCTCCGATAAAGATTACAATAACGTTGTTAAGTATAAATATTAATGAGCCATTCATTTTTAAATTATTTGCAAACTTAAAATGGAGAATATTCAGTGTCATTACAAAATCTCCAAAAAGCAAATTAGCAATTTATTTTTTGCTTACCAAAATAAAACCTTATCGTATTCAATTTCATTTAGAAACTTGACAAAATCTATTCACCATATATTTTTGTTGAAAAAAGTAATAACTTTGCGAGTTTATTTTATTCTAATTCTACTTACGCTTTTTTGCGTTCACATAAGAGCTATGGCAGCAAACAGATAATTGCAATATCGGTTTTAAGGTAAGGGAATTGCGTTCTATTTCTGAATAAAAAGAAAAAGAAATCTGACTATGTGTGAACATTTCTCTTGTCTTATAAAACGTCGCACGGTGCATATTTTCAAACTATTCAGATTTTTTGCAAAAGCACTTTGTTTTAAAGAATCATAAATATATTCCCATTAAATTTAGGAAATCTTAGCAAGAAAATCCAAGCATATTTTTTTTCTGCTAAAAGTGGCTTTCAAGAAATATAGTTACGTTAATCGATTATTTAGTCCTATTTGTTTTAAGATATAACTTGCTTAAGAATTAAATGTGTAAACACTTCAGTAGAAACTATATAAAACATGCCTGTAAAGTCCAAAATCATTCGTAGAATATTAAGCAGATCCAAAAGGTAAAAAAGATGATAAATTGTTTCTCTATTCAAATACCTTGGTGAGCTAAGCCATGGAATGTTAACTAGAAGCCATTATTTTGTTCCTGACTATAAATTGTTCAGAACTAATAAATTCAAAAATTTTCAATAGCATGATGCTCAAAAGATGTCGTGATTTTTACTCTTTAAAATTGAAATAATTAGTAAAATATAGAACTTATTTAAATTTTATTGCAAACACCGTCCTGTAATATTTTTGTAATCTGTGTATTACAGTTTATATACATATATCCTGCCTATAACACGGTAGATAATGTACGTAAAATTACCGTGTGGAGTGAAACAATGTTATACGAAACTATTAGCTAATATCAAATGAAGGGACCCGTAAAATCACATTAAACAATGTAACTCAACGGTTTTTACAATATATACATATATATAAATATATGTAAAACTAACCATTTTTTCTCATTTATTTTTATCTCATTTTATTAAACTTATTCTGCATCAAGTATTAGGTCAAGCGAAATCCTCACTATCTGAACTTATTTCTTCATAAAGATGTTTTGTATCTGAATTCTTTAAGATCAATCAATAGGCTAAAAAATCTTCAGATTATCAATTTTGATGTTTCTAAAATCTCCAATTCATGAACCTTTCCAGTAATATAAAACATTTCCTATTTTATTAATTAGAAGCATGTCAAAATGACTTTTAAAAATATTCAGCTGCCACGAGTCACGTCCTAAATATGAGAAGAAGTTTCAAAGCCTCCCCATTTTTTCACTTAATCATACACAATTAACCTTAGATTAACTGTATAGTAACCGTAAGTTTAACTGTCAGTTTTTTTACGTACATTTGGAGCGAAGTTTCTAAATTTTATGAAAACGTTGTGGTTTTAATTATACGAAATTTAGAACCTGAACTTATAGTTTATTGAAAAAGGTCTTTCCTTCGCAATTTTATCATTAAGAAAGATGCTAGTTTTAAATACTACAAAACTTGTTTATAAGAATTATTTCCAAAATCTGGTAGGAAATGCGTATCATCAAGTATTTCAATGGAAATTGAAGGGGAATCAAGAATAATTCAACATTAATTACATTTTGGATAACAGATGCCCCTTTTTTTCTCAAGGTATAATCTTGTCCAAAAATTACAAAAATTTTTAATCTTAAAAAATTGTGTAAATTTACTATATGCATGTAATCTATGTTCATTATATAAAATTGTGTATAATTGTGTAAATTGTACGCGTGTAATTCAGCGCGTACGGCACGGGATAAATCAGAGTTCCCGACATAAAAACGCATAGTTATTTAAACATTAGCCTTTGCAAAAAATGTAGAAAATGAACAAATCCACCGATGAATAAGCACGAGAAAGAGAACTACTTAATGCTACCATCTGAAAATATCGTAAAAGAAAACGTAGTACATCCGAATAATTGGATTATAAATGAGAGTTTTTCGTTTCTATCGTGTGGTCATAAGCACACATTTTTTCACTACTTTCACTTAATAACTATTAAAAACAGAATGTAGAATGTCGCAGACATGTTAGAAGAATGATTAAGTTTGTGAGCTCATTTGTGATTACTATTGCAGACATGTATAAATTTTCTTCCTCTAAGGGCAACAGGACTGATACACGTCAAACTTGCCAAGGTTCCAAGTCCTCATCTTGGAGTTGTGTACAAGTTTTGTGAAAAGGGTACAAGTGTATTGTCCCCTTCACTTGATTCTCGTTAAAATTTACAAGTTCCGTCCAGAAGGACTCTCAGTTTGGGTTCTAAGTGCCAAATTAATAATCAATAAATGTGGAGGATGAAAAAAACTGTTGCAGTTGTCAATATTTTTATGAAGTTGGTAACAACATTTGGTGGTTTAGCATCTGCACCCAGATAAATGAAAATTATCCATTTTTTTTCTACGGACCAGTTACAGTTACTTAGCAATGTTCCAATCATATCACCGCTGTTGAAGGAAGGTACAATTATGTTCAGCTACTCATCTTTCAAGGACTTGCAAAAAATGCAACCGGATGTGCAATATTTAATGTAAATCAGTCTGAAACATCAGCAAGTGTTTTTTTTTTAATAAACTGTAAAGCGGCTAGCAGTATTTTCAAATGCTTAATAAAGAATGCGAATTCAAAAATATCCGAGCCAAAAACGTTAAAAAGAAAATTTATGTATTTATTCAAAATATTAGAAAGACTTTACGTCGACTCAAAGGAGGTGAAAACCCACAATTGCTGAGGCGTCTAGAATAAACAAACAGGCGCCAAAAGAAGTTATCAGGAGCAGTGTCGGAAACCCTAGAAACTTTCCTTCGTTCACAAGAAACCTTGTAATGATGAAATTGAACTTGTTTTGAATTAAAGGGAGTGAGAGAAAACGAATACTTAGTTCTTTGATGTCTGAAATGGCATTATTAGTATTAAGCGTTGTGAAATAAAAGTGTAAAATTTCTTCAACACATTTCACTTTCGTACTAAAAAAAGACTCTGTTTACTCAAATTTCACTTCTTATTAAAATGCATAGTCCAGGTAAAAAGGGAAGAGAAGTACTGTAAATTGCTTATCCTTTAGAAGGGTGAAAAATAGTTTGCTAAAATTCCCTAATATAAAGAACTAACAAAAATATTATAACATTTAGCTACCACTAAATTTGGCTAAAGAACACTATTAAAAAGCAAGTTGCAAATGAAAACCATTCATACAAATTAGTGAAGCTTTCCTCTGTTGTTCTTTATATATTGATGGACCGAAGGAGTCAATTTTGACAATGCAGTCTGTTTTGACTATAGCAACAAGAAAGCTATTGGATGCTTCAAATATATAACCATTTCAAATGCTGTTCTGAAAAATAAATAAATAAAATAAAAGCCTTAAAAATTGAAGCAAGCTTTTGAAAAAATATGGTGTTTTTTTCGCTATAGTATACGTGTTTCAGCAATTTCTGCTGAAACACGTGTTTAGTAATTTTTGAGGAAGACAAGTCATCTCAAGTTCCAAGTTGAGTAAAATATGGCTAAGGCTGCTACACTCATCAAGGCGATATGGTACCATCTTCCCAATTTTTTTATTTTTATTTTTAATGTTTGCTATTCGGTTTTAATTGTATTTTACAAAGGTTACATTTAATAATAATTCCATACAAAAAATGTTTAATTTGTTGCAAAATGTTTGTAAAATTTAAATATTTTGAACTTTTTAAAACATTTTGTTAAATTTCCAAGGCTTTTTTTTTTAATATGTCTCTTTTCTTTCAAATTTTTTTTCCAAGTACCTTATAGTTACATAAAACTGTGCATGAGTTTTATCTGCTGCTGCTCTTTAATTTTTTAATAATTTTTTTCTAGTTAAAATTCCCAAAATTCTCAAAAAAAACATTAATTTTGATTTTTAAATTTTTTAGAAAAATTACAAACATGTTAGAGCTAATTCCATGCACAGTTATTCAAAATATACATTTCAGAACATATATAAATTTTCAAACCCGTACTTTAAATATCAAGAAAGCCTTAGGGTTTTGAATAACAGTATATGTACAAAAATTCAATATGGAGAAATATGAGTTTGAAGTTTTCATTCCATGAATAGCATGACATAATATTCATCGAAAAACCTGAAACTTTTATGAAATATTAATTAACTTATTTAAAACTGCTTACCATAAAAAATTGCACAAATGTAGAACAACTAAACAGTATACTGTCATAATGAATATAAAGAAGAAAACGAATGAAAGATCATTATTTCATAAAACTTTATCTTAATAATTATAAAAATATAAATACACGCACTTCAGAGCTAATTCCATGCTCAGAGCTTGTGCACAACATGTACAAAAGATATTTATGCCTTTATTTTTCCCATGATTTTAAAAGCCTTCGCATGTTAAATATTGTACACGAATGAAAGCAAAATCAAATAGCAATTTATATATCAAATACATCAAAATCTATGAACTACATGCGTGCATTTGTTAAAATAAATATCTTAAAATATTTTAATAATAAAAGTGTTGAATTTCACACCCATGGGATATATATAAATCACCAAAAACAAATATATAAAAATGCGAGAGTTTTTCTATTCTTGCGAATTAGATTTTTAATTACCTGAGTTATCAAAATGAAATTGAGTATTTGTGCTTTTGGAGAATCCGTTTTGAAGTTTTAATTGCATTCATAAAAATATCATAAAAAGCACGCACAACTTTTAAATCTTGACCAAATCAATTTGCTCTGCAATAAACAATTCACAAACTAGAACTTTTGCATGAATTGCACAATTCTTTCTTGAAATGATTTGTTACTGCATATATAATGCCAGTCTCATTTACGCGCGGTAGAAAAATAATTAATTAATTTTTATCATGCTCTTTTCTAGCAGAGAACTGAAATGTGGGAATGGTAGTTGCTTTCCAGCATCAAATATTGCTCCATAACTTAATAAAAAATGCAGGTAAGGCTTTGAAAATTGACAGGCAAGTTTATAAAGATTTAAGGTATCAAATAAGCCAATAAATTTTTTTCGACATTTTAATGATTTTTAGGGTACTATATCGTCTTAATCAACTTAATCCAGAAGGTAAGGTTTCAGTCTAGTTGAACATTATAATTCATTATGATTAACTCATTGCCGGTCGCACTGAACAATATCTCGCTAGTTATAATGTGGATTTCCATCAGTGGATACTATTGATGATACTAATTGAACCTCAGTGTGGCTCCCAATGATGTTTCAATCATCATCTGCCTGTTTTAAAACTCTACCTACTGTTATGCGGCTTTCAAACTCAGGGAAGGTTTATCCAATTAACAAGCAGGCTCTTCTGGAATAAAAAGAAATTTTACCGTGGAAATTTTTTTTTAAAATTCAACATAGAAAAACAATTAACGCATCCACATTAATCTAAGATAGCGCGAATTCACACAGACAAAAGGTACAGCAATTCGAATCCCATTATTACACAGCCTGACACTGCATTTCAATCCATTTCGATGATCTTACAGATTCTGCGAAGAAATTCTAGATAGCTCTCTTCAAACAAAAATCCCCCTTGTTATATTTTCTTTTTGTCATTAAATTTTGCTAACTAGCAACATTTGGTAACCCAATCCATTTCCAAATCTGACTTCAAACTCGCCCTTGCCCATTCAGAATTATTAACTGAAATATATCCTCTTTGTTAATGAACCATTTTTCTGACTCGTCAACTGGAAGGAGAATTAAATCAAAATTTCCCACTAGAAGATTTTTTTATGCACTGGTGTTTCGAATTATCTGAAATTCAGAAAACAAAAATCCTTTTTCTGCAGAGCATATGGATATAACGAACGGATGGGATTGGTATATCCTTGTCCTATCAAATCTTTACTTTATAACCATTTTAATCATGCACGTTTCTTGAGGCCACGGTAGCCTAGTGGTTATGGACACGAATTGGTGGCCGGAGTGTCGCGGCCTCGAGTCCTGGTGCTACTAAAAACTCGCCATGTAGAGGGTACGTTAAATCTGGCGAAGTTCACACACACACACAATGCTCTCCCGTTGGATGTATGTGGAATTTCAAAGAGGGTAGTTCCAACTCAGGTGTAGTCCTCGTTACTTGAGCGAAGTTCAAAATCTCAAGGTCCATCAGCTCTCGGGTAGCTTTATAGTGTGACGTTTATAAACTCTCACTCAATCACGCACTTTTCCAAATTTGGAGTTTTAACATGAATAATTTGATTTGGAATAAGTCATGAGATCGTATGAACCGTATTTTTCAACTTCGTTACTGATAAATGGCCAAGAATAAGGACATTCAGATGTTTATTTCTTCGCCTAAAAATATTACGAGCTGATCATCAATTTATAATTTGTAATATTTGGGGGAAATTGAAAAAATTCTCCTTGCAATTCCAGAATTAAAACCCGATTCCCAAAGACAAAAGATTAATCTTAGTAGCTCAAAAAGGGCTTATCGGTCTTTTCAAGTGACGACGATGACATTTCAGCAAGAGCTCACTCTCCTAACTTCCACATCACCTTAAAGTAAGGCCTTTGAGCTTTGACAGATTTAAGGTGCACAGGTCCACACTACTACAAGTCTTTAGAGGCATCAGGACTGATTGATTGTAACGAAAGCAGCTACCCCGTAACATAACCACTCAGCTACATGGCCACTTCCCAATCTTAAAGGTTCCTGTGCTTTAACGTCAAGTTAAGAAACTGAACATTGATAAACAATGGTTTTAAAAAGAAAACTACAAATATTTTTCTATCGATTGAATTGTCTTTCTTTTCATATTAGGGTTGTGGTCTTCCGTAGAATACGCAAAAGAAGACTCCTGATTAAATGTGGGTATAAAACACACGCACAATCTTACTTAACAATAATTTAAACCCTAATTTTATACAGTTTTCTTTAAATCTTAATTAAAAGTACCATTTTTCTAATCAGAATTTTCATTTCATTTTCCCTTGTTAAATGGACTGAACCCTCTGTTTGGACAAAGTTGTTCGCGATTCCTAAAAATGGATATGTAAACAGCTTACACTTGCCTTACTCAACGACAGTCTTGGAAAGTGTTCCCCTAAATCCATCAACACCATTTCTATAACTATGTAACTACTATTTTCCTTCATTTTATCATCGGATTCTAACATCTCCTCGATGTAATTCCCCAAATGAGAGACAAAAATGTTTAGACTACTGTATTCAGGCAATATTTTCAAAAAAGCCAACCTTGTATTATTACTCGAACTAAAATAAAGTGAATTTCTCGACGAATTTCTACTACGAGTTATATCTCATAGAAATCCATTTTACTTATTTAATAAAATGTTTCATAAAAAAAAGTTATTTGAAAAAACAGGTCGTAAATTGACCTTTTGAAACCTATGTAGTTTTTTTTTAACCTAATGAAAGGTATATATTTTTTTAAAGTCATTTCTATTTTTTCTCCGAGGACGACCTGAAAACAACAGTTTTAATTATATGTCGTTTCTTTTTTATTTTTAAAAAAGGAGTACAGAAGAAGCAAAATTAAAGAATAATTCTTAAAAACATTAACACATGGCGTAAAAAAGAAAACTAAGTAAGCTTAATTCTTTTCTAAAGTGAAATTTTAAAAAAATCAACCCCCAGAATAACATACATTCTTAGTTGTCACCATCAAGATCTTGTTTTCCATTTTTTCCCTCGATTCAGCAACTACATAAAAATGGAACCTCCAACTTTTTTTTAAAAAATTCTCTTACTTTTTCCGAGCTTAGGAGAAAAAAAAATCTGCATGTTCTAGAACATAATTTTACCGTACTAATTTTAAAAATATATATGCTTACCCTCAGAATTCTGTTAATTATGTTTTATATTCTCTTTTTTTTTTTTGGAAGTATTTCTACTTCAGAAACACATATAGCTGCATTTTAATATATGTTGTTTAGTTTTTGATTATAGGAATATCTAAAATTGCATACAAATCCTATAAACACATTTTTTCTGAGAAAATCTGCAGAATTTCTGGGAAATTACCTAACTCAAATAAAGTGAATGTATAGAAATAGTACATACATGGAAAAGGAAAAAGTTTACTTGTAACCCAAAGGCATTTTGTAATCACAAGAACAAAAGAACGTGGTGCTCCTAATTTCATGAAATTCAATCCAATGTACTAATTTCATCTGAATATTATAAGGACTACTCTGGACAGAACACTGGATAAACAATCTATTCAAATAACTGAGATAAAGCCTTCACCAAATTTCATCTCTCTCTATGCAGCATTTATTACAAGAATAAATTGTTTTGTGACAGAAATTATATGAAATAGAAAATTGAACGAACATTTCCTATAGCATAAAATGTGCGTTCGTTCGCATGCGCGCGCGTGCTTGGTTTTACAAAGAACAATTTTCGCAGCCAAAGGTATATAAACATATTCTTAAATGATTCATGCTTTAAAAAAATCAAATTTTTACGGTAAACTTTACAAAAGTCATTTAATATTTTCATAAAATGTAAAAGAAAATGTATGTCGTTTGTTACGATTGAATTTATATCTTCTCTGTGTGATAACACATGCCAGTACACTAATGATTACTTCGTTGTAAGGTTACGACATTGATGTCTTGAGCAGATAACTTTCTGAAGCCTTATGCTGGTGGAAAAATCGTTTGATCTGGAAATAACGATGCTATAGCAAGGAAATGTCGAAAATGACAAAGAAATAGGTTTCGAGATACACATCCTAGCTTCAAAACTTTCCTAAGAAATTCTTAAATGCATTATTCTCTTTGTTTGAAATTATTATCATGACACATATTTATCAAAACTGAGTTTAAGTTTTTAAAACTGGCGAGAAAGCAGGCCTTTCAAAAGTGATCCGGAATTATCTGTTTAAGGAATAACATCTCGGAAGCTAAATAATGAATAACAATATATATTCATCTGAAGACAATTCTTTGTGTACAAAATGCATACAAAAAGGATTTTTCCTTTATTAGAAAGTAAAAGAACAATAAGATAAACAAATATTCATCTCAATAATCATATTTTTTATTACCATAAATAACTAAATTATGCTATAGAAAACAGAGTCTGTAAAGATGATTATTTAAATTTTAATGCTGAAGTTCAGATATTACATATTTCATTTCCTGTAAGAAGTAACAGATATTTTGCCCTACTTCCAAGCCAAAATTCTTTAGGTAATCCTTTCGTAATCTTGGTTCTAAAAAGCTTATATTCTGCATCGGAGCTTTGGATTTGTAGTGAAATTATTGATAGAGCTAGAGTATGACATGGAGGTATTCCAGAGTGCGGTTCTGTATGTTTCACCAAAGTAGAATGAAGATCAGCCAAAGAGGAAAGAAATTCAACGCTGAAATTCTTTTTTGCGCCAAAAAAATACATAAAATTCAGCGAATAATTCCCTTGCATTTTCTCAATCGCAGATTTGGGTAAGTTGAAAGTTTCCCTGGGCTTGATTTACTTTTATAGGTCCTAGTGTTTTGCCTTTGTAAGTTAAGTTTAGTCACTAAGTCTGCAGAAATCACTAGGTCTGCCGGTGGATCTTGTGTCAATAATAGTGTTAACATTAACTTGTTTAAGTTGGGAGTAGGTACATTGTCCAAGTTTGCAAGACTTTAAAAAGTTGAAACGTGTCCGGACACTAATAGTTGTTAATACCATGGGCCAGAGTCCTCAGTAGAAGAACGTTGTCTGTGATTGGGGTTTGTGAAGAACCAACAGGGTCTCTACTACATTGGTCAGTTCTTCTACATTGCGGAGCCAGTTAAGTATTTACAGGTAAGCCTATAGAAGGGCATATTTTAGTCCAATGATAGGCATTGGGAATACCTTGTCTGGTACAAATTCTACATGGACATGGTGCCATTCCCTTTGAAAGTGTGTATTAGGGTTGGGTGTAAATCTTCGACTTTCGAAGGTGTAGGCATGAGAATCAAGTAAATTCTTGGGACGCGATCTCGAAAAATTTTGAAATTTGGCATATAAGTGTTTTGGAATCGAGATATAAATGTTGTTTGTCTAGTTCTATTGGGCTACCCATTTTGCTTGACCATGTTTTGTTCAAGCCTTGAGTCTTGGGTTTTCATTAAACATGTCGTTATCTTGAGCCATTCTGTAGGAGTTGTAGGAAGATTAATAGTCATTAATTCTTTAGTTTACGTAAGTATACTATCTGTAACATTTTTTGAAATGAGTTGGGGTGACAGACTTAATTGTCTTCCACAATTAATTTTTATATAAAAATATTGTTCTAGGTTATTTTTCACTTGATGTTAGGAAAAATCAGCTAAGTTAACATTGAGTTTAAAAAGTTTAAATTGACACAGAACAAAGATCCTCAAAGTTTGAAATATTTTGTCAAGAATTAATGCAATGTGTTAGAGCCCCTTAAAAAGTTAGGTATATTTAAAATTCCCCAAATACCCTCCTTATTTTGTTTATATGTATTATTAAAATATTTTTAGATATACAATCTCAAGTCATTTTCTGAACCGAAAGGGATTATGTAGAATTCTATCGAGATCTGACTAATAGAACTACTAATATGTGCAGCCATATTGCTCTCAGTACAGTCTTTTACACAGAATCTTTATCCCTGTTTTGCATTTTAAGGCTAGATCAAAGAATCATTCAAATTTATTAAATTTTAAATTAACTTAACAATTTTAAGACAATGAAATACCAAAAATATAAAATTTGAACATTAATATGTCAAAACATTTGAAACTATAAATACCAAAATTCTAATATTAAACATTCAAACAAAATTTATATTACTCATTTAAGTGTATTTAAAAATTAGATTTTATCATATATACAACTCTCAGTGCCAATAAAAAATATCAAAATTTTTTTTCATTGATTTCAATTTCCATATAGTATATCAAACATTTATAAAAGTACTAAGTCTCGAATTAAATATCAAAATCATGTCTAAAAATAATCATTAAAAATGTGCATTTTTTAATAATAAATAAATTAATTATAGTGAAATTGTGAGAGAAAAGCATTTCTTTAAACAAATTATAGCATCAGCTGAAACGATGAAACATTTTCAAGTATTAATAATACTCATTGTTTTCAAAATCAACACCTCGAATAAAAATAAAAAATATTGTTTGTGGTATTAAAAAAAACTTAAATGTCAAAATATAAAGATTTATAGAATCAATTCAAAAAACATCAAATTTCAAGATTCATTTTTTAAAAACATTTTAAAAAGTTTTAAATATTTCAAAATCAATTATTTTAAAATAAAGCAACTCAAAAAATGTTCTATTCATTTTAAAATATTGAACATAATAAATTAAAATTATATATATATGTATATATATATATATATATTTCTTATTTTATTATTTCTATTCTTTTCATACTTTTGCTAAGTGCTATTTTTCAGCCATTGCTTTGTTTTGAAATTGTATTTATGGTCCAGAATCTGGCAATAACTTGTTTATTGTACTCAGATTTAGCGCGGGCTCTGCATTTCAGTATGCAATTTTTGGGTAAGTTACCTTTTCCTTATAATGGATTTAGATTTCCTATCCATTATTTCCAATTAGTATTTGCTTGGTATTATTAACAAAAAAGGGGGAAGGTTGGCTGGCCAAAAAAACATGTTCAACCCCACTTTTATACAGAAGGATTTTTTTAAAGAAAATTTTATGTATACTAGCTGTCCTAAGTCAGCAATGTTGATAATACTGAAGCATCCATTCTTTTATATTTTACTGTGTTATTTCAATCATTCATATCTCCTTCTAAATTCTGTTGTCTTGTTATCTGGCAATTGATATTCTTTTAAGTATTAATCATGTAATTCATCTCTCTCTTGTAGAGAAATTTTGAATATATATATATATATATATATAGCATTTTTCATTATATAAATCATATTGTCATTTTTAGCAAGCAATACCATTTTAAACCTAGCACTAGTTTTTATTCTCAAAATCTCAATTTAATACAGACAAATATTTACAACTTTGTAGCAAATTTTCTTGATATAGAAATTAAATTAAAATATAATTAGTAATATTTATGACAGAAGAGATTGATTTTTATTCAATATTATAAAAGTACTCATTGGGAAAGCAATGTACATGCTTCTATATATATTCAGAAATATTATTATTAATTACATACAGTGCAATAAATTTCTTGTTTCGAAAAAATGAGAAGAAATAAAAAGCTATTAACCTTTTATTGGATTCTGTTAATTTAAATTACTCAATTAATTTTATTAACAGTTATTTCTATAAAAACTTCTAAATAGTAAGGATTTATTTATAATAATTACAAAATTAATTGTTAATTATTATAAATTAACCATTTTCCTAGTCATTTATATACTTTTAATTACCTGCATATTCAAATCATAGTTAAAACTACTTATTCCCTTAGTTTTATTTTAACCATAGTAATGTTTTTATATTCAAATACAGATATAATCCTAATGTCTCTCAAGTAATGGATGTATTTATACACATACTATTTAATTATTTTATTTCTATTAAATTCATACTTTTGCTAAGTGCTTCTATTCAGCCAATTCCATGCTTTAAATTTGTATTTCGGTCCAGTGCAATAACTTGTTTATTCTACTCAGATTCAGCGAGGACTGCGTATTTTTGAATTAAATTTTAGGTAAGTTACCTTTTCCTTGTAATAGATTTAGCTATTCTATCCATTATTTTCAACAGGATTTTGCTCAGTATTATTAACAGGGTAGGTTGGTTGGCCAGAAAACAAGTTAAAACCCACTTTTATATATATATATATATATATATATATATATATATATATATATATAAATTACTTTATATATAAGAGCTGCCTTAAAAGAGTCAGCAATGTTTGTAATACTGCAGCATATACACACACACGCACACACACACAGATATATATATACATATATTAAATTCTAAAATTCTATTTTTTATAAATTCTAATACATTTTTTCTAAATTTTGTTCTGTGGTTTATATTACAATATCTGTTTTTGTATGCTTCAGCTATTGTATTATATTAAGGATTCACGTCGTTATAGTACAGAATAGTTATAGTACAGTCGTTATAGTACAGGGGTGTTAAAGACGTGCTACGAGGGCCGTATGTGCCCCACCAGTACGTAAGTTGTGGCCCGCGGACTCTTTAAAAAATTGTTAAATATCAGTTTTTCAAAGTTTGAAATTTATTTGAGGTGAATATTTTATATGCATATATAAAAACCTACAATATATTTGTTTATTTACTGTTGTTGTTTTAAAAGAAATCCTTTTTAATAATAGAAATGACATTTAGAATAAACATATTTTTTTATATTTTTGTTTTACTTAGCTTTATAAATTACTTTTTTTTATTAAATTCTGAAATGCATTATGCCTATTCTTAACTATGGATGGGACACTGATTCTTCGTGTTTTGTTTGTGTTGTGTGCGACTATATATTTCTTTTCCTCCTTCTCTGTTTGGAGTGTCCCATTATAGCAAGAAGCAGACACACAAAGATGTTATTTAAAGTTTTAAAAAAATATTCAAGACGGTTAAGATAAAGAACAATGTATCATTTGCGAATGAAAATGGTTTTGAATTTGTATTCGTACTAAACTAGAAAGTTATTTAGTAAAAATTGTAATAAAATTTCAACAGTAAGTAAAGAAAGATCAATTCAAGAGGAACGTTGTTACTTTCAAGAAAATTGGAAATGCAATATTTTCTATAACCAAAAACAAGAATAAAATATGCTTGGTATCTAAAAACTCTATTTCAGTTTCTAAGGAATATAATTTTAAAGGGCATTATGATATATATATATATATATTGCAAAATTCCCTGAAGACAATTTCAAATTGAGATCAATTCTTCAACAAAAAAAATAAAGTGTACTCATTAAATTTGTTGCAGACCATCCAGATGCTGTAAATATATACTATCCCATTTAATCACGCAAGCATATCTAAATCATTTACAGAAAGGGAATTTAAAAGTGAATGTTTATTTAAAACAATGGAAATCAGCATGAACAAATCAAAATAAAAGTGTAAGTTTAATGCAAAATATTGTAGCTAGAAGATTTGATGAAATAGCCGAGAATTCGAGAAAGCAGCATAATTCTCCAATAACAACATTTGATGCCTACTTTTTGAAATACTGATGAAAGTACAGATATTTTTGAAATTTCACTCAGTTAGTCAGGCTTATTCTAGGATGCCAGGTTAATTGAAAAAAAGTTTTAAGAACTTTTGGAATTCTTGTATATTTATAATACAACCACTGGGGTGCTTTGAATGTACATACAGATGTTTTATATAAGTAATACCACTGGAACAGCTGTTTTGTCTTGTATGATGGTTTGCCTACCATAACCGGTATTATTAAAGCAGTTTTTGCAAGATAAAAAGAAACATGCAGACAGAATGTTAATAATAGTTTTGAACAGTTTCACCGTATTGTTCACCAGAAGGTACTACGCTCCAAAGTTTTAAATATCGGATATGTTTTAAAAATAGTCACCAAAATTGTTATTTATATTCAAGAATATAGACTTAATCATCATTAGTGTGCTTCATTTCTGGGGGATATAGAAAGTGAATGCAAAGATTCACCATATTATATTGAAATTCAATGGCTTTCAAATCATAAAGTGTTAAAATAATTCTTCAGATTGCTGGACGCAAGTACAATGTTCTAGGAAACAAAAATCATGAATGTGCTGAATTAAAAGATGGACAATGGATAAAGGACCTGGTTTTCTCAGTTAATATTATAAGTCAGCTTAATCAACTTAATTTTAAGTTTCAAGGCGAAAATAATGTTGTTACAACAGTATTTGATTCTATTAACCTTTTTATTCTTGGCGAAAATAAATAGAAAAAGAAAACTTGAATCACTTCGAAAGCTATCAATTTCTATTGAATAAATCCCGTAAATTAAAATTTACTGAATATGCTCACTAAATTAAATTGTTAGAAACGGAATTATTGATCGAAGATTTTCTGATTTTAAAAGACGTGAGTTACAATTTCGCCTTTTTACCTGACCTTTATCTATCGATATTGAAATTGTTCATGAAAGCTTAGAAAGGAAATTCAGTGCAATTCTTTGTTGAACCAAAGATCTATGAAGTTCTAGGTTTTAATACATATTTATCTTTTGTTATTGGAATAATGGTAATGTTTGGAAGCACTTATTTAAGCGAGCAATTATTTTCTTTAATGAAAAATAGCGAAAATTCATAAAAGTCAAGATTAACCAATCGCCATTTACCGTCAATTTAAAAAAATGTATTCGCTCGATATTTTAAATCAAATCTTGATTAATTGCCTTGTGAAAAAAATAATGTTAAACATCATCTAAAAAGTAATGTTAAATTGAATTTCTTACAATATCTTTTTGATAAAGAATGTAAAATATTTATAGTTTAAGTTTAAGAAAAATAACATGAAATATAAAAAGACTACTATGTATAAAATACAATATATTGAGTCTAATAACTGTATAAAGCATTATAAGAAAACATATTTTATTGAATTTTTGAAACTTGAAAACATGCGGCCTCCAACTTATAATAAAATATACCATGTAGCCCGTAATATGGTATGAGTTTAACATATGCCTTTACTACTATATATATATTGTGAAGCAAGCAAAAGATCTTTAGCTACAAATATATCTCAAAAATCTATTTTGAACGCATGTTGTGTTTAACATAACATTCGATGCTTTTTTAAATATTTTTTATCGTTAGTAAACTTAAATATTTTCTTGAAACAAAACAAAGAACCAGTGTAAAACACAAAATTTCGAAAGAAAATGTAATATAAAAATAGATTGTTGATCATTTAATAAAATGTAACGATTTTATCTGTATATATAAACAGAAATAGTCTGCACAAACACTGTTTTCCTTAGCCCGTACTTCTGTGTGTAAAATGCTGATAAATAATTTGCATTCTTGCCTTTGTAACATTTGAAGGTAAAATAGCTCTTAAGGGCTTCGATTTTTCAAGAAGTTGTTGATTTTGGTATGGTCATAAAATTCTTCCTAAAAGAATCGTCAAAATAACAAGGTCTTTTTTATATTCAGTTAAAGTAAAATAATTTCCATATATCTTTCAATGTCTTCTAGAAATACAAACATCCAAATGCGCAAATGTCAATTAAAATTGTTATATGATACCGTTCTGTTAAAAAAATGTTTCTTTTAGGTAGCGCCATCTGGCAAAAATCTAAGAGCCAATTATTCAACGGATTCTCCAGCAAGATTTCCTACATATAAAAATAGGCTTTTTCAAATTTATTCTATTTAATATTAAGGTTTTTCTTAAAGTTCGAATAATAATAAATTTGAAGTCTTATTTCTACATCAATAGATTTATTTTAATATTTTTCCAACATTGATCTGCTACACTGCGCCTATTTCCACATATATATTCGCAAGAGTCCTTTTCGTATAATAAGGTCTTTTAATCGTATTTAATGTATCATTATTTTATTCTTACCCCAGCTTATGACAGTTTCGGATGATTTAAATTTTACGATTTATTTTTGGTCAACTTAAGTTTTAAGCGGGCTACACACAGCTAGCTAACTCTCATGTTTTAATTAATTAATAGTCTTACCCCGCAATAAGGAACTTCCTTGAATTAAAATATCGAGGACGATATCTGAACTGACACTGCATTTTCTGCACTTCCTCGCCAGGCGATAGCCTCGGTAGCTCAATGGCTATGATCAAGAATTCGAAGTATATGCTGTATCAGTTGAATTGAGGGTTCAAGTCCCGGTTGCTTTTAAGATTTATCGTGGAGGGAGTCTAATGCAAGTTAACTCCACCAAGACCCAAAGCCATCAAATTGCCGTAGTGTGGAAAAGTTAAAAAGTTGGATGAAAGTTCGGGTGTCGTCTTCGACACTTGACAGAGGTACAAATTTAAGAGGTCCTTCGTATTGTGACCCCTCCTGCTGTTCTGAAGTGTGAAATTATTAACGAATCGTATAAAACACACACAATGGCTGTATTAAAATGTTATTCAACGAAAATAAAAATTATCCGTGTGCTTATTAAACCTAATAAGCACTGATACAATAGATACTATATTTTGAAACTTCTCGTGAAAGAATATCATTCAATAAAGGAATTTCATTAATGTTATCACCGTATTTATTGTAATGAAATTGGTGACATTTAAATTTTAATTGGATTTCAAGAACATGGTTCGTTCATTACTCAATACATGTTCAAAATTACCAAGTCCGTCGCCAATAACCCTCCCATGGCTTCTAAGAGCCAAAAAAAAGTTATTCTACAATCATACATACAATCCGGGGAAGGATGGAAAATGTTTGCAGTTAGCGTACTTCCCTGGTGGGAACACCTGGCGATTTCCCTTGCGCTGTCTAACCGAAAAGTACCAGAATTTATATTTTCAAAAATAAAAACAATTCCATCTATATGTCTTCTAAAGAATAGATCTAGCGATATTTTTATGTATTTATTTTATAAGAAACGGTTTGTGGAAAGCCTCTTTACCCTACAGCTAAAATCGAATCATCTCTCCCCATCGAGTCATTCCAATTTCATCATGGAACTTAGAGAAAAGAAAACACATTTGTATCTTCCTCCGAAACCCACAGCTCTGTAAGAGACGGAAGGAAAAACATTTCCATCAACAACGTCACTTACAAGGAAATCGGAGAAACATGTTGCATCTTGTGTCGTAGCCTTTATTAGCCCGAAAAGAAGCCATTCGAAACGTGCTTCAGTGAACTATTTTGGGCGAATGTAATTAGCTCGTTAGAAACATCGGAGGAAAGAAAAAACAGTGGGCCTACACTTTCGATCATGTTAATGCCTCTGGTAAGGGGATTTTGCTACTGCTGATAAAGGGAAAGATTGTTAAAAAGATTGCGCTGAACATCCGAATCGAACTGTAGACAAAGTTAAAGAATGCGAGATTTTTCGAAGTAGGATAATTGCCAGATCCTAAAAAAGAATATTTATGAAACAAACAGTTTGATTGTACTTATATTTGAAGAATTTGTCAAACAAAAGTAAATGTTTTGCTATAAAATGTTCAAGTAAAATTCAAAAGATATATCACAGCAGGAAAATGGGATTTTGATGTAAAATAATTTTTGTTTCTTTCAAATAATGTATTAAAAGAAATTTTTTAAAGAAAATATATATATACCCTTTTTATCAGGTATACACCCTGAGCTTGTATTGATTGTTTTGATTAAAACGCATTCTCTCCTCTTTATTTTCAGGGGATATTCTCTTCACGTACAAAGTTCATTTGATTCAGTTATTCACGAATCTCATTTGTTTACATATTCAGGCATACGAATCTATAATTATTCCAATGCCGTCCTCTTCTGCATTATCACGTCATTAAGTCTACTGCAGTTCACGTTATTGAAGGAAGTCATCCCTTAAGTGATGCGATGATTTAAATTCTTATGCTTATTTGTCTGTGCTGCAATACAGGGGACGAATGCTTTAGTATTTGCCCTAAGAAAAACCAAACTCTCTACTTTTACTGTTCTCTCAACAAAGCAATGGGCGAAGAACACACTTTTCTTGACACTTACTATATTCAGAGCCATTATATACACATAAAGATATCAAATAAAAAGACAGACTACAATATAAAGTTCCCTGTGTCTAATTTGAAAACGTCAATACAAGACAACAAGGTGACCACACTAGCTAAATGATCATGGTCACGAACTCTTAGTCGGCGTTGTCGAATCCCGATTTTGAACCCCAATGCCACTGCAGATCAAATGTGCAGAGGGGATGACTCGCGTTCAATCTGTGGAGGTTCGTAATAATACCCGTTGGCTTGAAAGCGTTTGAAACGGGGTGCCACCTCAGGTGTCGTCCTCATCACTTCACCACAATTCGAAATATTGAGGTCCGTTGTCAAAGCCTCTGGGTTGTTTCAGAGTGCGACGTGAATCAAAAAACAAAATCAAGCAAAGGGGGCACAAAAAAAACCTTATTTCAAGTTACAGACCGAGAATGTGGCTGTAATCTGTACAAATTGTTATAGGAAGCTTTATAAAATCTACAACCAACAATCATCCGAGCTTCCCTTACATATTTCTTTATACCTGAAAAATAATTATCAAAATAAAACCGAATCATATAAAAGTCAATTTTGATTGAAAATGAACTTCTGAAATTGATTTTATATTACTTTTAGATCTCAATACAGCAATCGTGTGATGAAATTCATCTACAGCAGTTAAAGGCCCAGACAGAGAGCTATATTTACGTCACACTATAAAGCTGCACAAGAGAGGGCTATAGGCGCCGGATCTCATAATTTTGAACCATGGTTAAGTGAGGAGGACACACTTGAGCTGACACCCCCCCCCTCCTAATTTCCATGCCATACTAATGGGATGATGATGAATGCCCAGAGGAACCGAGCTCACCCGAAGAGGGTTTAGAGCTACAACCGATCCCTCGGGAAACAACCCCCCTCACATCCAGATTTTATTGCAAAAAAAAAAATCAAAGTTTACATTTTAAACAATTCAACTTTTTTACAAATACAAAAGAAATAGTAAAAATATACAAAACAAATGCACCATAAAGACAAAAAAAAGACAGAAAACAGGAAGCATAAATAATTACATTAAAAAAATTAGTTTCTTTGGAATCAAATTTCCAGTTGATGACACACCACTTCCTGTTGATATTTTCCCGCCATTTGGTTCTTCAGTTTTCAGAAAAAGGAAATGATTCATCAAAAGGAGGATTACTTTTTTTTCCAGATCTCCTCCCCCATTTATTTTTTTTAATTTTTTTTTAAAGAAACATAAAAGAAGATAGTAGCAGTTAAAAATAAATAAAGAGAGAAAAGGGGGGGGGAGAGATTATTGGATTTTATTGGAGATATCATTTTTTTTTGGTCATTTCGTATTGGAGATATCATTTTCATACTAACGGGAGGACGTTCGAGCCACAACATAGTCCCTCTGCTCAGGGGGTCTTCAGCGAGTATCAGGCTTGAACTTATGACATGCGTGTCGCGAGGCCATGACCTTGAACACTAGGCGACCACGACCACCAGTTAAAGGTCCAATGTGATTGATTTATCTTGAGAACCATTTGTCTACCGGTCATCTGAATAACATCTGAAATAATCAACTTGCGCAATAAAAACATCTACAGGATAATCAACTCATCCTAACTTTTGCGAATGATATTAAAACGAGAGAAAACTTTGATATATTTGTTTCTTGAATCAATTTCAGGGGTAATAAGTTAACATTTTAGGATATTATTAATCTTGTTGGACTATGCAATATTTTTTTCCAACCACAACTAATGAGGATCTGATATCTTAAACTCAAGAAATTACGATGGGTATTTCAAAGTACTGGAGAGTCCTTATTACGTAAAATGAAAGAAACATTTTATAAATACATTTTAATTCGTTCTGTCAAGTTTAAACCTATTTGCAATGGAAAATAAATCATCTTATGCCTCTAGTTTCACATGCATACCACAAACTATAAGTTTTTAGTAAAACCTCTCGAGTAATTATGTCCCAAGTTTATTTTTGGTAGAAAGTAACTATTTTCGATATTTTCTCGAAGACAAATAGCTAATCGAAAACTAAGCCCTAGTATGATTTCTTCTGAGATATGCGGAAAATAAATGCTACCTAAAAGATAAAGGTGAGGTTTAGATTTTCAACCTAACAGGTGACAGATATCGGCGATTGAGCAGTCGAAGTTCCACTTCAACCCTCAGATGCGTAATAAGAACCTTCCCTGAAAAAAACATGCATTTGATCATCAATCAATCTGCAAATACGATCATAATGTGATAACTTTAGTCAAAGAGTTCGACGAGTGAAGTGTTAAGAAAAATGTGTTCAGCAGCCATTATTTTGTAGAAAAAACAGTGAAAGTAGATTGTTTTGTGTTTCTTAGGGCAGATAATCAGGCATTTGTCCCCGACATTGCAGCACAGACAAATCAGCATAAGAATTTTTAATCATCGCATCACTTAAAGGATGACTTCCTTCAACAATGTGAACTGCAGTAGACTTAATGTTGTGATATTGCAGAAGAGGACGGCATTGGAATAATTATAGATTCGTATGCCTGAATATGTAAACAAATAAGATTCGTGAATAACTTAATCAAATGAACTTTGTACTTGAAGAAAATATCCCCTGAAAATAATGAGGAGAGAATGCGTTTTAATCAGAACAATCAATACAAGCTCGGGGCATGCATCCGATAAAATAGGGTATATATGAAAAAACTGACTATCCTAATTATATTTTAAGCAAATCAATCTATTTTCACTATTTTTCCTCAGAGTACTCTAATTTTTTTTTTTTTTTTTGATTGAAGCATTTCGATTACTTTGAAGGCAAAACATTCCATAAATTATTTTCCTTCTCATTTCCTCACCACAATTCATTTTACAAATATACCGCACATATGAAATTTATTCATAAAAGTAACAACACAAACATATTTAAGTGACATAATTATAAAAGCACATCATTTTACGAATATTAGCTTGAGTTGAACGCTCCGGCAGCGTTAATCCCTAAATTGCATTCTAAACGCGGGATTACCTACCCAAATTCAACCCTATATCTAAACATTTCATCCTAAATTTAAACGTGCGTGGGACGGTAAATAATGTTTCTAATCGGATGATTTTCCGGAACTGTCACACAGGTCGCATATTCTTATCATAACTCTGCTACAGCTATTTATAAACTTTGCATTAAATTATTAAACCATTATATTATGCATTTTCAACCATATCTGCAGAATGAGAACAGTTATGGACCTATTTACACTTATGTAATGAACAACTGAATTGTTGTACGAAACAGTTTAACTTTCAAAATAAGATAATACTGATGTAAATATTAAGATAGTACTTACTTAATTATTATAAGATAATATATATATTTTTGTGATTCTCTCTTCTATTAATCATTTAGCAGCCGCGGTGGTTGAGTGGTCTAGGCATCGGATCATGGCTAGCGTGTCATGAGTTCGATCCTAGTACCACTAAAGACCCGCCGTGTAGGGAAGAGATGCACTTTAAATCTGTCGAGAGCTCAAACGTCTTCCCGTTGATGTGGTGTGGTAGTTAGGAGAGGGGGGTGCCAGCCCAGGTGTCGTCCGCGTCACTCGACCATGGTTCAAAATTACGCGGACGGTCCCTGAAAGCCCTCATGTAGCTGAACAGTGGGACGTTAATATTCACTCACTCACTCACTTTCTATTAATCATTGCAAAAATCATTCTATTCTGCGAGTAGTACTGAAAATAAAAGGGAAGGTTGGGCTTTAAAACAAGTTTCATCCCATAACAGTTTTGACCCGAATTTGTCAATTTAAGTACATTGTTCCATTTAAAATTATATTAGCTTTTTCAAAACTATTTCTCCCATTTATAAGATTTTCCTTTAAAAATTTATTTGCTCCCATTTTCAGAATTTTCTTAGTAATCAAGCTATCCTATTGCTGCGTAGTTAAATGGCTTTCAAAAATAGGAAATTCTACGTAAACCAGCGTTTCTCAGACTGTGAGGCGCACCCCAGGGGGGCGTGATAACCAAACTAGAAGGGAGCAAGAATGTCGAAAATAAAATATTATTTATTTACTGAAAGGAAGCGAAACAATATACATTGACATAATTAAAAATAAAATACGAATTTACACTGTTATATTATATTGTGAATGTAAAAGTACTGCACAATGTATTTGATAATTAGTTTAAGGTAACTGGGACGTCTGCGAAAAGGAAAAATGAACCTTTTTTCTACCAAATTTAAATGGTGTGTGTGTGCTCACTTACTTAAATTAAGAGCAACGGTAATGAAATTTTTCCGTTGAATTACTTGTATATTTATGTACTTGTTAATGCAAAAAAATTCATTTTAAATTAAAAATAAATTTGTAAGAGCAATAATTAATCAATAGCTACTTTTTTTTATTTTCAAGCATGTTCTTACCTTTAGGAACACTTTACATAAAATCTATTGCATATATAGCTATAAAATTTCCCAAAATCTTTATTAATAGGGAGTTTGACCATCCTTTGACTAAGGTGCAGATTTATTAAACGTGGGATAGATACATAAAGGCTATGGGTAATATTTAAAGGAATGTTAAGCCGTTTCTCCTGCAGAAAGGTTTCTAATCCCGAAAGGCTGGATTGAGGTGGAAATCGGGAATGAAGTTTGGACTCCAAATACTCCCATAAAAGTTCAATAATATTCAAGTCTGGAGACTGAGGGGACCACGAAAGATGTTCAACTTCATCGTCATGCTCTTCTAAATACGCTTTAACACACCTGGCAGTTTGGATAGGGATGTCGTCGTCTTGAAAAGGCGGTCGCTCTACAGGGAATAAAGTGTGGACAAAAGGATGGACATGATCCCCTAGAATGCTTAGATGGTGATTTAAATTTTATTTTCCCATGTAGAACAACAAGTGGTTCAAGACCACGCCAATATATCGCAGCCCATACCATAATGGAGCCAACCCCATGCTTCACAGTTGGCAAGAGGCATTCAGGATTAGACGCTTCTCTGGGCTTTCTCCCGATATAAACGCGTCCGGTTGTCTGAAATAGAATGAATGACGATTCATCTGATTATATTACCAGTTGTTACTGTTGTGGGGACCAGCCTTTGTGATCTCTGCACCATTGGCGTAGCTTGAAAGCATTAGTTGCTGTCATCAAGGGCTTACGAATTTCCACTCTGCCATAAATCTTCACAGCATGAAGTTCCTTTTTGACAATTTTTGTTGAAACGGGGTCCTGGAGATGACTGTTCATTTTGAATGTTGTCTCGGATAATTATTTCTCGTGCTTTCGGGCTATTATGCGCTTCAACCGTCTATCCCTATCAGCAAGCTTTGACTTTCAGCCATTGTTGTGCTTTGAAGACGTCGTCTTACCCTCTTTCGTGTGCGCTTTTATAACGGCTGATGTCGTACTCCTTGCAAACCCCCAAACGGTTTGCTGCTTCCGTAACCGATGCTCTACTTAAACGCGATTCAACAATCATTCCTTTTTGGAACTCTGACAGGTCTAAAATTTCAACTTATAACAGACAGTTTGATAGGCGCATGCAACGCAGATGACGCGCTCTTGAGAGACTGATACCTTCCTCCTTACGCTCACTAGGTGGCAGACTTCTGTTGCAGGTGGCGGGGCTGTACTGCAGGTGTGAAGTTAATCATACTTTTTTCACAGGTGTTCGTATTATTTTGTCCTCCATCTGTGTATATATATATATAATTTTAAAAAACCTTAAATTTGGTAATTTTAATTTCCTTTAAATTATATCCAGAAATTGTAATATATATAAAATTTGTGGATGTTTATTTTAAAAAAAAATCATTAACTTTGTTGAAAATTTATGGATCTTATAGCATACAAAATATCAACACTATAAGTAAAGTAGAATTCGCGCCAAGTGTACCGGAATCACTAAAATATGCATTTTGAGAAAATTGCAAATAAAGATATTTTCATCTATGACTTGTAAAATAATATATTTTAGTACAATATGAAGCCATATCATTATTAATTGGATTATTTTGCATCATTTCTCAGTTTTTAAATTGTAAGTTTAAAATTCTAGATTCCTTAGAAATTTTAAATACTCTTTCCGTATTTCATGAACGATTCACCCCATTTAAAATAGTAAAGTCTTATGCCTATAAGTTTTAGTATTTTTACTTCACTTTGAACATCATTATTACAGGATGTTTCAAAATCCCTTACACATATTTTTACTGCTATAAAATACACAACAAAAAATGTCTTTGATGAATTTAAGAAGTAAATTTGACGTCTAATTTGAATTGGACTCTGTTTTTAATAATTATAACAAAAGAAACTTTGTTTTTGTATTCATACATATGAATATTTATTCATTTTAAAGTAAAACCAAAAGTAATTCAAAAGTAAAGAGTTATTCACGAATATTCAAATATTAACAATAAGCAGTTAGGAAAAACGAAATGTCTATTTTACAAGCTATGTATTTAAGGCGATATGGTACTATCTTCAGAATTTTTTTTATTTTTAATATTTGATACTTGGTTTTAATTGTATTTTATAAAGGTTGATATTTAATAATAATTCCATACAAAAAATGTTTAATTTGTTGCAAAATATTTGCAAAATTTAAATTTTTTGAACTTTTTAAAACATTTTTTTAAATTTCTAAGGCTTTTTTAAATATGTCTCTTTCCTTTCAAAATTTTTTTCCACAAGTATCTTATAATATACCACTTAAAACTGTGCATGGGTTTCTTTCTGCTGCTGCTCTTTAATTTTTTTTATAGATAAACTTCCAAAAATTCTTTAAAAAAAATTAATTTTGGTTTCGAAATTCTTTACAAAAAGTACTAAACATGTTAGAGCTAATTTCATGCACAGTTTTACAAAACATGCATTTAGGAACATGTATAAAATTTTCAAACAGTAGAAATTCGCTCTGGAACGCCCGAGTATTTGTACCGTTAATTTCCCAGTAGCTCAAATTCAAAATTATTACAGCTATATAAATTCGTAGAAACAACGTGCCATGAGGTCTATGAACTCTACACATTCCCTATCAAGCTTCGACTCCAATATTGGAACTTGCATCATCCTTATGTCGAACAACGAAGCCACTCGAAAAGCTCCTGGTGTTATACTTTCAAATAATCATCCTTTAAGGTTTCAGAATTTTTCTCTGAAACATTATTTCTGTAGCCAAATTTGAGGATTTAGTGTCATTTGGCGAACAAATTTGTTACCAAGATAGATAATGTTAAATAAGTAGGAATGAAGAGTATTGCTTACGAATGATCTTTTGGACCACAGTATACTTTTAGCCGACAAACAAGCACAATTTCCGTAATACTGTATGTATTTCTAAATAAATTGTACTAAATTTTAATTCATGGTCTGTTTAGAGCAAGTCAATAGGTAGTTTAATGATAGATAATGCAAATTTAAACTAAATTTGGATGAATACAAGACCAAAAATAACATCATAATATGTTCGACACAATTATGATTGCTATTGGTTTTCTAACTACCCGTAACTTTTTATATTGTAACTTATATTCATATCTTGCTTCTTCAATGAAAATTAATATTTGTTCTTATTAAAAATTGGGGAATTATATGCCACAAATTTAAAGCTCAATTCATTTTGAGCTTTATATTGCATTTAATGTTGGAAAAATGGTTTATAATATTTCCCAACTATATTTTAACTATAAATATTAAAAATAATTTTTCATTTGATTTGTAATTATTGTTTGTGATTTTCTTTTTAATTATTCAAAGTTTCTGGCAAATACACAAGTTGTGGACAGTCAAAGGTATAAACCTCTTAATGCGTGAGGGAACTGTAATTAACTAAAAAATTCAAGTTTTAAGGCATAAACATTTATTGCGACTTCTTGGTAAGTATTTTCCAAACGAGAGAAGGAACAAGTGGGGGCTTGCTGTGGGGGTGACGATCACAGCGCCAGCAAAATCCATTACGCCAATTATTTACGAAATTCATCAAATAATATTCCTATAACAAAATAAACAGTTAAATTACACATGGAAACATTTTTAAAACATTTAGTTTCTCATTGTATACATGGAGAAATTTTCAAAATGCACTTACATAATTCAATGCTACTCATCGTAATCCAAAGCGCTCATCTGCCTGTGATGGATAAGTTCAAAAATCTCGCTTTCCTCACTTGAAGATACAATTGCAATCGATTTATTTTTTGGCACCATAAAGTAAGGGATACATTTTTACGACGAAGGGTTTGTCAGTTGCTTGTAAATGTCACGATAACCAGACATGCATTATCGAAACTCATGAAAACATTTGAAATTTCATACTCCTTTCGGGATTGGTAACTATTTTTAAAATGCTTTTCCAATTTCATGGAAATCTGTATCCCTCCATATAATTTAACCACTCTGAAAGAATCCGGTTCTTCTTGTCCGATTTCATAGTCTATCAATAAATTGATAATCTCACTGTCATTGAAAAATTCATCTTCAATCAAGTGAGGGCTGTTGGCGCGTTGAAAGAAAGCAATTGAACGTGCACTGTCAAGGAGACTGTTTATAACAAATGAACAGAGCGTCTTGAAGTGTATATATGTACATAGCAGTGGCGTAACATACACCCCGGCTATCCCCGCCTCGCAAGAGGGATAGGTTTAGGAATTTAAGGGGCCCAAGGCCTAACTAACACCAATTACGTATCTACCCAATTTATAAAATATTAACCGAGATCAAGAGTCATAACATCACAGTCATTCAAAATCCTAATGATGAGGTGTTAAAGCTCGAAAGAGCTAGGCACTCTGTCACCCCCCCCCCCAACTATAAAATATTAAAGGCGGCAAAACCTGACTTTTCAGGAAGGACCTAACATTCCCCATCGCCAGTGGTGCATTAATAGAAAACATTTCAATCGCGCCGAATGCGTTTAAATGCATATACCGCATATTAAGAAAAGATCGCACAGATAAAATCGCATAAAAAAGGTTATACTGTATATAGACTTTTGGCAACAATACGCTTTTATTGCTTAAAGTATACTGTAGACGTAAGCAAAGTCATATATATTTTTATTCATTAGTATAGGAATTTCCTTATTATTTATGAATGAAATACAGTAAAGTAATTGCACAGAAAAAATAACAAAAATGCAATATCACATAAAAAAGGACCGCACAAAAGCAGGCTACTACTGTACACTTTAGAGCCAAAACATTATGAACACTTCCACACATTTTTCAATGAACATCTGGAAGGTGTGGCGTGCAAGTTATCAATAATTAATGGTATTGAACTGCTGCTGGAGAAAAGGTAAGGAATCATTATTGCACTTATTCTTTCGAGGGATGGGAAAGGCGACTGATTTAAACGAATTTCAAAGAGGGCACATTGCAATGGCTCAGTGACTCGAAAAGAATATCTCCAAAATAGTGCAGCTGGAGGATTTTTTCTTTATCCGCCGTTTTTACTATTTATGCAAAGTGGATAAATGACAGTGGAAACAGCAGTAGAGACGCCACACGCCATCAAAGTAAAAGGATGTCGGAGACTGTCGCACATGTTAAATCAAACTCCGTGCCAGAAAGTGGGCTCAGATGACAGTTCAATACAGTGTAAGTCCAAGTGTAAGTGTTTCGGAATATATCAGCGGAAAGTATTGAACCAGGAACTGTGCATCTTACATCCCACTCGTGTTGAGCAAGCGTTGTTGGCGACTACGCCTACAGTAGGCTCAGAAACGTTGACTGGACCATAAATAAGTGGAACAGAGCTTCCTGATGATTAGATAAGTCAAGATTTCTAATTCATCACGTCAATCGTCGCGTCAAAGAGAGTCATCTTCCAAGCAATCAGTCTCTCATCCATGTACAGAAGCTCCGATTGGTGGTGACGGTATTATGCTTTAGGGACGTTCTCATAGGTGGCTCTGCGACACTTAGTAATAGTACAATAGATCAGGAAAGCTGCAGACTATCTGAGCATAATTGTGGAACAGTTGAAGCCTTATATGGCGTTTGTTTTTCAATTGAAAATATAATCTTCCAGCAGGACAACACCCCCTTTCACAAGGCTTGAATTGTGTTAGAGTGGTTCGAGGTACATTCAATTAATCTCTTGGTTGCTTAACTCATTGGATCTTAATCCGATAGAGGGTACTTGGGTTTTCATAGACAGCTCAGAGATCAAAAACCTCCATGTCGGAATATCTCAAATTTGAGTGACCACTATTTAGATATTTGATACAAACGATATTCTATCATCTACTACGAACTTGAGACATCCTTGCCAAAGCCATTTGCGTGAGTGAGTGAATATTAAAGACGCACTGTTTGGTTTCTCGAGGGCTTTTGCTGACTGGACTCGTAATTTTGAAACATGGTCAAGTGACGAGGACGGCACCTGAACTAGCACCCCCTCTCTTAATTATCATCACACCAACGGAAGTACGTTTGAGCTCTCAACAGATTTAACGTGCTTCGCTCCTGTACACAGTGGGGCTTCAGCGGTACTATAGGTTCGAACTCACGACACATCAGCCACGAGTTCGTTACCTTTACTACTAGGTTACCGTGGCCACCCAAACCAGTTGCAGTTGTATTTTTAGACAAGGAGGCACAATGTAGTTTTGATAGGGTATTCATAATGTTTCGGCTCTTCGTTCTAAATATTTGTTTCGTTTTGCAACTTTCTTTCTATTAAAATTTTCTTTTTAATACTTTTCCGATAATCAATGTTGTATATTTAGTTATTCCTCTATCTCTATGCAAAGAGTAAGTTAAATTTAATATTGAATACGCACAATTGTGTTTCTTAATCATTGATTCTCATGTTTTTATACCAAATTTTAAACTTTTTTCCCATCAAAGACTATTTTATTATTCTGCCACAGTGATACCCCAGATTGTTACTTGAAATACTAGTTCACTGAGCAGTAAAAATGGAAGCAAAATAAAAAATAGAATTTTACTAAATATAATGACTCTGTATAAAATTTTACTTGCATTCTCGAACTAAAATGTATGCTTATGAAATTTTTTTAAGGCAAAAGTACCGAAACTGGTAGCACCTTAAGTCGATGCACGTGTAAAATATTACGTAATTTCAACATTGATACAAGATCAAAACTTCATTAACTTTTCAATAATCAAATGAATGTTTCTGTTAGAATTCTTTCTGAAAACAGATGGATTGAATCATTTTTTTCAACAGAGAATCCTATTTCGAAACAAGAGATAACCAAAAAAGACTCCTTCCGAGACAATTACTACACACGATTATTGTATGGATGCATTTAAAAAAGTGTTTTTTGACAACAATTTTGAATTGTTTTTTTTTTATGATTGTAAAATAAAGCCCCAAATCGTAAGATTCCAAAGCAGTCTTTAATTTAAATTTACGTAAATTAGAACTCCAGATATAGCAATTTTAATCAGTCATAGTAGTTAAAAACGAAACCGGAAGTAGTGACATCTGAACCGGAAGTGAATGAATGTGCAGTTTTTAAGAATGGACTAAATTCGCGCCTGAGCGACGCCAAGCGGGGAATCACGTGACAACCGTGGCAACATTTGCACGTGTTATTTATTCCAGTGTTAGAACATGTACGTCAGTTAATGGCATTCTTGTGCTGTAATTTCATCTAATTAAAACATATGATGTCATTGTATTTTATGCATTATTCTAGTGTATTAATTTATTTATACACTAGAATAACTTATTTTTAAAACTAACATCGCAACGACCTAAGATTTCCCAACTATGATCAAATGACGGTACCATAGTTTAAAAGATAATGGTATCCATTTTCCCTAAATTTACACACCACATCAAAATAGGAAATCTCTACAATTGGGACTAAACGAAACTTTAATCAAACACGTTGTAACAATGGACTAAATTCAGGACTAAACGGCGCCAAGCGGGGAATCACATGACAACATTTGCAAGTGTTATTCATTACCGTGTTAGAACCTACACGTCAGTCGTTGACATTCTTGTGCTTTAATTTTATCTAATTAAAATATATGATATCATTGTATTTTATGCATTATTCTAGTGTATATATTTGTTAGGAAAAACTCTCAACAACTATTTGATATAATTTTTGTTTTATTCTAATTTATTTATATCTAATTAGGTATTCGTCTGCTTCAAATAGTGTTAGCTAGTGTATTTATTTAGGTTGGATCCCCTAGCACCTGGTACACAGCTATTAGTTATTTTAATTCTTAATTAATTTAGTAGTTATTAATTATATATTTTTGCACAAGAATGGCTTACAGTATATTGGATCAATACCACTTATTTTAAAAAACTGCAAACTGTTTGACTATCGAATAACAATTGTATCATTTCCTTAAAAAGAACTCACTATTATTATCAAATACAGTGTCAGTTAAGTGCATATAATATAAAAAAAGGTCTGTTTATAATTTTAATTCATAATTCAAAGTCAAGAGAAAATATTTATTCTGAAGTAAAACAATTTGATGATAATTTGTGATAGGAATGTTTACAAAAATTAAATAAATTTTTCTTTGATTTTTACATTTCACAAATTATTGATTTCTAAATTATTAATAATTATCCTTTACTGTTACAAATTGATGTTATTTCTTTCTTTAAATAAAAATGAAATATTCTTAAGGGGAATGATGTCATCGCAAAAGGCAACAATTTTTAGAAATGATCAAATTTAATTTGATGATTTACTGTTATCTTATTTTTTGAAGTACATTTAAACTTGCAAAAACGTTTGTTTCTTGAAGCCTGTGTATATAGAATATTAGGTAATATGAAAGTTTTAGATAAATGTAGATAATTATCTTTTGGTAAAAGCGTATTTTTTTCCATCGCCTTTTTTCCCCATTTTGTACATAAAATATTAGAGTTGATATGGTATTTATCCTGTGATGAAAATGAATTTTTTTAACTCTATATTTACATCAAGTTTGCCTACCTACACTTAAAATTCGAATGAATATTTTATTTTACTGTGGAACAATTACTGGATGAAAATGAATTTTATTTTTTCAATGTATTGCATATAAATTCTTTATATATATATGCATGTGTTTTACAATATTATGTAGCATTTAAAGATATTTGAAATGTTTCTAATAAAATAACATTCTCCATCTTTGACTGTCTGATTTACTTAGTAATTATTCTTTAAAAATGTTTGGAATTTTTTTTAGAAATGATTGTCAAAAGTAATAAAAGAAAATACTATTTCATTTTTAGTTAAAGAAATGATTCATATTAATATATAATTTTCAGGATATATTCATTGTAATGTGAATATCCATTATTATGAGTTATTTAATTACATATAAAGTACATAAGCAGGTCTAATAATTAACTAAATGATTATAATGAGTTATTTCTACATGTATTAACTGTTTTATAATACTTTTCTCTAAGTTGCAGTCACTATAGCAAGTGCTCTTTAAGCACATTAAAATTAATAAAAAGTTACCTTCAGTCATGCATGTGTACAGAATGCTTAAATGCCCTTGCTATATTAAGCATCGAAAAAGAAATTGCAAAAAATTTTAACTTCTCTGAAAAAAATGCACTAAATAAACATGTGCTTGTAGTTTTACTCATTAGTACAACGTTTTGCAGAACTGAATAGTTTTCTATTGGAAATTGCACTTTTATATCTGATTAACTAAATATAATGCATGGGTATGCGACACTTGGATCACAAATTAATATTATTAATGCTAGTATGAACTATATAAAAAAAGTTTGCATTACAATTTTTATGACAAATTGAATACTTTTTTTAAATTGTCTTTGTATAAAGTGCCTTTAACATCTTGATCTACTTTTTAAAAATTGTTATATAATATTAAGGGAAAGTTTCATCAGAAAAGGTGCAATAATTATTAGAAATTCAATTTAATTATCTTTAGACTTAAATATATTTTTCTTCTTATTTAATTACATATAATTTATAAAAAATAATAGTATGATTTATCTATAAACAGTAGATGGCTCCAAAATATAAGTTAAACTTGTACAAACATTTTTAAAAATTTACTTCTTTAAGCTAATGTTTATCTCATATTGATAAACAATATCCAATATATTTATCTGTTGATGAAAATGCATTTTATTTTTACGACACAAGGATTGCAAATAAGATAGAAGAAATTCAACAAAATATATATAAAAATAAATGAATAGTTACATGAAATTTCCATTCACAATTTCTACTAATTTTGTCTCTTGACCAGGTATTTATGTTTAACGTTAAATACTCCAGTTCCATTTCTTGGAAACTTAAAACTTATTTGAAGAAATGTACTCTCTCTATGTTATTTTGTTATCACTAATATGAATGAAAAGTATCCCTTTAAATATAATTATATTTATACTTTTTAAAAAATGGAGAATAAAACAACATCAGAAAGAAAAAAAGATACAGAATTCTCTCTGAAATTTAATGTTTGAAAATATATTAATAAAGATTAAAATCATTATTACATCAACAAGTTAGCAAAATTTATTATGAATAAATTAGTTCCATTCTAATCAAAATCACAGTTTCTACTACTTACAAGAAAGTTCATTAACTAATTATAGCATTGTTTTACCAGGACAATCTTATCTCAAAAAGATCAGTGATTTTGGCCAATAACCCCTTAACAATAATTTTGAATAAGATTTTCTGTATTTCTCTTCGCGATAAATATAAAATTGATCCAAATACTTTTCTTGGGTCACAATATTGGTAAGTAACTCATGCAACAAATTTATTCAGGACTTATAAGCAGGATGTCAATATACATGAGTCTTTTATATTTATGTAAATATAAATATAATGATATAAAATAAATATATTCTATAATGATAAATTTTCTACATATTGTGCAAACACCAATATAAATGCATATATTTGTTATAAATAGTAAAAAAATTTGCGCATCTCTCTTTCTGTGATAGGTTTATACACCACAATCAAACTCTGAAAAACAGATGTGTTAATCAATACCACACAAATATATTACAATTTTTATTATTTGTTTTCAAAGAACTATGGATTTAAAAATAACTATTTTATTTTGATCATGTAGTTGTGAGCAAGACTTTTATTTCCAACATATAGACGCAAATTTATTCTATTATACACATTTTAGTTTAAAAACTTTAATGCCTTAATTTTTTACCATATTTGTAATTCAATTCTTGATAAATTATATCTTTTGCCTGAAATAATGCTGCGAATAAAAACTTTCAAAAATGCTGCACAATTTTTTTACGTGTAATTTTACAAATGGTAAATGATCATTTTGATTTCTAATGTTTGAAAGCGGTACTTGATTCATCATTTAGTGTAAACATTTATGAAGCTGTAGTAAATTAGGATATGTTTCCATTTTTGTAGTGAATATTTCTCAAAAATGCTTTTTTTTTCTCTTTTTCCCAGTAATATTGTAAAATTATAAAGTAAAATAAGTTTAAAAAAATACTTGTTTTTGATATGACACGTATGGTTACATATCAGAGATTCTTGTGTTCTAATTTTAGATAATTAAATACTTCAGTACCTCTATTACTACTCTGAAGATGCGTACAATAAGTAAAACTTAAGTTAATTAAACATTATATGTTCTCAATATAATTTCATTTAAAATAACCAAAAATTTGCTTAAGTTAACTAACATATTTCAATTTCTTATCTATATTACTATATAATTTTTTTAAAAATAAACAAAAATTTGCCTTGAAGTATTTACATGTTTGTGAAAGTCTGCATCTCCCCAAAATCCTTTTTTAAGAGGTTTCTTTTGTGAAGACAAAAATTGTGAGAATAAAGCTTGGTTTAAGCTGGCGTCGGTATTGAAAATATTCTTCAAAGTAATTGCATACATAATAAACAGTGAGGAGATGGTTTATGATTCTCACGTCAACATGCTTTCAAAACACTCATATTTTGCACTGGTTTAAGAGAAAATGTGATTTTTTCCTCAATAATATTTTTATTTATTGATTGAGCAACCATTTTAGCAAATTGAGACATTTTTAAAAGTACAATGTGAAACTGCGATAGCAAAATAGTCTAAGCGATAGTAGTAAATAAACCGCAGCGCAATCATGTGACACAGTTTTCACGTGATCGTGACCTCACATGAATTTAGTCCATTATTTCCCGAATGTGAAATTTCAAAACCCAAAATTTTAGTTACCTGTTTACTAAGTTTGCTTTTACACTGCTGCCCACCGCAAATGAAACACCCTGAAGGAAGCACGCAAATGACATGAAATTTACAACATGCATTAGCGGAGGCGAGATATGCAAATGATTAGAATTTCAGCGCAGACACACATCACGCATGCCTGTGGCGCCACCTCAAAGTGCTATTTAAGGCTTGGAGATTTCGATGATTTCAAGTTCGGCAATTGTGTTTTTCTTGTGGTTTTTCCAAAAAACGATCAGTTATGTCTCGTAGAAAACAACGATCAGCTTTTGATCAAGTATCCGAGTTCGACAGAGGAAGGATAGTGGCCTACCGAGATTGTGGATTATATTTCAAGGAAATCGGTAGTCGTGTTGGACGAAACCAAACAAGTGTAATGCGGATATGTGACCGTTGGATGCTGGAGGGTACGTTAGACCGACATGGTCGATCGCATCCACTTTAGGGCACTACTTAAAGTGAGGACAGGCAAATTATGTGCATGGCAGTGACGGTTTGCTCAGTCACATCACGAACCATAACACAGCACATTGAGTCTGTAACGCCTCATTCAGTGACCGCGCGTACCATTCGACACCGTTTACAGCAGAGTGGTCTGTCCGCAAGACGTCCATTGCTTGGCCTACCCTTGAAGCAGAACCACAGACGTCTCCGCCGCCAATGGTGCGATGAAAGAAGGATGTGGGTGGCAGAATGGAATGAAGTTGTCTTTACTGACGAGTCACGCATCTGTCTGCAACACCATGATGGTCGGATTCGAGTTTGGAGACACCGTGGAGAGAGGATGCTGAACAGCTGCGTTATGAACCGCGCCACTGGTTCTGCACTGGGTATTATGGTATGGGGCGGTATTGGATATCACTCTCGCACTCCTCTTATACGCATTTCCGGTACTTTAAGCAGCTAGCGCTACATCTCCGAGGTGTTGGAGCCAGTTGTCCCTCCTTACCTTTAGCGCTTTTCCACAGCCATATTTCAACAGGATAATGCGAGACCACACGTGGCACGCATTGTCCAAAGGTTCTTCGTCAATCACCAGATTGAATTGCTTCCCTGGCCGGCTCGCTCTCCGGATCTTTCGACGCTAGAAAACATGTGGTCTATGGTTGCTCAACGATTGTCCCAGATTACAACCCCAGCTGCCACACCAGATCATTTTTGGCAACGTGTGGAAGCTGCTTGGTCTGCTGTACCTCAAGAACACATCCCAAGTCTCTTTGAATCAATATCGAGGCGTGTGGCATCGGTTATCTCCAACAATGGCGGCTACTCTGGCTACTGACTCTGGCAGGAACCACACTTCACAGAAGACTATAAATTTAATCATTTGATTCTTGGTCAACATGTTATCTACAAAATAAATTTTGTTGTGCTATCTCTTGTCTTTCTTTGTGTTGCATTTATGGTGGCCAGCAGTATAATTATTTCTAAAATTTTGTTACAAAAGATTGGCCACCGTATTTTAAACTATTACTATTCCGTATTTGTTTACATTCGACGTTAGATTTACCATACCTATATGCATTCTGTTTTTTCTATATTTTGCTTTATTTTTAGAACTTTAATTTTTTAATTTAATCTTAAATTTATTTTACCTGAAATCATGAGGAAAATTCGATCATATCGTCCCCGTAAAAGAAAGTTGGATGGGAACAAAATACAATCATTGAAACTGCTTCAAGCAAGTAAGAAAGTATGACCGCCAGTTCACTGAAGCTGCAGCAATACAATCAGGTAAAGGATGATGAAAGTTAATGTCAGAACATTTAACTGGAAATAGGTTGATTGATCGGGAAATTTTAATTGATATTTTTTTCATTATTATGTTGCCCAACAAAGAAGTGTACAGCAAGAAGCCTTTATCTTGTGGAAGATTAAAGGTTTGGATTATCTTCAAACCTTTCTTTGCACTGCAAAAATTGCAGTTTTGTATCTACCTCCCTTTCTTTCCAAGCTTGCATTCCGCAAACAAGAAATTAAACTCCTCAGTGCTGCTACTTCCATTGGAGAAAAAATAATGATTAACCCAGCAAAAGGGGGGTATTGGGTAGTTAAAACATCTATACATGATACTGTAACTTGTGATGTTTCGATGGATGGTGCCTTGCAGCGTCGTGGTTTGTCGTCGCTACATGGTTGTGTTGGTGCAATATCTGTTGATACTCTGGGAAGATTGTTGACTTCAAAATTTTATCTCAGTTTTGTAGAAAATGAAATTCAGAGACGGAGCAACAAAATACAAAATCGCAGAGCAATCATCATAAAGGATCTTCGTCCAATATGGAACCGGTTGGGGCTTATCGTATTTTTAAGAGGTATAAAAATCATATAGAATCTTAGGATACACTGATTATCATGAAGATAGAGATTCTAAGGCTTTTGATGCCGACAAGGACACTTACGGGAAAGATTCAGTTTCGAAGCTAGAGTATATAAAACATATTAAAAAAAGAGTTGGGACAAAGCTTCGAAAATTAAAGAGCAGAAAGGACAGACTCGGGGCAAAGGTAAATTGACTGATGGTTTAATTAACAAGCTACAAAACTACTACGGAATTGCTATTCGAAACAATATTGGGAACTTGGATCAAATGCAATCTGCTGTTATTGCTGCCTTCTTTCAATGTTGCTCATTAAAACATCAGCCTAAACTTAGACAATGCCCTGTCGGAGCTGATAGTTGGTGTAAATTTCAACGTGATAATGCTTCTAATAAATATATCCGGATAATTCGTTGGGACTGCTTCAAAATATTGTTAACATAATAAAGCCAGTTTATATGGATTTGTGTGATCGAAATCTTTTAATGAAATGTTTACACTGCAAAACTCAAAATCCGAACGGAAGTTTTAACGGGATATTGTGGCAAATATTTCCAAAAGAAGTTTTCGTTGAGCATCAAACATTGCGTTTATGGACATATATTGCTGTTATGCAGTTTAATAATGGCTTCCAGTGATTAATTTCCACATGAAGTGAAATGGATATTGTTTCAGGCTATTATACTGTACAGGGACAAAAAAAAATCTTTGATAATGAGTGCATTGCAGATTCAAAACGTCAGTCACTGGCAACAGCAAAACCCTGCAGAAGAAAACTTAGAGCCATTCGAAAGAAAAGAAATATAAAAATTGAGGAAGAAGACGGGATAACATATAAAACTGGAGAATTTTAAGTGTTTTTTTTTTAAGTTTACCTTATGTAAATTGTAAGTATATTTTTAAAATGCATTTTTTGAAGAATTTAATTTTCACGATAATTTTTGCACGAAAACTGGGATATTTCCAAAACAATTGTATACAATTCAATGAAATTTGCAACGTTTATGTTATAAGCCCGTGTGAGTGTAGCAAACAGCAGGTTTTAAGATACTTACATTTAATCACATTTTATAGCCCATTTTTGTTTAGAAGAGTAATTTTGATGAAAAATCATTAACATGAAGTTCGAATGCTTATAAAATATTTATTTTTGGAAATACTTTTCATCCTGCAGTTTGAGACACTTCAGGTGGATCAAGAAATATATCAATGCAATTAAAATTTCATTACGTCCAATATATTTTTTATGCTGTTTCTCTTAAACCTAAAATTTGTTCTTTTAAATTTTATAAAAATAATTTTTTTTCCTCAAAAATAAGGGTGATGCATGGTATTTATTTCACAATTATAACTCTTTAAGCCTATTTATATTATTTAAAACTATGAAGTTCTTCTGAAAATCAATTTTTGAAAAATTCGTCTTCGAACCTAGTCTGGTGCTTGAAATGAACAAACGTTGGTGTATCACGTATCGATTTCGGATACTTTTCTTTTTCAAACATAAAACTGTACACCCTCGAACAGTTTTACGTTAAAAAAATTTAATGATGTGTACAATTTACACTCGAACTATTCTGATTTTCTGATACAACGACAGCTGCACATTTTCTCATGAATGATTCTGAGAATCCTCTAAGAGGGTGCCTCGCAAATCAATGCAGAAATGACCAAGTTTTCACTGAATACGAATTCGCAACACTTCAATACAATTTATCCGATGGATTATCTTCAAACCCCAATGGAAAAGGCCATTTCGATATTGCATTTCCATCTCGAAATGATTTTCCATGAAACCTGTGTTGCTCATTTCCATCATTTCAATCGCCCTCTTCAGATACCTGGAATCAACCAGAACGCACCTATCGGCATCTCCAATAGTAACATCCATTCGGAGTCTGAATGGATGTTTAAGGGGCTCATCGGGGGAGTCACTTTTCTTGGAGTGTGTTTGCAACTTCCCATGTTTTGGAATTTCCGATAATATCACGGATGAACTGCTAACTTAAAATGTTCCCATTTTATTCTTGTCAGCAAAATCGCATATCTGAAGAAAATATGGAAATAAATTTATATATTCATTGCTATTTAAAAATGACATTAAATAAAACATGTTCATATATATATTTCTTTTAAAAAATGTTCATACGTGCTGTTCTCACTTAAATTTGTCTTAATCTTTACAGGAAGGGCGGTCGAAATTTCAATAAAAGGGAGCTGCTTTTTTAAAAAGGGATCCGAAAGGGATCCAAGTATTTCCGAATCTTTGATTGACTCACAAGTCAATCAAAGATTTCCCCCCTTTTAATTGCTTTTTGTACACCACGTCATTTTGCAAAAATAATAAATATACATCACCTAACAAACCCCTCGTTTTTCTACGAGGATTTTAAATTTCGGCTTTTTTTGTCTCATTTTCAAATCCATTGCATAGAACACGTGTGGGAAAAGAAAGTGATATATATATTTGCCTTTGTCGGACAATGCTTTATTAGCCGTCATAACATAATTGTTATGGTCACGTGGCTGGTGTTGAGGTGGCCATTGATATAAGTTGGGTATTATTGTTTTTAGGGACGGGTTTATTCAAAAGAATGCTACTTTTGTCGTTGCGTGCATATGCTTAAGAATGCATTCTTCTAATGCATATTTTGTGGTCGACGCACCCTATTGATTATGATCATGAACTCGAAATCGGCGTGTCATGCCATCGAACCCTAGCGCCGCTGAAGATCCGCTTTGCAAAAAGGCTTATGTAAGTTAAAATTCTATATCAAAGTTCACACTCCGCCCTTTTGCGTGGTGTGGTAGTTCAGGGAGAATATTTCAGCTCAGGTGTCGTCTTCTTCAATTGCTCGTGGCTCAAAATGACCAAGCCCGTCACCAATTGGCCTCATGTTGTTTTATAGTGTGAGGTTAATGAACAGTCACACTCACCTGACAATACACTCAAAAGCCAAAACAGTATGACAACACCTCCATTTTGTAATGAACTCGCCTGGATGACGTGGAAGACACGCGATCAGGTGGAAGTGGTATTTAACTGCTGATAGAGAGTGTGAAGAATCATTCTTTCACTTACTTCTGTGTGTGATGGAAAAGGCTGCGGATCTACACGACTTTGATACACAGCAGATTGTAATGGCTCGATGGCTCGGAACAAGTATTTCCGAAACTGCACGACTCGAGGGTTGTTCGGGATCTACAGTTGTTAGTACTTAGGCAAAGTGGATGAATGAAGGTGAAACCAGCAGTAGACGACATGGTGTTGGAAGTCCACACTCTATCAAAGAAAAAGGTCGTCAGAGACTGTCTCGCATGGTGAAGCAAAACTGGAGCCAAACAGTGGCTCAGCTGACAGCCCAATACAATGCAGGGTCAAGTAGAGTAGTATCGGAGCACACTGTTCAGCGAACACTGTTGGATATGGGGCCACGCAGCAAACGTCCCACTCGTGTGCCTTTGCTGACCAAGCGTCATCGCCCACTGCACCTGCGCTGGGCCAAGGAACATCGCGATTGGTTCATGGATCAGTGGGAGAGAGTTGCCTGGTCATGTGAATCGAATCAAGGTTTGTCATTCATCACACCGATGGCCTCGTCAGGTTACGCCGTCTTCCAGGCGAACAGTTGCTCCTTCAATGTACAGTAGGTCATACACAGGTCGGTGGTGGTGGTATTATGCTTTGGGGAACGTTCTCTTGGACGTCTCTGGGACTCGTGGTTGTGGTAGAGCAGACCATGAATGGTACATGGTATCTGAACATCATTGCGGACCAGTTGCACCCTTACATTGCCTCTGTTTTTCCAGCTGGAAATGGAATGTTGCAACAGGACAACGCCCCGTATCACAAGGCTAAAATTGTGTTGGAGTGGTTCCAGGAACATGATTCTGAATTCCAGTTAATGTCCTGGCCACCTAACTCACCGTATTTCAATCCGATATAACACATTTGGGATGCCATGGAACGGCATCTCAGAGTTCAAAGACCTCCAATTCGCAATATCTCACATTTGCGTGACCGTTGATTAAACATCTGGTACAATCTGTCTCCGGCCATCTACCAAGGACTTGTGGCATTAATGCCAAGGCGGGTTGAAGCTGTTTTGCGCGCCAAAGCTGGGTCAACTCGTTATTGACAGGTGGTCATAATATTTAGGCTCTTGAGTGTATATGGTCAGGAGTCAAACATTGAAAAAGGGGGAAGACAGCATGGACAAAAGTACTGCCCTGAGAGGCAGTTTTCTTACAAAACTAGGCGTCTTTTAAAAATTATTGTTTATACATTTCTGTAAAATTAAATAATAGTAATAATTTTGTTTTACTGTTCATTCTCTCCTATTTCAAACATCTGAGCAAAATGCATGAACACCAAAAAAATTTTTTCATTAAAAGCATATAAGAGAATAAAACAAACTCCTCAGCTTGAATAGCAATACAAAACGCATAATTTGAATAGTTAAATTTAAATAAAAACGAACATTATTTTGTTGTTAGGTCTATTTAAATACTTTTAGGGCGTAGATTCAGTATTCCCTGACAAAACGTATTGAGAAATTGAAACGTAGTGGATTTCGAAACGAATTAAGAAAGCATATGATAAAAGTTTATGAACCCTATCCTCGTGGATATGAAGAAAATATAATAGCATGCATTTGCAACAAACATTAACATTTGTGAGAAAATGGTTTTGTTTAAATTTGCAGATTATTTTTCTTTTCGCTAAGATAGTTTTCATTGTCTGTTTGTTACTTTTTAACAATTAAGAATTTTCAATTATTATACTTCCAATTATGATTACAGGGCTCTCGGAAAATGAAGAGATCATTGAAACAGGCAACACAGCGATACAGAACTTTTGTAACCAAACACGCACTAATGGGATCTGAAGAAAGTAAACTGAATTTCCCTAGTGGCACAATTACGCTATCTTTCTTAGTATGACGATCATTGTTTCGTCATCAGCGCACTGTAGCGCCATCTGTACAAATTTGTAAAATGATAGTTGAGAGCTACACCCCCATCAAAAGCGGGTGTACTAATAAACTAGGCTTAGCGTTGCAAAAGATTGATTTTATTATCCAACCAGTTTACAGTTCACACAACAATTCGACGAAATAATCATGCATAAAGAAAAAAGTAGTTATTAACAAAGAACGTTGTCTGTGGAGGCTGAAATGTTTTTTCTTTAAATTGCGCGTCACTGATATCACATTTATTCTCGAAATGCCAAAGAATCCACTAAAATTTTTTTTGAAACCGTCAACCCTTTAGAATTTCCTGTGATCATGCGAGATATTCTCGGGACTGTCATACCGCATTCAAAGCAGGGAGGGAGGGAAAAATGCGTGGGAGTACTATGCATGATGTTTCAGTGAATTGATAGCAAGCGACACATTTTTGACCGGATCGTTATTTGCTCTTACACCGTCCTCAAAATATGACCTTTCCGAGATTTCTTTTATGTCTGAAACAATAAAAAAGGAATATATATATATAACTGACACATTTTTAGTTGTCACTAAAATACATTTCTAAAACACAGAATTTCTTACAATAATTCTTTCTGAAAAAGACGTCTTCGTAAAACGTTAAAGAATAGAACGTAAAATAGGAACAATTTTCCAGAAACTAAAATGCTTATTGTAACACGCTCGTGAACAAAGTGACAATATACAGCTCTACTTTCTACGACAAGCGAGGTGTGCGTATGTATACGTACAATTTTCCCGTTTTACTTTCGTACAAATTGCAATGTATTTTACTGTACCACACATGTCTGTTGCCATTAGGGTATTTTTTTTTTGTCTTCAATGTGCATATACAGTCGAATACCAATATAATGAATTCAATAGGATCGAACATTTTGTTTGTTAATTCGGAGGTATATTTGCAATATCCAGTTCCAAAAAATACTAATTTTTTGCACATGCCTTTTGGAAGAGTTCTACTATAAGCACACATCTATACACAAAATATTATACACAAAAGATATTCATTGTTAGAAATTACACACTTTTTATTCAACAGCTAAAAATAGCATTGGCGAATTATTAAGCACCAGTTTTTTGGGAATTTTAAAATATTGACCGATAGACTTTTGAAAACTATTTTGATTCCAGATTCTTACATCGTGTTTTTTTTTCTTAAAACGGCTTATCTAAACGTTGGATGCAGGAAAACCTTCCATGTTATGAATTTTTGCGAGTTAAAATACTTTACAAAAAAAGAAGCTCCTTATATAATGGGTTATTTTCTTGGCTCAAACTTAGTTTTCTGTTCTTTAATCTGACTTATTTGAATGTTGAATCCTTCCCATATGTCAGATTCAAAAACAAAAATGAGTGTGACTTTCTTATTTTTGAATATTTTTGCACCACGTTTTGCAGATGACTTTTTAATTTCTGAGAAAACGTTTTACTTGAAGTTAAAAGCTTAACAGTTTACGTGAATTTGACAATAATGTTGGACTAGATAATGTTTCAGGAGAACGTTTTAAAATTTCAATGTCAACATTAGCTACAATTATAAAACAGCAAGCAGAAATTGAAAAGTCATCTGCAGAATGAGGTACAGAAATAATCAAAAATAAGAAAGTCACACCCATTTCTGTCCTTGAATCTGACATATGGGAATGGTTCAACATTCCAATAATATTTCAAAAACAAGATTTTCTCAAAACCGTTCGTATAATTAACTTCACTTCTATCAAGAAAAAGAGCAAAAGGTAAAAACTCTTAAAATTTCCCCTGCGTTGTAGAGTGAGATAAGATAAGAAATGTATTACCTGTCAAAACTCACGCGATAGGTTAAACTGGCGACTTATAATGGGCTGCATACTTTAGCGTGGAAATTTTCTATTTATAAGAAAAGTCTTTCTGTTCCGGAGAAAAAGAGTTAAGTCATTTGAAAAGTAATTCAATTTCTTCTAATCTAAATTAATATGCGGCGGTGTCCATCAAAGACCCATTTCCTGTCGGGAACGAGTGGCGTCTCGACGGTCAAGAAGTTTCGAGTGGGAAAGTATCCCAGGGTGGACATCCAGGCACTGATGTCCTAAGGAAAGTCAACCTTTGACGCTTGTTCTGGCCGACAGTAAGGGCCGGCGCGGTTCCCACGCTAAGCCGTAGTTTCAAAGCACACCGCGTGAAGGGGGACTTTGGACCAATGAAAGAACGGTTTCACCGAATACATCCAAACAGAAGTGACTACACATCACGTGTCACTTTCGTGGGCGGGACGTATTCCACCTTTAAAGAGACTCTAAAATCCCGAGAGGAGAGAGACACGAACGCAGAGACATGGCCTAACTTCAACAGTATCTCCATTTTCAGCCAGCACCTGCACCCCAGCATTGTTCCAGCTCTCGTTTAATGCAGCCTTCATCAGGATCAAATACCGGTGCACACTACAGCACAGCCTGTAACAGAACCTTATCGCACTGGCATATCACCGCGGCTTAACCCCCGCGGCAAATAAAATAAATTTTAGGCTGTTGAGATAATTCGCTAATTCGGTGTTCATTATTCGTTAAATGAAGGCTTTTTTTCCTTTCATTTTAGTAAGGGAAAAAATTCGTTCAATCCAAAAACGTGTTCCTTACATCGGAGTCCAACTGTATACATAAGGCGATCCATATTTCTTTCTTTTAACGTAATTGTAAATGATGCTTCCATTTTAAGTCTGCCTCCATCTTGTGCAAAAAAGAGAGAGATATTCGGAATACATTTCCTGATAAAAACATATCTAAATATTCATAACTTTATAGTACATGTACTATTCTTTAAAAGAAAAAAATCCATAAACATGCGTTGTAATATGTAAAATTTTAGTGGAGGTAGCATTAGAGTGCAGAAGATGAATTGTGGAGAGTCTCATGTTGCAAAAAAGGAACCAGGTCTGACTGAAAAATGAGTAACATTTTGAAACATAGCGAAAGATTCAGGATTGTGAAGTCAGAATAAAATGTTAATAATGGCACTTTTTTCTATCAGAAATGTTTTTAGAATTTAGAACCAATCCTGTAATAGGGCTCGAAAACAGCCTAAAAAGGAATCGATAATTTAAAACAGATTCGGTAAGCGAAAAGGGTGTCAAACGTCACTAAATTATGTAAAAATAGGAGAAATCTTAACCTGAAAAGATTCTTTATATTTAATTAAGCTTTTTGATAATAATACAACAAAGCTTGATTTATATATTATATGAGGTTCCTTAAATGTATTTTTTTAATAATTTCTTTCAAAGCTTTTACAGAAACAAAAAACAATTAAAATAATTAAATTTAGAATCAAACAGCCAAACAACAATTAAATGAATGATCTCATTTCAATCAGGTAAAACATATTTAAAATATATATACACAAAATCATGCAAGAATTAATTTTAACTACTTTTAATTTTACTAATTATTATAATTCTTTAGAAAGAATAACAACTTAAATTAACCGATGAGAGTATGTATGCATTTAATAATCTTAATTGTAGACTAATTCTATTATAAATTCATATTAAAACAGTTGAGAATACACGAGGGCAAGTCAATAAGTAGTTCCTAATCCGAAGCGATATTTCGGGAATTGGTAATAATTTATTTCCAAAAATGTCTATACAGATGATCATAGAACACTATGATGTTCCTTTGGAAGTTATGAGCATGCATTTGAGAATGAATGTAGAGAAAAGCATTGTAAATGGTCTATCCGTGAGTCTAATACTAATCCTCTTGGGAAAAATTATTTCTTTAAATATTATTGTATTGAAAACTTTCTCCCGAAGAAAAAAACGTGGTTTATGTAAAGGAAGGCTTATATATATAAGTATTAACTTTTAGGTTCGAAAGGGAGAGAGGTTAGTAGTTATATGTTAGAAGTTAGTGATTAACATAAAGCAGTGGAAAGCTAGTCGAGATTAGTTGTACTATTAATTGCTTAATGTTTAAAGACTGTTAATGGACGATTTAGTCAATAAGAATAATATTAATCAGATGTCTAATAGCTGAGAAAGGAATTACGGTAATTCAAACCGTAAGTAATCAAAGAATTCTAAGTGTAAGTTTTGAATCATAATTAAATATTAAATATTTCTTCTCCCTTGCTTATGCTCTTCGAATTAATTAGAGGTGAATTTTCTACCCTTAGTTCCTGAAATTTAGTAAATGAATAAACTAGAATTGTTCTGACTATGATTGATCTTCATTCTAACTCCCAAACACCAATGAACGGGACGGCCTGTTACTTAAAACATGACGTCAGATGGAAGTTATGATGTTAGTAGTCTGGTATTCTCAAGAAATTTTCGTGTTCATTTTCTGAAATGGAGTGAAGTTTTCATAGCTACCTCCAATTGTAATGTTCTGTCGAACTTTCGAAATACAAACCGAAGAAAACCTTCACGACAACAGAATCTTATTCTTCAAGACAATGTCAAACTCCAAAGAATTCAATTAATCCAAAAGGGAAAACGTTAAGAGTTTCAGCAACACCTTTTTCATCTGTCTTACAGCAACACCGATCCTAATCTGTCAGGTCTGCTGGATTACAAGCGTTCCCAATTCTGCTGAACTTGAGGTACAAGAGTGGCCGAGAATGTAGTCCAAAGTCTTTAATGGAAAATGTGTTGAAAAATTTAGAGTTCGGATAGATTTATCAATACTCGATTATGTGAAAAAGTAAACATGATTTACAAGTAAATAATTTGATTTGTGTTTACTTCCTAATTTGAATCACACATCGTATCTTTATCGATACATTAAGAAAAAATGACAATTTAAGGGAAAGATTATTACGAACTCTGTGTTAATAATAAAATAAATCGTTGCTCTCTATATACACATGTCTCAATCAATATGTTGTTGTTGTCTCCTTCCCGCAGGGAAGGAATGAAAGTTGCCATTGCCTGTGAGACAGGTTGGACTTCTTAACGATAGATGGCGACACCACCTCCACAATTTTGGAATGGAACTGAAATGCAGGGAAATATTCTCCAGCCACCTGCACTCATGGTTTCTGCTGCGTCATTCTGCTGGTTTCACAAGACTTTCGGACCCACAGATTTAACGAGCAGGTACTCCGTCTATACTCGGTGGTATTTAGTGGCATCGGGCATCGAACCCAGGCCCTCCGGTCTGGAGTCCGATGCTCTAACCATTAGGCTACCCACGGCCCTCTCGATCAATATATTACATACATATTGGGGAGTCGGTAACCCCTACACCGAAAATGTTAAATTGAGCTTGTTTATATACTCGTACTTTTTTTCTCAGAAACTGTTAAACATAAAGACTTCAACTTTTGTCTGCATATTAATAAGACTTTTATATTTATACTAAAGTGAGATTTTTCAAATATATTGTTTAGTTTTTTTTTTTTCAAAAAAATACTTTTACGCATCATCACTATGGAGTTTTTGAAACTTGTCATTTTTTGCCACGATATCTGGTCTCTAGCCAAATATTTTGCAATATCTCAAAACACTCACTTCAGTATTTTTCGTTACATATCTGAAATATGAGGAAAAATTGCAAGCACACTCATACAGTAGATTCTGAGAAAAAGGTACACGCTTTTTCAGTGGCACCGCGAATCAAATCCATAACTCAGAGGAAAAATGCAAGACACAAAATTTGCGAGCATTATAACCCGATTATCACGGCCTCACGATATCACGGGAAAACACTACACACGAAAATTTATCAACAAAGAGAAAGATTCTTCAAACACCAATAACGAAAATGGTGATGTATGAAAGATTAAACTAGGCGAAGTATCTGTGTTCTTCGCATGAACGAAAAATCTTTTGATCATAAAAGACAAAACTTCTTGCCTTTCCTTAGTATACAGAGTCATTCTGGCATCACCAGGTGGCAATCGCAGCTATGGGCGTCTAGCAGAATTTTCCCTGTGGTGCATCAAATATTAAGGATGTCACTTATTCTTATGCAACAGATCTTAGTTCTTGCACCAGATTTCTCGGTACTGAAATGGGATTCCTCGTCATGTTTGTTCTGATACTTGGTAATGTTGCGAGGTTGACCCTTCTACACACTAGATCTATGTTCGCAACACTGCAGCTGGATTTCGTCCATCACGAGCACCAACTCGCAATAAAAATAATCCACAATCACTAATAGCCATTCACAATCAAAAAAGATCTCAACAGACTCTTCATTTCCTTCATTTCACCCGTTAGTGAAGTTTCCTTCTATGAATAACTCTGACGCATTGCGCTCAAACACAAGCCATAAGCACAATTCGTGTGCTTAAAAGCAGCCTTTTGGTCCCTTCTTATACGGCAAACGATTTGCATTTACACTGTAACCATAATAAGTTTTATGCCTTACAGATAAATTATATAAACTTCATTGGGTGCTTATTTCATGGTATTGCGTACTAAAGGCCAGCGGGGTACTTCGAAACCATTATGCATTTCACATAACCGTGGAGTTCCCGCATTCTACTTTACCACTGAGGGTGGATAAAAATAGACTATTCTATTGAATAAATAATTTCTGGAGCTATGCAGAAAGGACATGTTTATACAACCTCACGTCTCTTGGAATAGAGTGAATATGAATATGTCTGGCTTTCCGAATCCACGATAAGCATTCCTTGAACAAAATATTTCCTTCCATATCATAAATCTTCCAGTCATAACATGGAAGTGCGGAACGAACGAAATATATCAAGATGCATATTTTCCCTTTCGTACGTTTTATCAACTCAGTTGAATGGTTCAAAGGGACAAAAATAGATTCAATATATTCCCCGTTATTATTATCCATTCCTTTTCTTAACTTTTCAAGCCCGAAAAAAATTTCCCATTTAAAGAATAAAACTATACATTACATTATGGGGCGAACCGGTATTGCATTCAACTGTCATGTAATTGGTAGAGTAATCAACACGTGACCATAGGATAGCTGGTTGATGTCGGATATAAAATATCTTTTTAATTAATGGCTGAAGCTCAGGATATCCTTAAGAGCTTAAAACGACCTTAACTGGAGCGGTGTGGATGTGACGATTGCAGTGCCAACTTCCGTGACTTGACCATGGCTCAAAATTGTGTGTATCATTCCTGTTTTATGATGTTGCCATTTTAATAGGCAGTAGGTTATATCCCATTTGAAGCATAGGTATGGTACGCAAGTGATTAATATATGCACCGAATCTTTGGGACGATGGAGATTTATTTTATTCGAATCGTGGGTTCAAATCCTTCTTGAAGGCCCATGCTAAATGTTGAGAGTTTGATCCCAATTCAAATTTGATATCGGATGTAAGTTAGAAGAGAGAGGTGTATACTGGATTTATCCATTCTAATAGCTCTCGTGTAGCAATTTAAATGCTTTTTTAACCTAAATAGGTTACTTATATCACGCATCGAAGCAACACGAGGGCTATTTGCCACGTGTTTTGTAATTTTGACAACGAACCAGTAGCGATAGTTAAGATCCACTGTATCGCTCTACCTTTCATAAAACGTCATTCAAAAGTGCCCCAAAAGATTTAACAGGCATTAAATATTGTAACTCACTGGGATGAATTTGTTACTCATTCGATGATATCAATTCATCTCAGGGTTAAATAAGATTCATTTATTACACATAGACACAATTGAAGGATGTATAAATAATAAAGGCAAAAAATAACCTTGGGGAAGGATTCCAGCGTGATGGTCACACCAGTGTACTCGCAGTCCTAATGACTCAACTCCCGGTTTCCCCACCAGGGGGAAACCGTGTAAGTACTCTATTCTGGTGGCGCCATCTAGCAGTTATAACAAAAATAAAAAAATAAAATCATTGGTTACAATATTAGGATTCTCCTCAGGAACATCTACCAGGCCATCATACTATTCGGTCCTAAGTAAGAAATATTAACATGTAACAATTAAACAATAAGAAATAAAATATATTGAAATTCATAAATTTTATAAATGGTAAAATGTTTTTTGTCATAAAAAAATAAATTTTCTCCCAATAATACATTTTTTAAAAATATCTCATCCATATAACTCATACACTTGAAATTTCTATTGCTTCTAAAGACTCGCCGTATAGGGGGGAATCAATTAAGGCCCTTTCTGGCAATTAATCTAACACCTTACATGACATCTAGATGCCGTTGGTTATTACAAAATGTTTGGCCCAATTATTTGTCTAAATATATCCAAGGTGGGTAATAGATTTCTCTCTTTTGTGTACTCCTTTCAATAAAATTCTCCCCTCAGCAAAAGGGGACGTGCGTTAAGGACTTGGGAAGGGTCAAAATCGTAAAACTGGTAAAAAAAAAGAAGCTAGTGCTTTTTTCTTTTTCGGGGGGGGGGGGTGGGGGGAGAGGGTTAAAATGGCAGTGAATCTTGTGCATGGAAGTGTTCTTATTTCTCGACAAAGATTAGTGGTCAAATATTTTCAACTCATAGAACTCTTAGAACTGTAAGATGTTTCAGCAGTGTTAGATAAAACAAGTTGAGACCCCTAGGCAGTCCTGCTCTTATCAGAGGATTTTTAAGAATCATATCTAGAAATTCCCAAATCTCTATATTCATAAGATCAATACCACAGATGACCTAAAACCTTAATAGATAACTCCGTCTGCTCAAATTATTCTATTAAATACAATAGACGAATTGGTGGAAAAGCAATAAATAATAAAGAAATTGCAAGAAGTACTATTCAAATTCTTTCCATCCCCTGCCCTTCAAATAACCTTAAATTATAAAATCTATTTATACAAGAACTAATGAAAATGTAACAGACCATAATTATAACTATAATTATTATAGTGTGATCACATGAACCGATAATCACATACTGTTTTCAGATTCGACAATTAGCTCTTAGTTGGATACGTGGCTATGCGAAACAGTGGAAACTTTTGGTTTCCAACCGGGTTCATGAAATTCAAGATTTTACAAACTCATAGAACTGGATATTTGTAAAAGGAGAACAAAATTCATCAGACATAGTTCCTAGGGGTTCCAGTGTAGAAGAATTGTTGAAAAATAGAAGATTATGGCATGGACCACATTGGCTGACATTATCTAAAGAAAATTGGAGGAAAAGTGAAAGATTATCTCAGGAAACTACTAATGAAGAAAGAAGAGTTAAATATATAGCAATCAGATATACGAGTGAATTCCAGACCGAAGAACCAATCTTGGATATCAATGACGTCAGCTCCATGTCAAAGGCATTCCGAATTTCGGCATGGACTCGAAGATTTATTAACGATATGAAATTAAAGAAGATAGAATTGAAAACTCCTTTGCAGGCAGAAGAAATTAAAGCAGCTGAGGAAATTCGCATCAAGAAGGTGCAAGCAGAAAATTTTGGTATTGAGAGCAATTGTTTGAAAGACAAGTATTTACTGAAATATTCGAAAATTCGAGATCTAAATCCATTTCCGAATGAAAAGGGTATTGTACGGATAAGTGGAAGATTGCATCAGTCAGCACTGAGCTATCATGAAAAACATCCACTTTTTTGATTCCAGGGAAGATCAGATTTACAGAACTCCTGGTAAAAGATACTCACGAGAGGGTGCTGCACTCAGGTGTTGCAGATACTTTAATTCAAGTTCATGAGAAGTATATACTGGGTACCAAAAGGAAGGCAAATAATTAAGTCTATCATTAGGAAGTGCTTTATTTGCAAAACATTCAATTCCCTTCTAGGTATGCAGATTATAGCTTATCTTCCAAGAGACAGAATAGAACAATCTCCACCGTTAGCTTTAACCGGACCAATATATGTCAAAAACTCAAAGGAAAAGTTTTACATATTTTGCACATGTGCTGTAACTAGAGCACTCCACCTCTAAATAGTTACAAGTTTGAATAAGGAAGCACATTTCTGCTAGCATTTCGTAGATTTATTTCGAGAAGAGGACTGTGTACCGTTATCTATTCGGGCAATGCTAGAACTTTTAAGAGAGTAGAAATTGAACTGAGACGATTGTAGACTACAATAAACCATTCTGATGTGAAAGAATTCTGCTCATCAAGGGATGTAAAATGGAAATATATTATCGAAGGAGTTGCATTTTGAAACAGATTTTACGAAAGAATCGTACGTTCCATAAAAATAACTTTGCGAAAGGTTATAGGCCTTAACTAGCAAAGAACTAAAGACCGTTTTATATGAAATTGAAGTAGTAATAAATTCATGACCCATAACATTATCAATTAGGATTCTACTGAAAACTTTTCGTTAAATCCATAACATTTCTTATTAGGGAGAAGATTAACTAGTTTACCAATAGTGAAACCTTCAAACATAGACTGTGTTGTGGGAAGTTGGAAACCTATGGAAGTTGGGTGAAGTAGTTGAAATCTTTACAGGTCGTGATGAAATTATTAGAGCTTATGCAGTAAAAGTAGAAAATTCCATTATAAAACGTCATGTGCAACTTTTACATAATTCGCAAATGCCTAACTAGATACTATTGATACAAATTTTGAACTCTTTATTTGGAACTTTAAGTGCATTTAATTTCAACTTATTATTATTTGTATTTTATGCATTTGTTTGAAATTTTTGATCAAAATTTAAGCTTTTCAGAAATTTATTATCTGTTGTTTTAACTTTTAATTTAAATTTTCCTTTTATATTCAACATAGTTTAATGGATATTATAAATATGTTGATTATATATGAATACTGTATGTTGTGTAATAATTATAGTTACAATTCGGAAGTATAAATAATTAATTTTAGCATAATTCAAGTAACATAGTTAATTTGGAGTTATGAACTGTTCGTTCACAGAAGGGAATGTGTTGTAAATTAAAGGTAAAATGAATAGATGGCGCTGCAAGTCATCTGAGAGTTATACTTTTTTTAGCTTGTAGAATCATTTATGTAATGTTCTTTGTGCTATATGTATGCCTTGTGTTTCGTCTAAGGAAACAAACCAAAATATTTTAAAACTGGACTAAATTATTGGAATAACATAAAAATATGCAGTAGACTCGCGATAATTCGAAGTTGGACAGACCAATGAAAAACTTCGAATTATCAAGATTTAGAATTATCAAGAGGGTAGAAAAATCTCCCAAAACATTCGAAGAGAATTCTTTTTTCAAACTATAAAATAAAACAATTGTATACACATGTATAAAATTATTTTTAAGAGTTTTGAAAAAGTACATATTATACAGAAGTTAACAGTTCTGTATTAAAAAAATGCATTCAGTATATTCATATACATTGCTAAACCTCTCTTCTTCACAATAGCGGAGCGCACCATTCTTTCTAAATACATGTGTAGTAAGGCCACGTGTGAAACGAAAGGCATGGACAGCTGACAGCAGGTTTAGTTGGTCTATTGACCACTGGAAGAAAGAAAGCAATAAAAGTGTCTTTTCACCTGAGGAACCGGAAAACACTAAGAAGCGGTAGTGACAGAGGGTCATCAAAGGGGCTTCGTTACAGGACGCAGAGACAAGAAAACTCAAAACTTATAAGCTCAAAACCGTTTACTACAGGATTGTACATGATAGTGAGTGTTCGAATTGTCGAGAGTTTTATAAGATAACTTCGAATTATCACGAATTGTAACCTGACCAGCTACAGATTTTACTTCGAAATATCGAGTGTACCAAAACGTATTGTTTTAGGTCGAAATATCAAGAGTTTTTCAAGGGACTGGGCATATACTTCGAATTATCGTGAGGTTCGTATTATCGAAGGTTTGAATTATCGAGAGTCGACTGTAATGGATATAATAATTTAAGTGACCAATGGAATTAAAGAATCAGGAAATATAACACTAGCAATCTGATCATTCAATTCAAACCATATTGGACCATTTATGCATATCAACTGGTGAATGGATTACTGTTCTACGTCACATTTCGAAGCCCCGTGCGACACACATCCTAATATTGAACCACGTTTAAGGGACGATGGCAGTATCTGAGGTGGTACTGCTTTTAACAAACTTCACATCAAGTCAACGTAATGACTTTTTTATTTTTATTTTTAACATTTATAAACCCCGTGCACCACCGAACGTATAACACGGGGGTAAACAACACAGACAGAAGAGAAAGGATTACAACACAAACATCCATGCCTTCTCCGGGATTCGAACGTAATGACTTTGAGATGTAAAATACATCACCTCAGTTACAGGGAAGGAGTTGTTGTAGTTGATGGAGATCATCTTAACGTATTGAATGCCCACGACAAACTGTTTGAATCTCCAATACCCGCTCTGAAACTGAGGAGCCAATATTGTATGACAGAATGAAGACTGACAAAACAATGTCTTGAAACATCAATTACTTACCAGTTTAAAATCGAATATCTGGAATTCCTGGGATTCACACAAGTGAATTTTTGAAGTAAAACTCGACAGTTCATTCATTGAGCATATATTGTTAAAATATAGATCACAAAAAAAGGTCATAAAAGGGTTAAATGGTCAGGAGAAATATATTGTAAAATCATGTTACGTAGATACGCCGCAGAAATCTCCATAGAAGGGGGGGGGGGGGAAGAAGCCAAAAATTTGCTCTCCGAATGTATGCTGAATTTTTTTAATCAAATGCACTAATTGATATTCTCTCCTCTTTTCTTTCATTTTTTTTAATTCCGAAAAGAGGGCCAGTACTCATTTTGTAGGAATCATTTCGATCGATGTATTCGTATAAATGAAACGATTAAACATTAGAAATTGACACTTTTGATCATGTCCTTTTCACAACTGGTAACAAGTTAAATGACCGAAACAATCTCAAGCTTTTAAAATTAATCTGAATCTCTGAGATAGTGTAATAATTTAAATTCTGTGACATTTGCTTAGAGAGAGGCTGGGTGGCGTGGTTGGTTTGTCACTGGCCTTCTGCACCCAAGATTGCGGGTTCGACCCCAGCTCAAGTTGGTGGATTTTCATGATGCAGAAAATCGACAGTGGCCATGTCGTATGATAAAACGTCTAATTAAATTCTAGTACAGGTTCGTATCATTAAAGCTCAGGTGCCTCCGTCTGGGAAGGAAACTGGGTGTCAAATTACTTGCGGTGATTGGTACCCGACTATATGTTGCCACACTAAGAAATGACACCAGCTTCCGGGGAATGTACTAGGTCTGCAATGGTAAAATTCCAATCCGCAGCTCATTACAACTGAAAAAAATGTTTTGAGAGCAGGCCACATATGAACTTCCTAACTAACTGATTACGTGTAGATGTAAAAAAAAATATTATGATCGTCCAAGACAACGTTTACTCTCATTTATCAGAGTCGCTAATGGTTAGTCCCCTCTGAAACAATCATTCCCCTACAACAATTTGAATAAAACACATCTCACCGAACTCTACAGAACATACAGACTTGGCACTCAACTGCCACTACTTTCTTCAGAGAGAATATTTGGCTTTAACGTGCTTTAGCATAATAGGTTGCTATGAATTATGGACAATAAATCTAGGAAAAAGGCATTCTAGAACTCCAGAATATTTTTTATAACGCGTCACACACGCATCTGTACTTATTTCATAGATTTAATACTATCTATACGGCATGGTATTGACATGCACCTAAAGTGCCTACAAAAAGGCACACAAAAATGGTAAATTATGTACAAAAATATTCAAACTTTAAAGTTATGAAAAGGAATACTTCTTTTTTGTTTCTGAAAAACAAACTAAGTAATGTTTTCCACCATATCTTTGCTTTCAAATTTACCTTCGTGGATTATATTGTCTTATTATAATAAGTTCCTAAGCACATTTAGAACGAAATATGAAAATATATTTCTGTTTCAGAATTGTTTTTGGTTCGCTTGAATTAGGCATGATGTGCAGTCCAGTTTATTTTAGTCGAAATAAGAGTGTCGTATCCATACATCATACTCAGGAGTTCCTTCTCTCGACTGTTTTCTCAACACCATGTGATTTGTAAAATGCCATAAACGGCAACCCCTATATTGAACGGCTTTGTTTTCTAGTGAAGTAAGGTATAAAATCTATTTTTCTCTCTTACTTTCTAAGCTTCATGTGGACTCTGTAGCCTATCGGTTTTGATCACGAACTCGTGGCTTGCTTGATGTTGGTTCGAGTCCTGATGCCTCTGCAAACCTACCCTGTAAAAGGGGCTGATGCATATTAAAACTCTCAATACACTGGCAAGGTGTGGTAGTTTGAAGAAGAGGTGCCAGCTCAGGTTTCGTTCTCGTCACTTGAGCGAGGTTCAAAATTAGGAGATCCGTTGCCAATAGCTCTAGTTGCTTTACAGTGTAACGTTAACAAAACCCTCTCTCATTTTTACTCACCTCCTCAACCTCAAAGATCCTCACTACTCAGCAAATGGCGGCCCGTTGTCTTATTGCCTTTGTTTGACGATATGTGTTAGGGTCTGTGGTCGTCAAGATATGGAATGGCAACATGGCGCTGAATCCCATTTTGAAGAGCATTTTCTTCTAATAACTATCCATTTCCTAAATGCTGACTAAATCCCCGATCTTACCATTATTAGAATACTTCGGTTTTTTTATTATCCCTTGCGAAAAATTCCCTAAAACAATTTTTCTGATAATAATAACGAAGAGACGGTAAAAAACATTGTAACCATAAATAAAGACATATGTTTCCATGGCAACAAGTGGGTAATGTGTACCGTTATTTTTTTTCCTTTAGCGATGCATTTTTACAACGCAATGGCCAAGTCATTCCTGTCAAACATTTCCCATCCGCAAAAATAAATATGCGCGACTGTAATTCAAATCGTCTATTTCGCTTATGATGGGAATGGTGCAGCATTTTTTTTTTCTTTCTGGGTATCTCAGTGATCTCAGAAAGTTGATATGAGTGGTTGGGGAAATTTGCATCCGATCGATTCCTCTGAATCCATTAAGATTGAACTAAAATATGTAGGAAGGCTTCCCTGCCCAGTTTTCGGCAAAATCCCTTTTCAAGAAACAGGAAAAGATGACATTGAACGTGTCTGCTCTAAGAAATCGAGACCTGAATAATACATCAGTGGAAGAGATTCACTGGGAAACGTGATGTTTTCTTTTTCCGACACAGAAATCCTTGCTGCACCCGTGCCACCATATTGGGACACACCTGTTGATCTCTTTCTTATCGATTGTCTTGGGAAACAGCAGGAAGCGCCTTTCTTGCTTCATTTCCGCTGATTAGTAGGCGCATGGAAAGGTTTTTCACCCTTTATCGTTCACCTTCTGTGCCTTTTTTCTTCCCTTATTATTTTTTTCATTTCTCTCCTCACCCAAATCTTCATTTAGTTCCGGAACGGCTGTAAGCTTTCCCATATGTTCCCGCGTCGTGCTTAGGAAAGCGGAAGAAAGGTAATTATACTTTTTTACACGAATTTGCTGCTCTCTCCTGAATGTTTTTCTCCGGATGTTTGCTATTTACCTTTCAAAAGGGTGATTTTTTACGTTTAGAAATATTATTGCTGAGGAAATTATTACGCTTTTTTTTCTGCTTGTCACATCAAAAAGGAAGTGTTTTTATTCCGTTTTAGGGTATGGGGAACGGTATTCAGAATTATATAAATAATACATTTATTTATTTATCATCACGGCAAAAAAATAGGGAAAATTTGCTAAAACTAATTCCAAAACCACTTTTCTTCAAGGTAAACTCCTTTTTTCAATAACTTTTTCCCCTACATTCAAGACGAAATTGAATAAAACAATGTAGGGGCACGTTCTTAATAAACAGTCACATAAACTATAATTAGATGCAAAAAAAGATTTTAAGGAAAAGACAAGAAATAATTTCTTAGTCAGGAATTGCATCGTTTGATTCCGGAAAAAACAATTGCAAATAAAAGTTCGTTTGGTAAATGCGTTTATGTCCATTTCTCAGAATTATATCAATAAACTTTGAAAACAATATAATCTTATTAACACATGCTAAGATCAAAGTTCATAAATGTCCATTAGATTTTTTTAAGTTTAGGCAAAAATGGAAAAGGTACTGCAGGTAAAATTAATCAACTTAAAAGGGAAGTATTAAGTATATATCCACAATTTAAAAGTCAGAATACACTCATTGCACAGTTTTTCAATTGAGTAAATGTTCAGAGTGTTCCTTTTTACTTTAACCATAACCAAAAAAAAAAATCTAATAATTGCTAAAGAGCATTAAGTATGTAGATTTCTCCATTGTTTACTAAAGCAGCACTGTCTGGATAGAGTCACAAATATCATGTATGTAGGGATTCTAGTTACGATTCCAATAAAAAAAGAAAGGGAGTGAGAAAAATATATAGAAAATGCTACAATAAGTTTTGTACTTATTTGAAAAATGGTAATTTGCCCCTTTTCGAGGGACAGCAAAGTCATATGAAGTTTAAGGATTTTGCTTGCTGTTATTCTGCAATGATTCAAATTTTAACGGATACCCTGTTGTGGATATAAGGTAAGGTGCTTAGAGTTGCAGTTTCAGCGTAGAATATCGCGAAGTACTCCGAAATGCGAATTTATTTATAAATTGAATGGTGAAAAATAAAAGTTCCTATACATAGCACATTAAGAAACTAAAGATTTTACAATTTTAGAGAACAGATTTAAAACAAAATATAAAAAATCAGGTCATGAAATTTTGAGAAAAAGTTCATTTTTAATTTAAGTAACGCAGATAATAAGGATTTGTCTCTGTTTTTTTGGCCTTGTTTGAAAGAAAAATCATAATCAATTTTTCAACTTTTATGCTTTTAATTACATTTCGTTTCGCTTGCCAGTAATTATATTTTTCAAATACAAACGATAAAATCCAAAATAATTTCCTTTTCAAAAGAACCTTTTTATCGAAGTTTCTTCGTTAGAAAACTTTAATTTGTTACAATGCTAAGAAAAAATGTTTATATTTTATATAAAAACACTACCAGTGATATTTAGTTTGGTTTTTCATAGTTATATGTAAGTCTCTTTTTAGGTATTTAAAGTATCTTAAAATCATTTTATTTCATACCAAGGCTAGAAAACTAAGGATTTAAAGCTATGAAACTAACTTCACACAATCATCCTAATATTTACTCATTTAAATACAAATTTAAATATTTCTGAAAATGACTTAAAAATTTTCCAAAACGAATTCCAAATCTAATGTATATAGGCATATTAATATATCCTACAATAAAAAAAGCTTTATATTAATTTATTATTTTCTTTCAGTACCTAATGAATTAGTATTTATGTAACGATTTTCTATTTGAATTAGTATTTATGTAACGATAACCAAAAGTTAAGCATAATTGATAATTATTTGAATAAAGAAGGAACTATAAATCAGAATGGCGGGAAACGTGATATGCGAATGTAAAATGGTTTTAAAATACGGAAGCAAATCAAAAGAATGATAATAATTAATTTTATTATCCAAAGTAGCAGTTTGAAAGAAAACTGAGCATAGCAAGGATTCACAATTTAAAGAAAAAATGAAAGAAAACATTAAATAAAACACGGATGCTGCAATTTAATAAGGCGTGTGGTCACCTCTGACAGCCAGGCACGCTGCACGGAGAATTTAACAAACTTGCTATGAGATGATGAATGAGTTGTGGGCTCAAACGTTCCAAGCTTTTTGGAGAGCTCCTCTCTTCAGTTCTGTAACGGAGCTTGGTGGGTGCGAAAGGGCTGCAATTTGTCTCCCGAGAATATCCTATACATGCTCGATAGGATTTAAATCAGGGGAGTTCGCAGGCCACGACATGCGCTGGATGTTTTCCGTTTCAAGGAAGTCATCCATCAGCACAGCTTGGTGACATGGTGCATTATTATCCATGAATATGAAGTCAGGACCGACAGCACCTTGAAAAAAGCGAACATAAGGCTCAAGAACTTCGTCTCTGTATCTTTGAGCAGTCACAGACCCCGTGTCAAAGAAATGGAAGTCTGTGCGGCCATCCATCATGATGCCTGCCCATACCATTACTCCCCTTGATGGAAAATGGTGTCTTTCCGCTATGTTTTTTGGTTCGAAACGTGTTTCACGTTCTCTCCATATCGTTAGCCGCCGATAATCACTACTCAGACTAAACCGGGACTCGTCCCTGAACATAAAATTGGCCCACTCTTCCACACTCCAATGTTGATATTCTAAACTTCAGTTCAAACGAGCGCGTTTATGCGCAGACGTGAAGGGAATGCAAACTGCTGGTCTTCTGGCATACAAGTCAGCATGGTTGAGTCTCCTGTAAACAGTCTGTCTCGAAATTCGTATTCCTGTGGCAACTGTGAGCGCCGAACCCTGTCCTCTGGCAGTACTGCCCCTCTGACGTCGCGCACTTATTACCAGATATCGGACTTGGCGAGGGGTTGTGACTCTTGGTCGACCTGATACTGGTTGTCGGGTAACATCTCCCGTTCTTTGAAACCTCTGCCACAGTCTTGAGATCACAGACTGGTCCACATTCAGAATTCGAGACACTTCAGTCTGTGATCGTGAGGATTCCAGCATTCCAACGATTCTTCCTTTCGTAAACATGTACAATTGGCATCTTTGTGCCATCATTCACCTTGTTTGATGGTTAACAGCATGCCTTCGCACAGCAGTTGCACGAAACTTGTCTAAACTGCGATGCTGCGGGAATCGGTTTCTCCGTGTTCCAACATGCGCCAGTGTTTCGCGCAGGATGTAGTCGACTGAAAAGTTTTGCATAAACCCAATGTTTCTTCTTCACCCAATTAATATCCGCAAGAAATTTGGAATAATTTTACGAATATTTACTCCATGTTTTTCGCATTTTACGATTTATGCTTAACTTTTGAACACCAGTGTATGTATTTAAGTTCAAGTTGCAAACATTCAAGAAAACTAAATATTTTTATTATTTTTAAAAACCTGAAATTTTTTAAAAATATCCTTTCTTTATAAGATACGTCAGCAAAAAGCCTTTGTTCTACAATCCAAAGTCTCTTATTAAGTTTTTTTTTTTTTTACCCCTGAAACATTAACTTTTCCTAATTAATGCCGATCACTTCAAATCAATCTCTACTACATTTCTTTAGGTAAGTAATTTAAATGTTTTCGAAAGAACAATGCTTTTATACTAACGCAGTACTTCTCAAACTTTGACCAGTGGCGACCCAATTTTCAATCATAATTTTTATCGTGTCTCCCTTGTATAATAATAATGTATTGAATGTATTAATAATGCACTTTGGTGTTAAAACTGCAATATAATCTTAATTATAAATCGTGCAAATGAACAAGATAAGTATTAAATATTGTATTTGTTACATTTAAGTAATATATATTTTAAGCAAATTACTTTTAAGCAGTAGTTATTTTGCGTTTCTCTAATTTTTAAATTGGAACAGATTGCGAAATGATATTTACTTAAAGAGAGAGATATTTACTTCCCCTCCATCATCTATTTCTGAAAGTACAAATTGTTATTTGAAAAATAGTCTGTTATATGTTTCTCTCTATCATATCCATCACAGACATTCTCGCAAACGTCTACGTGAGTCTGGACAACATCTCGGACTTCTGCGCATAGCATGTAAAAATTCCAATCAGTCTTGGTCTAGTCGGTATTTCTATAGCTACCGAATCTATCTTGAATAAATATTTTATAATTAGTGAGTTAGTTGTAATTCACGGTATTAAGAGTTTTCAGTAGTTGATTAAAACAAAATCATGGATACATTCTTAAGTCGTAAGCCAACATTTGTAAGCAAACATGTAAATTTAAAAAATTTATTTTTTTAAATTTCATTTCATGGATTGTTATGTTTGCAAAAACTCTTTTAACTTTTTTACTATATATGCAGTGGATTTTATGCAAAGTGTACCTAAACGTAAGAATATGCCTTGAAAAAAAATAGTTATTGATTAATTATTGTTCATACAAACTGATTTGTAATTTAAAATGAATTTTTTTTACATTAACAGGTATATTAATATATAGATAATTTAAGGAAAAAATTTTACTTTCGTTGCTTTTAATTTCAGTTAGTGAGAACCATTTAAATGGGGTACAAAAAAGTTCATTTTGCCTTATCACAGACATCCCAGTTATCTTAAAAATATTTTAGCCCGGTAGCAAGTGCGCACTCCCTACTAATGTTAAAGGTCTCACGAGGTGACTCCCAGTCCATTTTTTATAATTATTTTTATTGTTCACGATAAAAGTCACAATTCCAGTAAATAGTTTAACTAAGAGAAAATATATGTACTTACCAACTTTTAAGGACTTTTCAATTCTTCTTTGATAATTTGAGAAAAAATCCAATAAAACTGAACTAAAATGTTTCAAATGTGCGTGACCTTAATAAAGGATACAAATCACCAGACACTTTTCACTAACAAAACAGGAATGTTATTTGCAAGCAAAACTGTCATATTTTGTTCACGTTATTGCAGTTCTGCTACCCTTTGCTGATCGACAAATATGCTGCTGAACCTTTCCATGTTTGTGTCTTTTTGACAGGGTGAAGTTTGTCTTGTTGTACACTTGAGGCTTCATATTTTTCGTTCATGTTAATCGCTTTTTTCAAATTTACTTTCAGTGTCATGACTAACATGCATTATTTTGGCAAGTTTTTCCCTTGCTTGATCAGTTTCAAGTTCCATCAAGAGAGAACACAGATGCCTATTTCTTTTTTTTTATATTCTGCTCATTTACATTTATGAACGATAATAAGTCGTACAACACAGCAATCAAAACCATTAAGTTGTTCATAGTTGAAATAGGTAGCATGTTCATAGAAAATATTTTGGAACAAAAGTGGACGAGCGGGGAACTCAGTTAAAACAAGTACCTAAATATTTTTAAAAAATCGTTTACCACTCCCAAAAAGAGGGAGAAATGTGACAAATGCATTTTAGTTCCCATTAAGACCGTCATACAGGAGGATACGGTCAAAAGACCATTGGTAACAAATAAACAGTTTTCCCAGAATTAACGATTTCATAAGCCTGGGGTGACTCTGTGCCTTACGCGACCCCTCCCGGGTTAAAAGTGTATTTATTCAATATAAAAATATGGCTGTTAGTTCTAAAAAATAATAGTGTAAAATGTTTTTCATTACGATGTATATGTTTCAGAATACATAAAAATAAATCTTGACCAAAAAATAATCCTTCAAAACGCTCTCTGTGCTTTTCCATAAATCATAAAACTCTTTCACATGGTAAAAAGCACAACAGAAATACATTATTACAACTTCCCTCGAAGGTCAAACATATATTCTGCCTCTTTAGTGAAAAGTGAATTAAATCTTCCTTTTTTTTTCTACAGCTCATATATAGTATTCCAATAATAATAACAGTGATGAATTTGTTACCTTTCAAGAATTTTTCTCTGGGTCTGGGTTTTATCCCTGAACGAAAACGTAATAAAAAAAATCTTTCATCTTGGGATTACAGCAAATGAAACAAAGTGCTTATTTTTTTAATTTGGTTATAGGATCAAAGATATAGCAAATGAGCATTTTGAAATGGAAGGTAATATCGCCAGATGATATATATAAATTATATCAGTGTAAATGTGTATTTTTTTATTATGTCAAAAATATTTTGTTTTATTTCATTCCAGTAAATTAATTTCCTTCAATCATTTATTTTCCATATGCTCGCCCCCCCTCGTAGGGTTATCGCGCCCCTAGCAGGGAAGAGTTTGAGAAACGCTGTACTAACGAATTGCTTTTGAAGAGAGAAAACTTGGATGAACTCGGAATATTTTTGTACAAACAGTATTTAATGCGTCTTTATAATTAAACGATCATGGTATACACACACACAAAAAATACTGCATTAATTTTTACCATCAGTGTAAAATAGTACGTATCATATTACATTTATCTACGACCTACATTATTACTTAAACATGCATCATTGCTTTTTTCATGGTTAGTTATTATAAATATAATATTCGATAAAAAATTTAATTGTAAAGGTATTCGCGCTAAAAGAATTTATTGAAAAAAATATTTTATAAGTCAATTGTTTCAGAAAATTTCATTTTAATAATACAATTCATAAAAAATTATTTGTAGTTGAATTTACTTAAAACGTGTTATGAAATTCATCATTACCCAATATTTACAGAATGTTATATCAAACAAAAATATTACAAGTTTATCAGAAAAGATTTATTGCTTGGACAAAGAGAATCATCGAATCATTAAACACATAACGCGCGTAGATTGTTAGTCAATACATAACTCTGTAGTAATACATAAAATACCTTAGAATGTATAAAAAAAATTTGCAATTTTAACAAAAGAACGATTCGTAGGGTTTTTTAGGATAAGACGACAATATTTACGGAAGTAATGTAAATCAGATTGTAAGTGCGGTATAACCTAAAAATTTATTGCAAACAATATTTTTTTAAACTTTTTCATCCGAATTTTCCATTCATTCCTATACATATAAATATACTTTCCCTATTAGATTTTATTTTTGCTAATTAGACGTCATTTATACTTGTATCATTTTCTTTTAAATTGCATTGATTTTCGTTAGTTATACCATTATTATTTTTTAACTTCTCATTTAATCCAATACAAGCTTACGAAAGAAAATTGGCTTGCATATCGAAAACAAGCCTTCTTATTAATTTCGAACTTTTCAGCTTTAAAGGGAAATTTTTTAGGGGTTTTGAAAAAAGATCGAAAAATAAAGAAATTATTTATAATCTTAAAATATCTCCAAAAATATAATCTTTTTTAATAAGCTTCAACCAAAATTTAAGGTTTTTTTAACATTCGAATGAAAGGGGAGGATAATTTGCAGATTTTTCCAGGTACGATGCAAATCAGTGAGGCTTTCGATAAATGAAAATAAAATAAATCTTTCAAGCAATATATAATATTAAATTTTGAACAATATAATCTTTGCGAAAACTTATTTTCCTAAGCAATCCTTAAAGAACGAAGCATTTTCTTCACGAAACTACATTTATTTCCTAATTATTAAACACCCTCGAATATTATTTTTTAAAAAAAAAAATGTGTTATATTAATCTAAAAAAAAAACAAAGTAATCCTCTTCAATTAATAAAAGGAGCAAATTTTCCATCTTTAGAGGTGTTGATTTACGGACTTTATAATGAGAACCAAAATAATTCAAGTCAATCACGAAGAAATAATAATTTATTAAGCCTAAATATATAAATAAGTCACATCAAACAGTGAATAGAAACATAAATTAAAACATTTAATAACAATAAATAAAACTCATGAAAAAGACCCTGATTGTAAAAGACAAGAACTTACAATCAACCATTTCTTTTCCTTGGGTTAATTGATTCGTGAAAGATACGAATCCTTTGTCTTGCACAAACATTAAAAAACTTATCAAAACTGATTTAAAATTGATTGATTGATTGCGCAGTACTAAGTTACATAAGGTTTATCAGCGATGCCTCTTATAAATTCAAGTAACGAGGTTGACATTTGAGTGGGCAAGCTACTTTCCAAACATTCCCGCCTTTTTAACTTGATAAGGCGACAGATTAAATGTGCATCAGCCCCTCTACATGTTGAGTCTTAAATAGCATGAGGACTTGAACCCGAGGCTCGAGTGAAAGAACCTCGACCACGGGTCCATTCCCATGTAAACGGAACCAAAGTCAGAATATAACTCATAAAAAGTAAACTAAATTAGAAAATTTATTGATTGATTGTTTTTTAACGTCGCACTACGAAGGTACACTAAAACTGGTAAGAAACGTATTGGAAAACCAAAATAATTAGAATTTCAATTTAATCTAATAAACAATTGCACTGGATTTATTGGAAGTATAATGCATATGCGAGGCCAATCTGTATAGAACACGACTGCGTTCATTATAATGTTTTACGTTCTTTGGTGTTTTAGGTGTTTTAGTATTTAACAGCATGTAATTTATTGAGTAAATTTAAGAAAAACCGATAAATAGATGTTGTTTATACATTCTACTAATATAAAATTGTAAAATAATATTAACATCACCATTCCTTCATTGGATAGAAATCTTAACTATTTCCCATATCGATATCGATTGTTCATGTCAAGAAAAGCACACATGCGTTTCTTCAAAAAAAGTTGATTTTAAAGGAACAAATACCTGTACCTTTTTAAGGTAGGTATTAAGCTGTACCTGCGTAAATGTATACATATTATTTTGTACTTATCCATCGCAGTATATTTCAATTCAATTAAAGTAAAAAATACAATTTAATCGTTAATCGATAAAAAAAGAAAGTAAATAACACACAGCAGGACTGTGAAGTCAGAATTTCGAATACATTTTGTGACAGTTTCTGGAACAGGCTTTTAAGGAACGTAATATCGACAAAAAAAGTGTACTTTAAAAAGAAAAAGTACGTTTTATTTTAAATGAATAAATTAGTCGGCAGTTACAAACTAATGCCACTAGAGCCAAGTCTAAGGGTGTTTTATATAGTTCCCATCTCATTTTCCTATCTTCCACAGAGGGCCATTTGAAAATGCGGAAGATTCTTTTCAGTTAAATGAGATCCTGACAGCAACCCAGCACTCAACGAGTGATGCAACCCTTAACCTAATATTATAACCAGAGAATCCTTATTTGCCAAGTAACACTTCGAATATTCAATTTAAAAAAATCTTCATGTACCATAACCGAATTCACATCATAATTTTGGATTATGACCAGACGACGACGTCGCGATCCATATCCACTCTCCAGATTCACGTCAACATAAGATTAGTCAGAACAGATTTAATGAGTGTAAGATCCACTGCATGATGGGTTTTGAATACTTGAACTTAAAATGATTTTCTCAAAAAGAAAAAAAAAATAACGGACTTGGTTCAAAAACCAACCAAAAACTTCCTACCCCTTTTAACTGTTTTCTGAACATCTAGTGGTTGTCAACACTCATAAACGTCAATTACCTGACCAAAATCCCTTGTTTTCAGATAAGAAATATTTTAACTTTTTTTCTTTACTTCACAAAGATCACTGTTGTCGGACGACATACGTGTTCAATTACAAAAAAGGAGGAAAATTGCAGTTTTCTTTTAAAACTACCGGTCACCTAAAGTTAATGAACTGTAACGACCGCGCAATTCATACATCGATACCCACAAGTCCAAGCCCTAATCTATGAAACTTCCCGATATTAGATTGTTTTACAAGCCTTTCCCTGTATATTTTAAAATAAATGGAATCTAAAATGCTAAAGGCTTAAAATTCCGAAAGCGTTTCGGGCCCTTACAAGGATTTGATTCTGATTCGCTGCCTGAGGGCTGAAATGTGGCACGATTTCAAATACATGAGCCATGAGGTAACAAATCTTCAAACAATTCAAAAACCAAAAATGCATTCGCTTAAAAAACACAAGATAAGTATCGTTCACAATAATATGTCTTCGCTCCCGTAGCTTCTTTTATTACACCCCTATGGTTCCAGTTGCTCAGCCTTTACCAAACCTGGAGCACAAATACATTTCTGAATAAATATTTCGGCTCGGTTCACCCCGATCCCACCTGTAGCCGGGGCGGCATGAGGCGCCCACAGGTGCGTTAAATTCTCAATGTAAACATCTTCCGTCAGAGCGAACATCTTGGTGCGAAGGTGCGAGGGCGTACTTTTTAAAAAGAATAAGGTGTTATCGATTCCCCGTCCCTCCCCGCTGGGGCGCATGCTCCCCCGCAACAGGGCGCGAGAGGGCGGTCTTATAAAACGGGGCGCTCGCTGCTCGGGCCGCGTGTGTCAAACGGTTTTCTGCGAGCCTTCCTTTGAGCCGACCGAAGAGAAAAACCTTCTCCACACTGGTGCGTATTTTCTGTTCTTTTCCATTTTATCGTCGGAGCTGTAAAGAATAAAAAAGGCACCCGAGTTCTTATTTTATTCCCTTTGTAGTGTCAGTTATCATTAGGTATTAAGGGCCCTTTGCTTTATTCTCCAAGGTTAGTGGAGTAGACAGCCCTTTCGACTGCAATTTTTGAAACAGTCTGCAACGGGACGTGTTTCTCTTTAGTTTAAATGTAATTCGTAGAATCGGGTTGTTACAATACGTGTTTTGTTAAATGATGTAAAAGAACATATTTGGTTAAATATGTTCCAAGGAAATAAAATGATGGTGATATATTTCTTCATCAATTTATTATTATATGTTATCATATTTTATTCTCTTTTAAAGCTTCAATGCTTTTTACATTTTTATTGAAACTATCAATAGTGATAGAATATATTAAAAAATTATGTGTATTACTATTTTTTGAGGTTTTTATTCAATTTAATACTTTCTGAATGTATACGTTATTTTCGGAAAAGTACATAGAGCCAGTAGGTATCAAAGGTTAAATTCAGCGATTACAGTTCATAAAATGGTATTTAAAACTAACATTTTGTTGTTCAAGACAATGACATGCTTAAAATGGCACATGTCAAGAAAAATTAAAGTAACAATGTGTTTATAGAAACTAATAGATTTAAGAAAAATTTATGTATAAAAAAGCAGTTCAAACTTTTAAATGTATTTCCTAAAAAATGAAGCTTTTATACTATTAAATTTTATTTATTTAATATATATTTCCAAAAAAAGCTTTTTATGTTATCAAACTTTAATTTTACAAGATAAATAAAAATGATAAATTTATTTATGTTTAGTTTTCTTTTTTTTTTTGTACAGAAATATCTTCGGTTCCCTTTCTATCAAATAAAATAGATATTTGGCAACAATGCAGCAAAATATTTCAGATATCTTCTGTTCGAGGAAAGTATTTTAGAGTATTTTTCATATTTGTTTGAAAATCATTTCAAATTATTCTTAATTAATATATTGGAAACATATTAGAAATGTAACATAGATTGAATGTAACAGCTTGGAAAAAGTTTTAACATATGACATTAATCTGACATGTTTAATATTTAACATGGTTATGAGAGAATTTATTAACAAAGGTAAATTATCCCGTTCAATCATGTAATTCTTCATTAAAATCATGAGATATTCAATATGTATTTTTTTTAAAAATAGTTCAGTAAAACAAAATTAAAATTTTAATTCTAAATATGACCCAACTACGTTACATATGAGTCTTCTCTTCAATTGTAATAAGCCAATAACAGTGGACAAATGAATGTATTTTGTAACATCCATTTCATAAATAGTCCATTCCATTCCACGTTTAAATTTTAAGGTATAGATTATTACCAGCGGCGCAAAATAGTTTAATGGTCGCGCCACTGTGTATTTTAGAGCGATATAGGTCAACATTCCTATATCTAATGATTGTAAATGAGAAACAGTCATAGGACTGTTGGCTTGAGAAAAAAATAATTCTCGAGTGCACAATATTTCTTCATATTTCGATTGAACACGTAAACCTCTAGAAGTCTAGCTCTCTACATATCAATCCAGTTTAGTACCAAGTTGCATGATGTTCCCTTTTTGATACAACTTCCGAGAAATGACTATCCCAAAGGTTTAATACTAAGAAAATTGAAGAATACTCGAATAATTAAAGTTGGAAAACAACTTATGGGGAATGCCATAAAATTTAATCGAATAATCATAAGGAATATTAAAGATTTAAAAAATAATAATTTAGAGATAATACGCGTTTAATTTAAATAAAGGACCACTAATTTTACTTATTAATAACTTCTTAGTGGTTTTACTGTTTCCAGAAAAATACCAAATCTTTACAAGCAAAACTCAAATTCAGTTAATCACAACATAAAGTAATGATTGCTAAAATTTATTTTTTTTTTTCAAAATAATATTTTGAACCAAAACTTGCAAACCCAAAAGCAATAATATTTTATATAATGACAATAAGTTTGCTAATATATAGATAAAACAATTATTTTCTTAACAACAATAAATAATTCTAAATCGCAATTTAAATCTAGTAACATCAATTTAAATACCTTTGAAGACTTATTTAAATCGACTTTATAAAACGAAATATTAAAAATATAAAACATTTTGTATCAAATTTAATTTTTTTATCCACATTTATATAATACGTTTTTCTTTACTTTTTCCGGTGTGTTACAGAAATTAAATCTCATATAAATCTCATCTTAATAATACAAGAAACTTCATTTCTAACGTTGATGGGCTTATGAAATTGGTCTATAGGTGTCGTTTCACTTAATAATTTTAGCAGCATTGGTGTATGAATGGAAAAGGCATTCTTTTTAGTATTCACTCAAAAATCTTTAAATTATACGTATCATCTGTTGAGCACTACACTAAAAAATACTTTTCTCAATATTGTACGTACACTTTAGTTAGAATTTAGTACATAATATTGCGCGAACAATTCGAAGGAGCATTTAATAACAAGAAGTATTTATTATCATTATTATTATAAATGAAATAAGTAGTTAAATTTATCTAAGTCACAAAATAGCTATACAAATAATAATTTTTAATATAATTAGTCAATAGGTTTCGTTTCACAAGAAAAAAATAAAAAATTTAATTTTCTCCATTATCTCGGGCAAAGTGTCAAATGACGTAGAGTTAATTGCACATTTGATTTGCACCTTTAATTCTATAAATTAGAAAAATTTTATCAAAACTAACTTCTTTATTCTCTGCAGTTAATAAAAAGAATTTTTTAAAATTCAAAGAAAAAATTCATGAGAATTTTATACATTTTGTTTATTTAAGATATATTAGAACAAATTGAAAGAAAAAAAATAGATCTATTTACAAATTAATTTGTTCAATATTTAGAAACAAATATACCAAAAATGCCTATGTTATCAATTAGATTGTTCACACAAGAGACATCAATCGACTTCGTATATGAAATGTTATGCGTATTAAATACGTTACCTAATTTTTAGAATATTAATTTTATTTATTTAAGTGTGAAAATGAGATGTAATTTACTGCTAAAGTACTTCCTTTATATCCTTTCAATTAGAATTGTTGAAACAAACTTAAATTTAAATAAATATCAAAATTGGCAGAACATTTTTGAACATGATTGAAATCATTCCACCATTATTGCTTACATCATAAAGAAAAATTGCTTCATGTATATCAACATTAAACAAAATAAAAGTTAGACATTTATATGCAGTAACATTATTTTACGATGATAGCTAGAACGAATTTTACTTTCAGATCCAGCAAAATGAAAAATAAAATACGAAATTCATTCTCTGTTTCATTTTATTCCTTTTTACGTATTTCTAGACCATTTGAAGAATGACAAAAAATAAAATTCGAAAAGCTATATATATAAAGAGGTTTTTACAAAATAACATAATTACTGAAAATAAGCTAACAATTATACGTTTAGAAACCATTTTTTTTTCAAACATCCATATATATTCTATTGGAACCTAAAACACCACAAGAGCCACTTGAAAAAGATTTTAAAAAGACATTTAACTCATTTGATCAAAGAAAAAAAAATAGAAGAAAAAATAAGAAATAATTTTATCAAACGAATAAATTCCGCGACTTAGCTCATTTTTTTTTAATTGTCATAAGAAAATTTTATCTTTTATTCATAAACATCAGACTAATATTTAAAAATATATTCTGAAAAATTTATTATGAGGAAAGTAAAAATGCATGTGAAAAACGAAACTCTTTACCTCATTTTCCAACTGAAAATGCACAACCCTTAAAACAGAGGTTTTAAAGCTAGCATATTTTATAAAAAGTAAGAGAGGCTACAATCGCACATGCTTTAAAAAAAGAATCTGAAAATGTTTTAGGGGGGGAAAAGTCCCCAGGAATTATTTTTATATTCTGAGATTATTATCCTTTACAAATCAGTAAATTTAAATATACTACTCATTCTTAACCGAGGGGATTTATTTATCGTATAAAATATGCACTATATATATATATTTCGTCTCCCATATCGCAAAGCTAAATGAATTTTCACTACACATGTCAAAGAAAACAATTCGTATTTATGAAGTAGATTTAAATTTTAAAAATATGCATTTCGATAAACAGATAAATTGTAACATAGCACATTTTCAAGAAAATTGATTCTGTGTGTGTGTTTGAAAATGTATGTCCCTAGTTTATATTTGGTGAAGAAAGACTTAAAACGTCATGCATTTTAACATAAATTTCATGAATGTGACCTTATAAAATAAAAAGTAATTTAGTACTGTTTTATTATATTATGAACAGCAGTTATTTTTTCCTCCTGAGAATTAAGCTGAACTAAAAACAAATACGGTTTATCGAACGTTGTTTAAAATATAATATCAGCAGTAAATTCTATCCACCTATAAAACGAAAAGAACTATATAATCCCATAATATTCTACTTCAAATAATCTATAAGTAAACTCCGAAGTGAAACATTTGAAGTAAATTTTATCGCCAAAAATTAAGTATCTGGCTGGAAAGTTAATACCATTACCTAATACTACTTATAGAACTTCGTGTCAAACGTAATCCCAACTTTCTTCTATTCAGTTCTCTTCTTCTTTGCAGCCAGATATAAGGGGATTTGTGACAAAAAAAGGGAGATGCAACACGACAGAAAAAGTAAATAGGTAAACTGGATAAAAAGAAATATCTTCTTTTCCAAGAGAATCCTTTTTATATATTGTAGAATTTTTAACCCCGCTGAAGGTATTTTTTGTTCATTCTATATCCTAACAGAATAAAATACAAGGAAAGATTCAAAAAGGCTGATAATTTTATTCTTGTAATTTGAAAAAGTAATCCCGTGTAGCGTAACGAATTAATTAAAAAAAAATCACGGTGTCATAAACTTCATTTTATGAAAATTTTCAGTTAACTCTGTAGACTACAAATAGAGCGCGTAGCCTTTTTAACCGAACTTTTTCCTTTTTTATAACTCGTCCTCTTTTATACTCTTTTATGAACCTTTCAAGTATTTAAAGACATGAATACTGGCATTGTAAATTAAACATTTTTAAAAAAACTTCAAAAATTATCTTTACAAAAAAAATATATATATAATTTAATATATTTGATAGAAAAAAAAGCGAATATTTACTTTTAACTGATATAGATGGTCTTTGTCTAGACTCTATTGAAGAGTCTAACCGATCATTAACGTAAAATTAAGATAAAATTAAATCCAGAAGTTTAGTTACACTAAGCTTTAAATAAGTTGCATGATTATCTGTTTAGTCATTAAAATAGATCTAAAGAAAATTCGATTTTGCAACGGAACACTTTATTTTAAATAATTAAAAAAAGGCTTTTGTATGCAGACTGCAGAGTTCGTGAGATCACACAAGAGAAGTTAAACATTAAAAGTAACGTAATAAAACTAATTGTCAACCTAAAATCTTCATTGTTATGGAACATTTCGAATAAAAATTTGCCTAAAAGTAAACTAAGCGCTTGAATCGTATCCATTAAAAATAGCTTTGAATATCAAATCATTCCATTTTGCTGCATTCCAATATCGAATGCGTGTTTATGAACCTCGAAGCTTAAGAAACACGGCAATAAATGATAGCGGACTTCGTAATTTTGAACCTCGATCAAGTTACGAGAACGAAGCCAGGGCTAGTATCCTCCCTCTTCTGATTTCCAAACTACGTCAGCGTTAGGATTTCCATTCACGACACATTTTACGTGCTTCAGACCACGTACTCCACGGTTCCTCAGAGGCATCAAATTCACGATTGGACAAATGTGGCCATAAATGTCACACTCTAAAGCAGAGATCCTCAAACTTTTTTTGTTGCGATACACTTTTAACAATTTTAAAATTTGGCTGCACTACAGTGAAATAAATTTAAAAGAATTTTACTTATCTGTAATACACCATGTAAAATAGTATACGATAATAATTTTCAATGCTGAATAAAATAATATGTATGACAGAGATAGCAAAATGCTTCTTGAATAATTAATTACAAATTAATTGTAAGGATACGTTTATTTTGAAATTTAAGCTTGATGATTTTTGATAATTTCTTTTTATATTTGGATGTAAAAAGTATGTGTTCACTGTAATTCTGTTATCTACATTTGAAAGCTTACATCTCTTTTCCATTGTTTGTATTTGTTAATGCTGAAAATCCGAATTCACGCAAATACGATGTAGAAAATTGCAACGATACTTTTAAGGCTTCTTTGGTTATTATGGGATAATCGACTCTAATTTTAATCTTGAATCAATTAATTGACGAAAGTTTTGAAATTAAATCTCGATTATAACAGAGCAAAAAAAAATTATTTCTTATCTTTATTCAAAGTGAACTCATATACAGAATCCATACATTCATTGTCACAAGTGGATTTAGAACCCAATCAAATTTTTCTGTATCTATCTATCCACGAAGAATAAATTAAATATACCACGAATACCCTTAGTTTATTTCTATAAAACAACCGAATGATTCGGTTCCGGATTTTAATTTTTTTTCACAGAGAGTGTGCCACGAAATAATTTTAAGAAAATTTGGTGGCACACAAATGAGCCGTGGTACAGTGGTTAGCAATCACTGCTCTAAAGCAACACGAGCAGTATTTGCGACGGACCTTGTAAATGCGAACTACAGTTAAAGGACGAATACCACATCCGTACTGCAACACCACTCTACTAACTTCCGCGCCTCGCCAACGTGAGAGAGCCCCTATACACGGTGAGTTTTCAATGGTGCCGTGATTCGATCCCGTGACACGATAAACGAAGTTCACGATACTGATGACTAGGCTATCGTGGTCATACATTCCTAGATTGAAACGAATGGCAAAAGAAAAACATATCTGAAAATACTTTGAAGTTTTACTGACGGCATTTAAAAAAAAAACTACTAAAAAATCTATCAAATCCTATGTTATTTAAATTCATACCATCATGACCATGTATATGTATTCACCAAGTTTTTAACTATGTATAACAGGGCATTAGATTTAGATAAGTAAATATAACTTCAATTTTGCTTTTCTTATATACAATGAGAATAAAACAACATTTTAGTTTAAAAACTCTTTTAACGTATCGTTTAACTTATATAATCTATATCCGTTAAAATCACAAACATAGATTTCTAAAATTTGAAACTCAAATGACGGAACTAGCACATCCGAAACAGGTATGTTTTGGATACCAATGAACAATTTGATGACTCAATGAATTGATGATTTAACCACATAATACACATCAACAAGAAAAAATGTTAGAAACATCGAATTACCTAGGTCTTAGAACTCAATTTACCATGTACGTCACCGCTTAATTAGTTTTGCCAAAAAGAGAAACAAAGTGACTAATTATAACACGATAATTGTTCTCTCTTTTCTCGACGTGTTTGAAAAGAAAAGATGAAAAACTTGACTCGGCGACTCCCGTGGGAATATCGTCTTCGCGATAAAGATAAAGAAGGCTATGGTATATATAGTTGAATAACTAGCAACACATTTGCGTAACTCACACATAGGGAAACATGAATGTTTCAGAAATTAATGAATTTGTTTCGATAAAAGCTATTAAATTAGGGTAATATTGTATTTGCGATAGTTAAGTATATCCAGAGCAATGCGGTGTTTTAATTTTGGCCAGCCTTTTCGAGGAAAAAAATATTCCAGTATAAATTAACTTGTGTTCTACAGAATGTATCGTATTTCAATTCATTTGCCTTGCATTAATGCCGAGCAACACCGAGGAATTTCTAAATTTTGAATTATCTTATACTTTGTCATTTTTTACTATATTTCCAGAAAAATCATAATTTCTTTAGAATCTTGATATATACTTTTATGGCTGATTTGTACCATTAAATTAATGAGAAAAACAAAAGTAAACATTGAAATGGATATGCAGTGCACAAAAATAAACACGTAAAAACAATAGAAAACTTTAAAAAAAACATGTGCACCTTATATTACTATTACATATGTGTGTTGTATAAATAAACTTTTATTTTTAAAAAATCACAATTCAAACATTTATTATAAAACTCGAGCAGAAATATTGTTGCGTAGTTACAGAGTTCTATATTTTTATCAAAATATATCGGATAAATTACTGTTTATGCCGAAAATTCTTTTTGTAAAATTCAACAGGTTCATACGCCCAAAAGGGTAAGTTTGAATAGTGAGCAGATGTATACATTTTTAATATTCAGTATCTGGTATGAGATTAATGCTTAAATACCTGGATTGTTATATAACAATCCCAGCATATAAATATATATAACCAATTTTAGCCTTAATTCTTCATTTCAATTCCAAAAAATAATACTTAAAATTAAAAACTTAGCACTTTTTTTTACATAGACGATCAATAATAAATATGATTATTTTCTCCCAATATATATATGTATATTTGAAATTTTATGTATATAATTCAATACATTAATGTGTTTTACTTTATAATTTTACTTAAATATTATAGCTTTGAGTTCTAATAGAAAAATTAAAATATCACTTCAATCTGATTTAACGTAAAATTAGAAAACATAAAACTAGTTATAGTTCCTTTAATGTATTCTATAATCATAGATACAACAGTATCATCTTTAATATTCATATTAAAACTATAACTCTCAAATGGAGGGCTATATTTGATAATTAGTATTTATATAACAAATATAGTAATATTTTTTTTACTTATAATTTTTTACCCGTTATTGTATTCTGGCAAGATATTTATATAATCAATTCTGCAAAATAATTTTTAGATATATTTCTCTTTCATTTAAATCTTTGAATTACAATAAATAAGAAATTAAAACCATGCTTCGATTTCATTTCAGTTTTTCTTAAGCAAAAATTTTGAAATTTGTTTCTTATAAAATTTCTATAAAAATCCATTTTAAAACTTAATTAACAAAACAGTTAGATTGGTTCATTTCCAATTAATTGTCATCTTTTAAAATTTACATATATCTTCATATCTAATAAATAAGATTCATTACAATATTTGAAAAAAGCTAGAAAAATGTATTTAAAAATACCCTAACGTAATTAAAATGGCCGAATACTTAATTAAAAATAAATATATTGTTCACCTTTTTGTTTTATCATTGCTAAAAATAAGATATTTTATGCTAATTTATACTGGTGCTTTAAAACCATTCTCCACTTGAAGAGCATCTGTAACAACATGATGATGAGACGCAGATGCGAGAATTCTTTTTTTAGTGAATATATTCGATTAAAAAAAGGAAATAAGTATCAGAACAGATAAAAATCAAACTTTGCTCGCTAAATAAAGAGTCTATTACCACAATTCCCTCTTTGAAAAGCAATTTAAAATAACTGAATGAAAAATACTTAAAAGCCATCTGCATTTGTTTCAACCCTAAGTGGAAACCATCTTGAATTTTAAGTGAAAAGAGAATAAGCCATATGGAGAAGCCAATCATCATAATAAAACAAACTCGTGGAGCGGCGCACGTCAACTGCAAGGGTCTTTTTTTTTTATCTCTTTTGAAGAGTGTTCTCAAAATATTATCTTCAAGGGGTCAGATATAATGATTTTTTGACTGTTTAACTACCACTTCAAGTTCGATAAAAAAAAATATATTCTGCTTCGAGTTCGTCTTTCCAATAAACATGGCGACCGCAAATCGCCCACGGAGAGGAGTAATCGAATTTTAACTGTTTATTTTACTGGCACACTACAGACTAAAACTCCAGGTTAAAAAAATTAAAATATCCCGGGACAAGAAAAGTATATATATATATATATACCGCAGGACTTTTGTTTTCTTCTAACTACACCCGATATCGAACGCTTTTTCTAAAAAAAAAGGTACCTGTAGACATGGAAATGCATTGGTAGAAAAATAAATATTAATGGAATGCAAATTTCGCCTGGAAAGGGGAAATCAAATGCGAGTATTTGGAGTCGTTTTTTATTAGATGATGGAATTTCGCCAGTCGAAACAACGCGGGAAATATCTATGTGCTGTGTGGGAGAATATAATTCGAGAAGATTTCTTTTTTTTACTACAAAAAGGCTTCGTGGGGAACGTGAAATACAAAGCTTAATTCGATTTGTGTTATAAAAAAAAATGGCAACTAGACACAAACCTTCAGAGGAGTCATAATCTAATATTAAAAATGTGTCACTCATAGTGTTATTTTTAACAACACATCAAACGTAATATTATGTCTATGAGTTTTTTAAAAATTTCTTTATCATAATTGCATAAATATTTCATAATGTTAATAAATTTAATTAAAAGTTTTTGAAGAAGTTTGAAACGAATAATATTTTTTTAATGTTGTAATTAGAAGAAAACTTTAATTGTGAATGAAAAAGGAAAATTTAAGAATAAAAATTTATCAAGTCAGTTCTTATGGATTGAGTCATAATAAATACGTAATTTTTTATAAGAATCATGACCATCTTTTCCCCTTCACTTTATTTGTATCACAATGCCACTACTATTTTACTCCTGGGAAAAAAATCAGCCAATTTATTTTTTAAATATAAATAATTATCTTGCAGGTTATAACAATTTAAGGTAGCTGTTGAAATTTTTTTAACGATTGGTTTAGATGAGAGATTCTTGAGTCGGAATGCATGAAGGCTCTGAGGGGATCTACAAGGAGGTCCATAATACATTCTGAGAGGTTCTTGGTAAAATATTATTTAATAAAATTATTTAAAACAACATGAACTAATATAAAAAAGTTAAGGTGAAAATAAGAATATTATCTTAAAAATTGAGTTCGCAAGAAAAAAAATTCTATACATAAAAAGTTTATGACGAAAAAACTATTAATTAAACTATTACATAAATCTAGACATCAACTCACGTTTCACTCCATATCGAATAACTAGTGATGTGCTCCAGTGAAATTTATTTTTAGTGGTAATCAATATTTAAGTTTTAGTGAACTATATTTTCATAAATACATAAGAGCACAATAGCGAAATCGGGGGTTGTTGTGGTTGAAACTTTTCCCAAAAATGTTTATAAAAATAGATATTGATTTTTATTTCACTTTTTTAAATTTTGTATTTAATTAATTATCAGTCCTTCGCGTCAAAAAATTTTTTTGTATGGAAAGTAAATTTTTTATCCAAAATGGCCCCTTAGCACTAAAAAAAGGGGGAGGGCTTTACAATCTCGTTTTTTAGTGCTAAAGGGCCTTACAAAGCAAATACAATAAAAATAAAACAATATCTGAATGAGGAATAAAACAATGACTGAATTACATAAGAATTTATAACTACATTTAAAAAAATATTTTCGAAAAAAAAATTAACAAGAAATGTGCTTGCATTACTCATGTAAAACTACGCTGAAAATTATGAATGCCAGGTTTAAAAAAATAGAATGAGGAATTTCCGAATGTGCTGATAGAAAAATATGTTTAAAAAACAAGGAATGCAATACAAAATTTTTAAATTTCTATACCATAACAAAAAGAGAATTTAGTAGCATGAGAATAAACAGTAACGCTTTTTTGTGGAACATGAAAAAAAAATTGAAATAATTTATTAAGAGTAAAACAGTGAAAATTAGCTATTTCTCTGTGACGGTTCTATCCACACTTTTTAAACTTACACAGTCTTCTTGGGGAATCTCTGGTCTTAAAAAATTATTTTATTATACAACTCCTATTCGAAGAAAAAGACGTGATTATGTAAATGAAGACTACTCTACAGAGTCTATCTAGGCTTTCAGGTTAGAAAAGAGAGATAGGATTGACTCCAAGCGGAGCAGTAATTAGTCAAATTGACTGTGAATCGCTGATATTTTATATTTGATAATTGAATTACTTAGGGTGACGATGCGTCACTGGAGATTGAATCTAGATTAAATAGCGAAGAAGTCAGAACTATTGTCTTGAGTAAGTGTGTTAAGTATTAAAGTCTTCTCATATCTAGCGTACCTCGTAAATTGTTTTCATGATTTTAATTGGGTGCATCTCTTAGCCTTGATCGATTGAATTTGCGTTGTGGTTAATATTGTGAATAAATTAGATTGTTTTCGGAATATATGGCTAGTCTCCCTTCCAATCCTCCCACACATTTAGACGATTCGGTGAGATCCTTATACTACTAAAAAAATTAATAATTCTCCGACAGATTTATTAACTTGGAAATGTGAATGGGCACCATTAGATCCCCAATAAAATTCCGGTCATCCAATTTTTTACGTTTTTTAGATACAATTTCCGTATCTAAAAAACGACAGATATTAGCGAAACTTCAACTAAGATTGAATAAAAGAAAATCCCTAGAAAAAGAGATTAATTAAAGTTTGAATTTAAATAACCGTTTAGTCCATAATTAAACGCGGAGCTCTTTTTGGCGGATAGCATACAGATATTAAATTAGTACCTTTATTATTGTAAAACATTGAATTTTTTTTAAATCATTCTTTTTCACCAACAAATATGTCAATTAGGAATATTACATATTAAGATTCACATACTGGCTCTGTAAGTATACAAATAAAAATAGAGAAGTGGCTTAGAGAGAAGTTAATATAAATATGACATCTTACTGAAGGAAAACTCCTTGTAACTTGTCCTATTGCTGTAAAGTAAGATATTGACGTACGTCTCTTGTCCTACCTCTTGTTCGTTTCAACTGTAACATCCATGTCAAGTTGGGGAGATTTTCTCTTTCATCCACGAATCAAGTTTAGGATCGAAAGGACAGGAAGAAGTACAATAAATATTTGATGCATGCTCTCATTTTTGGAGAATCGTATAAAATGGCCTCAGGGGGCTGTGAACGGTGAACAGAAAAAAAATCCACTCTCTAAACTTGATATATTTCCCGATTCGTGAGGAGAATAGAGTCTAGATATTGCTTTATCTCCCGACATTTCTCTTCAAAGATTCCACACACAGATTTTACTTTCTACGAATTTCTGCAGGGAAAAATAACTCAGAATGTAAAACAGAATCATAGCTGAAAAGCTTAAAAAAACTCATTCCTTTTGTAAATTCTACATTTTGAATTGAAATACACGTACATCATTAAGGTTTAAACAATAATGCATACCTTATTCACAGTAGAACAATACTCAAACTAAATTATTTGCCTATCATTTTTACTGGAAGGTGGAAGTGTTTCAGTTGAAAAGAATAGTCTCTTGAATGACGGACTTCATTCAAATATCAATCAATAAGTTTTTTTACCTCTTAACTCCCTTCTAAACACCCTATAGTCAGTCATTTGACAAAACTCACTTTAAGGCGACAGTGCATAAAATTCTTTTCATCTTGTTTTCTAAATCGCAAATATCCCCACAGCTGTGCAACTGAAGAGTATGTTATTTTACTGACGCTGTTAGAAAAGTGTAAGGCGCCAAAGTAAGACAACCGGACCCGAAAAGCAATTTTTTCAAAACTATTAGTTTCTATTAGTTTAGTAAAATTAAAGTTATACAAGATGACAGGGTTGAGCAAGCCGTGGTCTCCTATCACTAAATGTTAAAATTGTCTTTTATTAAAATTTAATAATCCAACTGAAAATGCTCAGCAAGAGAGTTGTTAATAAATTTCTAATTTATTTAGGTTCGGGGGAAGATCCACGAAAAATCATGCTACGAGCATTATCGTTCTCTTCTTTATCAAACTCTCAGATTCATAAAAATATGGTAAATGTAAATTTCTGCTTCAAGGAAATAACATACATCAAATATAAATTAAGGAATTAAAATACGCAGTAATACTAGAAAAAAACTTAATACATGTATGCAATAATTTAATTTCATCTTTCAAATTTTTAGCTTGTAGTGGTCCTGACGCTCCAAGACTTAGCGTAATTAAATAACCATTAATTACCCTTATAACGGGGCATAATAGTAACTTCATCTCTTTGAAATTAAAACATCAGAGAATTTAAATAAATATTTGCATAACGAACCTCATCCAATTATCTGGACGAATCAGAAGAAACGTCCTAGGAAGTCATGCGAGTTTTTGTACTTCCGGTGTGAGTTTCATATAAAATCTGAGATTCTCTGGAAAATTCGCGCTACGCTTTTTATTTGTCATAATTTTACCTTAATAATTTACTGCTTCTAATGTGTGACATGTCACTTCTACTTTGGGTTTATGTGTGAATGTTTTCTACTAAACTAAGATGTCCTCTCATCATTTGTACTAAATAGACTACCACCATCACTATCTTAATTAAAATGGGAATACACTCGGCAAGTTCATTATATGTATACCTTGAGTTGGATTATACGTATTAACGCTACAGATTACTATATGAACGATACACACAGTATTACTCAAAGATTTACTTAATTCTCGTTCCAGAATTAGGATTATTGTAGCCAGGGATGGTCTGAAGGCAAAAGATATTCTTATACATAATGTTGAATATGTAAGGGTGACATATACTGGCAAAGGATTGGTCATAAGTATCGCAGTAAAATTACCAAGTTCGGCGACAAAAAGTGACTACAATTCTAGAAAGGTCTAGAAATATATTTGAAGAGACTTCTCTAGAATATTCTAAAATGTGGGGATTATATATAAAGACCATGAATTGGAGGGAAATTTCATTATCAGCGTTTGACAGTGAGTTGAAGTTCTCATTCGATATTATACGAGGGGATTTCGATTGCCATTGGGTGTTGAACTTAGCGCAAATGGAGATTTATATGTGAGCGATAACTGCTTTGTTGATAAAGGAATTATATTGTACTTACACAAAAAAGAAAATTCGAGAACAAAAAATTTCGATTACCTACATATTAATTATTTTTTATACGTTTAATAACCATTCAATTACGTAACAATATCCAACACAGACTGTTTCAAATCAATCTCTCATCCATCAAGCCTCCCTTTTTAAAATGTTTATGCAAGCAAATTTCAGTTTTTTATAAATTTTTAGGAGAAATTCGATGTAGATGGAGCCTAAAAATTTGTAGTTATACGTCAAAACGAAATTGACATGGAGTTTTCGTTAATTAACACCACACTTATAGATTGCTCATTAATATAGGATAACATTAGATCTCTCTACTGGTGTCTGACCTCATAATTTCAAACCTTGTCAAGAAACAAGGATAACAACTGAGGTCGCGCTTCAATTTTCAAGCTTCCACACCAATCCAGCATGGAGAGTCATTCTATAAAATGCTATCAATTATCGTGTATCACCCCCACTGCAAGATAAAAAAAAATTGTGTGTAATTTTGATCCAAACTTGTTGTTTTTGGTGTCACCTGATCGACGGTGTCAGATTGAGTCCCTTGAAATTCATTGTGGCACGGTGCTAGTTTTACGTCTGTCGTGAGCCACAGCTTTGAACACCATACAGGTGAGAGTATGATTTGACCCGGTCTCACTTCCAATTTTGAGAATGAATACTTTGGGGGGGATGTCAGGGGAGTCTTCCCTATATTCCCTTTCCACCAACCTCTCAAGAAAACTTGCGGCTTCACGAATAGTTAAGAGTCCCTACATGCTGCACAAGCACTTTACATGTACAAACATCCAGGCCTTCTCCGGGATTTGAATCCAGGCCCCATGGCACAGAAGTCAGCGCCACCAATCACTTTACCGGATGGGCTACTTTATCTAGATTTAAAATTTCTTAATGCAAGGAAGGGAAAAAACATTGAATGAAAAGGAAAAGGGTAGAGAGAAAAAATGAAAATACATAAATCAACTGATGGTCTATTTAATAGTAATAATAACCAAAAAAGTAAGCTCAATGAGAGTAAGGAAACATTATTTGTCATATACTGAAGCATATACATAAATCTCGTATAATAATGAAGACAGTTAGGAATTTTCTGAAAGAGTTGTGTGGCCACCGATATCAATTTGCAGATATTATTTTCTCTTTTAGATTTAACAGATGCTTAAAACTTTTCATTTTATTGACTTATGTTTTGTGATCTTAATTATATAAAAAGATTATCTTTACGATCTATCTTTTAAAACATATTTATTCTCATATAATCTATTTTTACGCCGATTTTTCCATGTAACTGTGGTCTTCTCCTTGTGTTTAAGAACGATATTGGACTTTGAAACAAATTAATAAAAACAGAAGTAATTTATTATTGTTTGAAAGTATAAAATATAAAACATGAATCCAGTTACTGCATTGCATCCTTGAAAAATAGCGTCATTCAATAAGTAAAAAGAAAAATAGCATATCAGTTTCACAACTCATTAACTAATGTCTTTTACACATTAAAAATGTCGAAAATTTTAATAAGCATGAGTATAAAAATTTCATTTATTCAGACAAAAATGAATAACATACTAATATATCAACATGTATATTTTATAAGAATATGATGTTGCTGAAGATACTTTTAAACTGAAAAATATATTTTCTAAATCGATTTTATAGAAACACTTAAATTGACGTCTTTTTTTAGAACACTTGAAAAATATATCTCATAGACCATTACAGTAATTAAAATATTCACGAATAATTAAAAATACCACATTAATAGTTTTAAGAATAATTGCTGCAAATTTTCCATTTTATCAATAAAGTCATCTCACCAAGAAATTTTGATATGTTATGCTATTTGTTATGTTATTTCTTTCAGTATAACCAAATTCTTTATTAAAACCTTTTCTTCAAAATACTCTTTATAACTTTTCTTCATAAACTCTTCGTGTCTACTCAAAATGGGGCATTACGACGCATTATAAATGAAAGAAAAACAAACTTTATTAGATTTAAACTGCTATCTTGCTAGTAAAAATTATATCTAAAACAAGAGTGAAAAAAAATATTGTCCAAATCCTTGTTCTCTCTAATATATCCCTTTGATTTGATAGTCTATTGTGTGACATCGCTCTTTTTGCAGCTTTATGAGAGCTATTGAAGAAGGATTTCCATTATTTAGAAGCCCCTTCAAGTGACGAATCCTCTAAGCTGTTACTACTCAAAATACCACAACATGCTAGTATGAAAACTTCAAGCTCTTAAAGTTTTAATATACTTCGACCCACCTACATAGCGTATCTTCAGCAGTGCCAGGACTCGAGCCCACGACTTAACAACGCTGGCACAAGTTCGCGAAACCGAACTATTCAGCTGACGCTCTCACTTATAATCTATTGATTCATTACTTTTAATAATTAATATGTAATTCAATAGTAAAGGAAAACGTAATAGTGAGTGATTGAATACTAACGTCACACTGTTTAGCTACTCGGTGGCTTTTGGCGACAGACCTCGTCATTTTGAACCGTGGTCAAGTGACGAGGATGACATTTTAGCTACTATATATATATATATATATATATATATTTATAGTCAAAAAATTTCTCTACAAGAGAGAGAGATTAATAAACATGATCAAACTGAAAAGAATTGAAATTGTAAAATAACCAGATAATAAATTTTAAATGGAAATAAGAAATATTTTTTAAAAAATAGAGTTAAATATAAAAGCAAGGCTCTTACAGTATTATAAATACTGCTGACTTAGGACACCTTAAATATAAAATAGTTTATATAAAAGTGGGGTTGAACATATTTTGTGGCCAGCCAACCTTCCCCCTTTCTGTTAATAACACTGAGCAAAACCCTATTGAAATTAATGGATAAAATATCTAAACACATTATGAGAAAAAGGTAACTTACCTAAAAATTGCATTCAAAAATGCAGAGCCCGCACTAAATCTTGTTACCATAAACAAGTTAAATATTGCCAGATTCTGGACTCAAATACATATTCAAAGCATAGCAATGGCTGAAAAGTAGCAGTAAAAGTGTGAAAAGAACGAAAATAATAAATAAAGAATTCTAAAATACTACCATTATCTTAGGGCCACTAAAATTATTTGATTTAAAAAATATTAAATTAAATTTTTAAAAATTTAATTAAATTAAATTTTTTTTAAAAAATTCTAATAGAACAAGTAATTTTATCTAAAATTAAAATTTGGAGGTAGTACCTATATATATCTTGGAAGAATAATAAATTTATAATAATAACCTGATAAAAAATATGGAAATTTAATCCTTACTATTTAGAATTTCTTTATTCAAAGATCTATTAATAAAATTAATTGGGTATTTTTTAATTAAACAGTTTTTAGTATAATGTTTATAGTTTATTTTTTATTTTTTCTGATTTATTTGAAACAAGAAATTTATTGCGTTGTGTGTAATTAATACAAATATTTCTGAATATAGAAACATGTCCATTACTCTACCAATGTGGTACTTTTATAATATTGAAATTAAAGTCTTCTCGTTTATTATAAATATTAGTAACAATTATACATATACATATGTATCTTGTTTCAATTTTCAATTGTTAATAATAAGCTTTCTATTCATCCCTATTCAAATTCAAATACATTTTTTAAACTTGTAGTAGATGACACTTGATGTTAATACAGTTTTTCAAATATTAATTCATTAATTAAATTTAAAAAATTAATAATTATTAACAAACAAAATATCAGTCCAGCAGCATATATGGAAAGAAAAATCTTTCTTTGTGTCCCCGAAGCGCATTGGACTCCTAATGCAAAAATCGGGGGTTCGAATCCCACCTGAGATGGTGTAATTTCTGAGAATGTGATTTCCTTTTTACTATACTATTTTATTAGAATAAATAAATTTAATTATTTAATAAATATTAACAAACAAACAAAAATAGTCCAACACCATATATAGAAAGAAAAATGGAAAATTGCAAGGAAAATCGCTTTCTTTTTTGTCATTTAATATTGTGATTCTCTCATATGTGTATAAGTACATATTTATATGAATTATAACTATTTCATAAAAAAAGTAATTAAAACAAAAATGTTCTTTGATGACCTAGGTTGGAATTGTGTGTGTGACTTACAATTGTTTTTATATTACTTGTGTGTTCTTTTTATCTCAACGAAATAAAATCTATTCATTTCATTAGTTTGAATGAAAATATATTTTGTTTTTTAACTACGAGCCGCTATTCATTTACTGATTCAGCAATTAATTAAGCTTTTTTGTATTAATTGCCCAGCTTATCGCGTCTTACATAGACTTCAACATTATAAGTATCATTCATTACCACTCACTCACTACGAAGGATTAAATGTTGCATCGTGTTGGACCCAAGAGGATCCGAACTTCACGAGAACTTCCTTTGCAGAAACCGGAGGAAGCTTCAAGGTAACAGGGATTTAAATGTTAATTTAAACATGAACCTTTTAACAAAGAATACAGAATAAAACTGTAGCTATTACACAAGTTAAAACTACTCTTTTTTTATTCAAGTTATAACAGTTTTATAATTTTAAAAAGGTTATGTTTACAAATAACAAATTTTATTTCATTCATTATTTATATGAATTATTATATACATGGAAAGCTTTAAACCAGTACTTTTAATAACGAGTAGTCCAATTAGACAAGCTAAATTTAAGTGTAAGAATTACATTGTTGGGCTTCAAAAGCTATGCGTTTTGGATTTGCGTCAATTTAATTTGAATTTAGAACATGTTTTACTTTAAATACTCCATAGGTTGCTTTCATATAGTATTCATAAAAATAAATTTAATCCAGAGAAAAAAAAGTTTCCAAGTCACATACTTCTTAATATGAGCTATGTACGGTGGACACACATCCTCACATATACACCAGTTTATAAAATTTGTAATACTGCTCTCTTTAATTTGAACTCTTAAAACACAAATAAAGTTTATTAGACATGAAATGTAAGTGAAATATGAAAGAATCGAACAAATGGAATGATTCGAATAAAAATAGCAAAAAATTTTAAATAATATACTCATTTCATAAGCAGTAAAATAAAAATGCTAAACTAATGCGAACACATTTTCCTACCTAAAAAATACAGCCAAATCTCATTCATATTCATTAAAGTTGATCTGCTTCATTTTGTTTTTTACTAACTCGTCCTGAAGGAACAGAAGTATTTTCAAAAGTCCTCTTAATTTAGAACCTCGGTTCAGTGACAAGAATGATGCTCGAGGTGTCCTGAAGGAACAGAAGTATTGGCGAGGTGCTACTCCTCGAAAGATGGATCAGCATGCCTTTGTATACCTCTACACTTCGGTGGCCGCTGTAGCCGAGCGATGATTACCATGTTGAGAGAATAAAATGCTCCTTAAATCTGTCGAACCTCAAAGTCCTCCCGATGGCACGGTGTGGAAGTTTGAAAGAGTGACAGCTCTTAGGTGGTGCCCTGGTAACTATGACATGGTTCATAAAAACATCAACACAGCCCTTCTATTGTTTCAAACTGTATTGTATTGCGTAGATGAAATTAAAATGAAATCCCTCTACACTCAAACATTGACTGGATAACACCGGCCACAAGAGTTCAGGACCATGACCACTGGAATGTTGCCCGGACAGACCCTTCAAATCGAAGAAAAGATGCCATTAAATTTCATCTCGACAATAATTTCCTCGAATAGATTAGAAATGTTCGAAAACGGATTTTGTCTCACTTTGCAATTTTTTCCCCAACAAATGTTTTCGAGCAACTTCTAATTCTTCAGAAATTTAAAGACTGCCTATACCCAATCTTGTTGATAACCGACAACATTCTGCCAAATACAATGATTAAGCCTTCGTTGAATAGTTTCAAGTGTTTGACCTTTGAATGTCACGACACGAGCATTTAGAATGACGTCGATGGGGTTTGACAACAAAGAACGTTGTCACAGAAACCTCCCATTCTTCGACTAATTGGAAAGGAGTTGGGGCAAGAACAATGAATAGATGAAACGTTGTGGGGTTTCATTTTTATTTCGTTCTTTTGGAGCACTTTCAGGTACTCAAATATCTAAAACGGATGTGAAATAGTAAACACCCACAAATCTTTCAGCTCCTGCTTTTTCTATTTTAATTATTTCTCAAATCGATTGTTCAGCAATGTCTCCGATTGATTTGGATTAGTTTCAGTACGCCAAAAGAAATTTTCGTTCATAATGAAATCTCCCAATCAAGTTTATAGTGGCCCTTTTCCAATAAGGATAAAATTCTTCATTATTAAAGTATTAAAAGGATTAATTCTTTAAAAAACTGAAAATATGTGTGTGTGTGAGGTTTATTAAATAAAATTAAAATTTTAAGTTAACGCAACTATTTCCAATGCATTTCTTTTTTGCATGAACTATAACACTATGTAAAGTTGCACCAAATGCTTGTTTATTCTATAGTAATCATGCATATGTAAATTATTGCAATTGTATATCGGAGATCTAGACATGACAAATAAAAGGGCAAGTAGTGGTTGGCCAAGGAGCAGGTTCCAGGAATGAGCGTTAGGAATATCCTGTAAAGAGTTCTTTTTTTACCACATACGTTAAGTTAAGTTGCGTAAGACACAAGAGAGAGCTCATTCTGGTATCTTGAGGTAGTAAATCTCGTATTTATTCAAACAAAATTACCCGAGGTAATACGGATTTATTTGTGTATAAATGTCGCAATTGAAACTTTTGCGAGAACTAATAATGATAGACCTCGTCATTTTGAGCCTCGGTCAAGCCACGAGGATCATACTTAAACTGCCACTTCACTCAACAAATTTAGTCCACATGCCAATTAGAACCGACAAATTTAACATGTACACGCCTTCTATACGAAGGATTTGTAGTAGTATCAGGACCGGGGAAGTCTTAAGGCAAGGGTCAACTGGGCTCATGCGTAGTGCCTCGGTCTCAATGGAGACCTCGTTTTGTTGAATTATTAAATATGATATTTTGATGTAAGAAAAATTATGTGATTGGCTGCGTAAACTTATGGTTATTATGTCTTGGTCAAACTGCTTGAAAATCGTGAAAGATAGTGCACGTTAGTATAAGAATCATCCACGTCCAGGGCCGTTTCAAGGCTTGAGTCAACGGGATCCAGGCCTCAATAAAATGCCTCATCTTGCTCTCGACTCGACTTATATAACATGACCATCCAAAAAGTTTCGTGGCCAAATGTTATTCACGGACATATTCTCCGAAAAACGAGGAATTTCAAACGATATGGTAACTAGCAACAGTTGCAAGACTGTATTATTATGTGATGACCGTCGTCCGTATTTAGGCCTCACCTACCACCATACACCATCATATAGTTAAAAAGTGTCTGTCAGACGAGTCGGTTAGTGCCTAGATTTGTGAGATTGTGAGTAATGCACATTTATTTGTTTAAAATTACCATTTGATTAGTATTTGACATCGTATGCTATATACCAGCTGTTCTTAAAACTTCGATCACTGCGCCCCCCCTTTATGAATCAGCCTTACTACGTGCCGCCCGCACCGATTTTTTTATCATCTAATCCTCTATTAATAATCTTGATTGAAACACATGATCTATTAGGTTTTCTTCATAAGCGGCAACTTAGTCATCTAGTCTAGGATGGCACAACGAGGCCTTTCGCAGTCTGTAAAAAAGAGGCTCCGTGGACCCTCCGGGTTCAAGGAACTCAGTTTAAGGACCGCTGCAATATACTATATAATTTTAAGGGTCGCAGATGGGCCTACATTTTCACAGCAGCCCAGGATCCCAAACAATCTTAAGGCATCTTGGCTCGAATCCACGATTGACGGAAACCACGACGACCATGATCTTGTAACCACAAACACATTTCAGAGACTTCAGAATAATTATTTTCTTTTTGTGTAGCATGCGAATATGAATAGGTATTTCATTTAACATAAATCGCGTTGAATATAGTGTGGGTCATCGTTCTGACATTGTAGAAGAAGACACGGGGCTGCACATTTTAAAAATGAATGCATTTATTAATTAAATTAGCATTTCAGAAAATATTGATATTTCACCATAAAAACCATTAATTACAAGTTGAATTAAATTGTGGTAGTTTTATTCATTTTATTCATTGTATAAATTTCATATCTATAGCTTCAAGCACACGTAATTTTAGAATCTGCTAAATGAGAGAAATGTATCCTACATACTGTCACACACACATCTTCACTTATTACACTTGTCTACATTTTGTTTTTAAATTTGGGGTGAGATTTTTGAAATTCTAATTACGGCCTGCAAGTTAATGCCAGTCAGCTTATATATACAACTGACGGAAAAAAGTGCCAACACCAAGAAATATCTATATAAGGTAAACGAAGTTTGGTAGGCGTGTTTATACATCTGAAAGATGACATCGATATTAAATTTCGCGCTTAGGTGTGGCGCTGGTAGTGCTACTTAGAACTTGCACAAATCAGGGGTGCTTTAAATGAATGTGAAGTTCGTGAGCGCTATTTTTCTGTGAAATTTGACGTATTGAGTTGATGTTAGCCAAAAATGCATTTAAGAAGACGAAGAAGCCAATATTAACAGCTCGCCGAGTTTGAACAAGATCGTGTAATATGGCTACGAGAAGGTGCATTTTCTTTCAACATTATTGCAGAAAGACTTGGTCAGAATGTATCCACTATGCATGATTGTTGGAAGCAGGGATTAAGGGATAGTACTGTCTAAAGAAGACCGAGTTTCGGGTGGCCACGTGGCAGTACTGAGAGGGAAGACCACTGTATTGGGCGTACGGAGTCTGCGGCAGAAATTCGAGCAGCAGTTGGTATCACAGTGACACAACAAACTTATAGAAATCGGTTACTTCAAGGACAGCTCAGAGCCAGGCACCCTGTAGAGTGTATTCTACTGACTCCAAACCATTGACGTTCTGATGAAATGCAGGCTCTGTCTTTGCGCCAGATGTGGCTATGTATCTGTCAGAGGGAGGCCAGTGGAACGTCTGCAACCAGTCTGCGGCTTAGACACACTTGGCCTACATCTGGAGTCAAGGTCCGGGGAACAATTTCCTATGACAGCAGGAGCATTCTCGTAGTTATCCCAAACACATTGACTGCAAATTTGTACATCAGTCTAATAAATCAACCTATAACACTGTCATTCATGAACATTATTCATAGAGAAGTTTTCCTATAGGTTAACGCTCACCCTAATAACACTACTGAAACGCAATGTGCTCTAAAAAGTGTTGACATGTTACTTTGGCCTGCGAGATCACCAAATCTGTCTCCAGTTGAGCCCGTATGGGATATCATTGGACGACAACTCCATCATCCACAGCTAGTACTGATAATCCTAGTACAGCAAGCATGGAGCTCCATACAACAAAGTGACATTCGGCTCCTGTATGACACAATGCATGCAGGCTTGCATTGTGTCATACAGGAGCCATTGGAGGTAAATTCTGTAGGTTCCACCGGCTCTTAATGTAACAGAATTTCAAATTTGAAATGGATTTTCTTGAACTTAAATTAACCTGAGATCTGTAAAAGTTAATCAATTAAACATGTTAACTAGATAATTGCATTGTCCAAATTTCATTACTTTGAAATAAATTTTGTTGGGAATTTTTTCCGTCAGTATATATTACTCTTGTTGTTCTTCAAAAGAAAAGGCTTGCTCACAGATTTATTTTGACTCAAATACAGGCAACGTTTTCTGTCTATTTGGTTTTCTAACTCACTTGGCGAGCCGCTCTTTGTCCACCCTTGAACACAGAGACTCCCTTTGCTTTCCCTCTGTTCTGATTTCCTTTTTATTTAAACGCTACAGACAAAAATTATGAAAGAGTTTCCTTGAGTTTTGAAAACTTACGTCTAGTGTTAACGTTATTTCAGTGACTTCGAGTAGATATCTGAATGAACTTATTTTTAAAAGCATGTGTATGTAATCTTGCAAGATTTCTTTTCCAAATCATTCTAACCCGATCTCGGATCCATCTGGATATCAAAATTCAAAACAGCATGCAAATATCTTAAACCTTACAAAACTAAGCTGAAATTTGCATTTTATTAAGCCATGTCCTTTTTGGTATTCACAATCCACGTGGAATCTTTTTTGCCTCATGATATTTCAATATATTATATTTGGATAGTTAATATCAGCAATGCATTGATTTTATGGAAGCTTTGCTGGTGACATGCCAAGAAAATGATGATTCATTGGGTTTATCTGATATTTTTCGCTGTCTTTATTGATGAAATCTTATTTGCAAGAATAGTTTATCATTTTCTTACGTTTGCCGAAGTGTGACAGTTTTATACTAACGCATATTTCCCCATTTGTTACTTAAATTTATTCACAAAGAAAAATATACTAAAGATATAATTCATCTCTGCCCATTATTTCACGGTATAAAATTTCGGATAGATTTTTGAACCGAAATATTCTTTCCTATTGTTAAATCAATTCCAATACATGTGTACTTTTCCTTCATTGAGAAGAAAACCAACATTCGTAAATTGCATTGATCACCTGTGTTTTGTGTAAAACATTTCATTTTTTTAATTAAAGGGTAAGATATTTTCTTATCTGGCAAATGAAAATTCTTTTCCCAAATATAAAGAAAAGTGTACACGTATACGGTACAACTAATGTTCGTTTATAAAATAGCATGGTATACAAAGTATCCATTTTTAATTGATATATTTATGTTTAGTAAACAAACTAGACCAGGGGTACACAACATTTTTTTTCTGCTGGGCCACACGCATAAGTCAGTCATTTTACGCGAGGCGCAACGTGAAGTTAAACGGGAGGGGGGGGGGAGAAATGCTTTAAGACCAAGATAACATTAAAAAAGATGGAAAATTGATTAAAATATTATAAATCCTGTTTTGCTTTTTTTTTTATTTTTTTTTTTTACGTTTTTTTTTATTTTTATCACTAACACTAAATTAAAAGAATTCAAGAAACACTATTTCACAATATTTGCATCAGTAAAAGGGGTTTCATATGATTACCAATAATATAAAAAACTTCTTAGGATGCCTGTTACTACTGTGGCATTACCACTGGCAAAACATTGTTGCTGTTGCAAAAAATATTCAATAAAACCTATTTATCACCTCTTGAAAGAGGAAATGCGTCATTGATTGATTCCTGTTTATTGGCATTTTTTAAATACAGCACTTTCGTGACAAATACAGATCCATGTTTATTTTTCACTACAAAACAGCCAACCGCCTAATCGTTCCACTATTTTTCGCTTACAAAGTATGAAAGTTTGCTCTAATTTAGTTCCACCCATAAAATTGTCGCTACTCCACTGTTGGCTGTTAACCGTAACCATTACAAATATAAAAAGAATATATATTCGCAGCCGTACGACATCGACGGCAAAAAAGCAAAATTGATACATTTGATTTCTTGTCAAAGAATTTCCGATCAAATTTTTAATACATTGTCTTAAATAAAAGTATTTCTCAGCACAATGGGTCATGACCGTTCCACTCAAAAAGGCTTGTTTTGCCGCATGCGGCCCGCGAGCCGCAGGTTCAGTATCGCTGAACTAGACATTAATGTCTATATTAATATCTATCATTATTAATTTCAGCATTTATCATTGTGAATATAATTCTATTCGCAACCATTGAATATGAATATTACACCTTCCTAGTAAATAATACGTCTCTTCCACGCTCTTTACCATTTTATCTCCCAAATTTCATGGAAATAACGAGTACTTTTCTCCTCCTCTGGTTCTTATCTGAAAACATATGGCCCAAATTTTACTCTCAGAGAACTGTTTAAGCCTAACTTCAGCTGTTTCCATCTGCAGAGTGTCATCTAAATTACTTTTCTTATGCTCTAGCCGCATCGAGTTGAGAGATCACCTGCTACTGTCCGTCCAACCCCATGCACAAACTAAGCGTTATTCAAAGAATCTTAAAATGATACCTTAGTTTCCGAAGTCAAAGTTTTTTTTCTTTTCAGGCATACTTTAAGCCAAATCAAAATTTGGGAATATCGTATATGACAGCGAATTGTGTCAAAAACAATGCGGATTCTTACAGGCTCGTCAACATATTCAACTCAACTAATTGAGATCAAAGGATAACTTCCTTTAAAATTAACAAACTTTAATAAACGATATATATTATTATAAAGTTTTAATTGGTTCAAAGTTGGTTGTAGCGTCAGCCACTCGTTTCAAAGAAGGCATATCTAAAATTAATTTTTGCTTAAATTCAATTTTAAATCAACAATGCAATGATATTTTAAATTTTAATTTGCGAGAAATTTAATTTTATAAGGAAAGAATTTTTGGAAATTCAAAACGAGAGGATTTGTGATAATTTTAGAACAAGATAAACATGTATCAAAATGTATTTACACTAAATTATTTGAAAATCAAAAATTAACAACTTTAGTATGTCCCCCCTCACCTCCATCTTGAGAAATTCTATGAAATTTAGTATTATTAAAATACGATCTTGAAAAATTTTATTTTTTCTATTCCAAACAGGATCCACGTGCACTTCGCGTTCGTACAGGTTAATAGATCAGGAGCTGAAGTGAACTGCATCTTCCATCTGTTGTACATATTATTCCTCACAAAACCAATGGGAAAGAGAAAATAAAATAAACAAATTATCAGTAAAGTTTTAGAGAACTCATTACCATCTAAGCTATGGCAATACAAATTCGAGATGTCATTGCATTTCCTTTACTTTTTTTCCATTTTGTAGGCACGACATTTACATTAGCATCGTGTTTTTGTGCTGTATTGTGTTTTTTCTATTTCCATCATAAGTTGAGAGGCTTATTCTTCCTTCTCTCAAACTCAGAGTTTTCCCAAATAAATTCACTGATGAAGAAAAAACCATTTAGTTATTTTTATCATTTAAAATTCTTGTTCCTAAACACTGGGAAATTATTCAAGGAACATCACTGCCCTTATAAGATGAACGTTAGAACAGTTGATTGTTTTTCTCGAGTATTTTCTCACATACACAAATTAAGTACAATATACTTAACAGGACACTTTAGATAGCCGGTTTCGTTTACTCCAATCGCAGCTGAAATGAGCAGTTTTTAGAGGAAGAAACACAATGAGAATTTCAAATAATTCTACGAGGGTGTATAGCAAGCACGCCGCAGGTTATTTTTGTGAATACAATTTAGATATCTATTTCAAAAAGTTTCATTTTTATTTTAATCACTTTTCAATACACTTATACAAATATTTATTCTCTAGAAAACTGTTAAGAGAAAATAATTTACTCAATTTCATGAAATCATTTCTATTTTATTCTTTAATAAATAATACCAACGAAGAAATGTGCATATCATTATCGAAGAAAAAAAACTTGCTTCGTTTTGATGGGGAAAAAAGCAAATGTGTTCACTTTCGCAAGGTAGACTATGGTTTTCAGTAGGAACATAATATTGACGAGATTAAGTTATTAAATTATATAAAATTTCACAATTACAATTTTCCATGCGTATAAAAAGAATTGGTTTTAAGATAAACCGTTTTTGAGACTTTTAGAATCACGTTTAAAATAAAACTAGTTAAAATTAATTTTTACTAATTGATTAAGACATTATCTTAATTACTTGAACACAAGAAGTAAAATATGAATGAAGATACAAATCAAACAATTAAAAAGAAAATTCATTAAGTTTTTCGTAGTGGGATTCTACAAAAACTGTAGGAATCTACAAAAATCTGTGAGAATAACATAAGCTAGATAGTAGAGCCCATTAAAGATTTAATCAAATAGGGAAGATTTGAGGTTGATTTCAACAAAGTCACTCTTTTGTATAATAATTATTTATTACTTTGGGTTAAGTGATATTCTTACAGCAAACAAATATTAAGGAAAAATACAATTGACAGTCTTTCCCTTATTAACCCCATTCATTCCTTACTCGGCTGAAGTCGCTAGAAGGCGTACAGTAAAAAAAAGCTAATTTCTATGACTAGACTGTCTACAAGTTTTTTTATTGCCACAAATTTTATTTTAAGAAAAAAAAACTTGCAGTCACACCGGAAAGAGTGAAAAAAATAAATGATTTAATTTCCCATTTACCTAGAAGACACACTTATTAAGTTTATAAATAAATTGCTTGACAATACTTTCGCTAAAATTTCTTAACGATCTTCAATTTGTAATAAAAAAAAACAAAATATATCTTTATTAACTTCAGAATTTCTTTTTTGCCATTCCATGTGATTTAAAATTTTAGGACTTGATGCAATAAATTCCTAAATTCTAAGGAACATATATAGATAACCTGCTAATTTTCTTAATATTCTAAGATAATTCTTTATAGAAGATCATATATTACGAAACACAACTCATGAAGCTGTGACTACTCCAGGAAGCTTTTACCGTCAAAAAAAGTTAAAGTTTTTAATAATTTCTAGAATAAATTTATAAGAATTTTTCAATCTAGTGTACGTTAAGTTAATAAAAAATTGTTTGAGTATATGATTTGCAACTTCTACTTTTTATTTAAATATAATTTTCTCTCTTTTAGCCGATGCTTGAGATTTTTTGAATGTTTTTATTTCTACATCTTATTAGACATTTATCTATAAATTATTATAATTATCTAGTCAACATTTTATAAGAGACATATCAAAAAAATTTCTCGCCTCCTTTTTCCTAAAGTTAGTTATGCTATATTAATCTACATCTGACAAAAAGAAAGATATTAATGACATTACGTATTTCAAAGATTAAAATACTACTCTTGAAGCGTAAAATTAAAACGCAGATTTAATTCTCTAATTTTTCTTCGTTAATTTAAGTGCGCAGAACCAAATTAAAAATTATTCAGGTAAAAAGGCTTTACAAGAGCAAAATACATACATTTCTGAAGTTCTTCAACACGTCACATATTTCAAAATCATAAATTATTTTCAGCCCTTTGCAGCATATTTGATATCTAATTGTTCAGTTTCTTAAGCCATATATATATATATATATATATATATATATATATATTATATAAATGTGTGTGTGTGAGTGTGCTCTATAACAAAAAGAGACGCACCAAGAATAAGTTGTCCGATAGAGACAAAAATTGATGGATAAAAAAATTATGCGCAGAAAAGAAAATGATTAAAATTTCAGAAAAAGTGAATGATGTGTATTTCAGAGTTAAATTGTTACAAAATGTTACATAGCTCAATAAGGTGTTGACACACCTCTAGCCTGGATGCAAACTGCCATACAAACTGGATGCAAACTGGCATAGAGTGTTAAAGCACCCTGATTGTCCCACGCGGTATTTCTCTCCAAAGTTGCTCCAATTGTCGTTCCAGGTCCTCAACATTCCCTGCTAGATACAGTCAACTTCCCTTCATATCCCAGACATTATCGATTGGAGAGAGATCAGGTGATCTGGCTGGCAAAGGAAGTGTTTGGCAAACTGTAAGACAGTTCATAGCAACACGTGCCGTATGTGGTATGGCCTTATCTTGATGAAAAATAAGGCCAGAGTACTGCAAAAGGAACGGTAGCAAAACAGTTCTCAGAATATCGTCGACGTACCTCTGTGCTATAAGTGTGTCTCTAATGACGACCAAAGGGGTCCTGCTGTTAAAAAGGAATGGCACCCTAGACAATAACTCCTGGTTGAGGGCCTGTGTGGCATGCAATAGTGAAAGCAGAATGGGCACGTTGGCCTGGGCGTCTCCAGATACGTCTTCGATAAGCATTAGGACACAGTTGGAAGCGAGATTTGTCGTTTAACACTATACGTCTCCAGTTATCATGATTACAATCTGATCGATCCAAGAACCACTTTAATCCTGTTCAACAGTGTGCAGGCGTGAGTAACAGATGGTGTAGTGGTCGGTACGAGCGTAAATTTCGCTCTATCAGCCGTCTGTGAATGGTCATGGTAGACACTCACTTGTGTGTGGGTCGCACGCATGATGATTGATAATAATAAATCAGGCGCTGTGGCAGTTGATATGACAATCTCTCTGTCCTACCGATCTGATGTGGTCTTATGTCGTTCGCTACCATCATGACGCTGACATCACCATTGTCCAACCATTCTTGCCAGCATTTTCTAGTGGGCGCATGGCAGCGACCCATATGACGAGCGATTCTCCGATTTGCCCAACCTGTCTATTTCAATCCAATGATACGGTTTCTTTCAATCTCTGACAGTTGCTCGTAATGAGCTGGAATAATGCAGCAAGGCATTTTTTCAGTCGTTGAAAGATATCCTAAATCTCAATGCAACTGAAATTTTGACCATCAAATTGAGGATCGCTTCTTATGGATACCAACTGAGTGCGCAGTTCCAATGCGCTGTAGCTCCAGCTATTAAATCATTGGACACCAAATTTTAATCATTTGCATGTTTGGTACAAATGTTTTTGCATAGGAAATTTTATTACAATCGGACAATTCTTTCTTAATGCGTCTTTTTCCCCCCTGTTTCTTTGTTTGTAGAGTGTAGTTGTCAAATTCATAAATTTTGATATATAATAATAAAGAAAATTGTTTGTTTTCTTATGTACGCACATAAGAAGTTATACTACTTTGGGGCGTAGCAGGATAAAAATCATTCTAAAAATTTTACCCTTCGTGTTATCCTACAATTGTAGAAAAAACGACACTAATAATAGAAAAAAGTATTTAATAAATTGAAAGTTTATTATAACGTATTATCGAGTTAAATAAAGTTTATTTAAATATCATATTGAAATTATTTCTACATAATTAAAAAAATGGACAATTTTTAGCATGCAACGTATGCGTATTGATATTTATTATTTAATTCACATCCATTGGTTGTTCAGTAGACATGTGAGTTGCAAGAGGCTTATGGTAGCTAAAGTATGATACAAATAGTCTTGTAGAAACATTGTCTAAATATCGCACAAATACAGCATCAATAGTTGTAAAATGTCGTGTTGTAAAAACTACAGGTCATTGTTCATTGACAGATTTATATCTTCACGTAAGAGATTGATAAGTTCCTCGGCATTTTCTGTGTTAAAATCAGTGATAACTTATTCTGTCCTTTACCCATATATGTTCCTTCGACCGTTGTGTATGGATATAATGCCCGCTTCAAAAAATGAATAATATCTTCAGTTTTTTTTATTTGGAGAAATATAAATTGCGATCAATACGATTTTTTTTTACAATCTGCTCTTTTACACTCCGCAATACAAAATTCATCCACTGATGACCTCACTGAAGTAACAAAATAGGACTGTCTTACAATCATGTCGATAGTCGCGGTTACAATGTTAGTTGTATCATTTACATTGTGATAGATAGTAACTCCTCCAGCTCGAACATTTGATCGTTTGTATTGAATCATACAATTGAAATTTCGAATACTAATAGACTCATTATCGGACAACCAAGTCTCACTCAACAATAAAATTTGAGATTTTTGGAGAATTGAATCAATTAAATCACCAAAGTGAGTCCGCAGACTTTGACAATCGACACAGTATACACTGTCAAACCTTTCTTTTGGTTGATAAAATGTTGGATTTCTTTACTAATTGTTAATAAGCGATTACTTGAGTGTCTTTTGAACTCATTGTGAAGACTGGTTACTGCATTTGATGGTCTTTGGCCATGATAAACGATACCAACCTTAAATCAATCGGACCAGCTAAACCCGAGATAATAACGATTTAAATAAATTTTAAAAAACCCCGCACTGGGACAATAGGACTAATAACATGGAGGCGCATTCCACGTAAAGCTCGCGTTTATACGGAAATATGGCGGATCTCCAAAATTCAAATCCCAAGCTCAATTCCTTAGAGGGTGAAATTTTTTCCAGTCTCCATAGGATTAACATGGGAGCTTGATATTTTAGTGCTTAAGCCCTCCCCATGCCTACACAATGGAAATGAAGGAGATGACTGGATGGGTCTCAAAGAGTGAAACAGTTGGATCAAATCTCAAGTCCGAGACACAAACAGGAGCCAAAATATTGTAAATTTAAAAAAAATTAAAGTTTTTAAAAATTTAAAACAATTAAAAACGATGGAAGAATTAGAACTATGAGCATGAAATTATAATATTTGGAAGAGCATATAGAGTAGGATCGAATGAGCCAGGTCCGAATGGACTGTGAGGCTCGAGTGCCGAGACATTGGCCAAAATGCTGTAGAGAGGGAATGCACCGGGGGGAATGCACCTCCCAACAGATATGATTTATAACAATAGTTATTACGATTTCCCAAATATCAGTCCCCTAGCACCCAAAAAAGTGGCATGTTAGAAAATTTCCTACCCCATAGGAATAAAATGGAGGGCTGATATTTTAGTGTGCAAGTCCTCCCCTATCCCAACCACAAGTGCATATATATCAAATACATGTGGGAGGGACACGCCAATTCGATCGACACCCATAGCCAAGATCCCTCAGTAACTTCCACAGTTATTAGAAAACTGTGTGCGCGCGCATCGTAAAAATTTACTCTCATCACTTTTCCCTATCGTGCTTAAAGGAATACAACTTCAAAAAATAATCGAAAAGATATTGCCTCAGCACTTTGTGTCAAAAGTGGCTTAAGTTTCCAAGAAATCCTGTGCCAGTCTGTCTCCTTCGACAAGCGGTCAACCCTTCCGGGTCTCGAAACTACGGTTACAGGGAGTGGTCCAGAGCCGGGAGTTAATTACAATTATAGCATAATCACAATGAAAGTTTCTCTACAAATTAATGGGAGAATTATAACTATTTTAGGAAGAGTTCATTTTTGAAGCCAGAAATCGGGAAAGAGCATGTGTTTTTTTGTGATGGATGTTTTCCAGAAAGAAATTTGAAAGATGTAATCAATGTATTTTTGTGGGATAATTGCATAGTCTCAACAATAATCCTGACAGCACGAAACGTCTGCTATATTCCTTTTTATGGAATAATTTCAGAAGAATGCCTCAAATACGCTTTTTAAATGACAGATGGTGCTGTAATTAGAAGCGCCCAAGAACTCGCCGATGTTTTAATTCTGAAGCAATTACGATATAAATGAAATATTTGAAATGGATAAAAATAGAGCAGGATATAACCGTTTTATTTAATACTGTAAATTCTCATCGAGCAGTCATGAAAAAAAATTGAGATGTGTTTAAAGTACATTGTGTTATTTAAAAATATAAGGAGACACGCACTTTATAATTCAACGTTGTGGTAGTATTCTATATTTTTATTTTAATGGTTATAAAAAGAAAACTATTTAAATTTATTTTTGGTTAAGTTCAAATAGTTTAAATCTCTACTGTTATTTACAGAACATCCTCAGGAGGTATGCCTAGCATTTAGGTCTCCGATGGAAAGAGTTGATACATTGGATGCTGCTAGACCTAAGAAAGAGACAGGGAAGCAACCCTGATTTGGAGGGTGATACATATTAATAATATTCAATTTATGTTTACCCCCAAAACTAGAAACACCCTGAATTTCTAGATGTGTGCTCGTGTGTGGTATAACGATATTATGATATTTTACATCTCTAATTGAGAGTGCAAGACCACCCCCAGTGGGTCTGTCCAATCGATTTATGTGGAACACTTTGATGTTCAATTTTATTTGTTCTCTTAGCTTGGTTTCCTGGATTGCAATGATCAGGACATTATGAGTATCGGCGAGTTACAGAAGCTGGTCCAGTTTAACCTTAATGGCATAGGTAGACAGACCATTCATATTGGCTTGAAGTATTCTCAGCGATTTTATTTTACTAAGTGGAGACCGTAACTTACTTTTCGCTCTGAACCCTCTTCCTAAACTCAGAACGTGCCCCTTGTTAACCTGCGCGACGAGCGAGGCATTATGTTTAGCTATAGAATCAAGGTTCATGGTAAAGGGGGTAATTTGACAGCCACTGTTGAACCGAAAACCTGGAGCACCTTGGCAAGATGTTAGCAGCATAGGTAAAAGATTAACTTCGCTCTTTCGCCTGCAGACATTAGCTGAGCATAGTGGAACGGCCTTCAAGTCTTGGGTGACCCTGACAAGAGAATACTCTCCCTATGTGCATCCCTAGTTCCGCCCAAAAACAACCCCTCACCGGCTAAAACTCACACTTTGAGGCGGTTGCAGGACTTGAAGGGGACATAAATTATGCTTTTCATAAATATGTTCCTGTCCTATAGTAATGTCTTTTGAAAGAATCTCCGTCAAAATTGGAACGATGACGACTGGGTGACAAACCTGAACGGAAGGAACTACGACGTAATCAAACCTTTTTGCTTTATTTTAGCGAGGTCAGCAACATTAATAAACATAATTTATTTGGTTAAGCTATCCGACTACCCGAAAATTGTGAATTTTGCCAAAAGTTGACAAACATTTTTTATGATTTTATTTTATAGCTCATCTTATTAGCTATGAAAAATACAAGTGTATTACTTTCCGTTCACTAGAATAAAAACTACAAGTGTTTTTATAAAAGCAGATGCAATACTTTAAAACGCGTTTTACTCGAAATGTGTTTTTTTAAACTGCTCAAGGCCAGCGATTGCTCAAAAAGTTTTGAAAATAATTAACTGAAATTTTTTGTGTATGTTCTGTATAATAGTAGAAGTGTTTTAACCTTCAGATTTATCAATTACAGTTTTATTACAAAATTTACACTCCCTTATGTTAGTATAATCACTGTTTTTATAGCAATTTCATATAATACCAAAGATAAAAAGCTCTAGCTTTTTGTAAAAATTAAACTATCTCTTATCCTATAGGTCATATAAAAAATGAATAATTTAGCAATACATCAGAATTGAAAAATTGAAAATCTGTTCATAAACTTTTGGTACAGAATGTGCCACGTTTATGTTATTTTTTTGTCATTTTTTACCCATTTTTTCCCATTTTAGTAATAATCATTTCTTTTTCTAATCTTATTTTTGGCATATTTTTCTTAAAATGTACTAATAAAATGTAAAACCAACAAAAAAATCCCCATATCTCAATTTTTTTTTTTAAAGTTGTCTCAAGTAGTCCGATACTTTAAACAAAAAAAAATCATAATTCGTCTCATCGTGTTTCATGGGAGAGTGAGTGGATAATAACTTCGCACTATTCAGCTACGCGAGGGCTTTGGGCGACATTTCTCACAATTTTGAATCATGATCAAATGACGTGGGTGACATCTGGACTGGCACCTCCGTCTCCTAACTTCTACAGCACACCAACAGGAGGACGTTTAAACCTCGATAGATTTAAAGTGAATCGACCCTCTCGTCACTGCGGGTCTTCAGCAATACTTGGCTCGAACTCATGAAACACCGGCCACAAGTCCGTTATCTTGACCACTAGTCAACCGTGACCAACATGTTTCACGGAACCAGAAAGGAAGCATTAAATTGTTAATGTGAAAACTCTGAGAGAAGGAGATAAAAATGGTGTTAAATTTCAAAATTTTAAACAGTGATAAATATAATTCTGAAAAATATTTCATATCTTTTTGTTTGTAATTCGACTGTCTACCCAGTAATTCGACTGTAATCATAAATTTTCAATGATTGGTTTTAGCCTTGCATTCGGAAATAATGTAGAAGCAAAAATTAGTCAAAAAGCAACTCTTAAGAATTTCTCTGATTATCAATTGATTGAGAAGAAGTAATGATGAATAAATACTAAGTCTTTCGATCTCAATGATTGGTTTTAGCCTTGCATTCGGAAATAATGTAGAAGCAAAAATTAGTCAAAAAAAGCAACTGATCTTAAGAATTCTTCTCTGATTCATTCAATTGATTGAGAAGAAGTAATGATGAATAAATTAAGGTCTTCAGAGATCTCGTTTCTTATAACGAGTCTGTTCTTGATAAATAACGAAACTAAAACTTTGTCGAATAGCCAGCTCTCAAATAGCGTAGGAGGGTGGGAAAGATATATTTTATGCAGAGTGACTCCGAGGATTTAAATTTGATTCGGATCACGGTAGATCAAAAGATGAACAGAATCGCATGCTTATTTAAAATAAAGCTCATTTTACGTTAATTGATGAATAACTTTATCACAACGATAACATTCTAAAAGAGCCCATTATTCAATTAGTTTTAACGCGTTGCAAAACACAGATAAATTTATCAATCTAGCCCATGATCATATGGAGATTACGCAACAAAAGAGGTAAAATAAAAATTCTTCTGTCCAAATATGACTAATTTTTATTTGAAAACATAATAATTTAATAAAAAATAAATATAATTTGAAATAAATTAGAATTACCTTAGACATTAATGTGAAACATTGTTTACAATCTAAAATGTCCCACTTATGTTTCTTTTAATAATTCTAATTCAAATTTTAAAACCATTAAATAAGATGCGAGTTAGTAGTAACATAAAATAAATATAAATTTAATTATCATTCTCTCTGAACACATGTTAAAAATCATATATATAAAATATTTTTCTTTATTAAAAAATTCAATAACGTTCCAATTATTTGAAAATTCTACAATTTTAAGTCCCCTAGAATAGCTTTAATTGTAAGTACGGATCGCTTAGAACTTCCTAATCATTCTTTTTGTTAAATACAAAGTTACAAAAAAAATCCAACAAAAAGGCATTTTATAACTATTGTTTAGAATGCTTTTAATCCCTTATGTGTTTTACAAACTTCGAATTTATCAAGTTGACACACACACACACACACTATATAAATATATATATATAGTTCCTGTGTTAAAAAAAGAAAATCACTAGAAGCAAAGGAACACCAGATGAAAAAAAAGATCAATTATATTTAATTTTAAAACAGTGGATTTCACTTACTCCACCTATTTAAAAATTAGAGGAAAACATTTTTTTTTTCACCTTTTAATTTTTTTCGGAGACACGATTTTTTTAAGGGAAAAAATGGTCAAAGTTATTTTAATCCAATTAGTGCACTGTTTCCCCTATAACAAAATTTATGACTATAAATAGTTTTATTCTAATTCACATTCGTACTTTGAATGTATTTTTTTTATTTATTAAGTGACTTATTAATCGAACAAATGGTAAAAACACTTTTGACATACATTTTTTCAGTATTTTTTTCTATTCATCAGTTAAAAGATGAATTGCAACAAAATAAATATTGAAGTTTATAAATAATAAAAATTCAATTTTTAAATAGAAGGGTATACATGAAAACAGATAAAAATTAAACGATATAGCATAATATAATAGTTTAATTTATAAAAATAAACATTTTATACAAATAAGTTTCGAAATAGCTTTTTAAACATTACATTGTGAATTTAAACTTTCTCAATTTCATTATAAATAAATATTTTGTTTCTAATGATCCGACAGAAAAATTTAAACTCCAGAATAATGGGAAGTTTCCTTGAAATATGATTTATCCCCCATAAAATCACAGAATTTAAGTGGCTGAGATTGTTATAAAAATGAAAATTGTGTTTCATTTTTTTAAAGTATTGTTCTTTCCAAATCGTTAAGAAGAAAAAACTCCAGCAAGAAACACATACAAACAATAAAGAACAAGCTTGTTTTCCTATGTTACTTTTCAGTTATCATAAATTAGAACGTTTCTTCGTTGTTTCTTTTGAAAATACCTCCTTTAGATTTTAATTTGATCGAACACCTTCTTGAGGAATAACGTCGTTAAAATAACTTTTGCATAAACAAAATCATGTAAGCGTCACAAACGCAAGTAGATACATAAATGTAGAATCGAACCGTAATACACACGAAGCGATACAATTAATGCCTGCAATTATTAATGTCGCTAAAACTTAACATCCTATTTGCAATCTCTTGATCATAGTGTCAATACATCATTGTCCTTTTGAATTTTTTTTTTTATCAAAAAATAACCAATTAATGAAATTTCTTGGAAATTTCACTGGAAACGTTCCCCAAATGGTCGCTTAGTATAAGTTTTAGCCATTTGAATCTTACCTGATTACGTGGGTATCTAATAACAACTACAATTGAATAGTATTTTTAACATTTAAGAGTCCAATATATGTTTCGCTAATCTATTAAAAGAACTTTTTCAAAAACACACTACAATACAAAGAGATCATTTTACAATCCAAATCATATATTTCAACATTGCAGAAAAACTAATGTCTTTTCCTTTCGAAATATGTTTCTTTTTTACATTTAAATAAGGACTCTTTTTATAGAACTATAAAAATACGTTAGTCAAAATGTCTTAACTGTTAAGGAGCTTAATTAAAGCTCCTGAATTATTTTCAAAAAGAAAAATACCCCTATTTCCATATGAATTCGTGACATTTTACATGCATTTGTTAAAACTTACAAGGAAATTCTATCAGACAGAAATTTTATTATTTTTAAGTTTTCTTCGAGCCATGTCAAGAGTCCACAGTAGAAAAGTAATATTGGTTATGAGTTCATGACTAGCCTTATTTCTGTCCATCTTTTTGAATTCAACTAAAATGAATGTAATTTTAAGTTGCCTCTCCCTTTGAAACAACTCAAAAACTGGATGGCAAGGAACTTCGTAATTCTGAACCATGGTCAACCTGGATGGCGATGGAACGGTCACTTTATTCTCCACACTCTCACGCCATCCAAACGAAAAGACTATGAGCCTCGACCCCTCCACACAGTAGGTCTTCGGTGACACAGGAACTAGAATTCGCGACTCGCTGACTGTGACTTCGTAATCACTGCCTCTTGGCTACAGCTGTAGAGTGAAAAACAAACATTTAGAATTCCACGATAAGAAATAATATGGCACTTCTAAAATGCGTTAAGAAATGGAATAATGCTACCAGATATGATACATAAATTAAATTATGTTGCCGTTTTTAGAAAAAATAATCGAAATATTCTTTTCCCATGAAACTTTTTTGAATTTTAAAATTTGAGCTGATTTAATGTTTTATTTGTCAACCTGCAAAGAGAAAATGGTCTTTAAAAATATATCGCAAAATATTCCGGATCTTTAAAATATATTTTGTGGACAACTATGAATGTGTCCTTTCTATTCCGTATTTATTGTTTCGTGTATAAGTCAAAAGAAATCTTGAAACGGTCACTTTTCGTGGACCTTATAAGAGCAAATGGCAAGCCGGTCAAAAACGTGCCGCTAGCTATCAAATCATAAAAAAATGATGCACAGCACTTCCTCTCCCCCCTCTCACTTTGACATAAATGTGCTAGGACAGTTTCATCAATGACACAGAATATCTCACGTGATGATCTGAAAGACTCAGGAAAGTCTTGACAATTTCAAAAAGAATTTTTTAGTGGATTCTTTGACGTTTTGGGATTCAATGTGACATTGCTTGCACAAGTATGACATGTATTTTTTTTTAAACCCTGGAGATAATGATTTTTTTTAGAAATCACATGAAAAACAATTGTCGTGAATACTATGCAACAAAGAATTTTATTTGTTGACCAAAAACGTTCAGTGTACAATATATTTCTCATCTAAGGAAAAATTGCTTTAAACATGAAGAGAGTATCTGGGTAGACTAAAAATATTTTTATATACTAAAAAAGGTTTTAAGCATCGTTTCAGAATATTACTTATTCATATTCAGATACATCAAAAATCATTTATCTACAATTTTTGATAGTAAAAATTACATTTGCTTGTTTCTTTTAAGAAATACTTTCTAAATAACTTGATTTAACGAACATTTTTTAATGATCTTGGTAAATAAAAACAAATTTATTCATCAGGTTTTTGAAAAGATGTTTTATTTTCCATTTCAATTGAATTAAAAATAGTTTTGAAGTTTGCTTTACCGAATTAAATTTCAGTTATCAAGATCGAGTAATATTTCTATCCCAATATAATTAAATAGTAAGTTTGAAAAGTTCGATAAATACCTTGTTTTCCTTTGGTATTGTACTGTCCAAATATTTTTCAGATATTTTCAGTGAAAATAGTTGCAAATATTTCAGTCTTGCGTGAGATTCCCATTTAACTTAAAAATTAGCCTTTTCCATCATTTAACAACAGTGGTGCAGTTAATAAGTGAATATTTATTAATGTCACACTCACTTTAGAGTTGGCTATTGACATCGGACCTCGTAATTTTGAACCACGGTTAAATGACAAGGACCGACACCTGGCTCTGAACTGAATCCCTTCCAGTGTTGCCAGATCGTGTGATTTTTCGTGAATTTTGCTACTTTTGAAAACTTTTAGCTACTTTTTTATCGCATTGCTACTTCGCGAATTTTACGCTATTTCATCTAATACCGCTACTTTTTGCTACTTTCAACCACGCATTTAAGTATTGGAACAAGTTTGAAAAAATGAGTTACTTGGGAAAATCACCAAAAAAAATTTGGTGACTTGAGTTCTCAATGAGAAAACATGGAGAAACTCAAAAACGACACAAAACTGTAGGAAGTTGATTTTAGACGTCTTGCTGAAAATGAACATACAAGAAAAATAAAATATTTCTCCAGATTCTATAAAAGAAATCTTTAAAAAACTGTCAACACTTTCTCGACTTCATGCGAGCAATTTTAAATCGAATCCCTTTAAATTATATCTTTGAAAAGGATGAATAATTTTTTCCCATGATTTTTTTTTTTAAATTCAAATCGTCCTTTTTTATGATCTGCCTTTAGAATTAGACCAATCAAAATTGGATGTTCTAGAGAATCAGTGGAGACAAATTTTTAATATACAGTTGAAAGATGTTTTTCATTCAGAATCTGAGTTTTTAAATGATGGAGCATTATTTTAGTGTTGCATTTTTAATATAAAAGACGAAGTTGGTAAATCGTTTTTAACAGATTTAGCTATATTTGCGTTAAAACTTCACAGCCTACTTATAAGTAATGCCACTGTGGAAAAGGTATTTTCGAGAGCGACGTCAACAAAGACGAAACGAAGGAATCGAATGTACCTTGAACTGTTGGTTTAAATTCTCAGAATCAAAATGACTTTGGAAGGATGAGGGACTTGGTGCGTTGATTTTATTTCACAGCCACAAATACTTCAATATAATTCAGAAATTTGTAAAAAAGACACAGTAGATCTCGATATTGAACAGGAAGAATTTGAATGTATTCTAAATAATTAAAGCATTTTAACGTATTTTTAAAACAGTTTTACAAAATTGCCAGAATTAAAATATATTTAAGAAAATCGATTCGCTGCTTTTTGCTACTTTTCACCCTTCTTAGTGCTACTTTTCTGCATAAGTTTCTGGCAACTCTGGTCCCTTCTACTACCACAGGAACGGAAAGACAATTATCCTCGACAAATTAAACGAGCATCTTCCATCTCTATGCGGCAGGTCTTCAGTGGCCCCGGTACGCGAATCCGTGACGAGTTCACAGACAATCTGTGTGGTACAATACAACCATTCGGGATACTTTTAACCCAAGTTTTCTGTTATAAATATAAGAATTACTGTAGAAAACTCGCATTTATGAGGATCAAAAAACTAGACTAAAATTCGACAAACGCAATATATACTTTTTTACTCTTTTTGAATGTATGCATCAGACACGATTCTTAGTTTTTGTAATCATTGTTAATATACTTAAGTTGCTTATTAAGCGCAATAAACAACTTAATCACATATATAAACGAAATAATTGAATCATAATATTGTCCCAAATCGCATAGAATCTTCAGAGGAAGATATCGAAGTACCTCAGAAATGGCGACGGAATGAAAAACAAAGGGGCTGTAACAGTCATCCAATCTTCCGCTGTTTCTCTTTTTTCAAATACCCCTCCCCCCCCCTTCCGTCTATGAGAATAGCAATTCGTTTTCATTTGGATGCCATGGAGTAGGGGTGTCACCAGTTCCAAACGTCGTTTCCATGGCAACGAAAGGAGTGTGTGGGCGGTCGTCTTCATAAAAACTCATGAGAGTGAGGGGACTCAGCGCGCGTCTCACTTTTATTTATTGTTTTTTTTTTTTAGTTCTGTCATTGGTGCAAACAAAGCGTCGTCAAAAAGTAAGAGTAAAATAAAAAGCGTTGCTCGTGTCCGTGACAGCCCACGGGTCAACCCCCCCCCCCTTTTTTTTTTTTTTTTTCCTATTTGCTCTCGAGAAACAACTTCTGCGTCGGCTAACTGAGATCAAACAACTTCTTGGTTTGCTTTCAATTCTTTTCCGTTAGACGGCGATCAGTGGCGATATTCTACAGATTCAATTTTGGAAAGTATTTGCTTTTCTCTCTCTGTGTCTCTTTTGGAACAATATATATCTGGAAAGGAAGTTTCGTGATAGACAGTATATCCAATTTGTCACTTCAGATGCAACGGTAAGGAAAGAGAGAGACAGGCAACAAATCATATTATAGACTGAATTCCATCATTTTTTAAAATTGTTCTCGCTGTTCTCAAATATGTTCGTGTTCTTTCTTGGAAGAAATTGAATCATTAAATTCTAAAATTGTTACTTCGTACCTAAGTGATATGTCGCAATTGAAGCTAAAATGTAAACGTCAAGTATCGTGCAATTTAAAAAAAATGTTTACGCATTTTTTGATATTTATTGATTGCATTCTTGAGTGACTTTTAATCAGAAAAGATATAGTATAGCAACAATCTAGGTTATTTGGTTGATTATGTAGATTTCTTTGGCGCAAGAGCCAAATGTAGTCGAACATTTGTTTAATTTAAAAAAATAGAATGTATTAAAACCAAAGTGAAAAACGGGGGGGGGAAATAGAGGGTGTAAAAACCTTATATCTAATTACAGTTACAGTTTTTGTTGGATATGGAGCAGAAAAGGCTATTATCCCCTATATCTGGTTAAGGAGTCTCAGGGGTGTTAATTTTGTCACAAGGGGTAAAAATATAAACAATTTTCAAACAGGTACACTTCTTTTAAATTTAAATTAAATAGTCGAATCTTTTATACATTATTTACAAATGATTATGGTTTCAGAAAAATACAAAGTGTTTGAAATATAATCATGATTTTAAAAGCTATAAGCATATGCAAATAAGAAATAATTTTGTAATAAATATTAAGTAATTTTTGCCTTGCGCACGCTATTTTCTAAAATAGTAACTTTTGAGATGTATAAAAGTTTATATAATTATAAAATGCATCATACCTTTTAAACCCTACTAACTTAAGAATAATATATCTTTTGTATTTCAAAATATGTGAAAAATATTGAATTTTTTTTAAAAATTTAAATGTAAATTTATTATTTTTAAAAATATAATTTATTATTCTATTTATTTAAAAATATTACGGTGTAATAAGGAAACATTTAACTTTATAAATCAACTTATTGCTAGTAGTTAAAGCTACAAGTTTATAGAAAATAGCATGCGCAACGTAAGACTTAATTAATATTTTTCATAGAAATATTTCTTATTTTCATATGCTTATAATTTTTAAAATTATGATTATATTTTAAATATTTTACTCTTTTCTGAAGCCCCCTTCCTTTATAAAAAATGCGAAAAAGATTCAAATTATTTAATTTTAGTTTCACAAAGAGTTATATATATTTGAATATTATTTATGTTTTCAGCCATCTAGAGAAAGTTAACACCCCTTAAAATCCTATTTATTGGCAACAATCTGAGATTGTATGCTTATCTTAAATGTTAAGATCACATATTAAATGCTTAGAAATTCTCTTCTTTTTAAAAAGGCTTTATAAATAAAGTGTTACCTCTAAATCACATCAAATATTTATAAAGTATCTGAAATATCTAAAATCTTCTCAAATACACAAAGTGTCGCATTTCTAAATTTTTTTTCACGTGTTGATGTATTATATTATATTTAAATTATTTCCAATACACGTGGAAGTTTCGTCCTATTTATTAATGATTTTATTGAAATATATATACCAAATTCATGTATTAAACACTTAAACAAGTTATACACATATTGTTACCAAATTCATTATTAATAAACAGGAATTATCTGAAACTAATATAAATATCCAAGTTATCTACCTCACATCTATTTTTTTTCTTTTTCATAAATTATTAAAAAGTAAAATATGATTTTTACGTAAATTATTTTAAATAACACATATCCTATAAGAAGATATGAATTAACAAAAAATATTAACTCTACATCAGAAGATTAAAGGATATATATAGCTAATTTTTGTTCACAGATTTAAGTATGTTAACATGTAAAGGTGATGAATTTTTTTAAAAAAAATATAGCAATATTTTTTTTGCGTGTTACATTAACTATTCCGAGTTCTTGTTTAGAACAGTTAAATGTAACCGAAAATTCGGAGAAGATGGTTGTGAAAGAGAAAGCTTAACTGGAGAATTTTCAATTTAAGTCTCACACTCTAACACCAAGGCTACTCCGGAATGTTTTAAGCGAAATTCTTTCCGAAAACACTTACATATACCATAAAATAATGTGGAGAAGTGACATAAAACTTTTAACTGCCTGCTTAACACTCACTTCAACTCCCTTTCCTTGCTTTATCAAAAGTTCAACAAGTCACCTTTTACAGTGGATATTAGATTTTTGCAAGCAACGGCGCTTTAACTTTATTAAAGTTTGAGTAACTTCAAGTTCACGGCGCACTCTACGAGCATATAATGTCTGTTCATAAAAACATTTTTCTACACTTTATATAAAGGATATTATGCACGAGATTTCATTATCTATGTGAAAGTTAACTACGCGAATTACTTGCTTATCCTAATTTTAAGCTTGAAAAAAGTATGGGAAATTCATTTTTCGTGTGTGGTACTGTTATTTAAACTCAAAGATTAAGAGTATACAAAACTGTACCCAGATGACGGATTGTTTCTTAGAGTCGCACTTAGAAGCAACAGAGGGCAACTCAAGCGATGAATATCAACATCTTGAACCTCGATCAAGCACAGTCAACACTTAAGCTCCCACAACCTCTTTCTCCAAACTTCCACGCTATGCCATTGTAAGGACAATTTACTTTACGTGCACCAGTCTCCCTTCACGTGGATCTTTCGGTACATCAAGACTCGAACACATGATTGACAACAGTGGTCCCGAGTTTGTGATTATGACCGCGGTGCTGCCCGTTGCCTCTTCCAAGAGTTTCAAATGACCAAATATATTTCAAATAAAAAAGGAACAGAAAAAAATTATTTATTATTTAAATACAAATGGATTGTTTTTTGAATTCCTAATATTGCGCGTATATATTTCTATAATACATTAATGGATTGTTTTTCACAAAAAATAGCTTTATTTGTGCATTACATTTTCATTAATTCGAATACAAATTATAAAACAATTGTAATATTCTTTGCTATATTAAACTTTTCATTGAGGAGGCAAGGATTTCAGCAAAATCATGTAGATATTATTAGCTAAAACAACAGCTTCTTTTTTGTTGGTCAGCAAAATATAACCCTCTTTCTCTTTTTCTTAAAAAAAACAGCTTTATAAAGTATTTTATGGATTATAATTAATTAAAAAGTACACACATAGGTTCCTTGATATATCTGGAGTTTTCAGTCTTAAGATATATCTCTCTCATTCTTGGAGGTAACTGAAGAGGAATTGTTCGGTTTAATGGCTTATAACAAAAATTCACTAAATATTTGAAACGTCTGATGCATTTTAAATTTTTCATACTTATAGTATTTAAATTTTACAATTTTAAACTATATATGTATACTTATTTATATATATAAAGAAGAAAAACGACACACTTATTGACTGACTAATCACTATATCCCAGTAAATATTCAACCTACAGACTTGAAATTCGGTAGACATGTTCCTTTTATGGAGTAGAGATCCGCTAAGAACACTTTTTTTGTGAAATTCGAAACGCAAGGGGGTTAAGTGTCGTTATAAATAATTGTCACTATTTTTAAACTACTCGACGAACAATCTTGAAATTGGGTAAGCAGATTCATTTCATAAAGTAGAGATCCGCCATAAAATAAGTTTGATGAAAATTGACCCCCAAGTGACGTTGCGGGGGCTTAGTTATTTCCATTGGTAGTTATTTCAATTTTTAAACTATTAGACACAAAGTCCTTAAATTTAATAAATAGATTCCTTTCATAGAGTAGAAATCAGCTACAAGATGGGTTTTAGGAAAATAGCCCCCCCCCAAGTGGTGTTGTTGAGGGGGATTAAGGGGCGTAAATGATAAATAGTTTCGTTTTTAAACTACTTCACCTACCTGTTTGAAAATTGGTATCCATGTTTCTTTCATGGAATAAATATCCACTACAAAATGGGTTTGGGGAAAATTGACCCCCAAGGGGTGTTGCGAAGGAGTTAAGGGGAGATATAAATAATTATTCCGATTTTATATAGAGTCCTTTCAAAAGGTAGAGATCCACTACAAAATAGGTTTTGTGAAAATCAACCCTGTAGTGGCGTTTCAGGGTGTTAAAGATAATTATCTCCATGTTTAAACTATTGGATGTACAGTCTTGAAATATGATATGTAAATTCCTTTCATGGAGTAAAGATCCGCTATATAATAGAAAATGATTTATAGATCCGCTATATAATAGAAAATGATTTATAGATCCGCTATATAATAGCAAACTTTTTAGACCTACAGTTAAATGTTAAGAATGTGCGATCTATTAATTAGTAATATTTTTGATAAAAGAGACTCTTTTTAATTATTATTATTTGATTTATTAATATTTCAACATTATTAAAATGTCTTTTTGGGTAGTCTACAGGTATCTATTTTTAGAAATATCAACTTAAACTTTATAAAAAGAAACAATTTAGTCACAGATAATAATATTAAACACACACAAAATTATAAGCAGTTCTGCAATAATTGCTTGGATTACAACTATCCAAGTAAATTCATTTTTAAATATATTTTTAAGTTATCTCTCTAATTCTTCCTTTTTAATGTTTAAATATTTTTCTTTGTTTTTTTCTCCTTCTATTTTTTAGTAATTTCAATATGTTTTTGTTTGCTTAGTTTAATTACAATAAAACTATCTAGGTGGCTCCACAAGTTTTTGTTTCTGGTTTCACCAAATTTAAACGTCATTTGGCGTTGATGTTTGACAATGTACTGGTTATAGTTTTTTCTCTTGTGATTTGCATTTTTTCATATAAGTTTTTGCTTTGTTTTTCCTTTTCAAAATTATTTTTTATTTTCATCTCTGTATAAGTATCGTTTCCTTTCATATTTTAATTTTACTTTATTTTATTTTTCTGTCTGTTGCAACTTACACGTGGTTAGTTTTAGGCCTAACGTATCAATATGGCTCTGTTTTACAATTATGTCGAAAATTTCTGCTGTACGGGGAAGGTTGGATCCGTAAGGTATACTAAACCTTAATTTTGCTGGTCCTAATTCAGCAACAACTTTGGAAATTATTAGGTCTCCATTTTAGTCCATTGACTCTTTTGGTTTCTTACATTTTAAAGTTCTAACTCTGTTTCCTGCTCTATGCACACGCTTATTTAATTCTTGTACAATATACTTTTCAACCATTTTTATAGTTATGTTTCTTGAAATCTGGTTTGTATCTTCTAGCTTTGTTAGTGATATAATTTAGTATTGCCGTTTTATTATAGTATGTATTTTTTTTTCATTTTATGATATATATATATATACGTACATGCACAATTACATACATATATATGGGATTGTACATATGTAATCATAATTTATTTTATTTTCTGAAATTATTATCCTTCAAATGCATTTAATCCCGAAATCGCATAATTATAGACAGTGACAAATTATTTTTTATATCACTACACATAGAAAACATTTTAACATGTCTGTGATTTTTATTTAATCTTTTAAAACTCCATTTGTGCTTACTCAGCAAATTAAAAAAAAACTTTAGGTAGAATTTTAACCAATAGTAGACCAATAAAAGAATTTTAAAAAAGTTTGTGACTTGTAACAAGCTGTTATTTCGGACCAAGAGGACGCAGGTTTCAATAAAGCTCTTTAGAAACAAATATTTTAAATTTAATACATTTTAAAATAAGCGTATTCATCAACTCATTTGACTCTAAGTACATTAAATGCTTGTAAAGCGACTTGATTTCGGACTTCAAATATCGTATAATCAAATGGTTCGCAAATTAAGCAGCGAAGTTCGACTTCCATTGAGTCTAACTAACCAGCCTTTACGAGATTCCAATAATTCTCTTCTCCAAGGAAGGGGACAGAATGTCTTCTGTGCGATGCTTCTCCCCTCTTCTATCCCCTTTTCCCATTATTCCAAATCCTGGTTGTCATTCGGATCCTTTGGAATCTTCTAACGCCATTCTTGGTGTCACTCCATCTCATCAGACTCTTCTGGGAATCACTTTAAAAGATGTTGCATGGATGGTCTGGTTCTTTTTTTTTAGCAACCACCAAATCCCCAATATTTAATCTTAAGGAAGTTAACGGTATAATTTACACAAAATACTCTTTATTGAAATATTAAAAACAGTTTATTGACAGTTTCCGCACGAGATTTGTTTTCTCTTTTCTTCTCGATTCAAATTAGTTGCTTTATATTTATAATATAGTCAATATGTGTCTCATGATTTCTTACCATCGTTTGATGATAGAGTCAACATTTGAAGTGGAACACTAATCACCACATTCACAATAATATATCGAAGTATTTTGAATCATCTTTTTAAAATCTATAGTCTCTGTTGAACAAAGACATTTGAGACATTGAGAAAGATAGCGGTATCCTAGTGGGTATGGTCACGAACTCGTGGCGAGTGAGTGGGAGTGAGAAAATATTAACGTCACACTGATTAGCAACCCGAGGGCTTTGGGCGACGGTCCGCGTCATTTTGAACCATGGTCAAGTGACACGGACGACACCTGAGCTGGCACCCCCTCTCTTAACTACCACACCACACCAACGGGAGGATGTTTGAGCTCTCGACATATTTAACGTGCATCCTCCCCTACACGGCGGGTCTTTTGTGGTACTGGGATCGAACTCATGACACGCTAGCCATAATCCGATGCCTAGACCACTCGGCTACCATGGCCACGGACTCGTGGCAGGCATGTGGCCTGTTCCAGTCCCAGTGGCACTGAAAAACCACCGTGTAGAGGGGACTGATGCTCATTAATACAGCTGTGGTCCAATGTTCGCTTGTTGGCTAAGTGGGGTAGTTTGGAGAAGGATTACCTGCACAGGTGTCGTTTTCGTCACTTGGACAAGGTTTAGAAGTACCAGGTGAGTCACCAATAGCTCTCACGTTGCTTTAAAGTGCGACTGTCTCGAGCTTTCAGATCCGTTGGTTATGAGTCCGATTCTTGTCCGATCCGTTGTTATGTCTCCGATGCAAAGTGGATTCCTTGCATTTGGTGTCGTCCTAGACACGTTCGATTAGTGAGAGGTCGGGAATAAATGGTTGACTGAGGAATCATTTACGCATTTTGGAAAAAAAGCGTGAACTGATGCGTTATCCTTTTGGTAAAGGGCTTTGGGCACCTCTTGAAGAAAGAGGAGTGTCACCTACCGCAGTACAATATACATATATCATTTGGTCTTCCTATTTTTTCTAGAACTTTTTTAATTAACATTGCACTGTAAATCATTGAGTGTGTATTAACGTTACCAAAACCGAGGGTTATTGTGACGGACCTCGTAAATTTAATCCATGGTCAAGTGAGGAGAAGGCCACCTGATTTGCAACCCGTCTCTAAACTACTCTACACCATGTTAAAATGTGAAAATTTCGAGATCCACAAAGAATGTTAATGCTGATTAAATTCTAAGTTTTGAAGTAATATTGGTAATTAGTATTGGATTTAAAAATAATAATTCCTCTTTTATGTTAAGAAAACATCGGTTAAAACTCGAATCATAGGTAAATTGCTTTCATAAAATAGCTGGTAATCATATAATATAAATAAAACAATAAATAAGATTTTCTTACATCCATCTGTGTCAAAGAATCTTTTAATAAAACATTAATATAGTTTTTCTACTTGATATTAATTTCTGTTTCATTTTCTTTTAGTATGATCTTTTGGAAATAAATTAAAATACCTTTAAAAAGAAGAAATAAATTATAAAAGTCTCCGCGGAGTTTTCTAAAATTTCATTTAAAAGAATGCCTTTCGTTTTTATTAATTTTTAATCTTTTTTACGTTTAAAAATATTTTGCTGTATTTGAGTCATATTACTTTTCAATTCCACAGTTGGATTATTAGGATTCCTTTAATTTCGAAAACGGAGGATTTTATTAACTGTACAGGAGAAAAATGATACTTTTGTATTTGGAATATCTAGAGAGATGCAATGATATTTCGTATATTAATACCCTGTTTCTACATTTTATTTCTTTGCAACCAGCTAAAAAAAATTCAGAATTCTCTTTAAGAACGGAGCTTTTCTATAAATTTATACTACTATTCACAATCAAAATAAAACTATTCATTTGAAAATAATTTCAAATTAAAATCAGTTTTTATCGTTTTAGATTTCGTATTTTTACCGTTTTAAATTTTAATGTCGATCGAAGTAATATTTGCAGATAAAAATAAAATTGCAGAAACGCATGTTAAATATTAATTAAGAGTGCCTCACAAAAATAAAAGTTTTGAAAGTTCCATTCGCTTTTTTAAAATTCATTACTTTTATTCCCACATCTTAAAGTGATAGGAAAAGTAAAAAGAAACTTTTTCTAGAAAACAAAATCTGCAAAGTCTTACGAAATTTTCAGAAAATAAGATGTCTGTTTGTATTTTGCTTTTCAAAAATGCAATGTGAACACCATTGCTTAAATGAGAATTTCTGGCCAAATCTTTCACAGAATTGTGACACTTTATTCTAGAAATGTACTTCCGGTGACTATTTTATATTTCTTTTACATATTTGAAGAATATATTATTCATATGAGCTTTGATCTCGGAAGTGAGTGAGTGAATATTAACTTTGCACTGTTCAGCTACACGAGGGCTTTTGGCGACGAACCTCGACATTTTGAGTCATGGTCAAGTGACGAGGACGAAACCTGAGCTGGCAACCCCTTCCTTACTACCACACTACACCTAAGGCAGGGCGTTTAAGCTCTCGATAGTTTTAACTTGCATCGCTCCTCTACATGGTGGGTCTCTTTAGCGGTTCTGGGCTCGTACTCAAGACACGCCGGGCACAAATCTTTTACCTTGACTACTAGGCAACCATGGCCACCCCTCTCCTGTGTAGAGGGACTGGTGTTTGTTAAATTTGTCATGGCTCAAAGTACTAACGTTGGCATCATGTGGAAGTTTGTAAATATAATATAAAACTTTTTTATGAAAAATTGTGTATGTTCTTGAAGAGCGTGTACTTTGAATTGAAGAATAATTTATTGGAAAAACTGTGATTTCATATATTATCCTAAATATGTAATGCAACCCATTCTTTTCTAAAATGGGTTATCTTATTGACATATTATCAACTGAACTGTGCTTCATGCTCTCTTTTCCCCTTAAAATAAAAGTTCAGCCAATTTAAGATTTCTCTTTCAAATCTTTGTTTTAACATATTTATAGTATAGAAGATTAGGAAAACTGATGAATGAAAACGTAAAACGAAAATTCATTAATGACTAAAACATGCAGTTGGATAGAGCCAAAGGAGAAAAATAGGCTTTACATTCCTTTACCCCAACTAAAAATTATTTATACCTGCGGAAAAAAGTAAATTTGTTTCAAAATTTAGAGATGAAAAAATAAAGGTTTTTCTTTAATTTAAAAAGCGTTCTACTTCGGCAAAGGGTAATTAATTCTGTTTAAAAATGTTGACATAGAATGAAACCCCTACGAAATTAAAAAAAACTTTTAAAAAGAATGCTGTTACAAATGTATGCTCAAGAGAAAACAATGAAAGATCTTTTCACCTTGGAAAATATGTGGAAACTGCGAGTGAGGGAATGTTATTAACATCGCACTATAAAACAATACAAACTCCATTGATAACGATAGTCAAGTGACGAGGACGACACTTGAGTTGGCATCACTTCTCCTAACTCCTGAATATCGCCAACAGAAGGATATTGAGCCTCGACAGATTTAACGTGTTTCAGCCTCTGTACACGGTGGATCTTTAGTCAGACTAGGAATTGAACTCGTGACTTAACCACTAGGCTATTCCGGTCATCCAGTTTTTTTCTGGATCCGATGCATGAGCGAACATGAAATTATTTCGAAGGATCTGAGTTGAATATATGCTGGATGGAAACTGATGAAAAGTTAGTTTGCTGCTCAGACCTGTTGCTGGTTACAGATAATCGATTTCAGATTTATTATTTAGAAACAGAAATTTTACAATAACAAATGCATTCAATTCAATGAAGATATTTTTTGTCGGATATCTATGCTACCCATTGTATACTGCACCTTTAAAACAGATTTTCCAAAACCAACAGGATGTCTTCACGAATCAAGTTTCTTTTGAGCTTGTGTAGAAGGGATGAACAAAAGTAAATTAGAATATTGTAAAGAAAGCCAGTTTCAAGATTGCAAAAGAAAAATGGAATCAAGAGAACTGTTAGAAGTATAGAGTTAATCCGTGAGCGCAATAATCTAAATATTATTCGTCGTCCTTCACGACGTTTAAACTCATTATAGAAAAGATTAATATCTAATTATTTATGAGCAGTTTTCATTCAAATCTTACACACAGAATTCCTTTTTATTTTTAGTCTAAAAACATTTGTCTTACGCAACTGTGACGCGAAATGTCACTGCCCTTAATCAGAAGATGACTATCGTTATTTTTGGTTCGTTATTGAACGCGTTCCCCGGTGTATTTTCTTCAGACTCCACTAAAATATCGAAAAAGAAAGAGAAAAAACTATAAGGGATCAGAAAACGTGAGTCGAAGTGGATCAACGCCTCCACTCCTTATTGCCCGACATGTCACTATTAGCTTCTTTGAGAAACTTGAGTAATTTTATTTAGGGTCTCTCGAGGGGAGGAGGGATTACTCGTTTCCAAGACAACGGCCATACCGAGACACGATCATCCTCCTTTCGGTTGCATGACAAAGCAAAACTATAGGGTATGAGAAAGACGATTAAATCGCTTCGTTCAGAGCAAGGGATTTGCAGAAACCGAAACAATTTATGGCCCCATTTTTCATATCCTGAATAGGGCAGAAAACACAAGGGTTTCTTTTGTTAACCCGGAAAATCTTGAATGGCTCATTGATTCTCGACGCCCTAGGGGAGCTGTCGTAGGGGTAGGGAGATAATTTTACCATCGGATTTCATTTAAGTTGGTAGTGGTGAATAGTTTGCTACAGATTCCTATGCTTCGTTGTGGTAACGTTTTACACACTTAAGTCTCATTTGTATTTAATAATTAGCATTCGAGCAGTTTAATTTGTCGTTTTCTGCTTTTTATTGTGGTGTCCTTAATGAATTTAAGGAAAATCTTCAATCATAAATATTTTATTTACCCCAATATGCATAATGCTAACTTATAAAAATAATGAGTTAGGATTAATAGCATCACTAGAAGCAACACCTGACTCATTGGTGCTAGACCTTTATTTTTGAAGAGTAATCAAAAAACAAAAGTCATACTTTAACTAGAATCTTACTTTTTACATCCACTCGCAGCTGAAGTAAAGATTTTGCGCACCAACATATTTAACAAGCATCAGGTGCAAAGTGTGCTGGTCTTTGTATATAAAACCTGTTGATTTCGGCATCAAGTCAATTACTTTATTCACCAGAGTACTTCGCTTCCTTGCAATAAATTGGTTGAAATACGCAAAATAATTGAAATACACATTTTCACCCAACTTTTGAAATAAAAAAAATAGAGAGAGCATAATACCAAAAGAATATGTCGTGAGCCCACTGTTGCCTACGAAGCAATCTGGAAATTACCATCTGTTATTGGAAGTGATTGAATTCTCTTCTGAGCATCTTCCTTTAATACCCCTTTGAGGTATTGTAATTTTTGAACACCAGTTAAATTTTGATTCGTAACGGCTGCTAGAAACAGGTCCGAAAAATTTAACCATTCCTCAATAACTCCAGAAAATGTTGGAAGCGACAAGTTAGGAAGTTAAAATTTCAGTTGAATCAGGATTTCTAGTAGGAATTACTTCCATTCTCTTGTTAGTCTTATTTAGATGCGAGATTCGTCTTTCTAACAAAATTAACATTTCCCCTCCCATGTATAGAACAGCTCTTGTTTTTCTAAAATAACCTCAGCCACGATGATCAAAAAGGGTTTTTAATTCTTCCCCTATTGCATCAAACCTATTTCTTCTAATTTTGATCTCAGCGGAATCCAATTCATTAACATCCCCTAACGTTTCTTTAAACGCGTTGGTGATGATTTAATGGCTTTTTTCTGGTTTAAGAACGCTTTATATTCCATATTCAAATTTTAAGCATTACTGATTAGAAAAAATCCACTTATATAAATACTTAAATCAATTAAAAGAAGTAACCCAAGCGCTTTTCATATTCAGAATTCAATCACATTGATTTTACTACTGAAAGGCAAGAACACATAAATAACACTTAATAAATCTCCACAGAAATAAATCACGTTCTCTCTCTCTCATACCATAACAATTATAGAAATAACACAAGCTAAAGCACACACGAAAAGCATTCAACAAAATGAACTGACTCATCTGGCCTAACTATCCGAGAAGAACCAACAGAGTAATCCAAGATGACTAATTCACTCATCGAGCAAACGCCTCCCTCGATTGAACCTCCCCTAAATTCTACATCATACCGAAGGGAGGACTTAAAGCTGGACAGATTTAACATGCATCAGCCCTCTACACGGCGGGTTTTCAGTGGCGTTAGGCCAAGAACTCATTACACACCAGCCACGAGTTCGTGGCCATAACCCCTGGCTACAACGGCCACATGCATTGTACCAATTATTCATTATTTCAGTCTATCTTTTTCTGTGCATTAAAATGATTTAAATCAAAAGTATTAAATAATTGAAATTTTTGATTTAAAGTATTTAGATCAAAAATTCATCAATATATTAAAAGCTCTAACTATATTTATTGAAATAATGTTGCTGAACGTCAGTTTATTGTGCCATACTACAGATGATATAATCTCTATTAAAAGTTAAGATTATTCTCTGTAAGCTTTGGCCGCGGTAGCCTAGTGGTCAAGGTATCGGATCATGGCTGACATGTCATGAGCTCGAGCCCAGTATCACTAAAGCCCCGCCGTGTAGGGAGGCGATGCAGGTAAAATCTAGGGAAGTGATGGAAGCGATGCAGGTTAAATCTGTCGAGAGCTCAAATGTCCTCCAGTTAGTGTGGTGTGGTAGTTAAGACAGGGGTGCCAGCTCAGATGTCATCCTCGTCACTTGGCCAGGGTTCAAAATTACAAGTTCTGTCGCCAAAAGCCCTCGTGTAGCTGATCAGTGTAAAGTTAATATTCTATCACTCTCATTCATTGTAAAAATGCTTTCAAATATAATTTGTTTTGCCTCAAAATTTATATAGAAATTTTTTGTGAGGAAAATTAGATATTACGGAAACTACATTAAAAGAAAAATACGCGTGCTTTGAGAGAAAGCTTTTGAAGCCCACGTAAGCCTCGTTGAAAAGACATCGAGGCTTTTCTTATATGCTAAAAATATTCAAATTGTAATCCATCAAACAATATCATCTGAAACCCTTCGACTTTCACTATCAAAGTCATCTTAGGGTTTCGGTGTTTTTTTAAAAATGAAGAATACAATGCTTTCACTTCAATTTGAGTTTACTTTTTGTTTTGCAATATAAATTTTCTTGGAAAGAGAGAATTCTTTTTCTTGCGATGGAAGATTCTGAAACGATTTTTTGTTTTGTTGAATACATTATATTTACTACATATAAATTATACATATGAATACATATAAATTGCAATTTATATATGCAATTTGTTCGGGGGGAATCTTGCAAATCAATTTTGAAGCTGATATCTTCAACCGATTGAGCTGAAATTTTGTACTCCCATTTAGTTTCAATCACAATGTTGTTTTGAACATTTATATTCCGATATTATAATTAGTTAAAAAAATATTAATTAATAACCTTCAAACGAATAATTGTTTTATCCCTGTAAGCTGTTTATTCCGCTGTGCTTGGCGACGCAAAATGTAGAGAGGATTTTTGTTTGAAGTTTTGATGCTTTTAAAACAGCGATAAATTTTTTTTTTTTATAAACGTCAGACAAAAAATAATTACAGAATCAGGGAGATCATTTATTTCGCCACGATACGGTATAATGTTTTTTACAAAAAAAATGATATTTGTATTTTTTATGACTTTTTTTTTAAATGATTCAAAATCGGTGCGTTTTTATGAAAATGATGTCTAAATTGTTGAGCATGAATTTTTTTCGTTTAAATGAATTGACATTCCATAATAAAACGGATCATGCTTTGCTCTTTTTGAATCAATCTTTTAAAAAATAAAATGCCAAAAACTCCCCCCCCCCCCGATATTTCAAAAAATACTCCAAATTTTAATTAAACACTTAATAACTTCGCCGTTTATGAAGATAATCTCACGAAACTTTTTTTCTTGAATCTAGAACAATATAATTCAATCTGTACGAAGATTGAAAAAATTGCTTAAAAATTACATATTTAAAGAAAAATTGTGTTTTTCGTCTAATGCGCCCTTTAGCAAGGATTTATAAAACTAGACTGTTCGAAATTAATTGGCAAACGACCTTGCAACAATGATGCGTTGAATGAGATGAACAGAATGAGAAACCTGTCCAGCAATAACTAAAAAAATAAAAAATAAATTAAAAGTAAAAAAAATTAAACAAGCTTTTATTTAAACACGCTAAAAAGAATAAAATAAACTTTTCCTTTAAAAAATTTTTTACTATCAACTTTATAACGACATTACACAATTTATATGATATAATAGCTTGTCGCGAGATTTACTTGTGTAGATAGATAAACAAGTAAATTAAACAACTTGATCTGATTGATATTATTTTTAAAAATTTCAAAACTAAGTAAATACGAGAACCTAAATACCACGACAAGCTTTTATATCATATAAATTGTGCAATGACGTTATAAGTTGGTAGTAAAAAAAGTTTTAAAAGAAAAGTTTATTTTATTCTTTTTATAGCACGTTTAAAGAAACATTAGCCTGTTTTTAAAAAAGTTTTTTTTTCTTTACTTTTAATTTATTATTGAAAAATATTCCACCTGACAACATTTTTCTACACGTGGCAACTAGTTTGAAAATGACAGGACTTTTTTTTTCAATTCAGGTTATATACAAATTCTGAATTTTGAGTAAATTTTTAAAGGAAAAAAGGCACTCTCGCCTCTTATGCACGGATCAGCTTATTTTCAGAAATGCAAGGTAACTTGCTTTGTGGCTGCCATTTTGGCAAACTCATCACCACTTTTGGAATAAAATAAATATTTTATTCCAAAAGTGGCGATGAGTTTTCCAAAATGGGAATCGTGTTTTTTGCATCTCATGACGAAAAAAAACTCGTCATGGAATGCAATAAAACACGATTCACACCTAAATTGAATTTAAAGAATCGTTAAATCAGGACTCTGCAAATAGTCAACTCTAGATCTCAGGCAAATAGGGCATCTGCTTTATAAAAATAATAGAACAATTCTTGTTTTCTCTCATAATTAAAATTATACCAAAAAATGTTAATTATATTATTTTTTTCAAAAAATTACCGAACGTATTTCATGATAACCCATTAAGTAATAAAGTTATACATGGACATAGAGTTCTTATTGTAAATTTAGTTAACTTATCGTTATGCAAAATAAAATTCATAAAGTTTTATTTCATGGCAAATGTACTGAAGTGTTGCCTAAACCTGTCGAAAACTCAAACGTCTTCCCGTTGGTGTGGTGTGGTAGTTAGGAGATGGGTGCCAGCTCAGGTGTCGTCCTCGTCACTTGACAATGATTCAAAATTATGAGCTCCGTCGTCAAAAGCCCTCGTATAGCTGAGCAGTGCGACGTTAATTTTCCTTTAATTAATCAACTGGAGTGTTGCCAGATTGCATTATCTTTCATAGATTTGTTTTTAACATTTATTTTTAAAAATCACACACTTTATCACGTTTTGTACTCAAAGAGAAATTCCAATTATCCTTAATGAGCTGTAAAAAACGTTTCTGCGATAAGCAAAATCGAAATTTTAAGGAAGAAGATTCTTGTCAGGAGAAATGCAGCGTAAAGTCAACAAAAAAGTAATTAGAGAAATCATAACCGATTTGTTTTATTATTACGACGAAAGAAAGAAAACGTTAAGTGGAAAAATATAAAATGCGAAAAATCACGATGCAGTTTTCTCAAGAGGATATACTTTCCCTTTTTTTTTTGTAAGTGAAAATTCATCACAGAGGGAAAAATTGCTTCTGTAAAATTAATTGAAGGACTTTTTTTCCGTCAACAACGCTGGAATAAATTTTATCTTAACAAGCCCTGAGTAATACGGTTCTACTCCCTGCGCACTTTTACTCTGTCTGTTATCTCGATTCAAGGCAGGAGAAGTAAACATCACTCGTCGCCTTTTCGAATTCGAAAATGACTACTCTCAAATATTCAAATTCGATTTAGAAAGGGCATCAAAAGAAAAGAGGACAAATTTTGTGCGATGAATCTAGAAATCTTCAAAATTTATATAAAACTTTTGAAAAAATAAACATATTTAAAGGAAGAAATTTTGAAGATTTGATGATTATTAGTAATATTACTTTAGAAGCAAATTTAATTCTGATGAAAGAGCCAGTTATGAATCGTTGCATCGTGTTTTCTTTTGATTTAATATAACTTTAATATTCATAGTCGTTTTAAAACTACAAAAGAGATGAAAAAAATTAGAAAAAATGGATCTCTGTAATGTAAATGAAGTATATCAAAACGAACTTTAATAAGGGAGGAACATTATTATATGTTACATGAGGAAATCAAAGCTTTCTGTGTGTGTGTGCTTAGCTTTATCTCTCTGATCTCATTTTACAATCGAGTTTACAATCTGATAAAACTTGCAGCTTACCTTTTGCAGAAGAATATTTTTAATTTGAGTTTTAACAGAAAAATCATACAAGCGAATTAAAATCTTCATTTTCATTGAAAAGCATAGAAATATCTTAAAATTGAACTTAATCCGGCACTTCATTCGTGAAAAAAACGAACTTACCTTCAAGCGCAGGGTATCCCATACCCAAAGGGGTTTACATTCAATTTTTACCGTAAAAATATGCATACAAAGGGGGGGGGGAGTAGGAAGAAATACAATTACACTGTTCTTTTTTTAGGGCATTCAGTACATTGCTTATACACTCATTTAGTCTTCGTTGCGTGAGGGAATATTAACGTCGCACTGTTCAGCTTCACGTTGTCTTCGTCGCGAGTGAGTGGATGTTGTCAAAGAATCTTAATTTTTTTTTTAAAATTTCGTAGAATCGTTGCTTGCTGGATGCTACATTCTTTATATTCTTCTGTAAATCGAAATCCAAACTACTTCAAAAATCAGCGTCTGGTTCGATGTTTAGTAGGTGGTTTCTGACTATTTAACAAAATAATTTGCGCATTTATTGTCGCAGCGTTCAACAACACAAAATATATTGTCATAGGCTAACCATTACATTTTCCAGCCATTGACTATGATTTGGTCATTTTATCAAGGACGAAAATTGCCCCCTCAGTTAAGTTATCTAGATAAATTTCTATACAGGAATCATACTAGCTATTATACTCTTCGTCATTCGATTGTTCCTCATCATCCCCGTAAAGAGTCTTTCTTCATCCGAAAATACTGTTTACTATATCTATTAAATTACTTAAATGTCACATTTCTTCATCATAGCTACAATAATGCGTCATTGCATAAGAAAGATTTTAAAGCGTGATCACATGCATTTAGAAATGTAACGGCGATTCACACAAGGGTATGACATACTTGAGAAGAGTTGGTATCCAAAAATATACATTTAGAAATCTCATATAAGCTTAAGTCCCTCAAAGGGTATAATCTTAAAATCAGCTACATTTTCCACAAATGGTTTGGCTGGAGTCTTGAAAAAAGTTAGGCGGAGGGTAAGACATACCTTACGCGTGAAGTGCCAGGTTGTGAGTGTACCCTAGATGTGTGTATGTGATGGTTATATTATGTATAATTACTTTTCTATTGAAAAATTGAAATGATTCCATAAAAATGCTGTTAAACCTTAGGATTATTTTTATTTTAGGTCATTTTTTACGATTACATTTTCTATATTTTTATTAGAACGTTTAAACAACAACATATATCTCGCTCTCCATCGTATACCAATCAGGGGCGTGTAAAAGAGATTTTCCATACATTACATAACCTCAGTTTTATTAACTATTATTGAGATAAAATATACTAGAGTCAACTTTAAATTTTGTGGGAGTGGTATCCAAGTAGTTATGATCAGGAACTCGTAGCCGGCGTGTCACGGGTTTTAGCTCTAGTGTGACTGAAGACCCGACGTTTAGAGGTGTTGATGCACATTTAATCTGTCAAGGCTCATAGTCCTTCAGTTGGCATGGTGTGGTAGTTCAGTGCCAGCTAAGGGGTCGTCCTCTTTTCTTAACTGGAACTGGCGATGGAACTATTACTAGTTCCATCGGCAATAAGCATTAAATAGGTCGACTTTAATACAAAATCAATCTAAAAATAAGTAGTGGGTTGGTAAAAAAAATAAAAAAAGTAGCGCACTTTTAGGAGAACAGAATTATTAAAAACATAGCAAAGGCAACATTATTACGAGTATCAGGCTTCCCATCATTGATTATTGTTGCTTTTATTCCCTTCTATCATGTAAACTAAACACGCGCCTTGTACATATTGAATACCTTCTACACTGGTAAAAATCTATATTAAATCATCTTAAGAACCCGAAGATGAAAAAATATTCTTAACGAGACAAAACATTTCATTCTCTTTTTAAAAAAAACAGAACACGTCGCGTACATTAACAGGATCGATGGCGACCCCAAAGCCGTTGATAAGCACTCAACCGATACATTCGGTAGTCATAATTCCTTCTTGTCTGTCCTGTCTTATCGATGAAGGGGTTGGCAACCCCCCATTTCTGGAGTACTCTGGATCAACCGCTAATCCTCCAAGCATTCTTCTCAATAAGATATTGACTCGGAGAGAGCCCTCCTAATGGGAAATGACGGAATCCTTTTATCGTAAATCTTTCATTGAGAACCCACAAGTGATCCGGAACGATGATCACTTTCTCTTTAGAAGTGAGTCATGAATCAGACTTGTCCCCCCCCCCTTCAGGAGCGATTAAAAATCTAATGTTCTCTCAAAGTATGGTTTTATAAGTGGTGAATGATGTTTTTTTTAACCCGAAAGGCAGATAGTCACGGAATTTGGGTACGGAATGTACTTGAGGAAATTAAAAAAAAAAATGTACATACAGTAAAATGCGTTTAACGCGAAAACGCTTAAGACGAAATATCGGTTAACTCGAAATAATACAACGGTTCCGTCAAACTTCTGTGTATTTTCAAGTATTTTGTCCCCTTTTAACATAAGACGAAAATCGTTTGACACCAAAAAAAAAAAAGATTTCCCTTCTAGGAATGAACTAAATACAGAAAACACTAGCCACGCAGTCTAGATTTTAGATAGACGTGAAATGAAAGAGAGGTCGTTTCACATGTTTAGTACAGTGGAGGCTAATTTGGCTTTGAAATATCCTCGGAATAATCTATCACACGAGGCAACTTTGCTTATCTAAACTCCTTTCACTCTCTATCCCTACAAAGCCCTTCACAAAAACATCTCATCTGTCAACAGTTGACTTTGAAATTCGGTAACGTGTATATCGCTGTGTGAATAAACATCAATGAGTTTGGTTCGCATTATTATTTTCTATTTTAGAACAATTTTTTGCAAACACAACGACAAAAAGCTCATGGGGAAAGAAAGCTTTTATTTTGCTTAAAATGAAGATGGAGATTCTGAAGGCTGTCGATCAAAAGCAGAAGACGAAAACAGATATCTGTAAAGATTTTGGCTTTGCTAATTCTACTTTATTAATAAAAATTAAAAAAAGAGAGAAAATTACGGAAATTTTTAAAGGGTTTTTATTAAATACGTGCATATACACATATCTATATAAATAAAATGACTTAATTTTGTTTAATGTATGTTTTTTGCAATATCCTTTAACACAAAAAATATTTCATTCTTCTCTGTTTCGTGTTAAACAATTTTGACAGTATTCTTATGCGTGTGTATATATAATGATTCAATTAAACTTTCTCTTGGAGGATTTTAATTCATAATGGCACTGAACCTGCCAAGACTTAACCCGATAATTAGTTTTCACTTTATTCGTCTAACGGGAAATAACCGCAATTTTATCTCCCCAAAATTGATTAACTAGAGGTATTAATGCAGGATCTCCCGAGTATTTGGCGCAATTAGACAAGCTTTTACCGGAAATCATATACTTCTAATTGCTTCCAGGAGACCAAAATTTGAGATCTCGGGAGCTAACAAAGAATGCTTTTTTGAACGTCCTAAGCCGCGCTAGGGGTACTTCTTGTTTCATGTTTGTGATTGTCAATATATGGGCAGCTAAAATTATGAGAAAACTCCTCGTCCTTTCCACGACAACAACAACAAAATAATATTATTTTAATACGAAAATGCTTTAAGTCAAGTAAAATATTAAATCATATATTATTTTTAAAATGTCTGCTGAGTGACGATTTACACTAAAAAAAAAGAAAATTAAATAAAGGAAATGCCCCAAATAGAATGTATTAATAATTCGAAAAACCTCTTATAACAGGCAATGAACTGTGACATCCAGAAAATCATAGGACTGGATTACAAAAAGAATAACACCGGAGTTTGATTCTATGTGACGCCTAGTTATGAGACCATTTCAAAAGTAATCAAGCTTCTCATTGAGGTGTTGCTATTTAAAATAGCTCTTGTGAACTTAATTGACTTTCTTGTCAACTGACTCTCCTTAAAGAATTCCATGCTTCCTCTATTTTTTCTGTGCAAAACATCATACGAGATCATTGGCGATATGTTGTTGAACACGTTTGGACCTAAAATTTCATTAGGACATGGCATCTTATTGAACAAAATTCGTTGCAATGTCCTGAACACAATTAACAGCATATTTCCACCCGGTCTGAATCTGTACCAGTTTCTGTAAAGTGCAGTACAGGCTTAGAGAAATGTATTTTTCTTCCTTTATTAATGTGGTTAGATCAAAAACGAGTTGATACAATTTTGAATTGCTTTTTATATTTCTTAAATTTTGCATTTTTCTATGCAAAGAAGCACTTATTGAGTATTTTTTAACTATTTTTTAAAGTAATTTCTTGATCCGCATCTCCTTTGTAGTCCATATACAATAATTGATGGCAATCCGCCTCCTCGCTTTATGTTCCATAATGCTATTTATATAAAAATAATTATTACCACCCAGTATAAATTATTTTACTTACAAAGTCCTATTTAAAAAATATAAAGATTTTCCTTTGAGTATAAGCATTACTATGCTTGTAGCGCGAATAATCTGCCATGCAAATTAATACTGCAGTGTTCTTCATAAAAGTGCATAAATAAAAATGTCCGTGGACAGTTTTAACAATGTTCATCATTTGAAGAGGGCTGTTGATTGATTGTTCATTAACGTTGCGCATTGGCAACAGAACTCGAATGAATAAGTGGCGCCTCGCAGTGTAGATGTCGAGGCTCAATCTCCTCCCGTTGCATGGTGTGGTAGTTAGGAGAGGCTGGTGCCAACTCAGGGGTTCTCGTCATTTGGCCAACGGTCAAAATTACGATAGCCCTCGTGTTGCTTTAGAGTGTGACGTTCATGGAAAGGCAGGCCACGACTATGACTCTGTCTATCGCGGCTCATTCAGAGAATAAAACATGAATAAATAGCTAATAGTATCCTCTATCCGTACATCGGAGCAACACGACAACAATTAGCGATTGATCTCATTATTTTTATTTACATTCAATCTTATAGGGTGACATCTGAGGTAGTCCAAACTTCCACTCCACGCCAGTATGAAGACTTTGAGAGAGCTTTTACAGATTTAAAGTACTCTACTCGACGGGGGTTTTGTAGATTCTAGCATCTAACCCACTATTGGACACAAACAATAGAGAATACTATCATGAATGCTCGGAGACCGTAGTCACCTAAGGTTAATGTTGAAAGTTATCGAATTTTTAAGCATCGAATTTTTATGGCATGTACTTTTGAAATAAATTAAATACCTAACTGGTTTAAAGTTTAGGAAGAGTCAGCCTGGCTCTTCAAGCTGCACTTTTTGAATTGCAGTGGTTGCATTGAGACAGAATCATTATCAGCTTCTTCCAAATGACATTAGATGGAAAATGACTCTCTTGATTCCATCCTTCTGAGGCAACGGATTCATTTATTAGGAAAGAGATTTACTTTATTTCCACAGATTAATTCTTCCTCAAACATGCACTGCAATCTTTAAAAGAAGAACCTTTTTTATTTATATTTGTGGTTTAATAGGTGCATAATTTTTTTGTTTTATGTTTATGATACATAATTTCTGATCAAGTGTGAAAACGTTTCGCCCTTTTTGTAAGTATAAATTTTCTACTTAATCTTGCTAAGAATCACACCGCTGAAAACGTTAGTCATTGTCTCAAAAAATTAATCTTATAACTAATAGTTTTATAACTAACGAACATTATTTGATTTTACTTAAAATTTTTGTGTATATTAACATTTTTAGTCTGTAAAGATATAAAATATTCTCTATTTTCTTTATTAGTATATATGTCTCTAACCATAAAATTACATATGGTACATATTTTGATGGCATTTTTTATGAGATTAATATAGTTATTTCTTTTTCATAAGTTATTTATTACATTTATTACAATCACACCAATAAAAAAGTTATGATAATTTTTGAAAATTTTCTTTAAGCATTAATGAATCCAGAATAGTTTTTCAAAATTTTAAAGGAAAAACTCGAAAGAAAAATTAAACAGTGCACTCATCGTTTTTTTTTCCTTTGCTCTGATTTTTTTTATTTGTTCCGTCTAGGGCCCCATTATACTTTTAACTAGTTTCACTTCCTACCGATAATAATTATAAATAATAAAAATAAAATTATTTTATGAGCTTATTCGTTTTTTCTTTTAAAAAAATCTCAGCGGACTATGATTTTGAAATATTTAATTACATTTACTTCGCATTAATTGCTGTTTAAAATATTCAACGATTTCCATTTTATGTAAATATATTGTTTCTTAAGACTTTCTGATGCATTTCTTATCTCATAAGCGTTGAAAGATTTTCCAATAAATTCAAAAGGAGTTCCTTTCACATCGAAAACAAAGGAGACAATGTTTTATAGATTTGTTAAAATTTCAATCCTTTCAGGAACTCTATTCATAATTTGTTAGTTTTCATGCATGGCTTTTCAAACTGAACAAATGCGATTTGTTCATGCAATCCGCTCGAATGCGATTCTATTCATCGCAAAGAATAACATTAAAATCAGACGAACTGACGGGAATCCAAAACGCAACATTGATTGGTTACATCAATTTATGGAAGAGTGTTGGTTGAGTAAACTCCAATAAAAGGGTCTGCTTGAAGGAAACTGATGAGGAATTCTGATGAATAAAAATTAAATTACGAAAGACAGAGGTTGAACATTTGACTGTTGGCCTAGGATATTTCAGGCATGAAGTTTCGTTTGTAATCAAAGTTTTGAGTTGTTACTTGACTGATAAATCTGACTTTTTTCGTGATATACCCTTTGTAGTCAAATAGACTGTGTTCAATCAGGCACCTTCTATCGTTTCGAGTTGTAAATCGTGGACGAAGAGGTAGTCTGGCATAAACCTCCTAATGTTCTGCTGAGGAACCTTCAATACGCTATGGAGGGAAAGTCCTTTTTCCAGCTACTATTGCAATTAATATACATCTCTTCAAGCATCATTTGAAAAGCTTATATGTGTCATCAGCCGTCTCTAATTGAGATTGTAAGTCTATTCACACTTATCAGCCGTAGCCAAGTGTATCAATAGTCATGAATTTGGAGTGTGGGTTTTTGTTAGACTCTAAATAGAGGGTATAATTTTTAGTTCCACCTTGTGCTACAATCTTGTTTAACATTTTCGAGTCACCTTCAAAACAGAAACTCTTGTACTCAAGTGACAATTTCACAACCTATGTTGTATCTTCAACAATTGAGCCAAAGAGTAATTATCCGTAAGACCATTTGTTAGACGGGTAAATAGAACATTCACCTTGAACGAAAACATCGTAGGCTGACAAGTCCATGTTAACACCACGATATTCTAGCCAGAGAAACATGTTGTTTTATTGAAACGCCACACGTTGTTTTATTGAAGTTTTTACGGCTATCTAAACACGCCCAGACATGAGCGCACACAAACACACATAAATATATTCAAAAACGTCTCATACATTCCGAATGCAGTTTTCATAGCGCTACGAGTAATATTCGAACAAAATAAGTGTATGATCTGAAAATTCGATGTGGAAGGCTTGTGGAAGGTTAGATGGAAGGTTTATTTTAAGCTGTAGGGGAAGTTCTCAGGAACTTAATTTTTTTTTTTTGCTTCTGCAGAATGAAAGCTGTAAAATTTTAAATAAATATATATCTATTTTAAATTATTAGGTATGTTGCGATAAAGTCGTTTGCAATGGACATAGAAATATCTTAAGATTTCAAAACTATTTATTGAAGTTTAATACTCGTTCAGAGATATCATTCAAGGAATAAAAGGATGAAGTATTCATAATATTTTATCTATTAAAATCTATTAATGCTGGTACATTTAAATCTAAAAGTGAATTAGTGCATATTTCAATGTAATGAATTGAACATTTGAATATTTATTTGACGTATCGAACGCTGCCTTGCTGCATATTTTAGATTAGCTTAACATCACCGCTCACCTCAGCTAATAGATGACATAGAGTAAGTAGAATAGGGCCTCAAAAATGAACGAGTAAGACTAATCCACATCAAGGGAGTAGGCAACGAACGGTTAAATGTCTATCAAAGAACTTTGATAAAGGGTGAAAAAGTTATTGATTAGCCACATCTGCTACCTTATATTTATATGAATGTGTCTTTACAATGCTCAAGATAAATAAGCAAAGTATTAAATAACCACGCAGCTTATATATTGTGATTTACGTCCGAGTGTAGTTTATATTTTATTTTTATATTCATACTCTACCATTAGTGACAGATCTAGATATTATTTACCACAGTTAACACTTTCACGCCGGTTGTGTCATATATATGTACCAGTCTCAAACACCTTATCGGGTGGTAGGCCGTTCAATGCACTTTTTCGTGGGGACGACCATTCCTGTAGAACAAGTAGGAAACGCGATTCATTATTGCATCTCCCGGGTATCGATGACACAAGGGATAGATGCCAATGTGACAAACCCGTCTCTGCAATGTTTTCCGTTGATTGGTCCGTCGTCACGAAAAGGTTAAAAAGGACCTCATTTGATTGACTCGTCCTGAATAATGAGCCTATCATGTACAGGCGCCGATGTACATTTGTCAGAGCTCAAAGCCTCAACGTTAGCGTGGTAAGAAGAAATGGAGACTGCAGTGTGCAAGCTGAGAGGTTGTCTTGACTAATGTTTAAAATTGCAGGGTTTGTTGCAAACATTATTCGAAATATTTCTAATACTACGATAATATTAATCACTTATTCAATCAGTCTAGCTTTCACTACGTGAGAGTGCATAGGATCTAGTCAAGTAAGTGTTTATGAAAGTTACACTCAAAAAGCTATTGGTGACAGACCCGGTAACTTTGAGCTATATAATCAAAAAACCAGGACGATACTTGAGCTGGCACAACCCCTCTCCTAATTACCACATCAATCCAATGAGGAGTATTGAGCATCTGCAGATTTAACTTGCATTAGCCTTTTCGATACAGTGGGGCATCAGTGGCATTGGGACTCGTGTCCGTGACACTCTGGTCACGAATTGTGATCATAACTACTAGGCTACACTGGTGTAGGATGTAGTTGAGAGAGAGAATGTTTGATTTATTAAAATCCTCTACGCACATCTCATCCTCTTATCGCCTACAACTTTCGATGGAATTAGAAGTCCGAAAATTTTGAGTAACAATCGCAATGTCAAGATATTTAATTTCATATTCAGTTCAATCAAATTCTCACAGTAAACATTATTTCAGATGAATTTTTTTTTCAAAATACGTCTGTATGATTCATTATTTCAAATGTTGCAGAAAATAAATTTAATATGTTGTTCTGCATTTCAAGCAACCCTTGGTCCACAATCATAATTTCAACATAAAAAGAAATTATCTTCTGTAAGTTATATTTTCACATCATTCTGAAGAAATATCGTATCTTCTAAAAATGAATTTTAAAAAATGTCATTTTCCTATATGAATTCTGCTTTGATTTCATTTTCTAGGAGGTAATAGTTCCATACGTTTCGAATTCATTATAAATCCCGAATACAAATGGATTTTCTATTTAAAACATTAAAAGAAAAGAAATGTTACCACATCGTACTATGCATAATGTATTTCTTTATGTTTAACTTTCATTTTTAAAAAAGTCTTAGAATATTTCATGTCTTTAAACCGAATAATTTCTTACTATTGCTAAAGGCTAATCTTTAATATTACTTGAATGCCCATGGAACTAGTCTCAACGAAAGAGAATGAATATTTTGTGGAGTTGGAATCCTCTTGACGGCATTTGGTATGAGGAGTAATGGTTTGACTATCAAGGGACTGAAGGGCTGTACCTTGTTGCTCCTTAGATAGTAGAGTTCAAATGAAATTTCTCCTCCGTACTCGTTTTTAGACGATTTCTACTTTTTTCATTGCTAGTTCCTACGTGAGAGTGAAGGACTCGCATGTGTGGAATGTCTTTTTGCTGGGGACTGTTCTGAGCGAAACGTAGAGAATATTGCATTTCCTGCCACTATCGGAATTGATAGTGCATACCACTTTTGTGCTGAGGATCGTTTAGAAATTTCTTCATTGATGTCATCGAAAATCTCTATTTCACATGGGGGGACATTTGACGCATGCGCCGTAGCAGATTATATCACTATTTGAGATTTAGGGTGGTCGAGATAGCCTAGTGACCACTGTCACGAGCTCGTGCTCAGCATGCCATGAGTTCAAGCCCTAGCGCCAGTGAAAACCCGCAGTGTAGAGGAGCTGATGCACATTAAATCTATCGTGGTACGATGTCCTCTTGTTGGCTTAGTGAGGCAGTTTGGAGAGAAAGATCCCAGCTCAGGCTACATGACTGAGGTTTAACCATTTCTCTGTTTTGCCCGACCACCACTCGGGCACTTGAAATGGAACTTCCCTGTTTTTCCCAAGCTCAGCTTGGGCAACACTTTTTACTTCTCTAATCCTCTGATTTGACTGTATTTTTTGTTCGTTTACTGTGCAATGTTTTTAGCAGATGTCTGTAATAGTCGAGTAAAGTTAGGATTACAAAAAAAATGTCTAAACTGGTTTTAAGGTTAGGTTTTACTGCATTCTTTTAGACTAAGCAAGGCGAGAATTTTCTCTTTACTAGATCGGTGAACCGCAAACTACGAACACTATTTCTTTAAAATTTGGAGCTTTATCTTAACCTAATAGTTTCACATAATTACTCTTAACCTTCATTTAAACACATAAAACACTTATACACAAAAAATATTGATAAAAACTTTAGCTAGAAATCATCAAGTTTGTAAATAATATCTATTTTTTTTTCTTCTCAGTTTTAAATAGGGGCAGTTTATGAAGTTTAAGTTTTTGTTGTGTGACTTCAAAATACTGTAATGTTGTACTATAATGTAGTTTGGTACATGAAAATATTCAGTTTTTTCTGCAGTACTGGCATTCAGAACATTTGTATTCTGAATACTCATTATGGTACAGCTGAAGGCTGGATTTTAGATTTATCGTTTTCAGTCTCGTATTCCATATCTTTGAAAACAAAGTGAAACGCTTCAAAGTTACATAAACTATGTGTAAAAATAAATAGTGTGGTCTTGAAAACGATCATAGTTAAGTAACTATGAGTGAACTCAAAACATAAGCAAAAAGAAATAACTTTAGTAAGGAAAATTGCAGTTAATTGCCATTTTACACTAAACAAAAATATTTTTAATTAATTCAGTTTCGAATTGCAAAAATGGTTTAAAATGAAACCAAAACGAAATTCTACTCAGAAAGCATCAATTATCTTAAAAACTCTTTGGTTTTCTGATTTGAAATTTTGGGGCAAGCTTTCCAAAAGTATGAGCCATAGGAAAATGCAAGAAAACAAATGTTCAATTGTTATGTTATTTTTAGGATATTTTATGTCTTAATTGAGGGTATATTCAGCCTCAAAGTGCTAGATTGTTCTATAATCCAAGTGCGAGAGCGATATTAACGTCGCACTATAAGGCAACACGAGGACTATTTGTGATGGATTTTTAATTTTGAACATCGGTCACGTGTAGAGGGTTACACTTAAGCTGGCATACCTTCTCCGGACTCCCCTGGGAAAACTTTGAGCTTAACAAATGACAAAACATGCGACAACCGGGTTCTGGAAACAAAATGCTTGTTGTGTGTGATGTGGAAATTAGAAAAATAAAATCCCATACATTTTAGCCCGTTTTTTTAACTTTGCGAAATCACACGACTGCTGATTATCTTTAAAAAAGTGCATCAAAACAACCAACTGGATTATGAATAAATGTTAAAACGCTATGAGAAATTTTAATTTAGTTCTGATATCTTTCCTGACATTTTTCAATTACTTAAAGAAGTGTACTTCATTCCAACTTAAATATTTTCCCATTAGAATCTAGAATCAATATTTTTACGAGATGACTTTATAAAAATTAAATATCTATTAAGTTGAAGAATGTGTCTGGAAAGATAGTTCAACCTGTTCGAATGTAACATTTAATTATGCTCAGTAAATTTTTCTCCATCAGATTTTTAAGAATATTATGTTATCCACTGAGTCCCCTCCATCAATAGTTTCGGTGTTTTTCGTTTTAATAAAATATAACTTCACGAATAAGTACTAATCCCAGAGTTAAACACAGAGATTTCGGAATGTTTCATTTATTAAAAAATATTGAGTTGGAGTCTGATAAAGAACAAACTTTTCTTTATTTAAAGCTTCACATTAAGTATAAATCTAACATATAGGAATTTCAATCGTAGTTTTGCATTGCGTGAGAATAATGATGAACCTTAAGCATCATCCCATTTTCAGAAAACTTTATAAACATGGCTAAGGGAAAATATGAGTAAACTTCACCATTTTTGGCTATTCACTCTAGTGTTGTTTTACTTTTTTGGTGCATATTTGAAATGGCTATATGTACATAGAAAGCTTTTTTGGCTTTTTTGTATATAGAAAGGAATTCTCCACAGTATAAAGTATTTAACAATTTTTAACCCTGTCATTCCTAATTTCGTTCTGTGAACGAAGAACTGTCTCTTGTGGTGCAAAATTGTGCTGAGGGACTTTTCGAGGAAAAAGACTGTATTTCAAACCATTACATAAATCTGTACATCAAGTGCTCTAAAAATGACCGACGATTTGAAACCTCAATTAAAAAAGAACAGAAAGTGATAGAAAAAATGTACGGCTTGCTGCATTCTGCTTTGATTACGAAGGAATTTATTATCTCCAAGTTCCAAAATTAGTTATAAAGTTCATCTACTGATGATGCTTCAGAGTAGGACTAGCTGTGAAATAAGTTTTATATTCGTTTCGTTAAACACATCTGCATTTTGGTGTTTATTTTGGAAAGAGTTTAATCGCTGGGTCACACCGGTAAAAAATTAGAAAATTCAAATGTTCAAAATTAGTTACACAGTTCGTCCAAGGATGGCGTTTTCGACTGGGAAAAGTTGTAAAAAATGTTTTATGTTTGTTTCGTCATACACGCCAGCATTCTGACATAAAACTTTTTTTTGCAATTTTTTTTTTTATTTTTACTTTCTGATATGCCATCTGTTGTACTTTTTAACTTACCTTGAAACGGTGAGAATAAATTCCCTGATTACCAAAACGAATACAGCAAACCGTACATTTTTATCATTTACAGTTTTTTTAAATTGATTTTTCAAATCATTAGTCATTTTTGAAACACTTGATACGTTCTTTGTTGTATTCAGTTCCTTCAGAAAAAGTTTCTATTGTCAATGTATACTTGAGACGATGGAGAGCGTAGTAGCGAGTTGTCATGATCGCAAACCAGTCGAGTGGTGGATTCAAGTTTTGCTTCCACTGAGAAGCTGAGGCACTCTAAATATCTGGATACCTCATGTTGCCTGAACTGACCTGGTGGTTTACATGTCTTCCTGGTCCCTTGACTGAACAAGTTCGGAATTACGAGGTCAGTTACCAGTTGTTTTAGGGACCTTAATAAAACGAATAAATCGAGATAGTTTACGTATGGTTATTTTACGTCATCTGACGCGATTTATTTGTGTCTCAGCGGGACTATTTAAAGTAATTCACACGTTGGAAAAAATCAACCTATCTGAAAGATGCTGTTAGTCCATTGATTAAATTTCATAGCAATTTCTTACCGTTACTGTGCTTTATAGCAGAACTGAAATGGCACATAAACTTTTATAAACGAAGGTAATTATAAGTCGTACCGTATATATAATATTCCTGAATATGGAGAGAGACAGTCTTTAAGTTAAGAGTCGGATTAGTTCTAATCACTATGCAAATATTTTAAATAATAAACATGTATTTAAATTTAATTTTCAACTTGCATTTTGAATTATTTTAAGGTTAATATAATAATTCCTCCAAAATTCAAAGGAATTCTTTGTAAAGACTTATATTCTACAGTTTTGATGCGCATGCATTTTAAAGCTGGTACATGCATGAGTTTCCAGATTATATTGAGACTAGACATAGCGACCAATAAGAGAATCCCTCTATCATGTTACACAATAAAACACTCACAAATGATCTAGTGAGCCTTCACGTTCTCTCCTATCTGCCTCCCAAACGTTAGGACATTGAGACTCTTCAGGTTTAACGTGCATTGGCCTCCTACGAGAGGAGTCTTCAGGAGCACCTGGACATGAATCTGCAACACTTTGGCCACGAGTGTGCCACCATATAACCGTGGCATTCCCTTGTAAAATTTGAAGAACAAAAGGGAAAGACATCTAAAACTTCTGAAATTTTCACTTCCTACTCATAAAATTTCAGACGATAAAACAAATCTCGCAAGAAAATAAAAGCAAAACCGTTCAACGTGAAAAATAAAACCTTTTTTCCTGTGTAAAATGAGAGGGAAATAGCGCAATTTCCTTAAAAAAAGAACTCTTTCACCCCTCACCTAGAGAAGGTACGACTTGCCATTTTCCCGACAATTGCCTTAACCGTTCCCGTGGGATGTTAATACAATGAACGGAGAGCGAAAGAAAATAAAGGAAGGGACGGGGGGTCTTTTACGTGGGTGGTCATTTCGGTATTGTTTTTCGTTCGCTAAAAATAAAAAAAAATAAAAAGGAGCTCAAGGTTCGCAATGACGTCAAACCGTGAGGAATCGGGATCCCTCAGGAAATGAAGTCTTAAACGAAATGAGAAGTAAAAGTGAAGAATCCGTTTAAGATATATTGTTATTAAAAAAAAATGCTTTCACTTGTTGATTTCGATAGAAAATTATATCCGGAATATGCCCTGAAAAGCGATCCTGTATTTCATTTGTGATATGAAATATTTTTTTTAACTTGTGTTTTGCTTCTATCAATGGAAGAACCAATCAATAGAAACACATTATTGGCTTACGAAATTCCATCCATTGAAAAGGCACTGTGAGGGATTCATTTTCCTTCGTTATTATTATTTTTGCTTACTATAGTTAGAAGCTAATTAAACAATGCTCAGAATTTTCAAGCATTTTACGATTGTTTTCCGGTTTATTTATTCAGCCGTAGATTGTTTCGTTATGCTAATAGACTTGTGGAAATCAGTAAGAAAACTCTAAACTCAAAAACTTTCCCAGATTCCTAGCAATTTTATGTGAATTTTTTTGCACGTGCATATGATTTAAGGATATTCTCATTCCAAAACAATAAAAGCAGGTACTTGAAAATATAATTTTAAATTAGGAATTGGATATTTAGAAAAGGTAAAAAAAAAAGCACAAACGAAATATATTTATTTATCGATAAGAATGTTTATGCATTCTTTCTTACTAATGGCCGCTGAGTGGTCTCTTTTGTAAACTCGTGGTTGGCGTAATTTCTGTTGAGGGGGTCAGAGGGTGTGGATTGCTCCCCATCGCATTTGATTTTTTAGATTGATTATAATGCTACTATAGCACGTTTAGTGTAGCTGTATATAATACGTTAAATAATTAGCTGTAAATCATTTTATTAATTAATGCTAATTATTTTTAAATAGTTTATTTTTTGCTGTTTTTTGTTTGTTCTCAACAATCTATTTAATCATAAAAATATAAATGGAGACGTATTAGGGTATGATGTGAGAATGGTGGACTCGAATCTGAAAAATTACTGTGTGTGCCACTGCCACCTCAGGTGTCGTCCTCGTCATTTGATCGAGGTCCGTCGTCAATAGCCCATGTAATGATTTTTAGTTCGACATCAATAAAAAGCTCACTCCCTCTCGAATTAGCTTGTTCGACTATTCACACGTTCGTGAAAGTTAATGGAAAACATTGGGGAGTTACGTCGAAAAGAAAAATTGCAGTGAATAGAATAAACAAAAAACGAAGAAGCATACACAACATTTTAATGGAAACAAAAAATTTGAAAGTTTGGAGAGTAAATAAAAAATAAATGGCTTTGGAAGGGTATTACTTTCCAATTATTCATTGTAGTAAATAATTGAGAGTTGTGATATTTCCGAAGCGAATTCCTTTTCCTTTTCTTATCACACACAGTCATGTTTTAAACCTTATAAAACTTATTCTGTAAAAACTCATAAAAATGAAAAGAAAAAAACCTGGCTTTTTTACTAATCGTACTTTTTCTATTCCGTCCTCTTTATTAACACCGCATTCACACTGTGAGGACGCCATCTTCTAATCTGAGAATGTTCTTTGATTTCTCAACGAATCGGAGAACTCTTGCAGAGGAATCAAAGGCATTTTTTTTTAAATAAAAAATGTTCTACGTGGCGCTATATTTAGAACGCGGAAGGGATGAAGTTGTAAAATGTTGTTGATGCAATAACTGACAACCGCGTCGAACAGCCCCGAGCAATTTCACTCTATCTCCTTACTCGGAAAAATGGTGTTATTTAACCATTTCAAATTTTGTCGTTTCTACTTTCTAGTTCCATGGGGTGAGAAATTCAGTTTTTATTTCAAATGTTTCGAATCAAAAAGTAGAGAGACAAAAATCGATGCTTTCGTATTATTTCAATATATGAATTCGGACATTTATGTAGCAGCAAGCATTATATATTCGAAACTTTATTAATTCGTTTTAATTTATCATCTCATATAGCACACGATAAATATTTACACACTTGGTTTTTAGAAAGATTTTTCCGTGGCGGTTGCAGCCTGGTGATTATGGAGTTCAGGGATCGAGGCCAGTGTGTCATGAGCTCGAGCCACATGCTTAGAGGGGTTTATGCACGTTAAATCTGTCAATGCTCAAAATCCGGCTGTGCCACTGGTTCGCCATCCCTAGACTAGACTTTCAGTAATGAAATTTCGTATGCATGTGCAGATTTATTTGTGGAGAAAGTGAGTCAGTTAGGTGGAATTGGTGGTAAATTCAGTGGCGTAACGTGCATCCCTACAACTCTCGCATTGCGGGAGGGCCCAGGGACTCTAGGGGGCCCAGTGCTTGACTTATGCTGAATACGTATTTGGGTTTGGGGCCCAAAACCTGAGTTTGCATGAGGACCCTAATATTCTCCTTTACGCCACTGGGTGAATATTAAACCAATATATTAATTCAGAATATGACCCAAACCAACATTTTATTTACACCACATTAGCTAACTGAAATTCTATTTTATTGGTAGAAAACATTTTGCACATTCGCCGAGAAATAAAATACAAAATAAATCGTCTGCTGAAAAATAATATTTGGTAAATAAGAATTATATTATTTTAAAATATTAATACATACACAAATTATTATCCAATGTTTTAAAATAATAAATAAATAATAATTTATTAATACATAATTAAAGAATTAATTAATAATCAAATAATACATTATTAATTAATTGATTAATAACTTCCGTAATTAATTAATAATGTAAGTGATCAACTAAACAATAAGTAATTAATCAATAATTTAAGTAATTAATTAAAAAACTTAAATAATTAATTAAAAGTTTAAATAATTAATTTATACTTTAATTAATTCATACTTTAAATACTTAACTAATAATTAAATACTGATTAAGTTCATTTCATTACAATTTTAAATCTTCAAAAATGTTTACCATTTTAAACTAAATCAGTTGCCAAAAAAAAAGGTATGAGTAAAATTTCCTCTACACATGTTTCTTTTGTTGAATTGAAATCCAAAAAGAATCGGTCTTACGGAATTCGCCTCTCAAAGGGCATTACGTGGCTTATTGATAAAATACTTCCGGTTTTGAACTATTAGATTGAGATTTGAAATTTGGAATACATACTTATTTCGCTGAGTAGAGATCCACTAAAAAGCGACTTAGCGGAAATCCACATGGGGTAAAGGGGTTACAGGAGACTATTTCAATTTTTGAAATTAAAGTCCTATTCTTTTCAAATCAGTAGATGAGAATATTTCAATGCAAGTGAAAAACTCTCATAAACTAGGACTCTAAGACTTCGATATGAATAATTTATATATATACGGTGCAAATCCATAAAACATCATAAATTACCCATCGAAGAGTGAACGTAACGACTAGTGACTTGATAAACGTAAAAAATCTGATGTCATTTACACAGATTTCACATTCGTCAAATGTACCATCATTCTACTGGGAGTTGTCATTACCTGTAAAATCTTTATCTAATAAATGGAGCTTCACCGTATTTCTAATGTCTACATTTTCAGTCGGGGCGTGTTTCTTCCAGTCATCGATTCGTCATCAGATCTGTTTATAACTTAGCCATGCCACCCCAACCATCAATCGTGAGAAGGGAAAACACGGTTATGATGGGGAATATTGTTTAGGGAAAAGCAGATGACACCGGGAGATGGGCGGAACATTAAGTCTTCCACGTCTGTTACGCCTCACACAAACATTCGGAACGCTTCCTTCGCTGGAAAGAATTTTATTACAGCAGCAGATGATATAGGACAAAATCGATTGATGTCCACAACAACATCCGCTGCATTTCCATTCGGAGAAAGAATTCATTGTGCAGCGTACAAGCAGTAGGAGACTATTACGATTTCCGCCAAATTTACCCTATACGCAGATACCTTCTTTTCAAAATGGTGATACGGGAGGCATGTTCGTGTATGTATATGAGCAGAACAGTAGAGAAATGAATTCATGTGCGAAGTTTTGTCTAATTTTCAAGCGGAAAAAAGATTTCATTTTTTTGAATTTGCATAATGACGAAGATATAAACTACGCAAATACTAATTTTTTTCACTTTTTTTTATTAAACTTTTCTATTAATTTAAGTATAAAAAAATCTGTTTTCCAATTGACGGAAGATTTAACTACAAGCGCTCAACCTGTGTCTTAATTTTTATAACGTCCCTCAAAACTCAAATTTTTCACTTTCTTAACACAAAACGTATTTAATAACATATTATCCACTCTGAAATCTATTGTCTGGTAAACCTGCAATCTCAATTTCATTCAGTTTTTATTAGTGTTTATTTATCTCTCTCTAGTAGAGATTTTTGATTATTTATATATATATATATATATATATATATATATATAGTAACATAAAATGAAAGAAATACATGGCATAATAAAATTGATAATACAAAATTATATCACTAACAAAGCTAGAAGATATAAAAACCAGATTTCAAAAAACACAACTTTAAAAATGATGGAAAAGTCTATTGTAGAAGAATTAACTAAGCGTATGTATAACATGGAACAGAAATAGAACTTTAAAATGTAAGAAACCCAAAGAGTCAATAGACTAAAATGAAGACCTATTATGATTTCTAAAGCTGTTGCTGAATTATGACCAGCAAAATTAGGGTTAAATATATTTTATGGATCCAACCTTCCCCTGTTCAGCAGAAATTGTATATATTTCAGGAAAACATACCCATATTGAAAAGTTAGGCCTAAAACCAACCACATGTAATTTGCAACCAACAGAAAAATAAAATAAAAATAATAGAAAATATGAAGGGAAATGAATCTTAACAAAATACATATAAGAATAATTTTAAAAAGGAATAATGAAGCAAAAACCTACATGAAAAAATGCAAATAACCGGAGAGCGGAAAAAAGAACTGTACGTACGAGAGCAATCACGCTAAATGACCGTTAAAAATGACGTGTTAAGTTGGTAAAACCAGAAGCAAAAATTAGTGGCGCCACCTGGATAGTTTTTTTTGTAATTAAACAAAGCAAACAAAAACAAATTGAATATAATAAAAAACAGAAGGAGAAAAAACAAAGAATAATACCTAAACATTAAAAAGGAGAATTAGAGAGATAATTTAGAAATATATTTAAAAATGAAATTACTTGGATAGTTGTATTCCAAGCAATTATTGCAAGAATAACTTAAAATTATTTTGCTTAACATCATCATCTGTGACTAAATCGTTATTTCTTTTATAAAATTGAAAATGATATTTCTAAAAATAGATAGAGATGTAGGTTACTTTCCCAAAAAGGCATTTTAATAATGTTAAAATCAAAAGAGTCTCTTTTATCAAAAATATTACTAATTAGAATATTATATATATTCTTAACAATTAATTGTAGGTCTAAAAAGTTTGCAGAGTCATTATTATAATTGGTTTTTAATAATTTCAGATATTGGGGATAATATTTAAAACTAGGAAGATAATTTATTATATTACTAAAGATGATTAAGTCATCTATGTATCTAAAAAAGTAACAAGAATCGAAACTAATGTTATATTCATAAAAGTGCAGATAAATATGGGCTAAGCAGTTACTAGCAGGCCCTCCTTGTGGAAGACCTTTAATTTGCTGATAATAAGAGTTATTGTGAAAAATATAATTTTCATATAGTACTAGATGAATAATAGAAAGATATTTATCATACTTAATTAGTTTATTCAAAGAATATTTGTTATAGGCTACTTTGAGAATTTTAACCATGTCCCCAATATCTATGGAATTAAATAAATCTTCAAAGTCATAGGTGTGAATAGAAATAATTTTTTTTATCTTGCATGTACTTAATGATATCTAAACTATTCTTAACTATAATCGAATTATCAATACTGTCTAATGTGGATTGAATAATCTTTTGTAGCTTTCTACCCGGAAGTGTAATATAAGTTTTAAAGCCGTTTGTTATAGTCCTAAATTTAATAGGATTTTTATGAAATTTTGGAGTTAAGAAAATATGAGGGAATTTAATATCCGAAATGCGTAAATCTAGTTTTTTATAAAAAGCAGAAATTTGATTAAAAATTTCTCTATTGCTAGAATTAGATTTTTTAAAAACATTATTATTATGAAAATGTCTATTTAGCATATCAGCATACAACCATTTACAAATAATTGCATAATTACCCGGAACTTTATCAACGTAAACAATAATGAAATTCTTTTGTAGTTCTACAATCTGATGCTTAATATTTTTGTAAATTAATCCACAATCAGTTTTATAGTTATTTTTCAGTAACTCCTTTTAAAACATTGCTTTTAAATTCATTAAAAGCTTCAATAGGACAAAGTGTATTTAATAGCTAATTTAGTAATAAAGTTACAAATATCTTTAGAAATTTGTTTTTTAATGGCATTATTATTATTGGAGATCATTAATCTATAACTAGTACCTTTTGACATAATTTCCCTAAGAGTATTATCTTCAACAATATTTAAATTGCCTGTTACAACATGTTTGTGATGCTCGTTTATAAATTCAGGATAATCCTTACAATTACAAAGAAAGGTATTATTTTGCAAATCATTAATCTTATTGTAGTCAAAAATTGAGCTACCAATTTTTTTTATTACATTTAAAAGCCTTTTTAATGCAAATATTATTGATAGGTAAGCAATGTACATATTTATTAAAAAATTTTGAAAAATTAATGTTATTATAAGATTTATTCATGAATAAAATTGTACAATACTCAGTAGTACTATTTACCAAATCTTTATCTTTTATATTGAATTTATGAATGAGAAAATTAATAATATCTTTAATAATATGTAAGGCATGGCAATCTTGAAAATCATTCTTATTGAGGATAACTTTAGTATACTTGATTTCTTTTTTGTTCAAACCAAACAGGAAATATTTAATATGTTTAATGTTAAAAGCTTTTCAAAGTTACTACATAAATCATTAATTTTAGGAACAATCTCAACTGGTAGTTTACTAGTTCTTTTCTTCCTTTTGCCTCTTTTTATTCGTTTAAATTTTATTACATTATCACTATTATAAAAATATTCCTTGTTATCATTTTGTTGAATGCTCAGTAACACATTTTTACCAAAGTGTATGGTATTCAGACCATAAGGATATATAGTGTTAAAATATTTAATGAAGTGGTTCTCCCACCACAGTCTATTTTTAGCTTGTGGGACTATTCTAAGAATAGAAATATCAACATTTTCAAAGCCATGTAGATGAAAGTGCTTGATTTCAATTTTAGAATTATTATTATTATATTTCTAATTTTTGGTATTTGATCTATGCAGGTTTAAACGAATATTGATATCATTGCTAGTTTGGCCTATATATTTAAATATATATATATATATATGTGTGTGTGTGTGTCGCCCAGCCGTAGTGGTTAGCGGCGCTAACTGCTTTACCGTAGGGCCTGGGTTCGAATTCCTTAGAAGGCGTAGGTGCGTGTAAATGTATAGTGTTTTCGCGGCGTGGGAGTTCTCTAAATAGCCATCCAGCCGCAAGTCGTCTCGAGTGGTTGGTGGACGGGGAAGAGAGTTGAAAGGCCCCTGACCACCCTCAGGGTGTTTTGTTTCAAAATTGGGGAGGAGCATAGCTAAATCGTTCTGTCACCTGTATGGTGCTCAAGTCTGCGGCTAACGAAGAGGGTACATCCAGCACCTTGCCATGATGAATTTCATGGGCCTGGTTCTGACACAGCCGAGATCAGGTGGCAAACGAAACAACAACATACATATACACTCAAGAGCCAAAACATTATGATCACCCCTACATTTTGCAATGAACTCGCCTGGATGACATGGAAGGCACGTGTCAGGTTGAAGTGGTATTTAACTGCGGCTGGAGAGTCTGAAGAATCATTTTTTTACTTACTTCTGTGTGTGATGGGAAAGGCTGCGGATCTAAGCGACTTTGAAAGAGGGCAGATTGTAATGGCTCGAAGGCTCGGCATAAGTATTTCCGAAACTGCACGACTCGTGGGTTGTTCGCGATCTACAGTTATTAGTACTTATGCAAAGTGGATGAATGACGGTAAAACTAGCAGTGGACGATATGGTGTTGGACGTCCACATGCTTTCAAAGAAAAAGGTCGTAGGAGACTGCCTCGCATGGTGATGCAAAACCGGAGTCAGCCTAATACAATACAGGACCAAGTAGAATAGTATCGGAGCACACTGTTCAGAGGACACTGTTGGATATGGGGCTACGCAGAAAACGTCCCACTCTTGTGCCTTTGCTGACCAAGCGTCATCGCCCACTGCGCCTGCGCTGGGCCCGGGAACATCTCGATTGGTCCATGGATCAGTGGGAGAGAGTTGCCTGGTTAAGTGAATCGAATCAAGGTTTGTCATTCATCACGCCGATGGCTTCGTCAGGTTACGCCGTCTTTCAGGCGAACAGTTGCTCCCTCAATGTACAGTAGGTCATACACAGGTCGGTGGTGGTGGTATCATGCTTTGAAGGGCGTTCTCTTGGATGTCTCTGGAACCTGTTTTTGTGGTAGAGCAGACCATGAATGCTACAGGGTATCTGAACATCATTGCGGACCCTTACATGGCCTCTGTTTTTCCAACCGGAAATGGAATGTTCTAACAGGACAAAGCCCCTTGTCACAAGGCAAAAATTTTGTTGGAGTGGTTCCAGGAATATGATGCTGAATTCCAGTTAATGTCCTGGCAGCCTGAGTCACTGGATTTCAATCCGATAGAACACATTTGGGTTGTCATGGGACGGCAGCTCAGAGTTCAAAGACCACCAATTCGCAATATCTCGGATTTGCGTGACCGTTGCTTAAACATCTGGTACAACCTGTCTCCGGCCATCTATGAAGGATTTGTGGTATCCATGCCAAGGCGGGTTGAAGCTGTGTTGCGCGCTAAAGGTGAGCCAACTCGTTATTGACAGGTGGTCATAATGTTTTGGCTCTTGAGTTATATCTATATCTATATCTATAGATATAGATATAGATAGGGGGAAGGTTGGCTGGCCAAAAAACATGTTGAACCCCCCTTTTATACAGAGAAATTTTTTTAAGAAAAGAATTTTTTTCTATATAAGCTGTCCTAAGTCAGCAATGTTGATAATACTGTAGCATCCACATTCTTTTTTATTTTTATATTTAACTCTGTTATTTTAATTTTTCATATCTCCTTTTAAATTCTGTTATCTGGGTATCTTGTAATTACAATTCTTTTCAGTTTTAATCATGTGTTAATTCGTCTCTCTCTTGTAGAGAAATTTTGATTATATATATATATATATATTCACATGACTCTCAATATTTCGAAGTTGAATGGACCAATGAAAAACTTTGAATTATCGAGAGGGTAGGAAAAAACTCCCAAAATATATGAAGATAAATTTTTTTCTAACTCATTTAAATTTCAAACTACGCAGTAAAACAACAATTGCACATATGTATAAAAATATTTTAATGTGTTTTTAAAAAGTACAAATATTATACAGTATAAATACTATACAGAAGTTAAATGTCCTGTATTATGAAAATACCATTTATATATTAAAAACAACTATTAAAAGAATATATACTGTACATAATAAATTTTTTATGACGAAAAAATCTGTTATCTTTTTTTGGCATTTAATCTAACTTTGTCGATAGGTTTAATAATTTCTAGAATAAATGAAGCTGGAAAAACTTCCGCAGTAACATAATTTTGAAAGTAAAAGCTGTTTGTTTAGTGATACTTTAGCTTCTCTCAGAGTTATCAGAGTCAACTACGATGGTCATCAAAACGACTACGGTACAGGAGAGATAAGTAGAAACAATGCAACACAAAATAAGTAAGGTCCAACCTGTTTGCTACAGGACTCTACATGATAGTTAGTGTTTGAATTGTCGATAGTTTTGTAAGATCACTTCGAATTATCACGTATTCTATTCCGCCCACCCACAGATTTTACTTCGAAATATTGAGTGTACCCAAACGTATTGTTCAGTTCGAAATATCAAGAGTTTTTCTAGGGGCTGAGCATATACTTCTATTTAGCAAGAGGTTCGTATTATCAAGTTTGAACTATCGAGAGTTGACGATATATATATATATATATATATATATACAGAGAGAGATAGAGTTTATTAAAATACGGTAATGTTTTTTTTAAATATGATTAAACATGTACTTTATTATTTAACGTTTTTATTTTAAAAAATTTTGGTATGAGCTCGCAAATTTTTATTTTCTCAGTCTTTCTTCTTAAGATGCTCAATATTTTCTTCTGCATCCGAGATTTTAATCAACTTTCATCCATAGCGGATATCATAAAAAACATTAAGGAGAAAAGCAACTTACACAGTTATTCGTTCATCACCATATCTCCGAAACTATTAGACCCACGCTTGAAATTTGGCAAGCATATTTCTTTCATGAAGTTGAGATCCACTATAAAAGAAGCTTTGCAAAAATAGTCCCCAAAGAGGATTGCGAGAGCATAAGGCGCCTTATAGATAAAAAAATCTTATTTTTGAACTTTATTATTACCACACACAATAAAATTTGTCAAGCTTGCTTCTTTTGTCGAATGAGATCCGCTAATAACAGGTCTAAAAAATCGGGGACATCATGGGACAGGACGAGTAAGGGGAATTTGATAAAAATTTCTGTATTTGAACTATTATTAGATTTAGAAATTTGGCAAGCATTCACTGAAAATAGTTTATCGAAAATCCTCTTTTGATCTGGTGATTACCGGAGCTTAAAAGATAATTGTCCTTCAATTTTAAAAATTCAAGTCCTCTTTAAAGGTGAGGTGCAGTAGTGCACACAAAAATTTCTTAAGGTCCCCTAACTTGTATCATACCTCAAGGCAACACCAATTGATTCTTCTGACTTTGCCGCTTTTGTTAACAAAATACAGTAAACAATAAATCATTGAATTAATAATTATCATTAATTAATAAAACAAATTGTTAATTACAAGTACTTCATTAAACGTTACGTTATATATAAATAGAATTATCATCAATCGAGAAAAACTAAAGGGCTTTGGGGGGGGCACCTAGGACACCCCCCTTGTGTGCGTCACTGGTGAGGTGAAGCGTTATAAGAATGTTTTCCAATAAAGTGATATCAGCTCCTGGGGAGTGTACTAGGTCTGCAAAGGTTTAAAATAACAATGCGCAGCCCCATTGAAAAAAAAAATTCCAATACAATCGAATGCTCAATGCTAGGATATTAATAATTTATATATATTTATATATAAACAGTATACATCCATACATCATGAAATAACCGACAAAGCGGGTGGGTAACGACTAATATATACATATTGACCTTCGTGTATTATACATTTAGGGTGGGGGGGGGGATAAAATGTGAAGAATTTGAGATACAAATGCAACTAGAAAAATATATCTAAATCTATGCAAGATTTTGAAAATAATTTTAATATGGGAGAATTAAGTATTTTTTATTTGGACTAAAATTCACAGTGTAATATTTTAAAATGTTCTATGAAATAATGAGATATCAGGTAAACATAATTTTCTACTAGTTTTAAATATGTATAATAATCTTGCTAAAAAATGGGAGGGAGGGTGGTATTATCACAAAATACTACGCAGATTTAGATGTAAATAAAACATACAATAATGTAATTTTTTTTTACAAAAAGTAACATGTTAAAAATACTTTAATAAAAGGAGTTTTAAGTATAATAAAACACAGGTGAGATCAATATTCAATTAGAATAAATGTTTGGAATCGATCGACAAAAAAATTCTGACGAGAAGGGAATATAAAGAATTCAAAGATACACATCATCAACATGTTACAACTCGAAATTTTAAAATTGTCTGAAATCAAGAGTATATGTTTAAAGGAACCAGGTTCCCCCGATTCATGATTTTCCATAGCAACTTGACGGTAAGAAAACAGCTCTATGATTATTTTAAATAAGGTTTGTTTCCATAGATTCACAATAAAACAGTGTTTACCTGTTCAAACATTTCAGGAATATGATTTTCACGTTTTACAAGCATTGACGAACTTTAATTTCAGAGTACAATATAAACTAACTTAAAGAGACATTTAAAGGTAATTTAAAAATTTAAAAATTTAAAATTTTGAGTTTTTTTTCATGTTAATGCTTTATGTTTCTGTGTTAGCCAAACAAATTGTAGAGGGAGGAAGGTTTGTTAGAAAAACTTGCTGGCACTCTTTATTGCTGTGCTAAATATAACTTCGTCAGAAAAAAAAACGCAGAATAAATTTAAAGAAATAAAATTTAATTAATGAATTAATACTTGAAAAAACTGTATTAGCATCAAGTATTTCCAGAAGTTTAAAAGAATGATTTTGAATTTCAGTGGATGAATAAAAAGTATGTTAGTAACAAATGAAAATTTGAATTATATATATTTTGGGAGAGAGTGTACTAATAGTATGGAATGAAAAAAAAACGTTTAATTATTTTATTTTAATTTTCTGCATTTCTCTTTTTGCATTTTCTGCATATATATATATATATATATACATGTTAACGGCAAAGTATGTAATACATCTCCGATTCCTTTTGAATGTTGTGTGGCAAGACACGGGACTTTTAAAGAATGCTTCAAGCTCAGAATTTGTCATTTACACATTGCGGTTTGTTCAGGAGTTTCAAAGTACTCAATTTTACTTTAAATTTGTGTAACAAATAATTGGTTTTTACCTGTGCTGCATGAAAATGGAGGAACAAGTTGTGGTGTTGGAGAAGGAGTCATATGGTCTGTATAAGGGGTCTGCAAACTATGGCAGAAGTACCACATGTGCAAGGGTATAATTCACTGTTCAACAAATATGTCAATTTTACAATTGTTTCAAAAATGCTCAACTGTGTGGTACGCTGAATGCTATTGGTAAATTGGTTTTACACGCCACAGCTAAAAGGTTGCCGACCCCTGGTCTATAGCCATGAAACAACTATTCGACGACGAGCTGCCCAAAATTCGAGTTAATGCCGCAAAAAAAAAGTTTTTTCTTAACTGAACTTTTTTACTAGAAGTTAATAACTGATATACAAAATGACTACTTAGAAGGAACCCAGAGACTATTGGTTGCTGATTAGCTATGGTGTGATGTTTGTGGAAAATAAAAGTAAGCTTATTTAACCTGTTAAAAAAGGCGTCAGTACCATACAGCAGTGGTTCTCAACCCCCGTTTCGTGAATCAAATGGTATGGGGTCACTCAAGGAGCATTAAATTATTTCCATTTTATTTACTAGGGTGTATTTCTCTCCTGTTGTGCGACTTTCCATGGAAATTATTTTATGTTCATTTTTGGCAATGAATTTTATTCTTAAGGCAAGTTTAAATACAATTAAATTATTAAATCAAAACAATTTAAAATATAAATAATCAACGTCCCACCCTCAACGGCTCCCGGTAAAATTATCAAATGTTGGTGGGTCCGTAAGATAAAAGGATTGGAAAGCTATACAGTATTACGTCACTATTCTGTAAACGCGATAGAATTCTGAAAGAATTTTCAACCAAATGCATAAATGTTGCACGTTATGATTAAAATGTACATTCATCTTTGTGAACCTTTTTAGAAAAAAAATAGAAAATTATGAATCGATAAGTTCTTGTTGTGAAACGTGCGATTTCTTTCTAAATGCCAGTTTATTGGCACTTGTAATGTGTGGGAAATAGAAGGATTTCTATCGACTTGGAACTTCTGAAGGAATTTTAAAATAAGTATTAATCACAATTTACATACTTTGTGACCTAAGAACTTTTTTAGAATTAAAGATATTTCTGACCGCGAAATTCCTATCCTGTCAGTTTCAATTTCTCAGTCCAATTGAAGCGGCCAAAAATTCGTCAAATGTATGTGTAAAACAAAGTTTCAACCTAAGAATTGCCTTTGCGTAAAAATGGAATTAAAAATGTCATTCAAGTCCATTATGTTGCAACAATTAGGCTAATTTCTTATTTTTTATGTGAAAATTTTGCTTTCCTTAATAAAAAAGACATAAATTTTATTTAGTACAACTTTCATTTTCCTTTACGCATTTTAAATATATTTTTAAATGACCCTCTCATTCTTTTGTCAGAATAACATTTGTATTTTTAGGAATATACGTTATTGATATAATATCCTTATTATGACCTTTTTTCATACTATGCCTAAATAGCTTTGATCATTCTATATAATGCCTAGGCAAAATATGTAATAAATCTCATATTTCATACTTTGGCTAAAAATGTCCGGCATTCTATACAATGCCTAGGCATTTCATACTTTGCCGGTAACACATATATGAATTCACTTTTTTCTCGAAAAATTTTAATTCGTAATAGTCTTCTGCCTTTCAAGGCTTCAGATAATAATTAATTTCAGTTAATTCATCTAACAGGAAATAACTTTATCCCAAACTGAAGCTTCAGCGTGTTTAAATAAGTATGATAAATAAGTATGCATCATCCGCGTATGCGGACCAATAAGAAAAGACTTGACAGGAAAGCATATAATGTTAGAATTTTCCATTTTTGACCGTAATTATAAATAGACGAAATTTCGGGTGCGAACAAAAGAATGCGTGTGTGGACGTCGTGTAGACCTCGTGCATCCATGTCTCGCTTTGTGTTGTCCTGTTTGTTTAATGCTGGTGTTCGCTTTTCTACGGAACTAAATAGATGTGTATTTTAAAATAGCAATATGTCTCTCATCAATCTATTCAACTACTGCAATGAAAGCAATTGATTGCCTCATGAAAAATGTCTTATATATAAGCCCAGTGTAATTTATCATATATATAACAGATGGAGTATAGGGTGCGGTTTTGTGGTAATACTTTAAAAGAGATAATCAGGTTATCATATAAGAGGTGCTAAAATACTTAATATTTTGGAAGAATGAAACTATTTTTGAATTAAATATTCACCAAATTTGATTTGCACACGCACTATACTTTATTTTAATCCTTATTTTCACAGGAGAGATAAAACAGTTTGACATGCAATGTATACAAATGGCTAGCGTGTCTGACGTATTGTTATTGTTTCTATTTCAGATCCTTGTCAAGCTGCCGATCCATCGAGCGCCTGAGGACGGAATAAGATGAGAAACTGCTTGGCATTGTTTCTCGTGACCTCTCTCCTGCTCACTCTCCTCACAGTCAGCCACGCCTACGCGATGCGTGGTAAGTAGGTGCCTGACCCCCGCCTTGGGTCCACTGGGATAGGTTCTTTTATTTTAAAATAAATTAATAAAACCCTAGTTTAGTACACAACTTTGTCGAAGGAGGTGGAAATTTGAAAATAAAGAATAAATGTTTTGGCGACAGTTTTGAGATGTATTTAAGCAATTGATGCCACATTCTGGCAGTTGGGCTGTACAAATAGTAATGGTGGTCTTTCCGAGCAAATTACTATCTAGAAAGTACTGACTCGACAAAAAGAACATTTTCTGGAGGAATCTTTCTACCATTCACCTCTCGCATTTTCAATTTGCACTGTAAAGACGTCGTTTTCAGTGTAAATACACCCAGTGGGACCTTTTCGGATTTTGAATTCCTTATTTGTTAAATACATTTCAGCAGATCAGACAGTTTTTGATGTTTTTAAGTCAAAGAGAGGTCGGAACAAAATGGCTATTCATTTTCTTAGCCACCTAAGGGATTATTGTTTTAGTCATTATATGTTTTTAGTTTATTTAAAGATTAAAATAAACTTAAAGCGAATTATGTTTCATATTTTTAAGGACTTCGTAAAAAGTTTTTGGATTAGTAATGTTAAATTTATTTTATTACACAGTAAATTTTTTCTTCATATGTACGTCTTAGTAAAATAAGTTCTTTTTAGAATTTCTCACGCAAATTGGAAAAATCAATTTGGAATTTCGGTATTTTTTCGACCACTTTTTAAACTGATGTGAGTGACAGTTTGTTAATGAAGTTACTCAAAGTTTTTTTACAGCGTGTTTCAAAATGAATTGAGTGATTGCAAACAGGTATAACTATTAAATTCAAAAGAATTTATCTATAAAAATCGCGCTAAATGTAGAAGGAAGATCAAAACTTTGATTACATGCTTTATAAATGTTTTAAGTGACTTCTGGTAACATCGACAAACCTAAGTAATAATAAACTTCTTGTCATTCATTCTGAAGCATATCTGGAGTCCCGAACGCAAGAGCAATAGAACTGTGCGTTTTTAGGCCTGGAATGGTTTTAGGCAAAGGAGTGAGTGAGTGATTTTGGGGTTTATTGGCGCAAGAGCCGATTTCGGCTATACTGCGCCAAACATTTGTTTTAATATCTGTGGTCTAGACGGGAAGAGAAAGAAAGAATGAATGAATACAAGAAAGAGGGTCGAAAATAGAGAAGGATCACTAGGGTACCTTTGAAGGTGTACAAAGAAATAAAGTAAAAAAAGATCATACATCATTGACACGTATCAAAAGAATGAACTAGGTAGGCAAAGAATGCAGTCATAAAGTATTTTACATTACAGAAATTAAAAGGTGTCAATTCCGAAAATCTAGGTGGGCAACTCGTTGACATATCCAGTTCAAATGATGCAACGCGTTGAAAGATGTTGGTTTAAAAATTCCCAAACCTCTCCCCACGTCAGTGGGGGGGGGGCACCATCTAGTAAAAAGATAAATTCCATGGATTTCGAATCTGTTGCATCATCCGTTTTTCAAGCATGCCAAAACAAACATTTGCAGTTATACTTAGGTCATTTTCATTTATGATACGGACGCATTGGACAAGATATTTGACCACTGCGTGCTTGAGCAGGTTTTAGATTCTTTGCGCTTTCACCACAACTTTAAAAGTTTTGACCTTTTCTTCTTAGATTTATTGTAATTATTATCCATGAATTACTTTCAGTTAAATGTTTTGTAATGGCCTTTTATAACCCTTATATTTTCATTTTTAATCCCCCCTGTACTTTTCATTCTTCTAAATGAATCATATTTTTTCTCAATATTTAAATATTTCGATTTATTGGACATGAAGATGCTATTTTAAAGATTACCGTTTAATAGTCTTTCCTGATTATTTACACAAACTGAGTGTAAAGATTTATTTCTGCATGTTGATGTCGATTCATTCACCCAATCTCAATAAATCGTGTATGCGTATGAGAAAGATAGAGAGACAGCTCCATGAAAGTTAAAGTGGTTCTTCAAAATATTACATATATGTAGCTTTATTTACATTTACCTTTTGCCTAAGAAATATTTGAGTAATCCTTATAGTGAAATACTGCTTCAGAAAATAAGTAAATCATTAAAAATTCTTGTTGTGACAAAAACTGTTATTTTTCTCACTCTCTCTCTCTCTCTTTCTTTGGGATATTTACATTTGACTTAAAATTATTATGCTACTAGTGTTGTGATAAAAGATGATAAAATAAAATGCCTGGTAGAAGACAAATATAATATTTTGGAGGAAATGTTTTTCCTCTAAATTCTGTAAAATAAAAACACAAAAAAGCAAAACTATATAAAACATACATATTTAAAATCTAATTTACTTTAAGCGAATCATTTAAATTTATAACCATCCAATGCAGAAGTTTTAAAATTAAGTAAACAAGATGTTAAAATCTGGGATTTAACAGTTAATACTACATAAAAAACTGATAAAAACATGACAGACTGTTTAATTCACTTAATGCGCAATGATAGTGATCAGATCCGGCGTTGATTTTTATTGAGTCTTGGTGCCAATTGAAACCTACTTATAGAAAAATAATCACCAAACTTTTTTATTTGCGTATCCTTAAATTGAAAATAAATATAAGTACACCATAAATAGCATTAGTGAGCAAAACTTAAGCAACAATATAAATTTTAAGAAAATAATCATGAAATTGCAGAAAAAGTTTACTTTTTTTGCGATCAGTAAAATGAACACGCGTAATTCAGTAGAAATGTGATGTGTATGAAATGTCTGGAGCAAAACGCCATGGGTGGCGTGGGTGTACGTAAAACGCGTGCAGTCGGCACGCACAGTTCAAGACTACAATAAAAGGAATAATGGAGGCGTAATTAAGGACCTTCTCTGCGAGTGGAAGTGAGTTCTTTTGTGAAATATGGCTGGAAGAAATCACCTGGACGACTTCAAGGGTGAATGAATGATTCGAAAGATAAAGGAGGTACAGAACTTGGTCCGTGTTCCTGAATAGTTTGGAATGAATAAAAGTGTCGTTTCGCGCTTTTTGATAGTCGTCCAAACCGTAGGTACAGCTGTTCGAAAGGTTGTTGGGGGCGGCTCTAGAAAAAACACTCCAGTAGATGATCAATATATCGTCCTCCTTGCGAAAGAAGACCCGTCAGCAAGCACAATTGCTCATTAACTGAGTACAGCAACATCACGAAAAATGTCGCGTTTCACTGTGGATAGACACCTTCACAAAGATGACTTATTCGCCCGTAGTCCTGAACGCTGCATCTTATTTAAAGTTAGGCATCGGTGGCAAAGTTTAGATGGGTGTAAGGAGTACAGAAAACGGATATTTCAGCAATGTAGTTGTGTCTTCTTTACGGATGAGATTCGTTTCAGTGTCACAAGCGATTCTCAAAGCTTAGAGTGAGGTCGGGACATGGTTTCATCTCAGTAACATCACGGAAAAAGACTGTTGTTGTTTGATTCTGTACTTTATGCATTGCATTCATTTTTGCGCAACTATGCTTTCGTCATCATTTAAGTACAAAACTGTACCTCATTCCTAAATTTCGTGTCTTTCGAACAACCCTTCATGATTATGGCAAAAAAACCCTGTTGCGTAAGTTTTGCGCATCATATATATATATACGTATATACTGTCGTAGGTCGGGATTTGTAGATATTATGCTATCAGTTCGAAAGAAAAATCAGCGATAGAATTTATTTTCATAGACAAACCTTAAAATACTGTTTTAGCTGCGGTAAACTCGTACAAAACTTTCCGGAGGTTCTTGCATTTTCTACAACTCTCCAACACAACTAAAAAAATACAGGTAAGTAATGGTAAATGCTATCACAAGGCAGGTTGTAGGCAGAAACACCGAAGTGAACACTTCAACAGCTGAAGTAGAACTAGATCACTGAAGGATGCGAGAGCTTTTTAGAGTCTGTGCGGCTACTTTTCACCGTTTTCTCGAACAATCCACTTATGCCATAGATCCTGAAGTCATAGTAATTGCGAGAAGCATCCATAGAGTCTCCAAAAGGGATGACAACTTGGCTGTATTTCCAACATTGTGTCGTTCCCATCGATACGTTATTATTAATGTAAGGGACAGCGTTGCTTCCGAATATTACAGTTTTTATCATAAAGTAAATGTGTAATATTAACTTATTAAACAAGCAGACTTAAATTATTTACACCATTAAAAGAAATACTTCAGCACTGATTACTTAAAATTTGTAAGATATATTTAGCACATTTTCTATACGTATCCCCAAATTCTCCCTTTGTGTACCTCCGAAGGTACGCGCACCACGCTTTGGAGATGACTGCTATAAAGAATTAGATGCACGTTGTTTGAAGAATGGGGTGCCAGTTTCCGTCGATTTCATCATTCGACCATGATTGAAAATTACGAGATCCATCGCCAACATCCTTTTGGTTGCCACGAAGATTGCCGTTAAAAAAATATTGTATCGATAGGGGAGGGGCCCAGTTTCGTATTTGCCACTCGCTTTTCGAACAAAATCCAATCTCTTCGTCAAAAGTGGAGTGATCATTTATTCAACTACAACTCAGTTTTAAATTTGTGCAGGAATATTCCCATTTATTCACAGAATTTTTTTTTATAAGTACTTAAATGATTTTTATCGTTTTAAAAAAAATCTCATAAAGAACTGTTACATAAAAAATAAAAGAAATGAAATAGTCGTAATAAATTTATTTCTTGTTTTAAAATTAAAAAAAAGGAAGAGCATTAAAAAAAAGGTACATTTACTTGGAAACATAAATAAAAGTGGCATTTTGTTTTAATTTTTATTTTCCATCCTAAATTAATATTTAAATTGATTTTCTTTTCCTGATTCAAGCATCTTCCCATCTGAATAGATGTTCGTTTATTTTAGTTATTAGAACGCATCATAGAAAACCATCTGTGATTGATTAGTTTCGCCATTATCTATGTTTCGGGAAATCACTTCTGCATTAAATGAAGCCATCTGGAACGTGATATTAATACGCAATATATATATATATATATATATATATATATATCAGGACTGTTTATTCTTACACAAATGCAATCTCTCTAATATCATTTCGCATTGCTAGGAATATCAATAAGATTAATTCTGGCGACGACATCACGACTTTTTTATTCATCGGTACACAAGCGAACCCTTCATCTGTCAAAAGCAGCCGTCCAACTCTAGATTGTTTCGATGAAATGGCATTTAAACACTCCGTTAATGGAGCTGATAAGGCATACCTCATAATCTCCAGAAATCTTGATTAGTTCCGTTCGTTGAGTTTAATCAAGATTAAGATTTACTCCCCAGATAAACATTATTGGGATGACGTCTTTAGGGCTCAGAATCAATATTGACCGCTGTTGGGTTAGGATGATCTGTGTGAGGGAGCGCGAGTTATTGATTTTGTGGGCGAAATAATTTAAATTATCCAGTGTTTATCCCCCCTTCTGCATACTGAAAATGACTGCTGTAAATCCTACTTGAAATACATTATCACAAAGACAGCTGATACTCTGAAAATTATCAGTGTCTTTTTTTATTGTTTTTGCGATCAGCATATAGCTGATGTTTTAACAAAGAATCTATAATATGGGGAAATTATTAGGATATTTACAAGTTCGCTAATATTTAGTTATAAAACTAATTACTTAATAGATACCTTATTTGCAATTGGAATTGATCCCAAAGCATGGTATACTCAAGTAACTGCGGTAGCCTAATGGTAAGGTCCCGGAGTATAATGGGTTCGAGTCCTGGGGCCACTGAAGACCCGCCGTGGCTGCTGCACGTTAAATCTGCCAAGGATCAATGTCCTCCCATCGGATTGGTGTAGTAGTTCGGAAAGGGGGTGCGACAGCTCAGGTGTCGTCTTCGACACTTGACCTTGGTTCAAAATGACGAAGTCCTTCATCCTCGGGCCCTTGGGATCTGATTTAATTGTCACCCACCCATGACAGACACAATAGGTTACATAGAGCAAATTATATAATTTTACGAAAATTGGATCTGAATTTTAAAGCTTTCGGCTGAAGTAATGCTTGTAGCCGTTTGTGTGTCTGTGCCAGTGAGAGAGATTTACTATTTATTATGGTTACTTAAATTTATAATGATTTATAAGTTACAGACACACGCACACACACACACACACACATATATATATATATATATATATGACTACTTTTGTTTCACCAGGTTTCTAAGGAATATCAACATTAATATTTATATTTTACGAGCTGGTAAATCCGTTCTTCGCACAGGAGAATTAAAAAAATAAACAATACAGATTGAAGGATAAAAAAGTTTTTAATTAGTTAATTTTACGTGAATTGTAAATTAAGAAGAAAAAAAAGTGTTTTTTCTGCTTTTCTTAGCTGAACAAAAAAAAACATGCTTGTTAAATTTTAAGTCTGTAGATCTAACAGCCAATAAAAAAATTTCTTTTCATTTATAACGCCCCGTAACTCTTGTGGGTCGATGTTTGAAAACATCTTCCTAAGTTAATGTCTGCTCACCAATTACAAATTTTGTGTGATGAATGCTTAAAATAGTGTAAATAATTTATATCTGGATGTGTAATACGTTATTATTACTTTCTGTTGCAATAATTTTATGTTAAAATTGTAATATTCACAAGCATCCTCGTTCCTTACATTACAATGTCGGTTCAATGGAAATATAGCGGAATGTTGGCGATAGAGCCAAGTTGGTACCATTTTTGGTGACCATGCTGAAAACTTGGCGATTGATTAAACGGTGTTGAAGTTGATATGCTGTAGTGCCACCTGGAGGAAATCTGCAACAAAGAGGGTAGCACAAAATCCTTCTCCACAAAAATACATATGCATGCCAGTTTTCATAGTAATCAGCTGAACGGTGCTGGAGTGAAGCGAGGTCAAAAATACAAACATTCATTTATATATATATATATGTTGACTCGGAAACACGATATATATATATATATATATATATATATATATATATATATATATATATATATATATTCGTGTTTTCGAGTCAACATCAAGCAATTTGTAAAAACGGTTTTTATTCAACAAAAACATTTCGGCGTTTGATTCTTAGAGAGAAACGGACACGCGTCTGAGAGTGATAAGAGTCTGATGCCACTTAGGCTGATGTTTTTAAGTATATCTCTTATTGAAGAGATATATTTGAAAGTTAAGCATGACATACGAGGTAATAAAAATTAATGGTCAGGGATAAAAGTTTTGTTTAGTGTCATGTGTTCTTCAATAAGAATCAATTTAATACTTGAAGATGTAACGGAATATAAAAGTTAAAAGTGGTAAATGGATTTAATTTTAAATCTAATTTAATTATCCTTATATAGAGAGAGATATATATAAGATTACACCAATGTTTGTAAATTGATGAACCACAAACGGGAGAGGATGAATGACAGGAAAAATGAATTGTTCGAATAATACGCTTATTTAACAATCGAACAATTTGAGGTTCCTCAGTAATATTTCTTTATAACCATCTCTTCATTTTGATTTAACCGTTTGGAGACATTCTAGAATAGACCGCTCTTCAGCGCGGCTCTGAATGAGTGTTTGTGACTTCGCTCTATAAAGCAACACTAGGGTTATTAACAACGGACCTCGTACTCTTTAATCTCTGTCAGTGAGGAGGACGATGCCTCAGCTGGTACCCCAAAATACCACACCACGCCAAAGTTAATACTTTGAGCCTCGACAGCTTTAACGGGCTACACGGTGGTTCTTTGATGACATTAAGGCCCGAACTCATGACTCGCCGGCAACGAGCTTATGACCTCTGTGCCATGCTGCACTTCGTGTGTCGCCAAATTCCTAAAGTGAGCTATCATTTTTTAAAGAAATTATTAATTATACTCTGAGAAAATATAAAATCTGAAACTGAATCCTTCGGTTATTTTATTGAAAAAAACTAAAGTTCTTTTCGTGGATAGACATATATAAAAAAATTTATATATTGGGTTCGTAATCCATTTGTGTACGGATACACCTGTATATGAATTAACTTTGAATGAAGAGGGAAAACTAATTTCGCTCTGCAATAATCAAGATTTTATTTCAAGACATTCGGAAGAGTCAAATAATTAATTCCGGATTAAATTTAGAGACGATTATCCCATAATAGATAAAAATATTGTTACAATTTCCTACATTGTATTTGCGTGAATTCTAATTTTCAGAATGAGCAATGGAAAAAAAGATGAAGACTTTCCTATGAAGATGACCAAATAAAAGTTGCTTTATAGTTTTTACGACTAAAACGAACCTATCAAAAACAAGCTAAATTTCGCATTAAAAGTATTCTTATAATTAATTTGTAATTAATTACTCAATACACATTTTATTGTCTTTGTCGTACATATTTGATTTAACATTGAAAACTATTATCGAATACTATTTTACATAGTGTATTACAGATAAGTAAAATTCTTTTAAATTCATTTTTTTGACAGTGCGAATTTTAAAATTTTTAAAAGTGTACCGCAACATAGAAAAAGGTTGAGATTTACTGCCATAACCACTGTCCTACCGCACCCGGATCTAATGCTTGCTTCGTTTTTGGTCAATTATTGACTATAAAATGCTTCGACACATAGTGGCAACAGAATAACGTGCGTTCAACTGCTGTACTTTAGGATTCAAGAAGGAGGAAATTTTTCTCTGAAAACAAGAGTGTGCAGTGAAGGGATGGATGTTGATGGGTTGGGCAGAAAGCAGTTAAAATAAGAAAGAACTTGGTTGATTTTGGACCAAGATTTTTCGAAATTATATCTTTTGGTAGAAATATGAGCCACTCTTTCAGTAAAGGTTAATTAGGTAAACTGAAGTGAAACAAGAAAATTAATTATCGAAACAATATCCGTAAAATTATTTATACAGTTACATTTCTATATCACCAGAGCTGTATAAAAATCTTCTATCAATGTTGACATTGACACGATACACTATTTTCATTTTCAGAAATGTTATAAATATATACTGGGTGTCCGGGCTTAAAGTATCCCAAATCTTATGATTTATTATTATGAAACTACCCATCAGAATACAATAAGCTGTTCATCCATGGGTTGGAAATCCCTCCGAAATTTTTTGGTTTTAGTCCGATTGCCCGTATGTGCACGCATTATTCGGCAATCGCAGGCAATAAACTTGTTACACTGACTTCAATAGTAAATATATGGACGACGCAGCAAAAGGTGCACTGCGTATTTAAGTTAACGGAATTTATATCAGTCACACGTGGACAGCAATGTTTTCGAACAGAATGAAATGTCGATCTTCCGACATCGAAATCCATCCACCAATGGGAAAGAACTTTAAAGGAGACGGGAACTTGGGTATCTTAAAAAAAACTGCCAAGTATCCTTATGCTTTCGTGGAAGAAGACACTGTTGATCGCGTTCGTGATTCATTTTGTAGGAGTTCTGATAAGTCTATTAGGCAGGACTAATGCCAAGTAACGATATTCCATTGGACTAGAGCATGTCGCTGTCCACTCGTGACTGATTTAAACTCCGTTAACCTAAATACGCACTAAACCTTTCGCTGCGGCATCCACATCTTTACTAATGAAGTCAATGTAACAAGTTTATTGTCTGCGATTGTCGAATAATACGCCTACATGTGGCCAATCGGACAAGACCCGAAAAATCTCGGAGGGATATTTCAATCCACGGATAAACAGTTTATTGCATTGTGATGAGTAGTTCTGTAATAATAAGCCATCACTTTAGGGTATTTTAAGCCCGGACCTCCTGTATTAAATTTAATTCTTCATATTTAAAATTTTAAATTTTCCATATTGCATGGTTGTTTTCCAATTGAATTCTACATCACTGATGAAGTAAACATCAAATGTTCATATACAAAATTCAATTTTAAAATGTTTCTTTTTTTTATGAATTTATTGAATTATTTTATAAATTGAATAGAAATTTTAGGCATTTTTAACACCTGCATTGTTCATTTATCTTAAGAATAAAATATGTAAATTTTAAAAAGAAGATTTCTGATTGTTCAAACTTCTCATTCAAAAAAAAAATTCTAGTATCTATTCAATGTATATCCTAATTAATAATAAGCTGTTATATCTCGCCTACCATTCATTGCACAAACTTCTTATGAACTTCCTAAGGGGAATAAAAGATACTCTTTGTACTTTTAAAACCTTAAAGTGCACCTTTAATCCTTTTAAATACATTTCAGTTCATTTCCTCAGTAAATTTTAAGCACCGCCTTCCTTCACGCGGCAATACCTCTTGAGTAAGAGAACCTTTATGTACGTCGGAATTGTTATACTTCCCCCGCTCGTGAAAGACTCTTTGTCGCCAGGTACAACAAAAGGAAAGAATTGACAAAAGACAAATTAACAGGTTTATTTTCGTCTTCAATTAAGGAGGAATGCAGGGGAAGTGACTTCCAAAAACAACACTCGAGATCCTTAATTAGGAGGATTTATGCACGCTGTCTTTTCTCCTCATTCAGGAGGAAAGGTTCTTAAAGAGCAAGCAGAGAGAGTGAGATCATTGTTTTCGAAAACCTCTTGAAAGAGTATGTCACTCTGAAGTGAAGTAGAGTTTTCTTACAAGAAAAAAAGGTTAAAAAAGAAACTTTGAATTGTTTAAAACGTGCATCATTTTTAAAAGTGTTTTCTTTCAAAGAATCTTGAATAAACTGTATGATTATTTTCAGATTTTTGTAGGTTATCCAGAAGAGCTGGATTATGTTAATTTTAATATATACGGCAATCTTGATAATAAAAAGTTAAAGAAAAATAAATTTTTATGCACCTAATTTTGATTTACTTTTACAAGAAATCAGTCATTATACTGAGTCGGAGATGAAACATGTCACTCAAAGTGCATTTGAAGAAAAGATTGCTATTTCCTTGGAATATTTTTGATTTAAATGACGCTGATTTTTTTAACAAAATCATTCATCTGATTGGTGGAAACAAAACCTTATTTCGTGTTCTGATGAAAAATTGAAGTAATTCTTGTTTTAAATCGGATATTTTAAAAACTGCTCATTCTAGGGTCTGAAATTATACGATCACATATCAAATTCTTGGAAATTACATAAAATATGATTTATATTAATATTGCACTTATTATATATATATATATATCATAAATCGAAACAAGCCTGCTTTTGGAAAGATTACTTTAAACATTTGATAAAAGGAGAGAAAATATTAAAACTCAAGTTCTAAACAGTTATTTTCAATTATATTTTGTTATTTCTTTCACTGCTTCAAGGTGAGGCTTTCTTTCGTTACATACCTGTCACCTCATTATTTATATAAATGTTTAGAGCCATTTTTAACCTTCAACAAATCTTTTTGTTTTCAATGAACTTTACAGCCATTTAATGAGTTAAAAATAACTGTTCACTATTATAAAAGTGAAAATATTTGTGCAAAATCAAAAATTGTTTTAAATGAATTTTATTTCTTTTTTTCTTTTTTTCCCTTTCTTTTCTTTAATACACTATTTCACAAATTGACATCTGATTTTCATGAGTAGTAATAAGAAACTATTTTTGAATCGAAAAATATAAGATACCAGAAATTATTCAAAATCCATCATTTACTATAGTAGTTTATTTAAAAATAACGAAAGAAAACAAAATTGATCTCTTATATAAACATGAATAACTTTGTGAGAAACGCAGAATAATGAAGTAATACAATTTACGCAGCACGTAGCTATTAACTAAACTCAAAAAATTAAATTGTTGATGAAGTAAAAAATTGAACACACGCATATAAGAGAGAAGAGTGAGAAACCAACGAAATCAAACCAATAACGAATTCCTTGAAAGTAAATTTCGACACTTGAGATAATATAACACATTGGATATTTATTGTAGATGCGGTTCTATAGAGAAAAATACTGCTTGTACAATCTAATTTCTTTTCTCAATGGAACCGAACTCTGATGTTTTCTCCCTTGAGACCACCGCGGATTGTCTTTTATGTCAGCAATTTTTGTTGGTTCCAACTAAAAGACTGCACCAGCCTCTCGGAGGACAGGGGCACTTGTTAGAGGAAGTGGATGAATTAAGTCCCAGTAAAGCCAATTGGAATAATTCCTCAAAGTGCTTTATGTATGACACAAAAGACTTTTTTGATTCGAATGCCCATTATTATTCCCAACAGGTCAATGCTTTCTTTTCGTTTTTGAAATTTATAATTAAAAATGGAATGTGTAGCAAATGTTCTTTAAGATAGTAAAATTAAATCATTTTTCCCCTCTCCTCGTTAGAGGAATCGCTTGTTTTTTTTTTCTTTTCATAATTCGATTATTTCATTTTTTAATGAATTGCTTACGACTAAGCTTATTGTATCATAATTACTGTTTATTGAATAATAAGCCAATTTATATTGCTTTTATTTAGATTATTAGTAGGTGAAAATGTTTGATTAAAATTAATGAAAAGCTTATTTTTGAATTCGAAATGAAATTGACAACGTCCTAACCCCAGCTTAATGCATTTACTTCGATGTAACAAAAGTACCCTATTGCAGAAAATTTTATTTTTCGAGTTATTTTTCAGTTTATCTAGTAGCAGCGGTCCCTTAGTGGTCAAAGTTGTGAGCTCAAAGTCAACTTTGCTTCTGTCTAGTCAAGAATATGTAGTAGAAGAATCCAATTTTTAAAAAAAACAATAATTTAACCCTAATTAAAAAAACATTATTCTACATTTTTTTAATGTTTAATGTAAAATATATCACAAAAATCACACATAATCAAAACTTATAGAATTTTTGTGTTGATTTATTCTTGGAAATTACATTAAATATGATTTATATTAATAATTAATATTGTATTTATTTCGAACGAAATTATACTCTCAAAAGTTCAAAAAAAGTAAAAAACTAAACTTGTTTAAAAAACGGATGAAAAAAATTTTTAAAAAAAGATACAGAAAACTGCAAACAATGCACCTCCCCTAGAGAAGATGTGGCAGGTAACAGAATTTGATGACCACCCAGAAGCAATAGAAATGTCGCATTTATGCGTTCGTAAAACGATAAGTAAATCAAAGGAGCTTAGTGACATTGATCGAGGCATTATAGTGGGAAATCCGTCGGCCAAAACCTACTGTGAGTGAGAGATTAAGGCAATAAAACAACAAATAAAAAAAAGGAAAGACAGGCAGAATAAAATTAGTGAATGCAGCCACAGAACCCTGAAAAGAGTAATAAAACAAAACCGCAAGTCATTTTGGATGGAATATTCTTGTGTTAGATTAGCAGCAGGACAGTTCGAGACTTCAAAAATCTTGGATTTCATAGTCATGCAGTAGATCACAAGCCGAACATGTGAGCTTCCAGAATCTGAAACATCTATTGTAATGGTGCAAAACTCACCGTCATTGGACCATGAACTTGTGGAAAAATGGTTTTGGAATCATGAATCTCGCCTTACAATCTGGCAATCTAATGGATGAACCTGGGTTTGGCGAATGCTTGGGGTACTGCTTCTGATGATTGTAAAATTTGGCAGTAGCAACATCATGCTGTGGGAGTGATTTCCAGTTTGGCCTCATTCCCTTAGTTCCGATATTTGGAAATATGAATTCTAAGATTTATGTGGCAACAGCGGTGTTTTCCCAACTCTGTATAATATTTCAGGGAGTGACCATTTATCTTCTAGCAGGATAATTGCTCCTTTTAGACATCGCAACGGACAAAGTTGAATTGGGTGTTGAAAAACTGGACTAGCCTTCTCAGAGGCCCTGTTTAAATTCCAATGAACACTTTTGGGGCAAACTAGAACGCAGATTACGAAGGCAGTGAAATGGGTTATCCTCACTACAGGCATTCACTTCAGCTTTGATGGATCCATGGACTGCTGGAAAATTTCCCCATGCGTGTGCAGGTTACCATTGATGTAAAAAGAAAACAAAATCCTATTTATAATAGACTTCAGAACTCTCCATTCCACTGGGTGCCCGAATGCTTTTGACAAGATAGACCAGATATGAATTGTTTATTAACGCCACACTCTGAAATACGAGAACTATTAGCAACGAATTACATCATTTTGAATCATGTTCAAGTGGTGAGGATGATACCTAATACGACACTTTACCTTCCAAAATCTTACACCAGGGCAGCAGAAAGCCTAGTACAGATTGAATGAGCATCAATCCCACTACAAGGTGGATCTTCAGTGACACATACCATACACGAAAAGTTCTTATAAATTTATTGTTCAAAAATGTCTACTACTATACTCAATCGGGCTTTCCATGATTTTTTTCTTTTAAAAAAGCGTGATTTGCCATACTTTTTCATTGTGGTTAAAACAATAAAGTTAAAAAAATTTTCTTTTTAATTTAACCACATTTTCTTATTTATTATTGAAACATCAAAAATAATTACAGAATCAACCAAAGGACAAAATGCTTCCAATTAAAAAAATTTTCGATTTGTGTTTCATTTTCAAAATATACTGAGGAAATAAAACAATAAATAAAATGAATGTAGTTCATTAAGTAAATTTAGTTAAAGATTAATAACCGACAGATTCTCCCTTATTTTATTGCATTTTTAAATATTTCAAATATTAGTTTATATACCCTGTTAAAGGACCTAGCTTTTTTAAATTAGAACCGTGTTCTCAGGTGAGGCGACTAACTGACTGCGGAAATGAGATGGAAAATATCAAATAACCTTCTAAATTAATTTTAATTTCGTCGGAAAATTTCAAACGTGAAACAAATTGGAATCTTGATTAAAGTCGCCAAGCGTTAAATGCCATTAAACGTCCAAAAGGAGGGACCATTTCGAAACACGATTGGCAAAATGTCAATTCTTTTTCATCAAAATGAAGTGGATGTTTTAATGAACTATAGAATGTCTTCAGAGACATTAACTCTATTTTGGACAGGTTTATATTAACTGGACCAGAAACGTACAGGAAGTAAAATGACAGACGATAAGTAATGCAGAAATGTAGGGATAAATTAAAACGCGAGCGTGTGAAAAGTTCTACTACTCAGACATTTACCATGTAAAGAATTTTTTTTAAATCTATTCATCCTAAGTTAATTTACGTACATTTTTACCGTGCGTCGTTTATTAAAAATTAAGATATCATGTGAAGAAATCTACATGAGATAGATTTTTCTATTTTTATTTTGAGTGATAACCACTTATTTTGATACAAGGGTTTGTGCAAAGTTTGAATGAGAAAATAAAAAACTATTGGTGATGAACCACCCCAGTTGTACCACGCTAAAATAACAAGGAAAGTATCCGAATAAATACTTATCATTACACGCAATTAATTGGGCACACCTACTTACTAACTAGTGCATTTGAACACCAATTAACAGTTAATATCTTCTTCGAATTTCTATAAAATAAAGAGCAAAGATAATTATAGCTGCTTTTCGAAAGATCATATCTTTTAAGCACACGTGCCAATTTCCGCGTTTCATTTGCCTGTACTCGTGTGTGTGTGTGTGTGTGTGTGTGTGTGTGTGTGCGGTGTGTGTGTGTGTGTGTGTGTGGCGCGCGTGTGTGTGTGTGTGTGTGTGTGTGCGTGTGTGCGTGTGTGTGTGTGTGTGTGTGGTTTAGGCCTGCCTTTAAGTTAACAAGTTAACTCGAAATTATTTTGTGAAGCACTATCCATCGTGGATCTGTTCAGTGTATTTAATGGCAACCAAATCTGTGATGAGTGATTAAATGTTATAAGTGAGGGGGATGACTTTGAGATTTTTCTTAAGCTTGAGTGCGATAATGTTTATTAAGGTGGCACTTTGAAGCTACCCTAAGGCTCTTGTCGATGGAGCTCGTGAATCTTTTTGAATCCCAGTTCAGAGCGAGAACGATAAGCTAGCTCCCCACTCTATTTTTCCAAGAAGTGAAATTTTTAAAAAGTGTAACTATAAATGCGATTTATGAAGTTCGTTATTCTAGATTCTAAACAACTTAAAAATTCCTTAAGAAGACTTGGTACCCCAAAAATGACCCAATTATCATTTATTTTATTTTTATTTAGTTATATTCTTTGAACGATTACCTTGAGATTGATACATTTCTTTTGTATGCCTGAAAATTAAAAGTTGGAAAAAATTTCATTTGAAAAATGTAAACAAACAAATTTAGAAATTTGACTACGCTGTCTTTTTAGAGATGTCAGTGATTTTTAAGCTAGTTTTTATGAACTACTTTTCAAAAATAAATTTTGTTTTGTTTTAACCATAACTGTAATGCTTTACCGTACTTTTCAGTGATTACAACTTTTACTACAAGCTATTTGTTGTTGTTGATGGCACTTCTTTCGTTTGTTTTACAGCTATCGTGCTTGGTTTCCTTACGTTTTATGTTGACAAAAAAAGTCTTTTTCAAGACATTTACTGATTGCTGTCTTTTCAAGACTGTTGCTGAAACTGCTGAGATTTATATGTATTATCTTTCTTTTTATCTCTTGAAAATTTGTCTTAAGACTGCTACGAATAAAACGTCGAAATCATTCTGCTCAAATGAACAGCAAACTTTGGTGTAGTGATGATGTGAATACATGGGTCATAGAATCAGAATTAAGCAGTTTTTAAATATTGAAAACACTAGACATTCTGAAGTAGGAAATTTCATTATTGTGAACTTTGAGCAAATCAGCAAAAGGTTTATGAAACTAAAATGCCCTGACTGTGACAAACAAACTTTAAAGCTTGTGCTTGGAAACAAGGTAGGATTTTCCTATGCATTAAATTTAACCTGAAGTTCTTGCGCAGTGCTGTAGAAACGTCTAATGAAAGGCAGGGTAATACCGTTCCTGATATTAATTTACGTGTCACGCAAGCTTCTCTAATATTGGAAAAGGTGACTCTGCAATTGAAAAAATTTGCATGGCAGTAAATGTATCTCATTTTTCATTGAGAACTTATAGCAAATGTACTAAACTTCTTCACAAAGCCTATGGCATTGCTGCAGAGACTGTAATGAGAGAAGTACCTAGTGAAGTGAGAAATGCTTACGAAGCACCAACTGATGTTCCCGAGGTCTACGAAATGCTGCCAAAGAATCGAGATCCCGTGGCATTTCATTAGGAGGAAGAGGACATGACACATTAAAAGTGGCAACAATTGCAAAATTAACTTTATGCAACTAAAAAGTCATATTACAAAACAAAGCCAATGTTCCTGCCATGAAAAAAGATATAAGTTACTTTACTCAGGATTGAAGAAATATTTGATGTTCAACTCTATCTTCAGACGCAGAACTAACACCAAGAACTTAGAATAGGAAGAACTTTTCCCTTTGTCAGGAGATCAATAAAAGAATACTATCAAAATTTTTGGAGTAAAATGCGAAAAATTCATGTGGCTTCTAAACATTGTAAGAAGATTTGTGAAGCTTGCAACAAAGAATCTCAAAATGTATGTAGGTAGTGGTGACAGTAATAAAACAAACCATTGAGAGTTTTTTGTTTAAATAAAAATTTCTAATTATATCTTAAATATCATATTACGAAGTGTGTATTATACATATGTACCTAATGGGGCGTCAAGTTTGTGACAAAATAATTTATTAAAAAATGCTTTCAGCATTAAGTATAATTTTTATTCTTTTTTAATTAGATGGTTGATTCAGATTCATTGGGATGGTTACCAATGAAAGTTTCAATTTTTCCTTTTTTTTTTTTTTATTTTTCATTATACGAATTCACACGTGAACCAATTTTTTTTTTACTTCTTTGGCTACATTCCTGTTTTTTCCTATCTTTTATTTTAAAACCACATAGCTCGTTTGCTTTGTTTCATTTAATCCCTAGCAGCCATCGAATGCTTCGAATCAATAGATAGATATGTATTTCTATCTATATCTTACTTTAGTAACAGTTCATTACTTTGTTACGCTATACAGATAAAACAAAAATTAAGATGTTCAGAAACAAATGCTGCACCTTATGTCAATATTTAGATCTCACCGATAAAAGGATTAAATCATCTTCAAATATAAGCATGAGGTGATGCATCTGAGAGATGTCGCACGCCTGCGGATGGAACTTTTTGACGCGCACCTAGCAAAGGGTTAAAAAATTCAACATTCCCCAATTCGCAGAACGAAAAATGTACCGAGAATATGTAGCTTCAATCATTATCTTCCATCATGGGAAAGTGGTCGACCATCCACTTAATGATCGATGCAAACGATGTCTGCGTAAAGTAGTTAGTTTACCAGGCTAGCAATAATGTGTCAAACAACAGCTGCAATCAATGCGTGACTAAAAACAGGAGACTCCGTGGTAACAGTTCAGTAAAATTTGCTTTTGATTGCATAGGGTTGAAAAAGATGGATTCGCGCGATAGCATTTATTGCAAAACGGCATTTGTTATACAATCCCACTCCAGAGCGCATTAAGGTATCCAACTAGGTTCGGAGATCAATTTTTCAGAAATTGATTTACAGCATAAATTTATTGTTTTAAAGAACATAAATATAGGCTTAAAAAGTCATAATTATTAAATAAATAAAATGTATCAACCTTTGTTTTTGAAAAATATATTATTTTTATGAAATTTTAGCAAAATTTTTAAAGTTAAGAAAAACGCTATAAATAAAAATAAATTTCACATAATGCAATTTTAGTTTCATTGATATACTGCTTGATCCATCTGAAGTGTCACAAACCGCAGATTAAAAAATATTTTAAGAAATAAATATTTTAATAGCATTTACATTTGATGTTAATGATTTTTCATCAAAATTACTGCATGTTCTAAGTTAAAAATGGCTGTAAAATGTGATTAAATGTAGATGTCTTAAGACCTGCAGTTTGTTACACTCTGAAGGGTCCATGATATATATGTTATAAACTTCATTGAATTTGATTGGATTATTTTGGAGATATCAGGTTTTTCGTGCGCAAACTATCGTAAAAATTTCATTCTTCAAAAAACGCATTAAAATATTTTTATAAGTTAGATAAAGTAAATGCTATAAAAACAACTTAAAAAAACTCTCGAGTTTTACGTACTAGTCCTTCTCTCTCAATAATTATATTTCTTTTTTCCCTATGGCTCAAACAACACCAAACATCAAACACCTAAAAAGCACTTTTTCAACCTAGTCGGATACCTTAACATGTTGTTGGGACTCGCCCAAACAGATACACGTTGCCTAGTCTGATTCTAGTTTCTAAAAGTTGATAGCAGGGCTCAAGGGTAACATTATACTCTACGATCTCAAATTGCCCACATAGCACTTTGCATCGTAACGGAGGCTCCATGAAAGTGCTGACTGTATTTACAAGGCATAGACAGGTTCTTTGGTGAAACTTAACTAATGCTTAACTGAAAAAGGTTATTTTTAGTTACTTGAAGAACAATTGCAACCATTCATGGACTTCATGCATCTAAGCAATGGTGGAGTTTAACGAAATCCCCATGCGCAATGTCAATGGACCAAAATACTTCTCGGTTACCCTGAGGAACATTCTGGACTATTTTAGAGAATAATTTGGCAACCTGAATCACCATCGAACATAAAAGAGATATGATTGGAATATCATTCCGTGCACAAAATCTTGCATCAGCAACAATTATAAACGGCTGTAGAAACAGCATAACTAAATAGTTTTCAGGTGGCCCGACTATTTTTTTATCGAATTGCTGCTTTTCCCCGGGCAAAAGGAATCATATTATTAATTTTGGCACTTCAGAATATATATGATTTCAGTATATTCTGTGGACATGAAGTTATTAGATTCAAATTATTTGTTAAAATACAATCTGTTACGATCTAACAATTCATTTTTTAATCTTTTGGGATTTTACTGGTTTACAATCTCTGCAAACTCTTCACTCTTAAAAAATTACCTAATGCTCCTACTGAATGAAAATATTTTTTATGAAGATATTTTTTCTACCCTGAATGTGTGAAAGAATAAGATAAATTATCTTTAATTCACTTTCAAATTAATTAGTGCAAAATAATTAAAATTAATTTTTCAAATTTTTGCTAGTTTTTGTGACTTGTTAATTGAGCTCAATCATTCATGAATGTTTAAATTTATTAAACCATGAGGCATGAAGTTTCGTACTGTAACTTTATTTCATGTCTCTAAAATGGTTTTTTTTTTTCATTTTCTTTTGGACTATGTTCTTCAGCTTAGATATATTCTGAAGAAAAATAGCAATTATTCGTTTTAATTAAAACATATCCTTGCATTAGGTTTTTCTCCGAAATTTTAATTTTTTTCTGCCTGCTTCCTAAAATTGTATTATAAATGTAATTTTTTTTTTTTTGGTTATTCACTGCTTAACATTTCAGAGTTTCTTTTATTAAACTTTTTTCTATAAATCAGCCTGAAAAATGCTTTTTATCTGAATCCATCATCCTTTATTAGCTGTATCTTAGCAACTGATCCTTTTTAATGTTGCTCTTGAGAATTCGGTCCCACATAGCCATTTGCAGCTTGTGTGAATGGCGGAAAACTCCAAATCTCTAAGTCATGGAATAGTTTTTTACATTTTTCCCCTTCTCGTTCTTTTTTTCTCTTCCCAAAAATTTATTCTGGTTGGAAAGAAAGAAATAAAGGAAAATATTTAACAAACTCTTACGATCAAGAAAATGTTCTTTAATTACATCTTTAATTAAATCAAAACCGGAATTTAATTCACAAATCTAGAATTAAGTGAATTCCAAGGTGCGTTAAAATATGATCCGTAGGAAATTGAATATTTATAAATGCCAAAAGAATACATGAACACGAGAGGTAAACACACTTAATGCAAATGGCAAACAGTTTTGAGGCATACAACTACTTGAACAGATAGGAAAAAATTTGATTTATGTATGTAGCTCTGTATTCAGTTTCTCAGTTTATTTGTACGTTAAATATTAAGTAACCAAAGAGGTTTTGTCGTTTATACAACACGTATAATTGAAAGAATTGTTTATATTTGTCATGGGAATCAATTCCATGAATAGTTTATCCGTTTTTTAGCATAAGTTTAATTCTGACTTATTTACTAAATGTTGAACTAAATGTTTACTAAATTTCAAATATAATTCTATCCCTTAAAAATACCTGTGAATCATAGTATAACATGCGCATGTAGATCTTATGAACTCAAACGTGGAACTAATGCTGCAGGCACAAAGATGCACAAAAACATTTTACTGTGGATTGAGAAGGCATTTACATCGATAAAGGTCCAGGGATGGTTTAAAAAGTTTTCTGTTGAAATTAAATTCCCGTAAGACGGAAGTTTATACGCTAACCATCTGGAAGCAATTACAATAAAATACGTTTCACGCTCAAATGTTTAAGACAAAGTATCGGTTAACACGAAGTAGTACAATGGTCTGGACAAATTTCTGTGTATTTTCACGCATTTTTTTCTCTTAACACGAAACAAAATCACTTACATGAAAAGATTTCCCTTCTGAAAATGAACAAAATACTTGATTTCACATATTTCGAAGGCAGGAGGCTAACTTGGATCTGAAATACTCACAGAATAGCCTGTTACTCTAGCCAATTTTGTTTATCTAAACTATTTTCACCCTCCACCACTACAAAGACAACACACAAAAAATCTAATCTCACATCAGTTGACTTTGAAATTTGGTAACTAGTAGATTGAAGTATGAGGAAAAATCAGTGAGTTTGGTTTGCGTTCTTTTTTTTTTTTTTCTTCTTTTTAGAACTTTTTTTAGGAGCACAGTGACAAAGAGCTGAAGGGAAAAGCAAACTTCTATTTTGTTTAAAATGAAGGTGGAGGTTCTTGAGGCTCCGAAAGAAGACGAAGCGAAAATCTGTAAAGATTTTGGTAGTAGTATCGAAGAGAGTGATTCTTTCCGTTATACATAAGGTTTTTGATCCTATTGGATTGTTATGTCCTGTTCTCTAAATTTCCAAACTAATGTTACAGAACATGTGGAAAGACAACATTCCGTGGGATAGAGAAGTTGAAGATAATTTGAAACTTTAATATCTAAAATGGTTTGAAGAGTTAATTTCCTTAAAAGGAGAGAGTACCACAAGAGCTGGACTTCTTAGCAAATTTATTTTTGAACTTTAAATATAACTTTCAGAATACATATATTATACTTTTTTGTGTGTTAGTAAAAGTATATTAGAAATGTTTATTGTATGTATAATTCCTTGAAATTTCTAAATGTTTGGTAAGTTAATTTGTCTGTTTTTTCAACAACTTAAGGTGGGAGAATGCAATGTCTTCAGAGTTTACTTTTGGATTAATTTATGGCATCTATACTTTTGAGTATTCACTGTAACCCAAAGTAAATATTTTACAAAAGTTTTGTTTCTATATTTTAGCAATTGCAGTATTTTTTTGTTTTGTTTTGTGGAATAAACGTTTTTGATTTTAAAAATGGCTGGATATTTTATCGTTTTCAGAATCCAGAAATATTATTAATGTTTTGATTTTTAAAAAGCTATTTTGCCTTATTCAATTGCACAACCAGATACGCTGCTAGCGTAATAGAGTTGTTTCTTTGCAAAAAAGATAAATCTAATACATACCAATACAAGTATATGCCTAACTCAAGCTTTGAACTAAATGAAAAGCCGGCGTGATTATATTTATCATGTACCTGTCCTTAATTTAGATCATAGGATGTTCTAGAAAAAGTAACGTTATTTAAATACGCTGTGTTAGTATTTGGGATAATAACACACAAGCATTTATTTACATTTCTTTTTTAAAAAATGTAGATTCACTCCGTAATTTTTTTTTTAAGTTCCCTGTCTATAAAACGGTTTTAAAATCTAAAAAAAAATGGAAATTAAATTTTACTCGAACAGAGCAATAGAGAAATTTGCATATGGATATATAAATCATCAAGGAGGTTGTAGTTTTAAATACCAATTAAAGGGCCAGTTAATGTTTTCAGTTTCGTTTGGTTACAACTCATGCCTGCTTTCAACAATAACGAATTTAATTTAGAAGTGCATTATGCGAATGAAAAATTATTTTTTAATGTTTTCGCTCACGCAACTTAAGTATTTTTTTAAAAATAAATACTGCCTCTGGTAGCTAAAACTTTTATCTTCCAAATTTTACTTAGAAGTATTAAATAGTATTTTGTTGTATTATATTTGAAAGTCGTTCAGTAGAGTACTTATTCTATGAGATCTGATTGTATACATGTATATATACTTTAGTTATATAAATGTTTTCGTTGTGATCTACTTAGTATTGTGCTTTTGAAAGAGTGCTAGTTTAGTTGCGAAAGCATGGTTCAAAGAAACATCTAATAGCTTTCTTTCTTCTTTTGGGCTTCTCCTTAGCTGACAGTTCGGCGTACCAGGAGCCAACCTACGACTTCCTCGCCAAGTATCTTATGTCCACCAAAAAGTAAGTATAACTCTCTGCTAAGTGCTCATTACGAATTCTTCATTTCAAAACATCATCTTCTATTATAAATTAATTTTATTACTTAGATTTAATATTTTTGTAAAAATTGTCTTAGATAAATGTATTTATTTGAAAAAAATTTTGGCGCCAAAATTTAAATTTTTTATCAATTGAATGCAATACATTTTTTCCTTGTTTTAACATAACATTTAGGTTTATACGTACTTTTTATCTATGAAATATTTCTACGTCAACACGCATCTGAAATGAAATTAGCAGTGGAAAGCTTCGAGGTACAAGTTATTTAAAATCATAAATTATTTTTTTAGGCTTAACCAAATTTAAAATTTTTTTCCTTTGTTTTCTTTATAAAATGCTGGACTAAACAATTTTTATTGTTTGGAATGCTTATTAGTTCAATAAACAGAATGACAGAAATTAATTTGAATCTTAAATAACGCAGACCTGCCAAATTGAAGTTTTTGTAAAATACGAAGTGTTAGGTGATTTTTATGTAATTTGGTGTAATGATTTCGAAAATGACAACCATTTTTTCCGTAACATCAGGAATTTTTGTGAATTCGAAATCGATATTTTTCTTAAAATCCTGGTTGAAAAGAAATTCTCTCGAATAACTTAGCATGTACTATCTAGCAACAGTAGTTTTTTTTTTTTTTTTTTTTTTTTGAGTTAAAAAAAACTACGTAAATATAGATTTCTGTGAGGCGAAATGATTAAAACCACTGTTGCCAGTTCACACGAGCTGCATTTGTTTGAGAGAAAAACAAGAAGTTCCATAGAGGTTTGGACTTTTTACTTACAATTATGGTGCAGTTTCTAGAAAGAATCCTTAATATACTATTTTAATTCACTTTTATTAAGGTTGTTTTCATAAAATAAATGAATGACCAAGAGAAGCAAATATTATTCTTAAGTACATGAAAGTTTGAAACTCCACTAAAAGCAAAACAAACACATATATTCTATTTAAATATGTACCTTTTTTTTTCCTTTTGAATCTTATTTTGGCGTTTTTCTTTTATGTTTAATCTCAGGAGTATCTCGTGTTAACATCCAACAGTAGTCGGCGAGCATGTTTTTGAGCTTCTTTGATTTTTGAGCTCTATGTCTTTGACGTCTTGGTGGAATCTTCCACCCAGTCCTTCGCTGATTTATCTTAAATTTTCGGGTAGAAAGTTCATATATGAGTGAAAGAAATGTATTTTAACCCAACCAACCCTAATTTCTTTATCATTTGTTGTCATGGTAGTCTCAAATTATTTATCCTTCATAAGATTGCGGATATCTGGACGAACAAAAATATCCCCTCTTTCTCAATTGATTTTTGGGTAAACACGGAAATTTTTTGCACAGGTCTTTGCAACTATAAAAACTTTTTGGAATATTCTTGTCAAGCCTCTAATTTTATATTCAGAAGAAGGACACTGTTCGGCTCTATTAATCTGTCCGAATCACATTCTCGATGCCTGTCTTAAGATTTTGTCTTTTGAGCCATTCTGTTTTAACTCAAATGTTGAGTCTTATCACGGCTGCACTATTCATAAATGAAACATGGTATGTTTGTATATCCGCCTTGTTGAGCAAGCAGCATGGAGATAACTTTCAAACCACCTGGCATAACAGTAGTAGGCATAGTTTATTTTGTTGAGGACGAGTCAGGTTTTCATAGTGTTCCTTTAAAAGCACTGAATGTCTAACTGGTGCTGATCCATACTGGCTTCTATGATGAAGAATGACAGCTTTAAAAAACTCCTTAACAATGAATCCATAAACAGCCTCTATTCGTCTTTATCGCAGATAATATTAAATTTGCGCATCAATCCAGTAAAATCTGAACAATAGACTAGATTCTCGTTTTCCTCAAAGTATTAAAGAAAGCCGTTTTCTCGACTTTTGTACCAATAAAAAGAGATTCTTTTCGCCGATAAGTTTTTTTTCTTTCAATCTGAAGCCCAAAATTCAGTTGTCTTTTAAAAAAACTCACATTTCTAGTCAGATCATTAAGTATAACCTGAGAGAACAGCTGAGGTAAATCGGTTTCAAAAAGCTTATATTCGGTATCCTTGGTGAAACTATTGGTACAGAGAAATTGTGACGGAAGATGTCACAGAGTGGTATTCTATATGTTTTAAAAGGGTAGAATGAAAATTGTTTTTGTAAAATACTGTTTAAAATTAAAGTAAATTGATTTTTTCAAAAAAAAAAAAAAAACGTGATGTATTAGGGATTTTTCATTTTTATTTTTAAAGTCAGCACCAAAAAATACATAAAGTCCAGCCATTATTTCCCTTGTATTTTTTCTATCACAGCCAGTGTAATTTGTAACATATCATCAATTAATATTTTACATCCCTACTCTTTCAAGTAATTGTTTTTTCTTCCCGTTTTATCGTTTTGTTTCATAGTTATATGTTTTAACAGAATTATGGTAATTTAATTTATTCTATAAATTCTTTTGAACATTATCGCATGAGGAAATAAAAAAGGATGTAGATTTATCTCGGTAAAAGTAGAGCAACCATAGTGATGAGAATATTGAATTATATAAAATATAATATAATTAACAGAATGCGAAACAATGTTTGTTTGATGGTGATTCAGAAGATTAAATTTTTTGTATAGGTAAAAATAAATCTGCAAAATGAGGGGAAAAAGAATTGCGAAAGAACTGAAAATTTCATTTTGAACAATGCTAAAGTGAAGTGAAATCAAATCAGTTTCGAAAATAAAATCTGTAAATATTGTTTATTTTAATTCGTTTGTTGTTCTTCTTCAGTGATGGACCAGCTACGCATTGTTTCATTTTTTTCTATTATTTAACCACACAAAATCTAAAAGCTATGTACAAGCGTAGCAAGTTTTAATTATTTTATAATTGTGAGCTTCAAAGTATTAGAGCCTTATTATTGCTCTCGTCAGCGTAATACCAGTGATAAAATTCTCGTCTATCTTCTTCCACAGAAAGTAGTTCTCGTCTGCCGGTACAGGGAAGAATATTTGCATAGGTACGCATGACGTTAGCCCGCATGCGCCAACAAATATGATTGATGAAATTTTAGAGTAAACAAATGAATATATATCACTCAGATAATTCTTAGCTGATAACATTAAAACTTAATTTTCACTGCAGGTACAATAGTTTTTATAGCTTCCTTTTTATTATTATTGAGAAAAATCTCTTATCTACAAAAGCAGAACTAAACAAAATTATTATATTATAAATGTGATACTTGATTTAAAAAGTTAAGGCACTCCCATTGAAAGGTCAAACAATAAAATATTGAAAAATTTACGAATCCAGAAACATTATTTTTTATTGTTCTGAAGTGTTTATTATTTTTTTTACTCAATTAACATGAGATAAAAAAACACGGTGACAAAACAAATTAAAACAAAATATTCTTAAGAGTCGTAATACAATTGAATATACGATCGCACGCATCACTTATAATATATTATAATCAATAATACTATGGATCTAATCCCTTAATAAATTAGCATAACTCATTTGAGAACGTAAATATCAGTATTTAAAAGATTTCAATCTTAAACGGCATTAAAAAAGGAATTGAAAAACTTTGTCTCTTCTAATTCCTTGTACAATCGCTTTATTTAAAAAAAAGCGTGCTGCGTCATTTTGTCTTAAATTGATACCATCCAAACTGTTTACACTTTTCATTCACAGATCAGTTGCGGCTGCAAAAATTAATTAAACTGAAGTTACAAAAAGCGCAGAAGAAAATGAATAACATAATTGAATTAAATCATTAAGGATGTTTTCGATGTTACTTTTAAATTATGCTACTTGAGGTAATAGCATTTTATATATATAAAAAAAGAGATTTAAAAGTAATCGATAAGACAAACAATGCACGACCAAATTTTGCAATTATATTATATTCATTAAACAATTTCAAAAAAGCACGGGCAACTTAAGTATATTTTTTTGAGTTGTTTAATTACCTTTCAGGAAATTAACTTCTCGTTCAAGGTTTTTTTTTTTTCCTTTTACTATTTGACAAATTTGTAAAGGAAAAAAAAATCACATTTTCGAAATGTAGTTCTTTTTTTAGATTATTTGTTTCCTTATTTAAAGTTGTGCCTTTGAAAGATTTTTTTAAATAATAGAATTATTTTCTGCTACAAACGTTTAGTGAAAGAGATAAGAAAATAAATAAATACATCTGCGGAATTCAGAATCGAAAAAAGTATGATGAAACTATTTTTTGCGTATATGACTTTAACTGAATCATTTTCTAAAATTTATTAAAAGTTAATTACTTTGAAAATATAAATGTTTATTAAAGCACATAATTATATTAAAAAGTTAAGAACAACTATTTTCGCATATTTTATATTCTAGTAATATTTTTCTCTTATGCATAGGCAGGAAATTTTATATTTAATTTTTCACCTGGGTACGTAACTGGAATATTGCTTTGGAAATCATCCTGTCTTTTCTTAAGAAATTACATGTGTTAAACATAAAAAATAAATAAAAAATAGAAGCATAAACTGACAGTATAGGTAAAAACATTAGTAATGCATACATATATATATATATATATGTAGCATAGAAATATAATAAGTAATACCCTACTAAACAAAGGTCTTAGAAGAGGATATATATATATATATACTATATACACATTAAATATGGCATATTATGTTGTTGAAGAACTCGAAGTCCAGATACTTTTTATTTTTGTTAAAAAATATTTTTTTTAAACATTTACACAAAATGGGCTGAATGTCACATAATAATTATGTGATGACAAGGAAAAAGTACTTATGGGTTACATTACGTCTGTATAAGACGAATCAGAATAAATCATTTTCCTTCTCATTTATTACAAAACGCTTTTCATGGCAAGAGTAGGTTTGTGGCGCCATCTCCCGTTGAAACAGTACTCAAATTGTTTTTCGAAACCAGAAAGAAGGATTCATCACTTACTGTTTTAATTATATATATGTTAATTTATTTTTTTCAAGAATCTGTTTCTTGTTCTTTAATTAATGGATCTCCTACTTTTCATTTTGATGATAACGACCCAGAAATTTACATTTTCGTCCAAATATTTCTAACAACCTGTAAGGCAAAGACGATTTCAACGTCAGTTGTCTTAAATGAGAAATTTGCGAGATAAATTGTTCCTCATTTACTGGACAAGTTTGAAAGTGAAGAAAAACAATTCAGTTAAAGTGAATTCACATGCTTATATTTTCCAAACACAATTGTTTCTTCTTTTTTTTCTCGATAAAACCTTACAACAGTTTCCACCGATGTTCGAAAAGATTTAAGACTGAAACTAAAAATGTTTTTCTCTTTCTTAACTATTATTTTGAACATTATTATTAAGGAACATTTTCAGATTATCAATCTATTATGCAGTGTGTGTTCGTAAGAATAGGGCTTGGGGGTTAAAATCCCCTCAAATAGACAAAATAATTTTTAATTTTTAGTCAAAAGATTACAACTTGGTGCTCGAACTTACGTTTTTTCAACCCTCACACATAAAAGTCAACTCGAGATTCAACTGATGTTAAACGGATTATTTTGTTGGCTACAGTCCAATTCTTCTGAGACAGTTGTAACTTATGTAATAGTTTTAATTGTAAATGTTGTATCATTTATGTTTTAATATTTCGAATCTCTAAATGTAATCCCTCTTTAACAGTACATTACTTGCAAATATCGTATATCCTAATAAGTTAAAATCATTAAATCCTTACATTCTTCAATAAATAGAAACGTTGTCTATATAAGATGTAATATAGTTATACAATGAACTCACATTTCACAATTCTTGTAAATAATTATCTTATAAATATTGAATTGAGAAGTATTTCCTAATCATATCCGAAACAGCAATTTTCTTTATTTTAAGTACATAAATTTAAAAATATAAGAATTAAAAAAGTTTAAGACGCTTATAAATATTTTGTAACGAGACATATTTACACAGAAAAAAAGGAATTCTTACCAGTTAATGAGTTTCAAATGTTCATTTCCATTTTCCTTGTATTACTTTAATAAGGGTAATTATTATATCTGGTAATCGTTTTATCTGTGTATGTGTTCCTCAGAAATTTAAATAAAACAAAATATTTAAAGAGAGTTTTCATTCATTTTAAGTCGGGAATGAATAAAAATAATAAGTCTATTATTCTCTGAAAAGAAAAAAGAAAAATTGTCTTCTTTATATATATATAAAACTTCAAGGTGCATCTAACAACATTTATTTACTTGTAGGAATTCGGATACGTATATTAATAAGAGTTTCATACGAGTGTTTTTTCAAGCGTTGAATGAAACATCACTTGGCTAAAAATTCCATATCCTTAGTTCTTGTGATAATTGTCGAGTGATACAATAAGTAAATTAAATTCTGCAACATTGGAACAGATCGAAGCTTTTTGGGGGTTTTATAAAAATATCAGTGAAACTACTTACTCAGAGATTTATTGGAATTGGTATTGAAACTGATGGGTATAATATTTGAATATAAAGAGTTTTCAATTGATTTTTTGGAAAACAGAAAGAAAACCTTTTTTTTAGTGTTAATTTCTTTTTTGTTTCTATCAAGAACTGATTTAAAAGTTGTAAAATAATTAACTTAAACCAAAACAAAAAAAATAATTTAATATATTTCAATATTTATATAAGTATATTGAGAAAACTAAATTGATACACATTCTCTTTATCATATGCCTCGGTATTTTAAATATCACATGCGCTAATTTTATGATATATGAGTTACAAACAAAAAATTACGATTTCTCAATAATTTAATTTTTTTTTTTACTTTCAAAATTGAAGATTTGGAGTAAAAGTTATAATTGACCTGGTATTGAAATCAATATTTATCAAAATTAAGAAAAATAATACTTAACTAAATGAAGTACAAAAACTTATTGCAACTGTAACTGATTTATGTTGCGTTATACATATTTGCGCATTTGCATTTATCTTTCATTATTCGGGAACAATTTTAAATATCTTGCTCAATATTGATTTCATCCATCATTCTTCTACTCTTTCTTTAAAAAAAAATAATAATACAATTAACATTTTAGAAACATCTTCCAAACAAAATTTTGAGCTCCGGCCAATTACAGAAAGCATAGGGTGAACAAGGATGAAAAATTTGAAAGGCTCGTAAAAATGCTTAGGGAGTAAAGCTTCTCATTAAAACTTAAGAGAAAAGGATTATCTATTGTTTTTCGATTAAATTCGCTGGTAAAAAATTTCAATTAGAATTATTTAAAAAAATTCCTTATTAACAATTAAAAGAAAACAAATAGAAAATGTTTGCAATTAGGAATCAATCTCGGGGGGGGGGGATTGTTTCTGCATAACAGCATTAAAAATATTTTTTTCTAAATACTTTTTCCTTTTGGCTTGTTTCAAAATGTTCTTTTACGAGAGAAAACAAATGCATCGTTCAATCTCCCCAAACACCTTCTCTTTTTTAACGTTTCATTTTTTAACAAAAAACACTTAACACATTTTAGGTTTGAGTCCCGTCAACCTTTTTGAATTTGCGTAAATAATTTTAATCCAACAAAATGTCTACCTCCCTTCTCAAACCTTAACTAGTGGGATTTGTGAAACCACAGTAATGTACTGTTAGAATTCAAAGTCTTGCCCTGATGATAAAAATTTATTTCAAAACAACGTGATATTATAAACTAACTTTGGTATCATCCGATAAGTCAGTTTCAGTGGTTTTTCTGAACAGGAATGCTCCTTCAAGAGTGACTCGGGGGAAGCAAGACATCATTTTTGGCCGAAATGGCGTCGATTCAAAAGAAAGATTCGAAATCCACCATTCATATTCAGTGTGAATTTCGACATTGTTATAGAAGCAAATCTCCAGGTGCGAAATCACTTTCGTGTTCGATCGAAATTTGCGCGAGTCTTATTTATAAATAATAATTTCAAATCGTAATTACGAATACCCTATTTCGAAATGCATCTCATTTCATCTTGTATGAAATATTTAAAACATATTTGATAGATTTATTAGTAATTCTTCGTTAAAAAAGTTAGACCTAGAATTTTGGATAATTTATTTATTTTTTTTGTGTGCCGATTCTTCGTAAAAGAATATCATAATAGTGCCTGTGCTGAGCGGTCGAAAACTCTTCCTTAAATCCCTCTGATGCTTCTATAAATAACTTAAACTTCCCTTCACTTCAACATTTTGTGTGAAACGTTTTCCACTCTTCTTTCTTGCATATTTCACGTGAGAAATTCTCTCTCTTGAGCGAACTCCTCCCTTTCTGATGTTAAAATTAAGTAAAGGTGATGGGATCCATTTCAAGTTGCTTTTTTTATTGCCACGACTGCAATTCCATGATTAGATAAAAAATATCCTTATGTATTGATGGTATTGGTTCAAAGAGCCGTAATATATTTCAACATATTGTCACACTTTATAATAAACCTATACTTTTTATCAATATATATTGCACCTACAAATACGTATATAGGGTTTCATTTATTTATTTGATGTATCGGTATTTATTGATTTGCACATATCTGCTATTTATTGATATTTATTTCTTTACCTTTTAAATACTTTTTGTGTAAGCAGTAATGTTTATGAGATGTTAAGGACTGCATGGGGCCCTTTCCTTCAAAGGGCATTTCATACAAACTTATTTCTTCTTATTTCTCCCCAAGATATGGTTTTACGTGGTCACGATGTACGAAATAAAAATCTATTTTCGCAAATTTACTGAAATACGTGTTTTGTATAAAAGTACATATCCTCTTCATTTTATTAAAATTTACGAAACCAAGTGAGAGCCTTGATCGGGAAACTTTGCGTACATTAGTAGCAAGAAAAACAAATTCCCATATAGGATTTAACATCCTAAAACATATTTTTGTTAGATGCCTCTTAAATTGTCATTATGGTTTTAACCAGTGTACAACAAGATAACCATTTAATTGAATTAATTTACTATTGTCGTTACACAAAAAAGCGGTGATAACTGTCGCAATTTTTCATTGTAGCTGGATAAAAATAGATGGTATCAATCTTAATGGATCTAAATGGGATGCTGATTATTTATATCTTAACTTAATTAACATAATGAAACATTTTCTAAAATTAAATTTTCGCATAATGAATCAAGTTTTTAAAGTATCTGATTACCCATTACACAGTGCTTAAGCTTAAGTTCCAAAATTCGTAAAATTCTGCTTGAATGTTTCCGAGTTATAGAAGTTTAAAAAAGGGTATCCTTAAGGATACTCGAGTATGTCAAAGGTTGCTCATTAAAAATGATCTAGTTTACATTTTAGTACACAAACAATAGACTCTAATTAACAGTCTGGTTCGACCCATACTCATAATATAACATTCCCGATTTCAAGAAACCATACAAATATTGAAGCAGCAATATTATTACAAAGAAGTTGTATTAGTAATATATGTAGTTACGAAAAAAGTGAACTACAATATGCAAGTATATATTTATATATTTGGTATTTTTTCTTGTCAAAAAAAACAAAACAACATTGGAACCCAAAATTTAACGCAATTTCTGACAATGGTTCAGGAAATAATGAAACACAAAATTATGATCCAAAATCAGTCTTATGAGGCCATGTATTAGCTCATAATATTTTATTATCAGTTCACGTGCTCATGTGGTCTTTTAAAAAAGGCGATTGCCTTTCGTAATATAGTGGGATTTTTCCGAATCCCTTGAAATTAATAATGGGAGTGGAAGGAAACTTAAACATATAAAATTTCCAAATAATTAACTATATGTCTAATGCTGCAAAAAATAGATTCAATAATGAAATAGTTTTTTTTTTCTGAAGATAATTGACTATGTGATACAAATAAAATAATCGAGGTACTTACGCACGTTCGTAATCATGCCAACTTTCAAGATAGCTCACCAAATTGTAAAACTCTATTTAGCACTTGTGGTAGACACTGAATTGGCAACCATGCACATTGTTTCATATTTCTTAGTCTAACGGTGCGTTGATATATTATATGGCACAAGCGCAAATACTAAAATGCGAATCTGAGATTTCTCGAATTTTTAGAGAAATATGGTACGACTTACACAAATTTTTTTATTTGATGACTTCAAATTTTTTTGGTTGTCCCCTGTGTGTATGTATTATATAAAACAGATTTTCTGCTGAATTTCAAAAAAGCTAATTATTTCATTTTTTAAAAGAACAATTTATATGAAGTGATTTTAAATACAACTAATCCTACAAAAATTGACGTACACACATGAAATTCGATTTACAAGTACGTAAAAAAATGCATAACAAATGGTTTTTCTTATACCATAATTGGCATTCAAATAATACTTCTTTTTATGAATGTTTATTGAATTCCTTAAGAAATGTATAAATTCTAAATTCAATTATTTTTAAAACTAGAACTATTGCTTTAATTCAAAAATGCATACCAACTTTGTTTACATATATTATTAGTAATAGTTAGAAAAAATATTAAAGCGTTTAACACAAACAAAATGAAGCTGTAGCATTTTAAATGAAGACAGACTAGCTATTTTATCTTTCTAAGATAAGCCAGTTTTAAGTTTTGATTTGTCAGTGGGATGTGAACGTAATAGTTATCATAACTCTGCCTTTTTCAAACTTAGAGATTTCAAATTTTTTGTGAGATTATAGAAAAAATACATAAAGAAAAATTTATGCTACCAAAATTAGATATAATTTTTGACCAATTTTTGTCAATTAATGCGTATAGTTAAATAAAAAAAATTATAATAAAATTAATTAAAGTATAATTATATATTGTTATTAATATATTATTATATACAGTAATAAAATAATAATATAAAATAAAATTAATATTAATAATAAAAATAAGTTCTTTTTCTCTGTATTGATTATTATTTATTTATATTTATTGTTTTTTCACACACTAATTTTCGACTACACGCTCCATATTCCCTTCAGCATATTCTGTTTTTAAACTCCTTGTGGTGTTTATTCAATATGTCGCCAATATAGTTGCGACAGTACCATAATTAATCTGATTAATAAATACTTTTATCCAGCTAGATATAAGGATTGCAAAAGTTATTCAGGATGACTTTTTTGACCAATGACTCCCATCACAGATTCAAAACCACTCGTGTAAAGAACCTGCTGTACTGTATATATGTGTGTCGCCACTAAATATTCTTTTCTCCCCAGAAGGAGTTGTATCCGGCGAGGTGGAAGCTGTGACCATCGACCCAGCGACTGCTGTTTCAGCTCATCATGCCGTTGCAACCTCTGGGGCACCAATTGCAGATGCCAGAGAATGGGGCTCTTCCAGAAATGGGGAAAATGATTCTTCTCTTCTTCATGTGACCTCTCCCTCTCCCGTCATCCGACCCCACTCACTGTGTAACAACCTGGATACAAAATATATATATTAAAAATTTTGGTTCCCTTTCAAAACTATTTTTCCAGACAACTGTGTCTCTTTTTTAAAAAAACAAAACAAAAGAACTGGAATTTTATTTTCGATATATGTATCCTAGAGAATACATGATTATATCACATCCGACTTAACTCACTGGAAAAAAAATGTGAACAACAACATATCTCTGACGAATTTCTTTCGAATTATTATTACTGTATTTATCTCTTCCTTAGAAAGGTTGCTCTGTTGATTTCTATTAGTGTGTTAATAAAAACTTAGCAATTTGGTGAACTCTGGATGAATTGTTTTTCCAATTTTTTTCCCAACTGTTATTTTGTGGTGAAAGATTATTTAAGGAATTTTCATTTGTGGGATAATTTGTTTTGAACATCGTTAGTAAGCGTAAAAGAATATGTAATTCTTTTCTATACACACAAGACATGCATACTTGAAAAACCCTTTATTTTTTTTGTAAAGGTTTCTCTAAAAGAGTAACCATCAAATTCTTGAATCGACCTTACAATAGGTGTAGTTGCCATGAAACAAAACGCCAGGAGATAGATTCTAACACAAATATTTTTTTACTAAATTAACTGCGTCAGCTTAAAAATTACGAGGAAGATTAACTAACTTTGAAATGATCAAAATTTCACTTATTTGAAATACTTGCACAAATTTGGAAAATGATATCCCTTAAATATAGTAAATGCTTCTGAGGATACGTGGATGGTCTCAGATCGAGCGATCAGTAAAATTTGACAGAGAATTTTCTTAAGTAGATTTCACTATTAACTCCAAAATGTGGCTGAGAATAGGCAACGAAATACTGACTACATCATGAGTCTAACTTTCATACCGTAATTCTCCGCACTGCCTAATAACTAACTTCTCAAATAATTCACAACTGTCTATTTTCCACAATTTTTTTTTACTCACTCCCTTTTATACCCTAGTATTAGTTTGCCTAATGTGATTCCATTGAAAGAAGGTGGCGCAGTTCAACTCGAGTTAGGAATTTAAAGAATATTGTTCTATGTTAGCTTAAGAGGGATTCCTCACGAGACTGAAACTTTATTCTGCTTTTTATTTTAATATACGCTATAAACAAAGAAAATAAACCCATCTGTTTCTTTATTTCAATGATTGTATAAAACAAGTACATTTTTGTAAAAAAAAATTGTTTCTTCTAAAATTCAAATAAGTTTGTTTTTTAAAATTTATTTTTTTAAATAAAAAATTGATGTAAAATGAGATTATAAAACGTTTGCATTGAAAAATGCTTCAGAATGAGACAGGCTACAACAAACCAGGATTACTCAAGACCACAAATACTCATTTATTTATTCGACACTTACTTGACTCAAATATACTTTTATGCTTAAGTTATGTATTTTTTCGGATACCTAAGCAATTAGCTATTTTTCAATAACAACTCTTCAAGTACCTTATCAAATAAGAAGATAAATCAAATAAATTTGTGAACTAAAGTTTGAAATGATATTTATTGGCGACAGATCTCCAAATTAAGTAAAATCAAATAACAAGAACGGCCTGGTATCTCTTTCTCTTGACTTCTGTACCACACTACATCATCTGAGAACTTGAAGAAACAAATTAATTTAAATCAACACAACTCCTATTGCTCTGAATAATAGAATCACACACACACACAAGATTCGAACACGCAACTCGAACTCAAAACTCTGAAACGAAACGCTTCTTACAATTACCACCTGCTAGCCGCCGTACTTATTTAATTGATTGTTTATAAACGTTGGGTTTAGAATAGGCACAAGGGTTATGGACAAATGATCTCGTAATTTTGAGACACGATGAGTACAGCACTTAATCTGGCATGCAACTCTTCTAACATTACATCACGCCAACGTGGGGATTTTGAACTCCGATAGATTTAGCGTGCATCATCCCTGAATTACAAATGGTGTTACTTCAAATATTCATATTTTTACAACACATTAATTTCGTACATAAATACCCCCCCCCCCCCAAAAAAACACAAATCAATTCAATGTTCTTGAATTAATAGAGAATTTCAAACTTTTAACCATAGTACCAGTGATAGGTGAACTATGATGATGTATGCATCACCATAGTTCACCTATCACTGGTCCTATATGCGCACAAAATAGTTTTATGCTTTAAGTTACAAAACAGCGCAATATTATGGATGCATTTTAACATCTGCTATACGACAATTCTTTATGTGTTCTGAGTATTCAAACACACCTGATTTAATCACAACGCCAACCACACAAATGGGACATGCTACCATTGCTACTCAGTTAAAATGTGAAATGGGATTATTGAAATCTCAAATATAATAATTACTGAAAATGAAAAAGTAAAGCCGCACATATTTTTAAAAATCTTTCAATATAAAAAATCTCATGTCACGGTGTTTATTCCTGATAAACACCGAAACTACTCAACCGATCTTAACATAATTTTCCATATTGTGCCATTTAGTCCAATTCGAGAGATAGTATATTTTGTTTCAAAAATAAGGATGTGACTAACTTCGGAACACTTTTTTCGAAATCTATAAATATTCAATTTAATAAACATGTTTTTTTAATGTGACATAAAACTAAAAATTTAAATATAGTTTTTGCATAGTTATTTATAATTTTGCAAATATTGGCCATTTTAAGTGAAATTTTACCGAGAAAATGCAGTTACGGTAAACCTTGTATTGAAAATTCTAATTTTAATAAATATTTTCTAAAAATATTTATACAGTAAATTAATAATATATTTATCAGTTTTACAAACTGAAAGGTTTGTAATCCTTTTAAAAAAATTTTAAAATATGCCAAATTGTATGCATAAATTAATTTTTTTGAAAAAATTCATGTTTTATAAAATTTATTTATTTATGACAAAAAGTGCAAGAAAATCTATAAATATGTACATTGTCCAAGATCCCAGGGCCCCCAGACGTCACTTATATTCTAACAAATAAAATATATAGGACAAGGCAGTGCTAGTATAAACTTTGAGTGTGTGTATACCTGCTAGCTTGGCCCGACGGCCAATTTAGAGGTAACAGGTGCTAAACGTCGGTAGAAACAGTTCTAACTTTTCTGAAATTCTACAAATTGATTTTTACATATGTTTTAAAACATATAGTTAAAAATTAATAAACAATACTGCCAAACACGTTCCATTTGCGGTAACTTTTAACAGACACTTAAAAGCTTCCAAAAGAGTAATGGAACTTTTCTTATTTTCTAAGGCTTGATTTTTATGTATGTGTGATACACGGAAAACTATTTTAATACACGGGCCTCCAAAATTTAAGGCACAACCGGTTTTTGCACCTTATTTGCAAATGAATGAATGAAGAAACACCAAATTTAGATGACATGTGCATAAAACAGTTATGTATTGACTCAAAATAAAAGTTTACATAACAAAAATTCAAAAATGATTTACAACAAAAAAAAAATGCAATCTCGCTGGAAAAGACCATTCTTAGAAAAAAATAATAATCACAGTTTTATGCGGTAAAATGTCAGAGAAACATTACAAAAATGGGTTTTAATAAGGGATATGCTCAACCCTAGCTTGAATGCATTGGCGACATCGAATTTCCATGCTGTCAATTAAGTTTTCGGTTACCGAAATGGGAAGCGAAGACCAGACACGGAGTAAGCTTTGTTCCAGATCTCCCAAAGACCTTGGAGGAGGACTTAAAGCACCAACCTGTCTACCAAGATAGTCCAAAAGATGTACTATCGGATTTAAGTCTGGAGATCAAGCTGGCTATTCCATTCGCTCCAAACTAAGACCCTCAAGATATTCCTCAACAATTACAGCTCGGTGAGGTCGTGCATAATCATCCATCAGAATGAAGTCATTGCCAATTGAACCGGCATACGGGCGAACATATGGATCAAGAATCTCATGCCGATATCTCACACCAGTCAGAGTTCCTCCCTGGAACACATGCAGGTCAGTATGACCACCGAGTGAGATCCCTGACCAAACCATTATTCCACCAACTAGGTAACTGTGTCTTCAAACAGTATTGGATTGATGATATCTGGTGCTTCGTTTTCTCCAGTGAACAGACGTCCTGAATCACTCTCCAGTTTGAATCTGGACTCGTCTGTAGAGAGTACAGAAGCCCATCGCTGCCTGGTCCAGGAAACGTGTTCTCTTGCCAAAGATAAGCGGGCAATTCTCTGTTGTCTTTTGAGGGGTAAACATACAACTGGTCGCCTTGCATAGAAACCTAAATTGTGAAGACGCCTTCGCACCGTACTAGCGGATATTCTTCTCCCTAATACTACAGAGTGGTCTGCAACAAGTTGCGGCACAGAAATCCTTCTTCTACTTCGGGCCAAAAGAGCGATAAAACAGTCTTCTGCATGTGTTGTAGCTCGGGGTCGGTCTTCTGCATGTGTTGTAGTTCGGGGTCGGTCTTCTGGACACAGATGCTTCGGTTTGATATTGATTCCAGAGACGGTGGGCCCAACTACGAGAACCATTAAGAAACCTAGCAGCATCAGCCCGTGACAGCCCGATTTCCATTCATCCGACCGCTCTTCACCTTAACGAATCAGACAAATGGCTTCTCTCAGACATTCCAGACCCCAATGCCTATTTACAAAAGTTGTAAATCAACAAAAGTTACACGCGAAACTACGAAAGCCTGATACATGCATAGTTTTCTCCTACTCATATATATCTATTATTTCCTATTAAAAAAAATTGTTTTTTGCATAAATTTGTATAAAGTTCGTTTTTATCATTTATATAAACTACAAATTTTTTAATTACTGTCATTTTTTTACATTGAGTTTCGAAAAACATGTTTTTCCTTAACTTTTGGAGGCCAGTGTATTTGTTATAAGCAGTTAGACTATATATATAATCGGCTGGGCCAAACATCCCCCTAGACACACCTAAAGAGTCGTTATGCATATGAGCGCAGGCGTGATAGTTAGATGGTTTTATAATAAGGCTTTATAACACTTGTGCTATTAATAGTCTAATGGAAGACTATTAAGTAATAATTAAGTAATATTTTCACGCTTAATTATAACTATAATTATTTTATAATAAAATACAAGAACATTTGAACTCGTAATGATATTTATGTAGAAAACGTTGTTGAATTATAAAGAATGTGTTTTATTGGCGATATTCAGAAAATTTATGGTTTTAAAAAGCAATAAATTTAATAAAATAATAATGGATTTATAAATAATAATGAATTTATAAATAATAATCAATATAATAAATAAGACTCTAAAATCTGTTTTAATAAAGTATTTGAAAAAGACGTCGAACATGAACTACTGCCTCACATAAACTTTGTACTAATTGATAGATTTTTTGTGCTTCCCACAATGGAAAATGCCCCAAAAACGTTTGGCAGTATTTCAAAAAACAAAAGTTACGCATGATCACATATGTAAACGTAAAAATATTTGATATTATTTTTGATCAATACTTTTCTCCGTTTATAAAATATTTTGAAAGATGTCTCGGACATGAACCGACACAACTGGTGTCTTACATCACTGGACCTGATCGATTCTACCGTCTGATTTCGCGAAAGAATTAAAACGTATATGGTTCAAAGAAGCTCTCGTTGATTTTTTTTAATACTGCACTGGTCTAGTGAAGAGATGGTACTTAACTGGGTACTTTATGAATGACAAAAATATTGTCGTTAATTTTAAGAAATATCACTCTTTTAACCGTCTCTAGCAATTTAGTTGTATCTAATATTGATGAAAATCTCTAACGCGCTCTGATCTTGAGGAAGCTGATACTAAAATTATTCATCATATCTTCAATATTGATGTTCAAGCTAATTTTGTTATTCGATGTTCTGATACCGACATTACAGAAATAATGTTGGTCAATAATCGTCATTAAAAAAAATGATGATCCCCACGCTTGTATATTAACTGGCATCGGAAATAAAGTAAGATATTTTGAAATCACTAAGTTTTACAAACATTTAGGACCTTCTTTAAGCCGTTGATTGCCAGGATTTCATGCAATCACTGGATGTGATTACAATCCTGCTTTTTTTCAAAACAGCCAAGTAAAAGGCCATTCAATATACTGAAGAAAAATTAAGAGTACCAGGAAGCATTTAGGAAATTCGGCGATCAAGATTTATTCAGTGAAAAAAAAAAAGTAAAATGTATTTAACATAATACAAAAATTTATTTATGAAGTTTACAACGTTCTTGGAATGGTTGACGTAGATGCTGCCCGACTTCAACTATTCTTAACACTTACACTGTTGTTTGTAAAAAATACAACGTCATGAAGGAGTCAACAGAATTAAATGAACTTTGCAGAAAATATCAATTAATGGATGTTACGTAAAATAGTTAAGTTTAAGAGCCAACGATCATGCGTGGCGTGCACACCGCCCTCTGAACTGATGCTGAAAGCGTATAAATAGAGGGATGTAGCGGGACATGTAAAATACTAAATGATGATTTGTTAGAGGCGAACGTTTAGTGATACCTAAGTATGCTTCCACGAATAAATAAGGACAAATTCCAACAACTTACGGAGTTTGAACGGAAGGGGATTATCAGCCTTCTAGAAAGAGGATTTTCCTATCACGCAATAGGAGCTTGTGCTCAGCGGAACAGTTCCACAGTGATGTGAGTTTAGAAGAAGTGGACCGACAAGCACCGAACAACTCGAAAAACTCGCTGCGGATGACGGAAGGTGACGTCAGCGCACGACGATCGACACGTGCTCCGCATGGCGGTGAATGACCGTATCAGCTTCCTATAGGCAGTTGGCAGCACATTGGTCTACCTCTACAGGTGTACTAATGTCGTCTTCGTCAATTCGTTGACGTCTGCTGCACCGTGGATTGCGTGCAAGGGTGCCTTTATACAGGATACCCCTCACGGCACACCATCCATGACTGCGTCTGCAATGGGCTCATGAGCACAGAGCCTGGTAAGCTGATTGGCACCAAGTTGTCTTTTCAGATGAATCACGCTTCAATTTGTGGGACCATGGTGGCCGCATTCATGTTAGACGCTATGTCGGTGAACGCTGCCTTGCAGAGTGCGTTATTGAACGACATGTTGGACTAACACCCGCAGTTATGGTTTGGGGTTCGATTTCGTATCGTGGACGATCCAATTTGCTACGAATTGAGGGTAATCTTAATAGCAACAGGTACGTCCGTTAAGTGCTTCAGCCCGAAGTCATTCCCTTCCTTCAAGGCTTCCCTGGAGCTATCTTTCAGCTGTATAATACACAACCACATGTTGTAAAGACTGTTCGAGACTTCTGTTCAGCCCAACACACGCAACTTCTTGCTTGGGCTACCAGTCGCCGGATATGTTGCCTATTGAACGCGTGTGTATTTTGGTTGCTTAGTGTCTCGCTCGTGATCCGCATTCTGCAGCTTCTAAAGACGAACTTTTGCTGCGCATACAAGCAATATGGAATTCTCATCCACAAGCAGACCTTCAAAATCTCTTTGACTCCGTGTCACGTCGTATAACACCACATATTGCAGCGTGTGGTGGATACATCAAATACTGAGTTCTGACACGTAATATTGTTTGTTTTGTTTTTTTTTTTGCTTTGAAAATTTCGTCATTTATTTGTACTAATACAAGTCGTTTGTGCATTAAATTTCATTTAATTCTGATGATTCGTTCATGGTTTTGCATTTTTTACAAATAGTAGCATATATAGTTTTTGAAGTCAATGAAGAGCTCAATCGAAAAAATGTTAAAATTTTTATTCCAGCCACTTACCATCGTACAAGATGAAGCTTTTTCAGCACTTTTGATGAGATAATTACATCACTAGTCTGTGGTGGAAGACTCAGATAATATCATTTCAGACAATCAATATCATTTCAACTGGTTTTATGGGGAGCAATTACCGGCCTTTGTTAGTTAATCACTTCAATGAATCAGGTATTCTACTGTCAATTTGAATTATTTGTATAAACTTGAAAAATATTTCCTTTTTAATAATATTATTTACTTTACTGTAGAAGAGATACACTAAATATGCTGCTGATAATAATGGTTATTCAAAATCAACATTGGATTGATGATGAGATATCAAACTTCAACAATGAGATAATAAAGATTAAAAAAAATTTAATAAAAATTACAGCTTACTTACTGAATAATGATTAATATTTACATGAATTATTTTGAAATGTTCTAAAAATAAAATTTGTATTCCTTTGCTTCTTACCAGATGCCAATAAACTATTATTTTATTAAATTGATTGCTGTTTAAAACCATACATATTCTGAATATCACCAATGAAATACATTCTTCTAAAGTCAACAACGGTTTGCACATAATTATCATTATGAATTCAAATTTACTTATATTTTATTTTGCAATAATTATCATTATAATTAAGCGTGTAAATATTGCTTAATTATTACTGAAGACTATTAATAACACAAGTTTTATAAAACTTTGTTATAAAACTATCTAACTATTACGCCTGCGCTCATACGCATAAGGACCCTTTAGGTGTGTCTAGGGGAATATTTGGCCCATCCGATTAGTCTGGCTGCTTACAACAAATATTAAAACAGTTCATTGAGTTTCAAATATAAAAATCAAGTTTTAGAAAATAAGGAAGTTCCATCACTTTTTTGGAAGCTTTGTTGATCTCTTTTCAAATCGTTTTTTTTTCCAAATAAAATATATAAAAAATATGACTAGCATAGAGTGAATGACCCTTTCAGCCTCGTACCAATTCTTTGTTCTTCCCTTCTCCCGGATAAACAAAAATACACACCTTATAATTTAAATAGTGCCATCTAGTGGCATACATGGGCCCTAACACACATACTCTCACCATCAAAAAATTATTCTTGATGTGGAGGAAGTTTACAAAGTTTATGAATTGGTCCTTTTAAAAATAGACCTTTAACAGTTTTAAGAGTTACTATTAAAACATCATCCTTACCTGGATGCGTTTCAATTATTTTACCTAAAGCCCAGGTTGCTGGAGGAATATTATCCTCTTTAAAAATTACATTTTCTCCAACTTTAAAATTATTGTTAGGATATTTCCATTTAGTTCTGTGTTATAAATTACTTAAATAATCAACCTTCCACTTTCTCCAAAAACCTAATTTCATTTTTTGCACAATATCCCAACGGGAACGAAGAGAGTGTTTTTCATCATTGGTATAATCATGGGAAAAGATAATAACCTCACCTATGAGAAAAATAGAAGGAGTTAAAATATTTAAACTATCTAGATCATTGTCACTATCCAAAGACACTAGAGGCCTTGAGTTCAAAATTGCCTCTACTTGTGGTAACAAAGTGCTGAATTCCTCAAAACTTAAATTTGTGTCACCACTGACCCTTTTAAATGGTATTTAACAATCTTAAGTCCTGCTTCCCATAATCCTACAAAATGAGGACTCAATGAAGGGCTAAAATATCACTCTATATTTACTTGAGGTAAACAATAGCAAAAATGTTCATTTTCCCTAAGTTTTGAAACAAAATTAAATATTTCTAACAAATTTCTCCTTGCACCAACAAAACTGGTACCTTTATCTCAATAAATGTGCTTAGGTGCTCCTCTTCAAGCACAAAAGCGTTTCAATGAGGCAATAAAAGCCTCAGAAGTGAGATCACTCACTAGCTCTAAATGTAGAGCTTTGGTAGCAAAACATACAAAAAGAGCTATACATCCTGTAGTAGTCGTTGCTCCTCTGTATCTTAAAACATTGATATGTCCAGCATAATCTACACCACAAACAGAAAATGGCCTACTGGAAGTTACTCTATGGGCTTGCAGGTCACCCATCAATTGCTTGGATGCAGTTGCTTTATACTTACAACATATTATACATTTATGAATACTTTTTTTACAATCTGTTTTATGCCAATAATCCAATAAGTTTGCTTAATAATACCTAATAATACATTACATACAGCATGCAAATATAAAATATGATACATATTTACAATTAAGTTACAAATTTCATGGTGATTTAGCAAGATGATTGGGTGCTTGGCACCATAATGGATGGTCAAATTTCGAAGTTGACCTCCTACTCGAATTAAACTGTCCATAAGAGGACTATGAGCAGATAGTATACTTTTTTTGTTACAGGCTTGTTAGCTTTAATGCAATTGATTTCTTCTTTAAGAAATAAATTTAGAATGTACGAAAAATTTTATTACTTGCCTGTCTTCTTTCATATGTGGTTAAAGGAGGACATGGTATTTACCTTTGGAATCTAAATTTGATTTCATCTTGCCAACTCTAGCCTTACAGTATGTGATGTATCTAAAACAAAATGCAAAAATATCAATAATCTGAGTAAATGATGAAAATTTTTAAAATAAAGAGTCAAAAAAGCCACAGTTGACAGTCACAGGGAAGCTAAATGCTGTCTATTTTATTTCCTTTGTCACTAAACTAGTCTGATCATCTATTTTGGATTGTTTAGGCAAAGATTCGATCCACAAGAAAGCCATTGAGGGACTTCTCAACATAGAACACACGTAGGAAGTTCTTTAGGTGATAAACCTCGGCATGCAATGTCAGCTGTATTCATCTTGGTGCCATAACGCCAACTGTCCACTGGAACCAGGTCAAAAATTTCGGATGCTATATTGGCAATGTAAGATTCCAGTTCCTTGGATGAGAAGACAGTCAAGATAAAACCACTTGGGAATAAGTCTATGCATAGAAGTGAATATCACACTCCTTCAAAATGTTCTTGCAGGTTGCCTAAAGTCGTGCAAGTAACAGTGCACTGTTGATCTCGAATCTTGGAATAGAAACAGGCTTTAGAGGTGCCACCCTTGATTTTGCCACCAAAAGAGTCACTTTGGTATTACCATCGGCTTGTATCTGCACCGCATAGATGACCGATGCATAGGCCAACTCAGACGCATGACAAAAGCCATGCAATGTCAATTGTCGGCTAACTGTGTGGATTCACCTGGGAATGTGGATTGAACAAACTTGTTCAAACTCCTTCTGGAATGTTTTCCAATTTATTGCAAGTGCATCTAGAAGAGGACTGTCTCAGTTTAATTTCAGTAGTCTTAACTGTTGATAAAAAATCTTAACAGACAATGTACATAGAGTCAGGAAACCAAAAGGATCAAACAATCATGTCGATTGTGAAAGAAAAAATGCTTAGTGATATTGTCTGGAAAATTCACTATCAAATTGAAAATAAAGGAATCTTTCTCAGAATTCCAAGTAAGTCCTAGGGTCTTGGAACATTCGTCAGGAGGGATTTCCAAATTATAGGTATATCCTAACCAATTTGAGGAAATACGGGAAAGTACATCTGGTGAATAGGAACGCCACTTCCTTAAGTGGAATCCTCTCGCTTCCAGTACTTCAGAAAGTGTTTTTTTTATCGAAGTGATTGCCTCCTTACTCGAAGTGGCTCCTGCCATTAAATCATCGAAGTAAAAAGATACTTTTATAAGGGATGAAACAATAGGATCATCTCTTTCTAGATCTAACCACACTTGAAGCAAGCAGAGAGTAGCTAAATACGGTGCTGATGCTGTACCGTATGTTACAGTGCAAAGTTTATATTCCCGTATAGGAGTCTTTTGATTCTCTCCACACAATGCGCTGTAAATTTGACCTTCCTGATCAACTAGTATCTGCCTATACATCTGTTGGACGTCGACTGAAAAGGCAATTTTATTTAATCTAAATTTTACTAAAATCGTGAAGAGGTCAGTCTGTAATATTTTACCTATTCCCAAAACTGAATTGAGAGAATTTCCATTAGAAGGTTTATACGTGCCATTAAATAAAACGCCTAATTTCGTTGAAACACTGTCACCCTTTCATAACAGCATGATGAGGAAGAAAATAAATTTTAGAGTCCGTAGATTTCACATTATTTTTCACGGGTGTCATATGTCCACGGGGTCGAACCTATACGTTTTAGCAAAATAAAATTTAACGAATAATACCGTATTTAAAATGATAAAAAGTATGCCAGAGATCAGCGTTATTAACTTCAATTTTAAAATTAAATCTTCTTATGGTGTTAACACCTTCTTAAGTCATTCAAGTATTGTACTACAGTCAAATATGTGATGAAGAAAACGCAAAATTAAAATTATTATCTTTTTTTATGCTTATTTTTTATATTATGATTAAATTTTTATTATGTTTTTATTGCTTACACTTATAATCCAACTCTCTCAAATTATAAACACAGATTAATTTGACTGCATTCAATAGTTTAGAGAGAATAATATTAAATCAACGTATTGCAACAAAACTACAGCAACACGTGGCCGCGTCAGCAAAGTTGACAATAAATATGAATATTTAACGAGTACTTTATACATAAGTTTCATCACATAAGCAAAAATTAAATTAATATTGGATTTTTTTTAATGTAGCGTGAAAAAGAACGAAAAATAAAATTAAATTGTGTAGGTTTCTTAGTGGTTTAAAAAAAAAAGAAACATACTCAACAAATAAATACAGATCGTAAAAGTAATGGTTTTTACATTTTTCATGGCAGAAAACTGAAGATAAATTTCCTTACAAATATATTCTTTAGGTACATTTTCCCCAAATGATCAATTATTTTTTAACATATATTTAAAGAATTCATTGATACCGAACATTTTATTCGTTAGTTCGGGGTTATTCGCAATATCGAGGTCTAAAATATGCAAATTTGTCTGCATTTACTTTTCAAAAGTTCTATATAATAAGCAACAACACAAAAATACCCACAGTAAGAAATTACAAAATATTTTTATTCAGAAATTAAAAACCCTATTCAAATTACTACCCGCCAGTTAATTGGAAATTTTAAAATACTGGCTAACAGATGTTTTACTATCTTTTCGATTCCTGATTTCTAAAGAGTTCTTTTTTTTTTTTTACTTCATGAACAGACGGAAATACTATGCCATTTACATCCTGCTACATAAGGAAAGTTTTCAGTTTCCAAAAATTGAGAAGCATTAGGAAGTGTATTAGTTTCAGAAAGAAATTTCAGAAAGGAGTTTCCTGTTACATTAAAAAATCACGCTATAGCTTTCACTCATGACTCATTTGGACATAAAAAGTCTAATTTCCAATTATATCCAATTAATTCAAACTAATAAAAAAATTTCCGTTATTGAAATAATTCGTTAATTCAGGATTTATATATTATTTATTAAATAGATGTTTTTTGCCTTCATCGGGAAAAAGGAAAAATTCCTCAAATAGAGGTCCGACTAATTTAGTTTTGTAAGTATCCTGAGATGCTTTTCAAAACCCACGTGAATGCCACACGGTTATCGTGAATAAATTAATTTTGCAGAGAAATATCGAATGGATTTCCCATTTCCAGAACAGTAACATAAGAATTTCTGTTATTAACCAAATAGCTTCCTATGGCTGATAGGTTTCATCCACTACGAGATGCAATAACGGATTGCCATCCAACTCAAGTCAACAACTTAGGAATCAATTAATTCAGACGTTAAAAATTATTACAAGATGTTATGACTAAAAAACTTTATGCTAATAAACATTGTTCATCGCGACTAGTTTCTACTGGAGTTCTAGAATATCTTCATAGAACATCAACATTGGTCTATATTACCCTTACATGTATAAATTACACCCAGCTCTACCTTCAAATATATTCTAATGATTGAAGAGAACTGACAGATGTGAGTTGTGCCATTCGTTCAATTTGCAGAAAGAGATACGGAAAGGTTGGAAAGAAGAGGGGGGAGGGGAGGATGGCGTAATATCGTCTAGCTAAGTATCGTCCCTCAATCGGAGCAGGGCTTTCCAACGGATCCATTACTGATGTGCGCGATTAAAACGACATTCAGAAACACTGGGTGCAATTCCTCTCAAAGGATATCACATCTAAATTTCCTTTTGGGTTACATCAGACATTCTGGAAGGCCACATTATAGATTATTCCCAAACAAATACAGCAGCAATGATTTATCCACAAACAAATGAATACACATTAAGGCACACCTACATTCTTGTTTATAATACGTACTGTACAAATATTCATTGATTGTGGATAATCGTCACATTTCGAGAATCATCATGAAAGCTACTGGTGACGAACCTCATTGTTTTAAACCACAGTCAAGCAACTAGGACAAGACCCAGCTTCTTATACCATTCTCCAAATTTCGGTCAAGCTAACTTGAAAATTTGAGACCTGGAAGATTAAGTCACACTTCGCGATGAGTTATAAATTACACATTATGTATTTTTCGCATTATGTGTAGTAGTTCGTTCATATATTTTTCGTTTATTTCGTTATGTATTTTTCGCATTATGTGTAGTAGTTATATATGCAAAGTTAATTTTTTGTGTAAACTTTGTTTCATTCGTTTGATTGAAAAGAGTTTGGGAAAATGCAACTCCTGTTATACGACCAGTTACTCAGTCAGTATCTAAGGAGTACGTGCATCTAGTATATACAGTTATCAGAAATGAAAATGAATATAAAGCTCTCTAATAACCATTACAATACTCATCTGTGCCCGATAAAATTTATTTCGTTCATAATAACTCAAGGCTTACTAGGTTCCTGAGAATTATTTTAATTTCACACTGTAAAACAATGTGAGAGACATCGTACAAACTCAAAGACAGGGGGGGGGGTAAAAATAATTGCGAAAAAGTTTTTAAAAAAATGTCACAAAAATAATTCATTTTTTCAGCTGACGCCACCACTTCCTGATGATACTTTTCACTTTAATTTATCCCTCAGTTTTAAATACCTGAATCAGTATCTTAAGAAAAAGAATTCCGTTTAGAGCCCCCACCCCTTTTTTTCAAACATAAAAGTAGGAAGCAACCGAAAAAAATTATTGAATTGTATCAGATACATCTTTTTTCTATTTAAATCGAGAATTTAACTTCATAGGAATATTCATTCACGTTGTTAGCTAAAGAGCTAAATCCTAATTTCATAATTTACGACGTATATTGGTGGACTTCATTAGGTACTAATTTTTTTTAAAGTGTAATGGGACATGTAGCGATCCACAACCTCAATACACCCTCAGAGGCAATTAGGGTTAGTTTTAAATTTAAAACTGTGTAAATATCATGGGTACGAGCCATAGTTAGTTAAAATTGAACAAAGTGTCAAGAAAAATGATTAATATTAATATCGGGGGTCGGTTAGTATTTTTTGACCCGTAGACCAGCATGAGAATTAGCCCAAAACCTTTTCCCAGCCTTCAGTAAATGTATTTTTTAAAATTTTGAGAGGTACTAGTGAGGGGTCAGACACACACAAATACCACTTTGCCATCTGAAACGGCAAGTTTAGCGCAACCCCTTTGCGATGGCGTTATAATAATTTTAATTATAGACTTAAACTCAAAAATGCTGTAAAAATTTCGGTGTATAGAAAGTTTATTTTCAATTAAATTTAAATAGAATGATGTTTGTTAAACTATATAGATGAGGAAATATTGATGATATACCGTCGATATAAATAAAAATTCTAACATTATGAGCTGCTTCCCAACAAACAGAAAACCCAAATACAATCTCTTCCTGAAAGATAGTGTTGAGTTTAAAAAGATAAGTCTTATACAGAATTCCTTTGAAAAAGATGCAGTACCGAAACCAGTCTTGGAATTGATCCATCGGTATACACCTCTCACTCCAAAAAATGAGCAGAAATTAGTCTGCGAATAGGATTAATATTATGAATCAAAATATAATGATCGATAGTGTGTAAATTGATGCTTTCAAAGTAATTGTGTAACGGATCTATACGCGACCTTCTGAATAATCCTCTTGGGGAAACGTTGGGGCTAGCTTTCGCGTTAATTCACAGCCATCTCTCAAGAAGAAACCTTGATATGTAGATTAGTTTGACTATATAAAGTCATATATGGTTTTGTAAATGTAAGATATAAGAAGCAGAGGAACTGTTGCGGTGATACGTTAGTGAGATATAATTCATTATCACAACTTGAGTTAAGGTCGTAGTTTACCACTATAATAAATTAGTGGATTAAGAATTAATAAGCTAAGATAGATTGGATTGGATTAGATTAAATTAAACAGCATTCTTGAGCTTGTTTACTGATTGCTCTCTTTATATCACTCCTAGGGTCTCCTTTTTTAGTTTCACTTGTGGTTGATTAGTGTGCTTGAAAAGTAATAAAATAATTATTATTATGGAAGTTTCTGGTGATGCTTTGTTTCCCTCCTCACCTTTAGGTAGGCAGGACGGTGAAGGAGCTGCTTCAAATAGAAGGCGCTCACAATTGTTATTGTGTTGATTCCAGATCTGATAAGATTTTTTTGTCGTGATTTTGAATACAATCACGGATGTCTATTGTATAAAGTAGATGTATTTTCCGTTTAGCCGACTGGGAGACATATTTGGTTTGTCGCTGGTCTTGAACTCCTAATTTTATGGGTTTGACCCTGGCCAAGCAGGTGGATCTTCATGATGCAGAAAATTGACAACGCCCATGTCATATGTTTATGAAGCATGTAAAAAAGCCTTTGAGTGTCGTTTGGCTTGAGTGGCCTCGGAAAAATTAAATTCCTAAGTACGTTTTTGTATCACCAGAGCTCATGTGCCTCCCTCCGGGGAGAAAATATGGGGTCAAAATTACTTTCTGTAATTTAAATTCCACCTATATACAGTGCCGCACTAAAAAGATATAAGAATTCCCGGCGAATGTACTAGGTCTGCAAAATACCAATCCGCAGGCCCATTAGAAATAATAATTCATTTACAACGAATAGACTTAGTGGTATAAATCCAGAATTAATTCTTAATCTTCGCCAATTAATTTCTCTTATAGGCCTGAAACATGTGTGGGATTTTTTTTTTCGTGCGTGTGGAAACAATGTCAGCATTGGCGAATTTTTTTTATATTTAGTGAATGGGGTCAATGGAAAATTTGTGTACGTATTTAATATTGTCTGTCATTTGCTAAGATTTTTAGCTTGGTGAAATTTGACTTATATGATTATGGTCTTAATACTATTTTTACTAAAAAGGTCCTGGCAATTCATAAGTATAAATTAGATCTATATATTATTCTGTTAATTTATTATTTTTTTTTGTCCTGACAGTTTAAGTGGTAATCAGGTAGTCAGTTGGCAGGGCAATTTTTGGCGACAAAAAGCAGTCCCCAAACTATCGATATGTGACGATAGATGTTCCGAGAGATTACAGTAGCATTTTCCCAATAATGACAATTACAAATAATACATTTAAAGTTACAATCATGAATTAGAATAAAGTTTGAATCTGCTATTATCTTAAAAATCAATACTTTTATAAATTAGAAAATTAAAATAAAGCTTATCTTTGCTTAGAAGAGAAGTTCCTACGAAGAAAAACCTTATTGATGACTTCGAGAGAAAAAACAGCGAAATAAACCAAATTGCTGGATTTGTGCATTTTTCTCCACATGAGATTTGCAAAGTAAAAATCGAATTCTTATTCCAGTTCATTAAAATCTGAAGCATATTTATCCTGCTTTCTTTAAACCTAACATTCTTTCAGGCAAACCTTCTAAAACGATGCGTATTGTGTGTGTGTGTGTGTGTGTGTGTGTGTGTGTGTGTGTGTGTGTGTGTGTGTGTGGTGTGTGTGTGTGTGTGTGTGTGTGTGTGTGTGTGTGTGTGATTCCTGTCTTTCGGCATTCTCAAATATATCCATCACTCGTATCCTTCCTTTAACACGCTTTTATAAGTTTCACTTGTATGTAACGGAATCTTTGAACTCGATTTTTACCCACTTTAAAAGATCGGATTCATTCGAAATTTTGCACACTTGTCAATGACCGATGACAATGCAATAATTTCATAATTTTGTTCCATTGTCCTTATCAGGATCGCCAGGAATAACGATAATCAGATTTGGCGACAATTCTATATTCCACTTCCAGATTTGGCTACTTTTTGCATATACAATTTTTAGATTTGGCAACTAATTCCATATACCAATTTCAGATTTGGTGACAAATTCCAGATTTAACGACTAAAAGAATAAGGTGTATCCTAAAAGCGAGTGTTTTCAATTTAAAGCTAATTGCATGCAAGTGTAAAACACACTTGTGGTTAATACAAATAAAACAAGCAAAAAAAGTGTTCTTTATGTGAGAAAGTTGAGGGTGGGTGTGTGTTAGTAATTTCTAATCACAATATAAACAACAAACAAACTACTAAATACTTTTTTTACTTTTATAAGGCAATACGTTTAGAAGTGATTATTCGAATTAGCTTTATAGCAATACGTTTTAAAGAGGATAATGCGATTGACACTTAATATTACCATGTTTTTATTAACTCGGTTTCTTGAATGTCTATCCAGGTGGAATTTTGTAAATCATTTGAAGTTGACTTCCCGATGAGGTAAGAGACTTGAAATTTAGACCATAATTCAGAAGTGGATGGCAATGCATGAAAATAGGGAGGGAGGGGCACGAAAAGGAGGAATTTTATACTTTTTCGTCTGTTATAAAAACATGGTACATTAAAATTTTTTTTAATTCGAACGTTTTCTTCATAACATACTCTTATTAGTCTGACCTGTATTTATAGAGACGCAATCTTTGAAATATAACGATACGGGACTCATCCGAGGCCTCGTAAGCGGAGAGAATAAATACCCTTCAGGCCCGTTAATTAATATCCGTTGAAGAGCAAGACTAATTCCAGCAGCCACATAATTACGGCTCCAAATATCTAACTGAAGCATAAATTCACCATTGAAATAAATGATAATTTAAAAAACTAAAAAAACACGTTTTTATTGTAGATCGAACTAAAACACGAAAAATAAATTATGCTAAAAAAAACTAATAAACACGCTTTTATACTGAATCGAACTAAAAAGTAAAAAAATAATTCTCAATATAAGAATAAAATGATGAAAGAGAAAATTATTGTGTAAAAGCGTGGGGTGCTTTGTACTACATTTTTACACTAACTCAGCATTTTGGAATAGAAGTTAGAAACTATAACAATAGATATATTTATAGAACACCCCACACTTTAATTATTAACACCCCACACACCATGACATTAATTTTCTCGTTCATCTTTTTATTCGTATATTAAGAATAATTTTTTACTTTTTAATTTGATTCAGTATAAAAGCGTGTTTTTTAGTTTATTTAAAACTATAATTTACTTACGAAATGCATAGCATTCTTATTGACTACGCAATTGACGGTTGCACAATAAATCCTGTATCGATACAACGCCATCACTGACATTTTTTTTTCTTTCGTTTGAAATCATTAAAAAAAAAACTAAATCATACTTCTCAGACATATTTTTCGAGATAATTCAGAGGAACAAACACAAAACAAAAATAAAAAATAATTCCAAAGACTGTGGAAATCTGGGACACGAACAAAGTGATATTCCTAAATTTAAACGAACAATAAAATGCTTAATCTGAAAAACACCTGTCGTTTTAAAATCATTTGCACATTTTATATAAATAGCTAATAGTAGTTAAGTACAAAGAACACACGAAGTTACCGGAATAAGACCGGTTTTCAAAGTACCATGGTTATTAAATTAAATAGTCTGTCAAAATGAATAAAATCTAGATAAACATCACCAAATCCAACTGACTACCTGTTCTACTTTCCAGTCTTTTTGGCTGTGTTGTAAACATTACAAAGAAGGTTCTCAAGAATGTAATAATAATAACAATGAGACTTTTGCATTTTGTTGAGAGTCTTTTTGAATATCCTCAATATTTACGTGAAAAATTATGCAAAAAAAATATCCTAGATAACAAAGTAATTTCGGAAGAAAAATATATTCGGGTAATTTTTCTCCTTCTATAAGGCAATTTCTTGCAAGAAAGAAAAATCATTGATTCTTTTTTTGAAAGAAAAATAATTTAATATATTATATAAGAGGAAATTAAAAATTGCAAGTGAAAAATGGTCTGCCTTCGGTTAATGTTAAGGAGTAAGATGCGAATTAAATATTTTTTTCAGATATGAAGGAAAGATAGGAAATGAAACATTAATATTATATTCTGGCTTCACTATCCTTTACAGATCAGCATTTTTTTACCATACTTTCTCATTTGTATTTGAGTTCTTCCTTTTCTCTGATATCAACTGTGTGTTTAGCTTTATTTTTCCTATATCGTAATGTTAAATGAGCTATCCCTTTACATATTAAAATGAACAAAAAGTATTCATGGAATATTTTAAAATTTTAAAATCGCTACATTATTGAAAGACGTATGAGTTACAATGTTGCAAATTTCCAAGAAAATTGAGGCATTTTTCTGTCAGAAAACCTGCTGGTTGTTTAGTTCAGGTTCTTTGTACGTTTGCCGAATACAGCCGTATAGGTTTTACTCTTTAAAGATAATACTAGATTTGCCCGAGGCTTCGCTCGCATTGATGTCTTTAAATAACTGTCTAAGTCATAATCATTTTCATTAGAATGTAAATAAAATAATATGATTATTTTTATTGATTGACGGAAACCATTAAAATTTAAAAATTCTATAACTGAGCTTAGTTTAAAAAGCTGAAAACATACTTTATTATAATAATTAACTACAAAAATTCGATAACTAAAGCTATTAATATTTTTAAAAGTTTAAAGTATCTACGTTTAATATATATAACTTCTCTTTAAAAAAGAGCTCAAAAAACAAAATATTATTCTAAGATGCTACTGTATACCGTACATGTTCTTCCGACAGTTGCAAATATGTGAACATTTCGGGTATTGGGCACAAGCGAACAGGTAACATATAGTTGGCTATGCGAAAAGCAAAATGCATCACTTCTACTTGCAATGTTTGCCCTTGCGCTTTGTTTATAGCAACAGTAAAACTGAGTTTGATTGGAAATTGAACTGGTTTGAATTAAAATGGTAGGTCAGAGGAATAATTAGATTTCGAGGTATGATAACACTTTTCCTTCTCATGACACCTGTTAAAATATTGGCACCCAGTATATTCTGCATCAGTTTTGTGATCCAAAGCCTCGTTCCTTTACATAGTCGAGGAGCATCGAGATTTTGCATAAGCATAACTGGTACATTTAGTTTTAATTGAAGTTTATGTGAGGGTACACGCAAAAGTTCAAGCGAATTTCAGAAATCTGTGGGATATGAAATACTTCGTTCTTTATCAATGATTGTATTCATTGATAAATATTCCTTCATTTCCCCCTGCACGGTGTTTAAATTTTTATTGTTGATTTTATTGGCAATGTCACTGTTAGGCACCAATGTTGATCTTGCGCACAATTACTGATCACAATTTAAATTTAGTTGCAAGCCCGGGTATTTGAGCAATAAGATCTTCATCATTTTCTACAAAATTACAAAATTCTCAGAGAAGTAAAATATAAACTCCAGCATCTGCGTCCAAACGTCCATCTCCGATTTTCAATTGAATCTCTGCATGGGGTTCCGAATCTACGTCATTATAAAGATGCACTCTCATATTCGTTTCCAGACAATCTTTCAACTTTCGCCATTCACAAGTACCATTTCTCCCATAATATCTACACTATCTCGTAAATCCTGAAGTTTCCGATTTAACGCTTATATAGCTTTCTTATGAGACATCGTACTTTCATCCTGAACTAAAAGCTAACATTGTCCAAGCATCGTACTATGAAAGCCTTTTTTAATGAAATTGCAGATGGGTGAATTTTTATGTGCAATATTCAAAGGTAATTTTAAAACGGAATGACAGCCGGTCGGTAGTGTTGCGGCTATACCGGAAGAAGCCCCAACATCTTCTATCTTTTGATTTTTTCTGACGGACATCAATAATAAATTTAGCAAAAATGTTTTTCAGGTTCTTCCAGAGGCGTTGAGAAAAAGAGTAAAGCAATGCCGGATTCTCTTTTACGAAACACTTGATGGAAAACATGACTTTTCTCTGGAGTTAATTGAGGGATTAATTCTGTTACTTGTTGCAATGCTATAAAATCGTAGTCTAATTCTCGAGCAGTTTCATTATCGAAGTCATTTCCGTACACTTGCCGCGGACTAATCATTCCAAAATCATGTAGTTTCTTCCCAAACATTATGAAAACCTTATTTTAAATTATTAATAGAGTTTTGTTGCAGATGTGTTCATTGAAAGGCATATCTAATTGTATTTGCTGCAGTTGTTGCAAAATATCTTCCGCCCTGTACTCTTTGTACTCATTCGAAAGGTTTTGAGGATTAGAAAGACCGCAAGATGTTGTAAGTATTGCGTAAAGTTCTCTATTTTGTTCGGCGATTGACATTGTATGGCTTCCTCCATAGTATTATATATAGTAATACCTCCATATAAAATATCTAGGTTCAGTATAAATGAAACATTTTGTGCAAAATATGGCCTTATATTGAAATAAATTTTTAAAAATTCAAAGTATTAAATATTCGATAAATCAAAACTATTTATGTAACTGTCATTTAATATTACCATACAGCTTTCAATACCACGCAATTTGCTAAAACTTTATGCCGTTTCTCTCTTTAAAAAGTGGGAGTAAATTTGCATTAAAATTTATGGGATTGTCGTAATAGAGAATTTCTTAACCAACTTGACTATATTCTCAAAGTTTGAGTTTTACGTTAAAAAAAAGGTAACTAAATAAATGTTTGACTTTTAATTAAATACCCTTTTAAAAACTTATTTTTGTAAAAGGTTCAATTACACTATGTTTCAGTTATTTGTTACAGACGTGAGAATTATTTTTTTTAAATTCCGGTCATGACAAAATGCATAGTCTTGCGCCAACTTAAGTCTTACGCCTTAAGGTTTTACCCGCGTAATTCCCAATCCCGTAGAAATAAAGGGATAAAATATACCCTATGTTACTCGCCAAGATTGTAACTTTCCATTTGTGAAAGAATTTTTAAAATCGGTCCAGCCGTCTTATAGATAAACCGGAACAAACAGACAAAAATTTAAAAGTTGATTTTTTGATATAAGTACAGTATATACTTTTAATGCATTTAGTAAAAAGCTGTTAATTTGAAATTACAAACAGACACTTCAATTTTGTTTATTTGTATAGATTTTTAATTCCCCTTTATTTAATATTTATCATTTTTTGGGAGGTGTTTTTTTTTGTTTCTTTGTAAGCCAAAAAAGATGGTCTTAATAAAATTGTTAAACAAAATAAGAATAATGTGAATTGTATCCTCAAATCTTGAATGAGCTCTTTTGATGACCAACTCAAAATCGTAGCCAATGAGGCTTAAAAATATTTCAATTGCTCTTAACCTAAGAATTACTTTCTATGTAAAGCAACTTTCTATTTAAATTCTGATGCATTTTACCCTAATTCCTGGCTGACAAAGAATTATATATTCTTTTCTTGATGTTTTTCAATTTAACATTTGCCTAAATTAAGATATTTTTTAATTTCTGATTTTTTTATTTCATTGCTCCCCAAATCCCTTGTTCGTTCCTCAATATTGGCCGATCCATCACTCTAAGGGGTCCCAAAACCTGATTAACGTGAAGTAACCCTTTGTCAGATCCGCGTTATGGCTCAAAATCTGTTTTTGAAGGGGAGCCCTAAAACTCTACGTTACGCTACTATTTTTCAACGCATATCTTGTATAAATAGTACGGAAAAAATTACTACTATTCTAAAGGTGGGTAAATAGTAGCCCCGCAGGCCACAGTCATAAAACCAAATACAGAGAAAACGTTCTCAATATTTGGTTCAACATATATTTGTGAGAAAAGTCCTTGCACATGAATATCAACGATATAGAAGAAAGTTGCAAAAAACGATCAGTTATGTCTCGTAAAAAACAGCAATCAGCTTTTGATCAAGTATCTGAGTTCGACAGAGGAAGGATAGAGTGGCCTACCGAGATTGTGGATTATCTTTCTAGGAAATCGATAGTCGTGTTGGACGAAACTAAACTGTAATGCGGATATGTGACCGCTGGATGCAGGAGGGTATGACAGACAGACGTGGTCCATCGCATCCACCTCAGTGCACCACTTCACGTGAGAACAGTCAAATTGTGCGCATGGCAGTGACGGATCGCTCAGTCACATCACGAACCATAGCACAGCACATTGAGTCTATAACGCATCGTTCAGTGTCTGAGTGTACCATTCGGTGCCGTTTAAAGCAGAGTGGTCTGTCCGCAAGACGTCCATTGCTTGGTCTACCCCTTGACGCAGAACCACAGACGTCTCCGCAGACAATGGTGCGATGAAAGAAGGATGTGGGTGGCAGAATGGAATGAAGTTGTCGTTACTGACGAGTCACGCATCTGTCTGCAACACCACGATGGTCGGATTCGAGTCTGGAGATACCGTGGAGAGAGGATGCTGAACAGCTGCGTTATGCACCGCCACACTTGTCCTGCACCGGGTATTATAGTATGAGGTGGTATTGGATATCACTCTCGCACTCCTCTAGTACACATTGCCAGTGCTTTAAACAGCCAGTGCTACATCTCCGAGGTGTTGGAGCCAGTTGTCCTTCCTTACCTTCAGGGCTTGGCCACAGCCATATTTCAACAGGATAATGCGCGACCACATGGGGCACGCATTGTCCAAAGATTCTTCGTCAATTACCAGATTGAATTGCTTCCCTGGCCGGCTCGCTCTCCAGATCTTTCGCCGATAGAAAACATGTGGTCTATGGTTGCTCAACAATTGACCCAGATTACATCTCCAGCTGCCACACCAGATCAACTTTGGCAACGTGTGGAAGCTGCTTGGTCTGCTGTACCCCAAGAACACATCCAAAAGTCTCTTTGAATCAATGCCGAGGCGTGTGGCAGCGGTGATCTCCAACAATGGCGGCTTCTCTGGCTACTGATTCTGGCAGGAACCACACTTCACAGAAGTCTATAAATTTAATCATTTGATACTTGGTCAACATGTTATCTACAAAATAAATTTTGTTGTGCTATCTCTTGTCTTTCTTGGTGTTGCATTTACGGTGTCCAGCAGTGTACTTTGATGCTAAAGCTACAATAAATTTTAATTTTAAACCGTACAAATTATCAAGAAATTATTAAATTTTGCACATAGTTTTATATATAAAAAGCCTAGGGTTACACACACACAATGACAATTATTAAATTTGATTTTAATTTAATATTGTTAAATTAATTATCAAATACTTTTTGCCATATTAATACATTGATAAGTATCTTATATCAGTGTGAATATGTTTTTAATTTTTTTTATTATGTCAATGTATTTTTCTTTCCTTCCTTTCAGTGAATTAATAAATTTTTGAAATAATATTTTGTTTCCGGCTTTTCGATATGCTCGCCCCTCCATAGGGTTAGTACGCCCTCGGGGGGGGGCACGCCCCACATTTTGAGAAACGCTGCCTGATGTTGAAACTTGAATTTTTTATTATGTGTTTTTTAGTAGTCAAAAAGAAAACGTGAAACATTAATTCTTTTTTTGTCATTTAACATTTTTAAAAACGCAACATCTGCTGAATTTAAACCCAGGGCTTAAAAATGAATCTTAGAAATTATTAGATGCATTTTCTTATTTTTATAGTTTGCACTTTTCAAAATTAATCTTTGACCATACAATTTATCGCTAATAAAAGCAGTTATCAATATTAAATTAAGATTCTTTTACATTTCTGTGAAGATTGAGTCTTTATTTATCTTGGAATAAGCTATTTTCTACAAAAGAAATTTCTTTGAATAATCTTGAACAGGTGCAAAATATTGTTAATATTTATATAAGCGTTTACTTTATATACGAAATTACATTTTATGTTACTATATACTTTGCTCGTGCCTTGAAATTTGTGTAAAAAAAGAATGAGAACAAGCATAAAAATAACATTACATTTATTGTTACAATGTCAAGACATAACTTGGGAGCCTATAAAATTATATCCACACTTTTATTTACAAAGAAAATACAAATACATTGTTTATTATAACTTACATATCTACGAATAGTTTTATATATTATTGCTCAAAAATTCTTATGAACTGGATCTCAGTTTTCAGATTAAAAATATTCGGACGTTAAGGAAAATTTACATATTTAAAAAAAATCGAGTAACAATTCATTTGTAAGTTTTAACCCTTTATCTATCAACGGACTTCTAGAACTAATACTTATACTTACTTTAAACTTAAGTAGGATAACAATTTTTACGAATATACTGACGATATTTTGCAAGGACAATCTTTTAATTCCATTCTTCCAGTATACATGACAGCCCAGGTTTTATGATGAGTATTTTGGCGGGGAAGGCGAATATATATATAGTTTTGAAGCAGAAGCTGCGTTTTCAGCTTACATTTTGATCGGATTGCGAAGATTGTCATTTTATGTTCCGAACAAGTATTTAATCTCAAAAGATAAGTGTCTAGTGACTTTTTGCATGTTAGTTAAGACTTTAGAAAACGATTTGACTATTTACTTTAAGTGAACAGTGTATATAATTAATTTACAGTTGAATAACTTTGTGTTACTTACCGTAAGTAACTTTGTGTTACTTACCGTTACTTTGTGTAAGTACCGACAGCCCAGTGGACGCTAGAGCGAGATCTTTTTTATCGTCCATGTGTGTATTGTTGTGTTGTAGAGTCCTCACTATAGTACAATTGAGTTATGCTTTTTTGGCATTTCTTTTTAACTTAACATATTTATTTTGTATTTTTATCTTTTTGTCTTAACGTTTTCAAAAAAATTCGAACTTTCAATTTGAGCTTTTTTACGACACAATTAAATGAATTATCTGTAATTTATTCAAAAATTAGCAGCATTTCAATTGTTTTATGTGTAACTGAGAGTTTTCAATAATAGGAGGTTTTCAAGGAGCTATTATTTACTTTTTTCTTTTTCTTAGAGTGTCTAGAACAAAGAAACTCAGTTTTCATGAGTATTTGGATTTATTACTGAACCTACCATCTGAAAGCAGCTATGCACTAACAGATGATTCTTCAGATGAAGAAGTCTCAGCAAATTATCAGCTGGAATTTTCGTTAGATTCTTAAGATGAAGATCAAGAGAATGAACAAGGCTCAAGGTGCAGTAGTCCATGTGCAGAAAATACAATATTTCCTACACCAGGTTGCAGTGCCTTGAAAAACATTCCACCGAAACCTCACTCAAAATGCACAATGTGTATTGAATTTTTGTGTGTTAATGAAAAGAAAAACTTAATATCATCAAATTATGTTTATGGGTAAAATTACCTTTATGTGTAAAAAAGTAAATGAATTTCCAAAATAAATATTTTGTGCTGTAAAATATTAGTTTTTCCTGGTTATTTAGCCTTTTTAAGAGTCAAAATTCCATTAAAAAATTCAATCCGTCTTTTCGTATTATAAGATTTTAGACCTTACTGGACGGACGGTACTTCAAAGTACCACTTTAATTAATTAGCTCTAACGGAATAAATTTCCCGAAGAAGAATATTTTATTTATGTATATCCCTTAATTTACAATGCAGGATTAAAAAAATATTAAACAAAAAAACTGCAGTAAATCATAATGCGGTAGATAAAGGGTTAAGACGCAGCTATCATAATTAGTAAGACTAAGAAATATATACCAGGACAAAATAAGAATAATAATTTAGAGCAGTTAAATTTCTTGTATTAGGTATCGAATTAAGCAGCCAATTCGAGATGTTACCTTCCAAAGAACGATGCAAACGAAAAATAAAAATAAAATCGAGGTATTGCCGATGTTTCCTTCCTCCTCAAACAATGAATCTCACTGGTGGCCTGTTTTGGGGCATATCGAAATGCATCTGGTACGAATTTAGATGTTACAAATTTTCATAATAATCTTAAATTCAGACTACCTCACACTAACTCTTCTATGGCATTAGATTTGTTATCTGTTATCTGTGATCTGGCTTGAATAAGTTGCTCACAGACAGCAAATTTCTAACATTTACTCTTATTGGGAAATAGGTGTAAATGATGTCTAAATGTTGGAAAAGTGTTGAAATATCATGTGTGATATATCTTGCATCTAATACTACAAATATTTGTTAAATTACGATTCGATCTTCGTTGAGAGTCTTTGCATGCATCTATTGTTACAGCAAGAATAAAAGAAAGAACTCAGAGTTCATTTGATGATTTTAATGGCAAATACAACCAGGACTGAAATACCCCTAACTACTGAGCAAATAAGAAGTGTATCACAAATAAATACATGTCTTAAAAATGATATTTATAAGGAAATAAATATATGTGTGTAATAAATTGAGTGTACGTATAGAAAACTGGGGTTTCAGTTTTCACGAGATTATACCTGATAAACCTGAAAACTAATGACTCACTTTGCAAAAGAGTGGCACCCGTATCATACGATGGACACAAAAACATCAAAGGTATAAAATAACCATAATAACTAAAATGTGCATGTACATAATACACTATACACATATAAGAGCACACATTGGTATTTTAAAATATGCAATAATACTTTTGGCGGATAGTTGAAACGTTCCTGTCCAACATTTATCTACACTCGCCTCAAAAAAATACCCAGAATGCTCAGCATTAAAATCAAACCCTCAGATAAATAAAGGCCACTTGCGATAGACTTTTCGGAGGATTCTTTCTTGTCCATTTCGTGATCATGGCCTTCATGCTCGTGATGCTCATGGTCATGCTTGTGGTGGTCGGGGTGATGATCAGCACTTCTGGTTCTTCTGGAATGATTAACACCTCTTTGATTTAGCAACGACAACACTTTTTGAAGGGAATAGAAATTATTACCGTTCTTCTCCAGAACGACGGGCACCAATGGGACGTTTCTGTGGTCGAAACGAAGTGACCCATTAGAAGGATGCGCATGACGTACAATCTGTCGAGAGGCGGAGGTAATATAATCACCACCCCCCTTGACACTCTGCACAGGTCTTTTACCATCATTACGGGGACGTGATGTTTGCTTGGGTGACACTACCAAAAGTGGCACTAGATTTTTCTGCTCTGTGTTGATAACTGCGAAAGTACGACCAGGCGCAATTCCCTGAGAGTGAAGCTTGGCATCGTTGTTGACCACCACAGAAATTACCTTATGTTGCGGGCTATGTGGCCTCTGAGATGGATTTCTTGAAGGCGAGATGCTCTCTGGTATTGGTCTCGTCTTTTGCAAAGTAGCCAATTGATGTTTCAGTGTGCTGACTGTTGGCCTGGGACCAGCTTGATTCTTAGAAGGATCATTCCACCATTGAGGTTGTTGTTGTGGTGGGGCATGATGACCTCTGATAGGGTAGTCAATTACTGTTCTTTGATCAGGGTAGTTACCTCTCTGTCTGATAGAAGGTACAACGTCTCCGAGTTGGAAGGTTTCCATCGTCACCACCTTGTGAGGGCGTGGCGTGCTGTACTTGGACAGGGTCTTCGGATGTTGGGTTGTCACGAAGAATGTTTGCTTTCCTCGGGGTGAGGGGGATATCTTGAAGTGCACGGTACTTTTCTCGGAAGTTGAGGGAGGCTCATAGGGCTGAGGAGTGTAATGAGGTTCTCTTTTGGGATCTACTTCGTGATTAAGTTCGTCTAGTATTAATGGAATGCCGTCGTTTCTAGGATATTGTTGCTCTTCTTCGAAGAACAGCTTCTTTTTTTCTCCACCCCTTTTATAGTCGCTAGCCAGGGAATTGTAGGTGACATTTTTCACGTGTTGAATACTAGCTTCGTGACGTAGGTTATCGCATGAGTCAACAACATTGATTTTCCATCCCATGTAACGGTGTGTGAAACACTGTGGGAATAAATGTAATTAATGGATTAAATAGTAAAATACTACATTTTTGGTTACCTAACTTTTACATAATTACGTTTGATTACAAGTCTTAACTTTTAAGAAAATTATGGAAACATTAATGTCACACACAAAGTTCTCAAACATTATAAAAACCATCGTTGTGTTGACAACATATTATGAGCACTTTATCCATCACTAACAACAATTTTCTTACACCCACCAACCTTTAGATGATATGAGAATCAACAATCTTCAACCAATGATTTACCATTTTGATTATTGTAATTTTCCTGTTCATAAAATATTTCGACAATTGATTATGTAGTATTTTATAGTCAATTATTATATAGTCAAAATTCTCTACTGTACATTGAATGCATATTGAATATAAGAAATTAAACATGATTTCTTATATTGCTTTTAAAATTTTTTAAAGATATCATTTGAGAAAAAAATTTAGTTGTATTTCCTTAAGTGAAAAATTCGAAGGATAAATAATCTCCGTTATATATTAGTATTTTAGTTCATAATGCATTAAGACAGATTCAATATTTTTTAATTTTCTGAATGAGCATTTTTTTAAATCTTTTATTACGAGGCAATTGAAAAAATATATAGTGGAATATCAAAGTTTGTCATTGTTTAAGACATAAGAAATAATTTTAAAAAATAAATGTTATGTTCAACAGGAATAAATAATAAGGAACATCCCTGTTGAGAAAAATCCCAAAATTTTGAATTGAGACTTTTAAATTTTTAATTTACAGCGGATTTAAACATGTTTGACACAACTGAGAATTTCAGCATAATGTTTCGAATAAAATAATAATTCTAATTCAAATATTTAATCTAATTTTATTCTCACAGAGTATAACTACATGAAAACCAAACACTGCTGAAAATTATGCCGTAAATAAAAAGAGAAATATTAAATTTTAAAATATGCTCTTTGTGGAATGATAAAAAAAATGCCTGAACAGAAATCAGAATATTCCAAAAGATGATTTCCATAATATTCAGACATAGTTGTGGATTTCAATGCATTAAAAGATAGTATTAGTGCAGTTAAAGAAGATAACGAAAAACAAAAAAAAATTATAATTTAAGGCAGTCAAATGAGGATAAATGGAATTGAAGTTTTTTACGATATGTTAGACATAAGAGAATATGTTATACATTGTACAGATAAAAAATTCTCTGTACAATGAATGAATTTAGAACGACTTTTTATTCTACGAAACGTCACCAGGAGTACAGAACTGAAAGGAAGGAAAATCAGTGATCTACAAATCGAAAAAAAAAGGGTTCGCTAATTCTCCATTCAGTTTCGAATGATAGGTTTCAGAAATAATTTAGCCTACTTCGTAACTTAAACTTCCAATCATAGATGTAATCTTTATTATAATGAGTTCACTCGAGTGTGATGTCGGTGACACTTGATGATTACTAAAATGGATGCAGTTGGACACATCCTCAATACAAAAAGAAGAAAAGGACAATGTCATCTCAAGAGAGAATGAAGATTTGCAAATTGTATTTTGATGGTTCAAAAAGGTCGGATTTAAAAGAGAATATGTAGTATGTATTGATGAAGGAATTAGTTATTGACTTGCTCTATAGATGAGAAATCTTTTTTTCCCTATTTCGCTTAGCTTATCATATCTTTGAAAATATTTTTGTATAAACTGACTGTCTAATTTAAATGTTAAAAAATCTTCTAAATTCTATTCCACTATTTTTAATAAAACACATATTATTTACTTAGTATAACTCGAAACATTTTTTATCAGTTATTATATATGTAATACCGTTTTAAGTAAGCAATGATTAAATTTTTGTCTTTATATATATATATATATATATACTCTTATTAATATTAATAGAAAATAATATTTAAGAATCATACAAATTTGGCACTTTTTTTTAGTTTACGTTAAACGCTATTGATGTTACCAATATATGAACTATTTCTAAACTTCATTAAAAGAATTATCTATATTTCTTAATTTATACAAATAGTTTACATTCTAAATTTCATATTATTTTGAATATATTCTGTAATATAAATCATTTTGATTAAAGGAGATTCACACATTTTTGATACACAACAGAAGTCAAAACTTTTTAAACTAAATTTAACTATTTTTAACTTATATTTAAAAAAAACTGTATGCACATTTCCAAATGTATGAAACATTTTTAAAACTCATTAAGTTGAATTGTTTTAAAATATTCAAATAAATTTAATTTTTGCCGCTTTCAGAAAACTATCAATATATAGACAATGTTTCGTGATACATCATTCAATAAATAGAATAGTAACATTAAAAATTCATCTCATGCAGAAATTAAATTTTGATTGTTTCGGAAAACACTTCATTCGATACAGTTTATAAGCTGCTTACAACCTTACAAAAACTTTCAATTGTGTTAATGATGAATAACTTGTAAACATAATGGGTTGCTAAACGTAACAATCACATACAACATGTTAAGAAAACGTATTCAAAACAGTTTTTGGAAAACTTTTTTTTATCGAAGTTATCATTTCACCTGGATCGTTCTCTGTAGTAACATTTAGTGGTTATGAATAAAAACTCGATTTTTTGTTTTAACACTCGCAAAACTCTGACTCAGAATCTGGTTTATAATGTATAGTACATCAAAATTTTGAGCTTGATTGGTGCTTTATAAATCTAAAAGTCATTTTATTTATACTGTTTTTTAATTTAATTAAAATTTTGTACCCACTAGAATTGATAGATTTTGCCAAAATATCATCAGTATCATATAAAAAATTTTACAAACTTAATTTCAAAAGAGTTCCACAACAGAAAGCTGCCAACACAGTCGTCTAAACTTTTTCCGAAGTACCTAAATATGCGATTCGATGCAGAGACTAATAAGAAATATGTAGGCTGCCCGAGAAGAGTAGGACTACTCATTCAAAAAAAAAAAGAGTTAAAAATTCACCAAGATTTTCACCTACGGTTTCTTACGTTCCATAAAGAAAAGACTGAAGTTTCTGTTTAATAAAATGGAAACTAGATGAAGCAGTGTTGACATTTTGCAACATTTTCCCATCTAAAAAAATGCCTTCACCACAAAAAGAACAAACGCACGTTGTAGAACATTAGAGTTTGAAAGTAAGAAATGGGTGATGCAGGAAAAAGAAAGTCCAATATCGTAGCCAGCGAGATATCTGGACTTCTTCTAGTAGGGATACTTGAAAAATATTGCTTACCAATGTTGAATTCTTAACACTAATGAATTCAAAAGTCGGATTACAGCGGCCGCACAGAATGTTCATCCTACCATGCTCCGTAGAACGTGGCCAGAAATCTCGTATGGTCCTCGATGATTGAAACTGTGCGGTAAAACGTTGTAAAACCAAAACTTAGGTATTTATTTATGGAACATAAAAAACCATAAGTGAACATCTTTGTTTATTGATATTAATATTTGAAAGTGGGTTCATACTTTTCGGCCACCCGGTACATCCTCCATTTTGAACTTTATATATTATGTATGTGACCGAAAATGTTGAATTTTGTAAAGGCTTTTAGATAGTGTGCGTAAGAACCATTTCACCTTTAATACTTTATAACTGAAAGAAGGAATTGTCAAATTTTCCAAACTTCCCCATTCTCTCTGCCTCCCTCCCTTAAAAACTTTTTAAAAAATCTATCTATACTATTTTTTTTTCAATTTAGAATGTCTCCATTCATTTCTATTCACGTAATTATTCGCAATGCACGATAACGCACCTGATAGTAGAGAAGGTCCGGGGTCCGAGCGTCTGGCTTGAATGTAAATCTCCCGGGCCTTCCTCGCTCGCATCTCAACTCTAGATTCTGCTGGAAGTCTGCGAACGTCTCGAACTCAGTGGAACGAAGATCTTGGGGAAGTTTCCATTCGCACAGGCGACCTATTTCAGGAAAGATAATAAAATAGATTGTTCTAGCAGAAAGTAAAATTCAACACACATTACGTGTATATGTTTCAACAGAAATCAGCTTCAATAAAAGCATTTGTAAGCTGTCTACCAAAGCAACTAAAGCAAATCAATATTATATGGAACTGAATCTGATTTACACTTCGATCCTCTCTCCGTGGTCATCAAACTTTTTCGACTCATCAAACCCTTAGAAATATAATATGTTTCTCATACACACTAAGATTATATATTAAAGTAATATCTAAAGTAGATTTGAACATGCTATAAGTACTTTAATATAAAGACAAAAAAGTATTATTAAAAAGTAAAGCTTAATTATCTTACGCACATTAATAAAGTGTTAATTAGCTGTATGGCCAGGCATTGCATGAGCTTTTTCGAGTGTATAACAATATGTGTCCATGGAAATTTCTCCTTCCCCTCTCGGTGCCAGCGCTTCCTGGAATGCCAGTGATATTTTATATGACTATATTTATGTCATTAAAATTCCCTTTTCGAAATTTCTTCCACTTCTCTTTTCCTCGTAAGACAGAACTACTTTAAAAAAAAACCTATTTGAAATAATTCAGTGGCATATTTTTCATTGCTCGCAAATTTCCAAATTATAAAATCCATCGTAAATGGCAAAAATTAAAAACAAAAAAAAGTCTTATGTGGTTGCTTACAGATTTTCTGAAGTTGTCTTTCCGTACATGTCCAACTTTTTAATTGTGTGGTCGGCTTACCAGAATTAATTATCACTGGCATTTGGCAATTTTGATATTTTTAGTAGCGTTTTATAGCCTCCCGAAACGGAAATACATCTTTTTTTGAAAATAGTTTTATGTATAAAAAAGGCAAAAGAACAAAAAATTTTTAAAATTACAAAATTCAGTAGCTTTTTTTTAAAGAAAAATATTACTTTATTCCGTTTTAGCTTAACTTGGCAACGTTAAGAGAAGTGGAAAATGTACCAATATGCTTGAAAAATAGTTTTATCTGGTTTTATAACTTAAATTAAAGAAACCCATAGAAATTTGTTAAAATGTACTCTATACCACCTGCCACTCACGCTTTCACACTGTAGAGCCAGATTACAGTGGTGCTTGCCTCGATCAGGTAGAAATCATGCTGAATTGGGACGTAGAGTGTTTAGCGCTGAATCCCGCTTCCAACTGTGTCCCCTGACGATCATCGAAGACGTGTCTAGAGACGCCCAGGGCAGCTTTCCGATCCTGCTTTCAATATTGCATGCCATACAGGCCCTCAACCAAGAGTTATGGTCCTAGAGCAGTGATGGGCAAAGTACGGCCCTCGGGCCAACCCCGGCCCGCGAAAGTATTTAATCTGGCCCGCCGAGAGTTTATCGACATGGATAGTACATGGCCCGCTACAATTACGTTTTGACGGTCGAGAAGTTTAAAGTGGATTTTACTTAGTAGAATAATAGATGCATAGCCTACAGAAGAAGCTGTACTAGCCGCGTAGTTCATGTGTTGCATAATACGGTGAGCAAAGCGTGGTTAAATGAGAGGCACGGGCGAGTGAACTCAGTCGCCACTCGCCAGCTGTCGCTGACCGATTAGCACGTTTTACGTTAATTTATTCACTCATTCTTGCTTGTTCGCGTAACGCTTTACATTCATAAATTTTTGAACAAAAAAAACCCTTTTAAGATAATATAGTATTGCAAGGAAAGAACCAATTTATAGATAAGACTTGGGGTTGTCTGAAATCATTTAAAGCTCAGCTTTTTCTATATTTTATAACTACATGGCGAAGAATGATTTAACTCACTTTCCGAGTTTAAAATCCATGTAACCTGTGAGTGAGGATAAACTAAAAGATTTCAGTCAGACGTTGAAAAAACTTCACGCAGAATTTGAAACTAGGTTTCAAGATTTTAAGAACGTTCAATCATCGCTAGATGTTTTCTCGATGCCGTTTAATGTAGACCCGGAAAATGTATCTCCAGAATTGCAGTTGGAAATTATTGAAATGCAGTGTAGTACCCATTTAAAGCAATTGTTCTTGAATTCCACAAAACTAGATTTTTATAGAGCACTGCCGAAAGCTGAATTCCCAAAGATGATTGCGCACCCCCAGAAAATTATGGCGATGTTTGCGTCGTCTTATGTGTGCGAACAGACTTTTTTGACCATGAAATTGCGGAAAAACTCAATCAGAAACAGATTGACGGATGAACACCTTTTCGCACTGCTGAAAGTTTATTAGTCACAGCTGGAACTTGCTTTGGAAAATATTATGGAAAATCAAAAACAATTCCATATGTCTCACACGTCTAACATGTCAGGGCCTTCGAATAAAAGTTAAAATAAATATTATTTAAGGTAAAAAGTAATTTGTAACATTTGTGTGTAATGCTGCAATGTTTTTATGACATTATGATTAAAAGCTTTAACACAAAATGTATTTTTTCTATAATTCTGGCCCTCATCTAGAATTTCTTAAACTTTGTGGCCCCCCATTAAAAAAGTTTGCCCACCACTGGTCTAGAGTGTCATTTCTTTTAACAGTTGGATTCATTTAATTGTCATTGTACAGCGCAGCGGTACGTCGACAACGTTCTCAGAACTCTTTTCACTACCGTTCCTTTTGCAGTACCCTAGCCTTATTTTTCAGCAAGATAATGTCATATGGCACATGTTTCTATGAACTGTCCTACAGGTTGTCAAACACATCCTTGGCTAGTCAGATCATCAGATCTCTCTCCCTTCGAGCATGTCTGGGATGTGATGGAAAGGCGACTGCATCTACCAGGGAATGTTGATGACCTGGTCCAACATTTGGAGCAAATGTGGCAAAAAATGCCGCTGGAAACCATCAGGATGCCTTATCACGTCGTGTGGAAGTTTACATCCTGACCAGAGGTGGTTCAACACCTTGTTGAGCTCATTACTTTGTAACTATGTAGCTCTGAAATATATCATTCAATTTTCCAGAAATTTTAATCATTGTCTATTATGTGCATAATCTTTCTCCCCACCAATTTTTGTCTCTATAGGACAACTAGTTCTTGGTGCATCGTTTATTCAATTTTTTTGTTATAGAGTGTAGTTATTTCACTTTGAGGAGCATGGCCATGTTTTTAGTATAAAAAGGGGTCCCTAGGGACATTAAGTTCGGGAACCAATGCTCTAAGAGACTCCGCAATCTCTTCCTTAAAAGACGAGTTCAATTTTTATGCAAATGGAGCAACAGAGAAATAGGAGTTTTTTCTATAGTAAGTTTTATTCCTTTGATAAATCAATAATGCATTAATCTTTCTTTACTTTTATTATATTTTATTAATATAATTTATGAAGAAGATAAAAAAAAACTTAAGGGAGTTATTGATACACATATATTTCAAGGGTGACATTTGATTTGGCGATGGAATGCCAACCCAATACCTATATCCTTGAACACGAGCAAGATAATATGCTCATTAAAATCACTGACGTTGCAAGATCTCCTATAAAGGGTGGCATGTTTACTGCTCCCCCCCCCCGGTCCCAAACAAAGGCAATGCTTTATTGTAGGTATTCGAAGAAAACACAAAAGTGTGAATGTTCTTATATTTGAAAAAAAAATTAAGTTGGTATTTATATATTGGTTCACGCAGATTCCTTTAAATTTGTCTTTACTTATCTGATTAAAGATTTTAGAAAAATCCTTTGAAAGGAGTGAAATAAAAACACTGGTTTAATAAATGTCAGGTTTTGTTCAAATCAGGTGTTTGGATTTTATTTTTTGAGATCCAAATAACGGAAAATAATTTTTGTGTTCAATGTGAAAAAATAAACTTACCTCCAGTGGGCGTGTAATTTCCTCTACGATCGACTGTTGCACCGGCAAAAATCTTTACTTTCTGTAAAAGCAGTCGAATTATAGAGTATCTACTACATACAATTATTTATTCTCAAATGCACATTATTTCATTTTTTGGAACCAAGTACACAATGCGCTATTGGCCCCACCAAAAATAGAATCCATAAAAGTAAATAGATCACTTAGGTTTTTCTCTAAAAATGTTTAAAAAACTACTAAAAATTTCTTTGTTTATTGCTGCAATTGGCTCTAACTAATGATTGAATAAAAGTAATTCAAACTCTGTCTGGAGCAAAATGAGACAAATATCAAAGAATAGGTAGTATGTATACAAATGTATTCTGAAATTTACTTCAAATTTGTAGACGGAAAATATAAGTGTACCTTTTTCTCTGCAGCTGTCTTTTGTTCGTATCCTCCCTCGTGGTCGTCTGTGATGTAAAAGCGATGTGTTCTGGATGGAGTTTCGGGGTCGTTACCCCCTTCCACGACAAAGGTATACGTTTGACCTCTTTCCAGCGTTATTTCGGGTGCAAGGATTCCATTGACGTAAAATGCGACACTCCCAACGTTCTCTGTAAAAAGGCACAAAATCAGCCTAAATAAGAGCCAACCAGAAAAGTTTAATTAACGGTGTCTAAAGATGAGATTATATTTCAACTAAAAGGCCATCTATATCAACGCAAATACGGCTCATTTAACTTATCAAAAAAGGGAAATTTATCTTGACGTCGAATAGCTTCATTAACTAACAGAATAGGAATATGAACTATGATACTCTGACTTATATGAATTGAACTGCCTTTCCTACGCTCCGCAGACCTACGCGTTTCTTTGCCCTAGATATCACTGGGGTAGAAATAAACTCACGTTTGGTTCAGACCACGACTTCTGATTTATTAATAACTTTTGCAAACCATGTTAATATTTATGCATTCTATTACAAATTTTTAAAAATTATTTTCTTTAATTAATGCCAATTCTAAAATTGTGCACAGTTATATTCATAAAATTCATTTCTGGGCATGTGTAAGAGTTAAGTTGCTTTCTCATTTCCAGATACGAGATAAGTGCCCAAGACAGAGAGATGGTTATATAAACGTCGCACTATAAAGATGCAAAAGGACTGCTAGCGACGGATCTCGTAATTTTAAACCTTGGTCAAGTGACGAGGACGCCACCTGAGCTGAATCCCCTCACTCCCGCGCTACACCAACAGGAGGACTTTGAGCCTCGACAGATTTAATGAGCACAGTGGCTCCTCTACACGGCGGGTCTTCAGTGGCACTATGATCGAAATCATGACACGCCAACCACGAATCCGTGGCCTTAGCCACTTGGCAACCGCGGCCACGATGAGTGCCCCCTGGGATCAAGTGTTTCACGCATCCTCTTTTTACTATTATTTATCTCGTCACTTATACTCCTGTCACTGCTAGTTTCAACTTGCGGTAGAAGAGGTGATAGAAACAATGATAGAGTTTTTATTCGGTGTCGAGGACAGCTACTTTTCTGTAGGAAACTGCTTTTTAGAACATAGCTTTCAGATATGATACATCTCGTACCATGTGGGCATATTTCCACGAAAACATTTTTTTTTACTTAACGAATTTATTTTAAAACACTAATACCCTTGATTATATCAAAGCTCTTGATTATCAGAGATACGTTAAATTGCGTTTAACGCGAAAACTCTTTAGACGAAATGTAAGTTAACGCGGAATAATACAACGGTTCCGACAATCTTCTATGAATTTCCATGCATTTTTTTCTTAACATGAAACAAAAATCGCTTAACACGTAAATTATTCCCGTTTGGGAATGAACAATATACAGAAAACACTACCCAGATTGGATTGTCGTATTGTGTTATCAGAATAATTCATTTCAGTAGACGATGGTAATGTGAGTACAGCCCCAATTACGGCAGACAATGACATTAGAGTTTGTTTAAAGCTCAGAAATATAACATTGATGCAGATTTCGTTGATGAAAATGAAATAAATAACGCAGTATCTGTCCAAGATGTAGAAGGTCATGAAAATATGCGCAGTTAGTGAAATGAATAACTCAATGAATGATATTAAACAATTTTTTGACAATCTGATGCTAAAAAAAGCCAATGCAAAGAAAAATATCAGATTATTTTGCTAAAAATTCAATAAATGTTCTGTTTTTAAAAAAAAATTGAAAATATTGTATTAAATTTCCTTGTTTTTGTGAAAGTTTTCGTTTCATAGATTTTTATTAAATATGTGAATATATACATATCTATGTAAATAAAATAAATTTAATTTTGTTGATATATCTTTTTTTATGCATTATATTTTAACATGAACAAATATTTCAATTCCTTCAATTTCGGGTTAAGTGATTTTCACTGCATAAACATAAAACTTAGATATAAGCATAGAAGTCAGCACTGCAGCGTATTGGGAAAACTGATGAATAGCGTGAAACTAAGGGAATGAAATGAAATCATTTAATCATTAATCTAAGTCGCACCCCAAATTCTCAATAAGTTTTGGGGCAAAAAATGGTGTTTATCGATACTCGATATTTACAAAACTAAACAGTTAAAATGAGAGCTAACAAGTTGTGAATAATTATACCAGCATTAAAAACTTTTAAATGCATCCCATGAGTCTGTAATTGCTCTAACCGTCAGTATAAAGTTCCATTGACCCCATCCAACGCACTTTTCCGCCTTCGAGCCGCATCCGATTTTCGGTAGCATGAGCATAGGGGGAAAATGTGGCTTAGATTCAAATAAAAACCGTATTTTACTTTTACAGCTGTTATTTACAATACTAACATATATATTAAAATTATTCAAACTATTATTGCGGGAATCTTAAGGACTTTGAATTTTTTGGATTGGAGGAGAATTAGTGGGCATATGTCTTCTCTTTTGGACGGTTGAATCGAGTGTCATCGTTCCTTTAAATTTCTCTTGAATTCCACTCGGCTTCCTCATGAAACGCATAGATTTATGGCTATTGGCCAGCGTGGTGTCAGATGAAAGGCAATATTTTAGAAAAGCACATGTTGATTTGGAAAGAGTAATTCTGCATAAAGAAACCGCTCTACTTACAGCTGCGAGAAGAAACAGTACGATAATAAGCCACACTGAGTCCACTACAGACAACGATTCTCACAATTGCGGTGTTTTTCCCACGCTCTATTTTCTTATCCTCTATCAATCATTAGAGTAGAGTAGAAATGGGCTGCATGGCACTACCTTTCCACTTTTTTGTGAATGATTGACAAAAAAATGCCATATGTCGCAGAACGATGCGACGAGAAAAGAGCGGAATTCCCCACCACAGCAACGAGAAAGATGGAATGACACCCATTTCGATTCATAGAGAAAAACAAACACGGGACAATGGCAACAAGATAATGGCCTACCATTTAGGAAGTAAGTGGGGTGGAAAAAAGAAATTGGTGTGTGCACCCTCTTCATTCAAAAGCACTGCTATCTTTTCAATTACAGACGTATACGAATTTTGATAAACTGCATGGTGTTAAAAAATGAAGAAAGAGTTTTGGGTTGAATGCTCAAGCAAGTCATTTTTGAAACTATTACTTAGGGATGACACTTTGATTGCTAGTAGTACTACTTTAGTTAACACTAACGTACCTTGATATTTAAAATGATATAAGGAGGGGGGGGGGCATTTTAAAACAGTTACTATTAAGTATACAGTAATTTCTTACTTCTAGCTGTATGGAATTTTTCCTTTGGGCCAGTTGGTCCAATTTGTGCCCTAAAAGTCTTGTCGCTGGGACAGACGAGAGGGGGTAAGTTCCATAAGTCTTCCGACTCTTTGACCCGAATTTCATGCGTCCTGCTGGCTTGTCGGGCTCGTGAGTGCTGGGGCTTTTTGGTGGGTGCTGGGGTGGTTGTCGTTTCTGGAGCTGGCTCGTAGTCGGCAGGCTGTGGGCAATTCCATTGCGGAGAGCGGGCGAAGTCGAGGAAAACGTTACCTGTGAAATGAAATTGAAAATCATTAGTTAAGAACATTTTTTCGTGTAATATTATAGAACGGGATGCTTACTAGGAACACTTCCAAACAGATAAATTACCGACATTAATACCATATATTTACTAAGCCAGCGTATACAGGATTTCATATTTTTACGTAGCGCGTAACTGATTTTTTTCCTCTTTAAAATAGGATTGATTAATATAGATTAACTACGATTTTTTTGTAAGCCCACAGGAAAACTGTGTTTTTTTCATGTTTCTGAAGTTTAGCAGCATTGTTTCACATAAATGGGAGCACTTTTGTTATCATTTCACTGACATGAAAACTTTTTTATTCTCCCATTGAGTGATAATTCTAATCTCATTCACATCAAGGCATAAGCAACTTCAAGCAAATTTATTGCTACAAGTACAGAATTGAAACAATGATAAAGAAACTTGCTAACCAGTAAGTGTAGATATTATAAAAAAATTTTGAAATATACATAACCAGCATAAATGAAATTTAACTATTTGGATTACTATAGAAGGAACTAAATTTAATTAGATGGTACGTTTTGTGGAATTGAGTTTTTTTAAAATCCTTTTTTTAATTATATCAATATGGTTTATGATGTTTCCGTTGATAAGGATTACAACGTAACTTTTATTGAGGATATTTTTTACAAATATTCAAACTTTATGAATAAAAAAATAAACACAATGCACAAATAAAGTGCCACATTAAATTATGTGTACATCCTCATCAGAACAACTAATTTTAAACATTACATAATTGTAAAGTTAAACAAAGCAAAAATAAAAATTTTAAAAAGAACTTTAAAAAAAATAAAAATTAAGCGATTTAAGAGTAAAAATTGGTATAGAAATAAATAGGGATTAAAACATTTGCACTCATATTCAAGAATCAATGGAAAGAGGGGAGCTCGATTTTTGAATGGCGGAGCCTTTCGAGTGACTTCAACTCAGTCGTTAGATAATTCATTCAGTGAGTGACTAGACTGAAAATCTCACTTTTAAAACGATTTTCCTGAGGGGGAAGGGGTTGACTCCATTATATTTCAAAAGACATTATTAGAAATAGTATTCGTTCAATAAGTGATTTTAGCATTAATAATATAAGATAAGTAATAGTACTACTCACAGTAAGTAATTTAAGTAATAGTACATGCATATTGCTCAAAACAATTAGTGGATCACATATATTTAACGAAATAAAGCAAATATTTCAACTAATAACTAACGTAAAACAAAACATCCATAGTCTTATGTGTAACTGAAAGCAAAATAGGAAAACTCCATATGCTAATCCACGTTCATGGTGTCGAAATACAAAAAAAAATATATAAAAGTACAGAAATCGTGATTTCGTAGAAACTATTGTTTTTCTTTGTCTTGGGGGGAGGGGAACAGAGAAAAAAAAGACTGCCAAATTTCACGACAATGTGATCTACGGGAATTCATGTGACTTAGTGCATTAACGAATCCGGGCAATCACTGTAGCGGACGCTGTTGGAATGTCAAGAAATATCATTGCAAAACTGCGGAATTAATTCCAACAAACAAGGCATGTTCGACATTTGTCAAGACAAGGTCGTCCTGTGCTTTCGCAGCAAATAATGTCTCGTCTAGACAGAACAATCAATGTGACTCATTTTAAAAACTGTTTCTTCTGGCCAAAGAACAAAAGGTTTCAAGCCAAATAATCTGGAAAAAAATAGGTTTCATGCAGGTGATCCGTATGCTCGTAAGGCAATAGTGTGTATTCCGTTGACAGCAAGACACCGTGTGGCCAGAAAAAAAGTGAGCTGTCAAACAGATTGGAAGCAAAGTGATTGTAGTCAAATGCTGTTTACGGACGAGACACCAGGCGTGTTTTAGTATGGCGAGAAGAGGGAACTCACACACACACACACAAAATAACCCTATATTCGTTCAGGAAAGATCAAATTACTCATTAAATGCTTTAATGGTACGGGCTGGAATCAGCATAGTTGGACGTGCTGAGACTTAAACATCATTCGGAATGGCAATTCGACAGCTGTAAGGCATGCAGACGAGATCCAGGGACTCCATGTAGTACAATATGCTACATCCATTGGTGATTAATTTTTAAATCTGGGATAATGCCAGACCTCATGCCGCTGGTATCGTGGAGAACTTTCTTGAAGTTGAAAAATACAGGATACGAAGTAACCAATTTTCTCTCCTTCCCTTAATCCTTCCAATCATGTTTGTGACTCTCTAGGACGAAGCGTTACTGGAAAGTCAAGGCTTCCTGTTACTGGGCAAGACTTGGAGATCACACTTTTTAAAGAGTGGAACAGTATTCTCAAAAATCTCATCAATAACTTCTTATCATCCATGCTAAACACGTGGGCGACAGTTTTTTTCAGTTTGGAGGTACCATACACCATATTAAACAATCTTTATCATTTCCAAATAATCAGTTTTTGCTTTACGTGTATCCAAATTGTTGTCCTGAAGCATCATTTCAAAGAATGCACCATTCACTTTGCACCATTCAAAAGAATTAAAGCTCCCATACAATAGTTTTTGGTTTCTTTTTCTCTGTATTACGTTTTGATAACCCTGTATTCTCCATTTTAAGCCCATGTATGACTATGTTGCAAAGGTGTCTTCACTTTTTGCTTGCTCCCCTAATTTTTTTGAGCAGTGTATAATATTCGTTACGTAAAATATTTAAATTGCATTCATAATGTAAAAAATAAGAGTAACATTTATAAAATAAATTAAATAACAGTAACAGTCTTAAGATAACAGTGGTATTCGTAAGATAAATAATAATAGCCTTAATAAAAGGAAATAAATAATAGTAACTTTCATTAAATACATTACGTGAAAATAATATCCATTGAATATAAATATTCTTAAAAAAAATAAGTAATGCTAAAATTTATAATATAAGCATGAGTAACAGTGACATTCATAAAATAAGTAGTAATGATATCCTACAAATAAAATAAGTTATAGTAATATCATTGGCGCACATTGGGATTTCTCGCAGAAGAGGGGGAAAGTTCACCCTTTCGTGTCATATCCAACACTCTGCCAAACATATTATCGTCTTTTTATCGATTATAGGGGATAAAAACCATTAAAAATATTATTGAAAAAATAATTAGCGTTTATTAAGAAAATAAAGATTGTAAGAAATAATAAAATAATTAAGAAAATACTTAACTAAATTATCAAAAAACATATGAATTTATGTATACTTTTATCATAATTCAAAAATAAAATCAGCAAATTAAATTCGTCATTTTAGAATATTACACTTTAATCTGTAAGGACAACAAAAACATGATGATAGCAGTGTTTACAGTCACCAGTTCCTACAGGCTTACAAATAGTCACAAAATAAAATCTAGTTTTCTAGAGTACTATAAAATGCAAATGAATAGTTCGGTTCTGAGAATAAGAGAGTGTTTTATACGTGTTCACATGCAGTTGGGTTTTAAAGGGGGGAAAGATAAAATATTTTTTTTTTCATTTATTAGAACTGAAATTGGTGTTAACATTGTTTTATAGTTATTTTACGTACTATATACATAAGATTTTAATCAAACAAAAAAATCAAAAGTGGAGGGGGTGTCCTCCGCTTTTTGTGAACCACACACACACACTGAGTAATATTCATATATTTACTATCCCCTTTCTCCTAATAAATTCGTTTGCAGTATAGAGTATGACACTTGTACAAACCCAAGCAACGGATAAAATTTGAATTCATGTGTTCTCTCTGTGAAGAAAGACAAAAAGAACACCAACCTTCTGACGTCATGATGTCTTTGTAGGATATTTCGTTCTTGTCGTTCAGCTGTCCGATAGCCCAGATGATGGCCTGGGGTCCATCGGAATAAACGTGCTGGTCATATCGCTGGTCCACTGAAAAGATTAAAAGTTAAACTCAATTATTTTTGGCAATAGAAAATCATATTTGGATAATCTATTTTAATGAGTTGGAAAAATGAATTTTTAAAAAGAATTAAAGAAAATAGATATATTTCATAGTAATTTTTTCATTTTTATTAAAACGTACGTTAAGAGCTTTATGGACGATATTGAAACTATGTAAATGTTTTTTGTTTAATATTACAAATAGTGAATTTAAAATATTATGTATTAAAAAAAGTGAAATTCATAATTTATTTAACTGAGAAGAACTTAATATGGGATTAATTTATCTTCAAATATTTCGAGGGAAAAATGATTTTAAGTAACATTGTGACGTGTTGCGCAATACAGCAATACGAGGCATAAAAGTCGACTAAAAATTCGAGCAAAAAGTCTTCCAAACACAAAACAGAAGGAATTTATATATATAAGTTCCATCTATTTGCATAAAGAAAAATAAATCTCTTTTTTTTAATTATTTATTTATTTTTTCCATAATCATAGATAACTCAGAATTGATGGATTGTTTCATTGTTAGCGTCGAAGTAGTACAAAGTTCTTTGGCAGGATGTTTAAGGGACCGAGGTCACCCCCAAAGGGTTGGAAGCCTCAACTAGGTTTCCCGGGAAACAACTACCCTAGACAGATTTTTTTAATGAATAAAAAATCCTTTTGGAGAAGAATTCATGTTTTAACAAAATTTAATTTATATTGCATCCAGGCTAAAGGAAATGAATATCATTAAATAATTAATTTGATACTTATAAGTAAACATCCCACTCTCCAAACTTCCACAAAACGAGAATTTTGAATCTAAAAAGATATAATGTACACTATATCATCGCTTCTGCACGGTGAACTTTTAGTAGCACCAAGACTCGAACTCATGAATAATTCAAGAGAAATCTCCGAAAGTAACATCTAAATATTTTATTTAATAAAATATGTTTATCATTTCAACAATGCTACTGACACATTTCCATACAATTCCATTAATAGTAACTGAGACAATACAATAAATAAACACATACAAAATTCTGGAGATAACTGCCAGGAATCTTTATTGAGTTCTCTTTTAGCCGAGAGTTCCTTTATCGAATACCCGTTGGACTAATCGAAAATGAGAGAAGGAACAATTCTGAAGCTACACGTTCTTTTGACAATGAACCACTCCATTGTAAGCCACAAGCAGATGACCATGATTAAATGGTTACAATTAGACGATGCAATTGTAACTATAGGGAGATTTCATGATTAAAACATCGATTTTCGTACCGCAAATTTGGCAAATATCGGATTTCAACCAAAAGAAACAGCCTCATAAAGGACGAAAACTTGGATCCAAAATCTACGAACGAATTATTTTACCTCTTAACTTTTTTTGCCGACTGTGTGGTCTATCGAATCGTGAGCGAAATTTCTTTTTTTCTGATTACGGGTACACTTTAAGTTGACTTTTTAATCAAAACTGTTTTATAGAACACTTTTCCTTTTCTCTGAAATATCATTCACTCGTCTTGTAAGAATATCGTTTGGCTAAAAATATTATTCAAAAGTGCTGGTGAAACCAAAAACCAAATAACTAAGGTTGGAATAGTTTCCTTCCGTCAAATATTTAAAGTCGAATGTTCGGGATGAATGTTATGCAGAGGCTCAAACAACTGAGAGTACACCATCCTTTGACTTGATAAATTTAATTTTCAATGTAAATAATGCATTACCGATGAATAAAAACATGTTTATATTTTTATTCATAGCAATTTAATTTAAATAAAAATAAAGAACAATCAACACAGAAAACTTCCAAAAGTAAAAGTTTCAGAAACATTTTAAATAAACATATGTAGATTTTTTTTTACCTCAAAAAATTGAGAATACGTCAAGGAAATTAAGTCATATCTCGCATACAATAAAAGTGTCAATATTTAGTTGCATGTTCTTTGACTTTTATAATGGCCTTTAAACGATTCCATCAAACTGTTGGTGGTATTTGACGATATGTTTCCCCCTTTCTACTTGCAGCATTTTTTAAGATGGTTTTTGGTTCTAATTTTGTGTTTTTGGACCGCTGTTTTGAGAGTGGCCCACAGACTTTCAATGATATTCATGTCGTAGACTGTGTTGTGTGTAACTGTTGTTTATAATGAAAAATATATCACATTTTTACGTTACGTGCCGTGCTTTTGGGGTCAATGCCCGTCTGAAACCAAATTATTTGCACTTTCTTTTAATTTGTTCCGAAATACATCCAAGTAAACTATATGGTTGTGACACTTTTATCCGCTACCTTTAATAAATAATCCTCTAGGGGAATTTCTGGTCTTTAAAAATTATTTTATTATAAAACTCCTCCTTGAAGAAGAAGACATGATTTTGTAAATTAAGACTACTATACAGATTCTAGTCTTTCATGTTAGAAGGAGAGAAATAGGACAGACTGCTAGCGGAGCTGAGATTAATCAAATTGAATGTGAATCGTGGATATTTAATATTTGATAATTGAATTACGTAAAGTGACGAATTATCATTGGAGATTGAATCTAGATTAAATAGCGAAGAATTTAGAGATATTGAATTAAGTAAGTGTATTAAACCTTAAAGTATTCTCATAGCTCGCGTACCTCGTTAATTGTTTTCAGGTTTATTAATTGGGTGTATGTCTTATCCCTGATTAACTGAACCTGAGTTGTGGTTAATATTGTGAATAAATTAGATTATTTTTGATGTGTGACTAGTCTTCCTTTCAATTCTTCCACACCATTAGGCACTCAGGCAGGATCCTTACATCTTTCATAATGCCATCTATAAAAACTGAAGTTCCTACCCTGGATGAAGGCATGCAAACACCAAACCATGACAGACCCACCACTGTAACTTAACTGTATTAGGTACATTTTTTTAACCCAAAGTGATAGCGTAAGTCCTTCATACGGTGCGATGGCCTTCATTGCCAAAAATGTTGTGTGTGTGTGAATTTACTTTTGGTAATAAATATATATTTTTTTTCAAAAGGTTAGTGATCTTCAATTGATGAGTTTTTGCAGACTTCAAACACTTTTTCTGATTCTGAAAGCTGATAAACCTTTTTTTCTAACGACTCAACTTTTATTTACAGCTTGTTTTTAATTGTACTTCGCACATTTTCAGCACTTACAGTTCTGTCTATGATTTGAGAAGTTTCTGCTGCATGTTTGACTGCCCTTACTTTAGGATCAATATTGATTTCTTTCAAAAATTTTCCTTTTTGCGACATCACTCAGAATAACTTTTCTTCCTCAACCGCATATTTATTTTCTATCAATCCATCATTTTAAAATTTTATAATGATTCTCTTGATTCTCTTGTGGCTTCAGACATCCATTTCAGCCATCTCACGATAAGATTATTTAAAAAAGGAAAATCTTCTCGAATTAACGTAAATGAGTAGAAATAACGTTGAGTGAGTGAGTGAATATTAACGTCGCACTATTCAGCTATACGAGGGCTTTTTGCGACGGTCCGCTTAATTTGGAACCATCGTCAAGTGACGTGGACGACACCTGAGCTGACACCCCCTCTCCTAACTACCATACAACACTAACGGGAGGCCGTTTGAGCTCTTGACAGATTTAACGTGCATCGCTCCCCTACACTACTCGTCTTTAGTGGTACTGGGATCGAACTCATGACACGCTAGTCATGATCTGATGCCTAGACCACTTGGTTACCGCGGCCACAGAATAAAGTTGAATGAGTAAACGAAATTTCCTTTACATCACAATACCAGTTCCTCTTCGAAGAGCCGTTTTGCAGTTAAAATCTTGGCTTTAAATTCATCTAACAAATTTAATCATATAAAAATATTTTAAGCGGTTTAAGATAAGATTACACAGAATTGGATTAAAACAGTTGACTGAAAGCTAAATTTTGATTGTTCCTTATTTTTACTTTAAATTAAACCATTTATTTTGTGTAAAAATGTAAACATGTTTGCAAGTACAAGCAAAAATTCAGTTGTTTGAGCCATTTCCCAGACGCGTGTCACTACTTGATTGCCTTGCCTCGAGATATTGGCAGGTAACAGGTGTAAAGAAAAAAATCAAAGAACTCACTTCCCACTTGAGGCCTCTTGACCGTGATCATAGTGTATCCGTTCACTTTTGCAGCATTCAGCAATGTCACGCTGTCGCGGCCGTCAGGGAATTTGGAGTCGGGGCAGCTTCCTCGTCGACCCGAGCACTGAAACAAACATTTAGGAAACGTGAAACTCGCATTGGTACATGATATTTGAAGCTTCTATTTTCCACTATTTCATTATGAAAGAAGTTCTGCTTATCGTGTATTCCTTTACCAACAAGCCCACCCATGAGAAAAACTCCAGTAAACAAATTTTGATCTAGACTGACTTTTAATTAATTTTGAAATGCTTGTTAAAACTTCCTGAGTTCCGATCATTAGTTATAACATTGAATATGTGCAGGGACTGAATATGTGTGTCTAGACAGCGTAACGTTATGTACTTATGGGTCTTATGGCAATGCAGGATCATTAATATTCCCCTCGTTCCGCAACATTTTTTTTATTTCAGAATTTCCATGGCTATAATTTAATAATAAAAAAGTTTTGAGTTGTATCAAATACACGCCGTGGTCGCGGTCACGGACTCATGCCTGACGTGTTCAGAGTTCGAATCTAATGCTACTGAAGAACCGACGTCCTCCCCCAGGCATACTACTGGAGTCCTTCAGTCAAATCTACCAAATTATTTTAACAGATACTGGAAGGAATGTGACACACATCCACAGCGTATTTATTACAAAAAATTAATGACACAACAAAGACTAAATGTTTTGAACTCTTACCTGCTCCTTGCTTCCAAAATAGTAGTCCTGTGCATGCCCTTTGTCCCTGTTATCCATCCAGGCGACGATAGCGTCTGCTTTAACCATGTCGGACTTAGTGTCGTTCTTGCTCAGGCCGAAAGCCATGTACTTGTTAGGCTCTGGAAAGAAACGGAAGATATTGATCAGTGATTTAAACCAACAGAAAGTCTAATAGATGAAAATAAGTATATATTGTTTGATTTAAAAATGATAGGGTGCAGATTGTGCATAAGGAGGAAAAACATTATTTTATCACCCTTAACCCAGTAGGCTTACAAAATCATTGATATTGGGAAAACTATGTGCTTAATACCAATTATCTTGACAGTCTTCATGGGAATTTCTCACATATATCCCTCTTTCTGGGAGTGGTAAATGTTTTCTTTCTTAAGGCACTTGGATTGAATGAGTTTTTCGCGTGATCACTTTTGTTCCAAAGTACTTTCTATGAACAGGCTACATTTTCCCCCTGTCAACGATTTAGTAGTTTTGATTGCTGTGCTGTACGACTCATTAATGATTTATAAATGAAAGTAAATAGAATATAAAATGTAAATGAGCAGAATATAAAGAAAGAAATGAGTATGTGCGCGATTTCTATCCGCTGTATTTCAAACTGATCAAAGCTAGGGGAGAAATAATGGATCTAATTATGGCACCTAAAGTAAATTTAAGAAAAATGATGAACATGAAACTTTTGAGTTGAAAGGGACGTTTTCAAATGCTATCTAAAACACTCCATTAAGGAAGATATGAAGTCACTTGTGCACCACAAGACGCACTACTTCTGCCAAAAAGACACAAGCAAGGAAAAGTTCAACGTGCTATTTGTCGATCATCAAAGGACAATAAAACTACAATAATGTGAACAAAAATTCTAATTTAGAATACTTTTATTTAAACTTATTTATACTGTAATAGAAATTCGTTAGAAATTTGATTTTTAACTAAACGCACGAGGTCACATTTAATATGTAATTAAACTACTTATTATTTTCAAGGATAGTCTAGTTATATAGTGATGGCCAATATTGTGAACACTTCTGGATTTTATTTATTTTTTTTTTTAGAGTTTGTACGCTTTTAAAAAAAAGTTGACTTTCACACCATGCAAAGTTGTATAAATCTTTTTAAAGAGAATTTAATAATAGACTCAATACAAAAAAATTCAAATATTTACAATACAAAAAAAAAATGTTAAACTGCAATAACTATCTGTATACTTTAGATACTGATGATAGCTTTGGGTTATCAGGGTACTTAGTGGAGTATATAGCCTTTATTTTTTATTACATAATCACATGGGCTGTGGGTAGCCTAGTGGTTAGAGCATTGGACTCCAGACCGGAAGGCTTGGGTTCGATGCCCGATGCCACAAAACGCCCACCGAGTATAAACGGAGAACGTGCTCGTTAAATAAGTGGGTCCGAATGGTGTCACCGTCTATCGTGTTGTTCCGAGCAAAATCTCATTGTCACCTTCTTGGGGGCTCAAAGCTTAGGCTAACGATAGGCGTAAAATTCTAGCCCTTAGCCGCGATGAATTTCGTGGACCTTGATCTGATGTTACTGTCGATCAGGTGGCATAAGCAACAAAAACACATATTCACATTGATGTTTCATTGAGCTGAAAAAACTTTTAAGTTTTTCCTTCGTTATTGCATGATACCAGAAAACAATTGCAGCCTCAATTAGTTCCTCTTTTTATTTCATGCGTATCTCATTCGGACAAGAGTTTTCAAACGGTGCCATAAGTTTTCGATAGGATTAAGGTGAGGACTGTGTTTCCTGGCCAGGTCAACAATTCAATGTTCTTTTTACAAAACCATTCTTTCAATAATTTTGCTGTGTAGCAAGGAGCAGAATTCTACTGAAAATAAAGGACAATGACACTTAGTTGGGAGATAGATCTCTGATGGAAGGTAGAAGTTTGGGTTCTAGAATAGAACCAATGTATTTCCTAGCATTCAGTCTCCCATCGATGTTATGAAGGCGATCGATAACATCTGCTAATTGCATGACCAAATTATAAAACTAAGTGTGTTCTTCGCAGTTGCTTTTGGATGCAGCTTTTCCTCAATTTCCTTACCTCCTTTTCTACATTTTACATATTTTCGGTCATCATTATAGAATTGCAATATCTTAGTTTCTTCACTCCATATGACTGTGACCTCTGATCCTTTCTTCACTCAATGTATTCCTTTGCCCACTGTAGTCTTTCCGCTGATTAAAATTCAGTTAATGCTCTGTAAGTGGAATTCTACTGTTAATCTGATATCTGCTAATCTTCTGATTGCTTTTGAACTGACAGAAGCCAGCATCATTCAAATAACTTTCGATGGCCATTGATGACATCCTTCTATATTGGAGACATAGTATTTTTGTTCTTCTGTTATTAACAAATGTGGTATACCATTTTCGAAGTTTCCCTGTTTTATTTTTGATTAAATTTGTCCCCTAACATCTTAAACAAAACTTTCAGACTCCATATGTAGTCACTGAACCACCCATTGATCTTGCAATTTTAACATAGAAAAAGCCATTTTCTCGTCACAAATCTCTCTCTAGGTGTCCAGTCTACACTTTTATTTGGCGCCTTGAAATACAATCGGGGTCTTGTCCAGGAAACAGTTATGTCCTCAATCATCAACGAGTTTTCCCATGGCACCGGGTTTCGAACCCCCGACTCAACAACACCGGCGATGAGTTAGCGACTATGACCATTCGAATACTGCAACCACTGTATGTAATATGTACATGTATATAACATGGAGTAATATTTTGGGGATATGCGATGAAAAAAGTTTTAGCTTCTTCTGCAGTATCGGCACATGTTTTTAAAAATCTTTCTAATTTATGTCACATTTGAGACGTTATTAAAACTTTTCGTAATTATTTCACACACACAGTACGTACTTCCGCTTAATTGAATAGTCGTGTGCTCCGTGGTAATTCATTTTCCCCATGACTTTGCTTAATAGTGCGTGCTTAATTATGGCATTCTAAGACATTAAAGCTGAAGTCATTAAAACGCGATCATTTCTCCCGGAAAAATAATTCCTCTGCCAGCTTTAAGTAAAGAACTGGGGCGATTATATTATTCATTTTAATTACTTTCTCTCTCTCTCTCTATTCATTTTTCAATTTAAAGTCTAGGGTATTGTTGGTTTGGTCGCTTCCAGCAGCCATCGAGATAAGACACTATTTACTGCCCTTAATTTGCAATAACACACAACGGTCTGGAAAAGATGAATTGTTGACTTTTTATCGGGGACCGAGCAGGAAAACGGATGCTAAATTTGATACGAAATGTAATTAATACAATGTTTCTCATTATTTAGCTTGAAATGTTTGTAATATGAAGTAGTCGTAAATCTCTAACTGTCCTTTATTTATCATCCATTATGCACACTTTTGTAGACGGCCTTTTAGGAAATACTGTCAATTGATTTATCAGGACTCTGAGGTGCATTATATATAACGAAACAGTATTGACGATTTTTCTGAGTGAGAGATAGTTCGGACCTCATTTACGGTTGCTGCTGTATTAAACGCTTAAGAAAGAAAATCGACACGCCTTTTCATTTTTAAATCTACATTAAGGGAGATTCATTATTTTTAATTATTAACTCAGTGTTTTAGTTTTTGAAACAAATTTCATTTTATAAACTTTAGGTGCAAGATAAAAAAATCTAGGGAATCGTGCGAAATAGTTAGAGTGAGTGAGTGATTTTGAGGTTTATTGGCGCAAGAGCCGATTTCGGCTATACTGCGCCAAACATTTGTTTTAATATCTGTGGTCTAGACGGGAAGAGAAAGAAAGAATGAATTGAATGACAAGAAAGAGGGTCGAAAATAGAGAAGGATCACTAGGGTACCCCGGGTTCGTGAAGCCCGTGTTTACCAAAGACAGTAAACCCCATGGGAAAAGGAAAAGATCACTAGGGTACCTCGGGATTGTGACACCCGTACTTACCTAAAGAAGGTGAGCCCCCTGAGGGGGCGAAATAGTTAGAACCTACGTATGTGTCGATAAAATTGTTATGTCTTAAGATGAAAAATTATGACTAAAGCTTCAAAATGAAACATAACATACTTAAAACGTAAAGAGAAATATTCCCATTTAAATCCGATTTCCACATTATTTTAAAATTTAAAAAATTCCGATACGCGTATAGAACAGTGACTCTCAAACTGTGGAGCGCCCCCCCCCCGAGGGGTGCGTGGTAACTCTAAATGGGGGAGGGTAAGCATATCAAAAAGTCGAAAATGAAAGATTATTTAAGAAAATCTATTAATTTACTGAAAGGACAAAATATAGCACACACTAGATAAAGCATTTAGGTAATCAAAGTTCCTTCAATGGCTTCGATATGTTATAAATAGAAAGATTTTTTTAATAGAAGTATTATTTTTGAATAAATTAATATCCAAATGTGTAGTTTATTAAACAACTCAAACGAGGAATTTTTAATATATATATAATATTCAATGCTTTTTGTAAAAAAAAATATCATTGTTGTTTGCTGGTGAGGAGAGAGTAAGAGTTATATATAAAATCACACTAAAAGCTACACGAGGGCTACTGTCGATGGACTTCGTAATTTTGAGGCTCAGTCAAGTGACTAGGATGACATCTGAACTAGCACGCCCTCTCGAAATTTCCCACCTCGCCAATGGGAGGGATTTAGCCCTCTCTACACGGCGGGTCTTCATTGATACCAGGATTCGATCCCGCGGTACGCAAGCCATGAATTCGTGACCATAATCACTAATCTACCACCGCTCGTTCAGAGCAGTATAACTTTTTGTTAAGCGAACAATATATATTATCAATTTTTTCAATGAGAAAGAGAGAAGGGTTTACCTCACCATCGAACAAAATTTGATGATTATATCAGAATTTACCGCTCGAAAAGGAGTCTCGATGAAAGTCGCCAAGAAAATAGGGTCGATTTACCCGTTAAAAATATCATTTAAGCTTTAAATGTAAGGACTGTCTATGTATAAATTTATATCACTAACATGAGATTAAAATTGTACAATAATGTATATTTTCGAGTACAGTGCGTACTTTTTTTAACTATATATATATATTGCGATATATACTAGTATATATAAAGTTTTTCGCATTCTTAATATTGTAATTTAAAATATTACTGCACAATTTCTCCTACAATATGTTATTCTTTTACAACGGAAGTTCTATTAAAACTTATAGAGAGTTAGCTATGAATGAGATTAAAACAAATTTACTTTGTGAAATTGAGCCTACTATATATTTTACAGAAACGCTTTTATGTTAAGGATATAAAATTTGTATGGAACTAATATTTTATGAATGAAGCACTGAATAGAGTGTGTAAATAAAAACTTTGAAGGGATGTTTATTTGTTAATATAAAAGCAAAACAAATTATTCTTAATGTGGGAACGAACTTGTTCTCGAAAAGGGACATATTTGGAGAATTTTATGAAACATAAAATAGTAAACTTACAAGAAACTTTTTGCATTTTTTTTCTTTCTGAATCATAACTTGAGTTCTTTGGTAATTAATTTCTGGCTTGTTATTAAGATTTGGCGATAAATTGTTGAAATAGGTTCTATGCGTAAATTCTGTTTCTTTAATCGAACATGTGATGAAGATCAAATACATTTAAACAGTGTGTAGTTTCCAAAAAAAAATGAAAAATCTGGCTTAGTTTTAGAATTTATTCATAGTCGTATATTATTTATGAAGTGAAAAATAAAAGGCTTACTTAGTCTGGCAACGAGTTGCATGACGATATCTTCTCCGTCCATAATCCACCTCACCTCATAGCCCAAATCGTCACGAAGCACTTCACAATTCAGTTTATACTAAAAAAAGAAGTATAAAACGTTTATTAAAACTTTGTAAAATGTACACTTTTCCGTTTTATGTAGCTGTAAATGTTACACATATTTGTGGAAAAAAGATATAATATTCCAGTTAAAGTAAACATGACCCCCCCCCTTTTTTATTATAATTATTCGAAATATTGTGAGAGTAATAACTCTTTTATTAGTTTTCATTTGGATTTTTAGACTAGTAACAGTAAGAGTAACTTTTGGTCAGAGTCTGAAATGGGTTGCTTTTTCAGTTGATAAAGGTCATACAAAAAGAGAACTTTCTGTACTTTTTACAGTTCTTATTTGCTCGAAGATTCTTGAATTCGTTAATGAACTAATTCAAAAATTAACTTTGTTATTGAATACATGCTAGTTTAGAAGTTATTTTTCGATGTCGGCTTACTGTGCATTTGATTTCTCATTTTAAATTTAATTTTCATTATATCTATCTCTCGGAAATTTTTTAGTTATGGAATTTTTAAAGATGTATTCCTTAATGTTAAATTAATGCTTCAAAGATTTAACGACACAAATTCTCCCAAAAATTCTTATTTTCGTGGGCAATGGAGGTACATAAAGCATAAGGTACATCAGCAGAGGTATACATAGATTTCTTTTATGTGTGAGATGGATTATATTTACAAAAAAAAACACTCGGGCGAACTCGCCAAGAAATAATCTGTATTTATAAGTTAAAAATATGCTGGTCTACGGGAGGGGCTTGAATCTCCATCCATGTGTACGCCACTACTTAATGGTTGAGAGTATTTGCGTCAGACTGAAACTGGCAGTCAAAATTCATTCAATAGACAAACAAAATACTAGTAGGATTCAAAATTTCCGGGACTGAGTCTATAACGAGGAAAATTTTTGTAGTAGAGCAACTATAATAACATATCTCTGTGTTACTGCATTCTTCCCCCTTTTCTAAAAAAAACTTGTTCCAAATCACGTGGTCGGTAAGTCGCCACGGGATCGTATTTTGTAGGCGGACGTATTGAGTCGTCGGCGGTTGAAAGAAACTGCGTTTGTTGAGCGGTAAATGGATATTAATGTTTGCGTTTGCTTGGGAGAGAGTGCTACGGAGTCCTACGAAATTTTGAATCAGGAGTAAGGCTTTAATACATTATCAAGGAACGCAAGCTTTTGAGCGGCATCGAAGTTTCAGAGATAGCAAGGAAAGGGTCGAATACTATAAACTCTCTGGAAGTCCGCAGGCTTCCAGCACCACTGAAAACATCGAAACGGTTTCTGTGACGGTACGTATGTGTATGAACAGTCTTCAAACAATAGCCGAATCAGTTGGGATATCCTGGACCTCATGTCAATGGATACTAAGGATCTTAACATGCATAGGGTGAGTCGACATATCCTTCTCCGCATGCTAAACGAAAACCCATCTGCTGATGAAGTTAAAAGTGCATCGCAGACTGAATTAAAGGACATGGCAAAAGTGTGTTGTTACTCAAGGGTCTTGTATCGACGGAGGATATGTTACAGCAGTTTAGTTGGTAGTATGTTTTAAATTATAGACTCAGTCCAGAAACTTTTGAACCCTACCTCGTATATCTGAAGCAACTATTTATACTCGACTCGTGTCTGTTTAAAACTGTTTTGATATCGAAGCCTTTTATGAAAGAAATACCAATATACTGAAATTTCTGTTCTTATGTAATTTTTTCTTCGTCTTCAAAGTCATGAAGTATTATATAATTATCACTGTTTGAGAAATATTGTCTTGTGAATTTAAAAAGATAAATGATATGATGATAGGAGGGCGATCAAATAATAGTTATTCCCTGCACCTCTTAAAAATAACTATTTCAATTTTCGTCGAAAACTATTTTCATTGCGATACATGAAATACTTTTGAGCGTAAATGTTTATCAGATGCATGTTTGTAGAACACTCAGCGTGAAGCAATTCATTATTTTTGCTCCTAATAATAACTCTAAAGATTGGCGGGTTAATTAATAATTAGTTACTAGAGCAAACGGTTCAGTTTTGTTAATGGGTTGGAATAAAATTTCTAAGATATTTATTTTCAATCTTCTATGAATAAAATGCAAAGTATATACAGGCTGTTGCCGAATTTGAACGACTCATTCAGAGTGGGGATAGTATGTCGAGTGGAACGAAAAGGGGCAGTAAGAAGTTAGAAATACATTTATTAGGCACACAAAGCAAGTTTACAATTCGAATAATGCATCAACGTTCGGCGTTCGAAATGCAACGGCAAGTGATTGTCAGAGGAATTCTTCGAAATTGCAGCCACCACCAACGGACGAAGGATTGTCGGATGCTTTCCTCAAGTCCACTCTGTTGAAGATGTCAGCATAAGCGATGACGAAATTATTCACTGTAACCATCAGTGTCTCCTACATAACCGATTTCAGATGATTACAGAAGAAGAAATCAAGACATTGAGGCCCGGGTTTCGTGGAGGTCAAACTAAAAGTCCACTGCGTCTAATTTACCTCTCGGAATTTGCAGCATGGGGATGTTTATACCCCATATTCAAAAAATGCGCTGGTGTACCATCGTGCATGAAGTACGCGTTCTGGTGCGCAGTGGTCGGTACTCCCTGCAGAAATTCTGGGGGAAGTGAGAAATTTGTATATATGCAGGTTTCTTCAACCGAACCACGGCGCTCCAAGTTCCTGCATTCCTTTGGCCATTCCGCTCACCTTGTTTAAAGTCCATCCGACGGCTACTTTTATCGCGATTTTCACCGATAAAACGGGGTTTGCGCCCGCATGTTCTACGATGATTTGTCGTCCGAAGGCTGTCTATTATTAACCCCTCTGATTTTCGGTCGAATTCGGCAACACCCTGTATAACACACGCATACCATTGCACAAGTTGCTGTGGGAATAAACCTTTAATCATTCAGTTTTACTAAATTGCAACCCACTTAATTTAATATCATATATTTCCATTAATAAACCGTGAAATTTTGGAACTTGAAGTAAGGGGGTTGGCTTGTATATGGATCCGCTAATGTCGAAAAAATAGTTTAAGAAGACATTTTTTTAACATTTGTCAGTCAAGCACAATCAATTTTAATCTTTTAACTACTTAGGTGTTTTGTTGTTCTTTAAAAGAAAAAAAATATCACATGAATTCTTCGAAATCAGAATCAGCATCTGAATTTCCGAACAACTTGTAAACTATACATTCACTCATTGGAGTGTCTGAATGTATATAACCATCATGCAGCATTTTTTTCTTACAGCGCTTGAAACATAAATAGAAATTACATCTGGAAACAAATTTCTTTTCCTGCTCATTTTTCAATAAAAAGAATGACGCAAAAAGTTCGACTAGTTCATATACTGTGCATGATAGAAAATGAATGAAAAATGTGTTAGGTTCAGTAACATTACCAGAAATAAAACTATCATTATTAGCAATTTACACACATCCAGCAATTTGATCAGAAAATGTTTCACCCGTTATTTTCGTCTTCATCGCTACGGCTTAGAAACTACAAGAACTCTCCTTCACGCCCCCTCCCCCGTCTCAAGTCGACTAGTATACGGGTTTGGATAAATTCTTGATGAAAAAACCCACTCTCAGCTTATACACGGATCAGTTTATATTAGAAAATACGTCGTAACTCATTTCATTATAAAGGAACTGTGCAACATCAATTGCTCCTCGAAAAATGAATGAGACTCTAAAGAATGTATCACATTTTATTTACAGAGTACTTACAAAAAGGAAACTTATTATTTTTTATATAAAAATATACATAGCACAAATATATTTCTCCATTTTTAAATCTAATGCTTTATGAAGACCAATTACTCACTTCCAGTTCGATGCCCAGTGTCCTGGGTGAAGGTGGTACCACGAGGTCCTGGGGCAGCCGGACGCTGCCGAAGTCGGATCTAGCCTCCTCACTCCATACTCCGAACCAATCAAAATCGTAAATGGTGTACTCTGGAGGCAAGGTGATCACTACAGTCTTACCTATGTATTTGGGTAAGGGAGCATAGCTGGCAAAGAAAAGGAAAGGAACCGTCAAAGCAAATTCAGGCCGTATTAATATGACTACATTCGGAACCGTGATTTTGAAAAAAGCGTATAAACGAATATTCTTTTTTTATATATTATCAGTTGAATTAGAATGTGCATATAAAATTCTCTTAAGAATATTGCATGAAAAAAAATTATTTAGATGCAATTGTTAGGCAAAAAGAAAGAAAAAATAACGTATTTTCAAAGGGTTCTCCTTTTAGGAAAAATGTTTCTATAACAATAGTACTTTGCCTGTTTATTGTAGCTAGAACTTCTATATAGGGGCTGAATAAGAATTTTTGGAAAATTTCACATCATTTTCAGGTTTCATATCAATCGGTGATTTTGTTAAAATTTCTTTATTCTGGTGTACTATATTTCACTGAAACCAAACAGAAAAATAACCAACACTTGCAAGATTAAATCGTTTCGACCAACTCACCTTCCGTCTTCATCTGCTAACTGCAGTCCTCTTGGGTGTTGTCGAGAGCCTCTTGAAACCCACCAGTAAGAGGCTAAAAAGTTATAAGTTTATAAATGCAATCAATAAAGCGAAAAATAAACTTTTAAATATATTTCTTACATAGATTTTTTTTATTTACACTCTTTCAATAGTGTTTATTTAACAATAACTGTCTTAACCACTTTTCTGTTTTAGTCGAACACCTCTCCGGCACTTGAAACGGCATTTCCCTGATTTGCCCGAGCATCATTCGAGTAACACTTTTATCTATTTTAATTTTGCCTGTATTTTTTGCTTGTTTAATGTGCAATGTTTATAATAGTCGAGTAAAGTTATAATTGCAAAAAAATATATATATCTAAGCTGGTTTCAAGAGAGGTTAGGTTTTACTACATTCTTTTAGAATAGATAAGGTGGGAATTTTCTTTTTACTAGATCGGTGTACCGCAAACTACGAACCCTATTTCTTTTAAATTTGGAGCTTAAAATAGAAGAAAAATGAGTGGTTATCAGGGGCTCACAACAGAAAATAATTCTGATGTTGACTCAGGTAGTGAGTCTAAAATTTCTGTAAATGATTTTAGAAGTAATGAAAGTTTGTTATCGAACTTCTCTTGTGGTGAGATAAAATCGATCAGCATCTTACAAATTACCCAATAACAAACAAAAAAGGCAAGAAATATTCAAAGAAATATTTTTCGCATTTTAGTATAAAATGAGTGATTTCCTTTTATATCAGAAACAGGGAGGAAAATTTTCTCATTTTAATTTCAGGCTTGAATTAATAGATAGCCTTATTGAAAGACATCGGGCGGTAAATGAGAAAAAAGGATGGACGAAAAGAAATTTTTCCCAGTCCCGTACGATTGATAGAAAAAAACTTTTTAGAAGTGATTCCTCTTACCACGTGCGACAAAAAATTGAGATCAACAAGGCAGTGTTTTGTGTGTTGCTGGAAAAGAAACGATTTGGGAAAACGGGTGGAAAAAAAACACGATATTTTCGCACCGATTGCGATATTTGATGGACTATGCTTGTCTTCCTGTTTTAAATTTTACCACACAAAAACAAAATTTTAAGAGAATAAAAAAAATCTTTAATTCTAATTTAAATCCAATGTACATTTCTGTAAAGTGTTTGTTTGAATTCGCTTATCTCTTCGAAAAAAAATCCAACTTTAAAGAAAACACGTTCTTTCAATAAAAAGTAGCATAATTCTTTAAATTCAATATTTATAACATTTCTGACTGCTAATTTGAGTTTATATAATTGATTTCATCATAAAAATGTTTATTAAAAATATGCTTATTTTTTGACGTAATATGACAGAAAAAAGAAACAGTTAAGTGGTAAAGTAATTTGTGTTTTATACGAATAAAAGAGCAAATGTATAGAAAATATATTACAGTAGGAGATTATCTTCACATGACAATTTTGCTATTTCTATAATGAATGATCTCGAAATGATCATGGATTATTTCGAAAAACATGAGCTTATTAAGGCTGCCTTCGCTGAACGTTAAAGAGATGGACCCTGATTTGGAATATTTATTCAGATAAATAGAATTATGACATTAATATATTCTGCCTTCGCTATCCTAAAGACAGCAGCATATTTAAACATACTACTCACATTTTTATTTGAGGTGATCCATTTGTGTTCGTAAAAACTGTTCAGCAATTTTTCTTCCCTATAATGTAATGTTAAGTGAACTATCCTTTTTTTTTTTTTTTTTTTGTTTAAATAAAATGTTAACAATTTACGGATTATTTTGGAATTTTAAAAACACTATGCTATAAACATATATATTGTATAAACTACAATGTTGCAAATTCTCATGAAAATTGAGACATTTTTCTGTCTAATAATGTGCTTTGTGTTTAGTTAAGGTTCTTGTACATTTGGTGAAGAAAGCCTTAAAAGATCTGCTACCAGTTTTGTCTATGTGTATTTATTATATTATTTTTAAAAAAAACACATGTTCTATTGAAAAATTGATAAATTTGAAATTTTGAAAATTCATATGTACGTTTTAACTTGTAAACATTTTCATAAATAACTTTTTTAACAAATTCTCTCGTTAAAATATCTGAGAGATATCAATGTTTGTGCGATGTCTTAAAACCATGAGGTAATTAGGATGTCCCAAAAATGTTCCTTTTGCATTAAATTTATGCTTTTGAGAAAAATTGAGATTTAAAGTAAAAAATTACCATCATCTAATGCATACTAACACTCTAATTTGGACTTCTAAAATACTTCTAACTTAATTAGAACAAAAATTTATACTGCAGTAAAACACATCTAGTATTTTTTCCTCCATTAAAAATTGAAAAATCTATTTTTGACCTTTTTTCGTTTTGTGATATTCTTAATGTAGGACAATACACATAAATCACAAATGGTTGCTCCATTTGTAAATTCGAAAATAAAATAAATAATATTAAAAGAAACGTATTTATACGGAGCTCAAATGTAAGCGTATTTATTCTTAAATCTATTTCATCAATCTTTAAACGTCACTTCAGAAGCCAAAAGTGCAAAAATTTCATCGCAAAGCAGACTCAAATATCAGACATGTGACATAACTTTTGATTCCAGTTAAATTTGACAATTTTTCTAGCATACGTAAACATTCCATCATTTCTGATCCTGATATTTAGGGAGGGAAAGCATTTTACGCTTGATTTGCTTTGGAAAATATTTTGACTCTCCCACGTAAAATTTTACCCCTAATATCACGCGTCTTTTTCCATCAACTTTTTTATTTAATTACATTTTTAATCAAAAGTGGGTTTTTTTTTACCTTTTGAATGCGTTTAAGAACTTCTTCATCGTTTAATAAATATTAGTAAATAAAGTATTTATTATTATTTCAGGAACAATTTAATTTTAATCCATATAATACTGCCGCATCTTATTAAATATGTGTTGACTCTATCTGGGATCAGATGTTTCAAAGAGTATTAAGATCAGAACACAACAGAGGTGTAATTTTTTTAAGAGATAGCTGGTGCTGTTTTGAGAACTGTGTGTTCTGATGTAATGGGAAAATTGATGAGTAGAGAAATTAAATTATTAATTTAATGCTCCTACAGCTATTAATTACAATATATACAGTTAGATAAAAGTTATTCAAACTATTGAGCATTTTAATACCCCAGAATATTTAATTGTTGATGAGGAAGGACGAAACACAACGCCACTTTTCGATTGTTTCAAGTAGTTTGCCCGTTCCACTCTCTTGGGTTAGGGCGGTCCCTTCTTACCCCTCAAATTTCACTCAAGGTTCAGCTCGCAGGTGGAGTGCAGCTGATGTTTTTCTCACAGCCTTCGGTTGTCTGTGTGATATCAAATAAAAGGATCTTGTATACTATTTAGGTGTGCACGTGTAAATACGAGCGACATAATGTTATCTGCATAGGAAAGCCGATCTTGTAGCTACGATGCGGAAAAACGTTACAGTGTCTTGCATTCTCAGCAAAAAGTGGAACTGAGTGAAAAATTACTTTGGAAAGTAGTTCTTTAATAAACGTTCATTATTTAAAAGTTCTGATGGGAGTTTCAATATAGTTAATGATATTATCACCACCCTTATTTTTGCATAGATGTGCATCTTTATAAATACACAAGATATGTAGATACACACGCACAGTCGGCATAGCGGATAAAAACTAATTTCTCACGGTACCTATTCAATTTTTGGGACAATAATAAAATGCGATTCTATCCTCAATGTCTGAATTCTGATGAGATATAACCAGAAAACATGAAGATCCCATGAAATAAACATTTAACATTTATGCCTGTTATAGTGTCAGGTTTGAATATGGAATAATTCAAAAAGAATCTTTTGTAGTTTCAAAATTATTTATTTTAAAAAAAATCAAGAGCTTTGTGCGTGAATAGTGCATAAAAATAAAGTACAAATGTTTATTTCGCATGCGTTGAAGAATATCTTCTTTTTGTCACACGTGCAAAAGACGTTAAGTAAACATGCTTTAAACAACGCATTCGTGTCCTTGATAACAATCTGAAGAATGTGCAAAATGGGATACATATTTAAATGTATATCTGGCACATAGACGTGAATCCGATTTCTGCTTGTTTCCACAAAAAATTCACGTTGAACGTGCGAAAAACAACACGCAGAACCATTTTAGGTGTGAAGGCATCTCTTTCCCCACTTTTAACACTTGAAAGTTTTTAGGACACATTTGGCTTATTGCAAAGATGTAGCTTCGCCTTTATTGGTAACCCCAAGAAAATATAGTTTATTCATTTTAAAGCAAATGCTTTCGAAATTTTTGTCCCTGTTCAGGAAAAAAGAATCTCCATGTTGATTATATTTGCAAGATTTTAAATCATCTTATATTATACATGATATTTAAAAAAACAATTGTATATATATTTAACTTCAAGACAGTACATTGAATGACAACACTAAGGCACTTTAACCACATACACGTATTGTATCCCATTACTTCCGATGTGCTGTATATTCTCTCTCCTTACTTCTCCAGTGTTAGATCCACAGTTTTTTAATCTTATATTTAGTTTAGACATACTGGCATTCACTCCACTAATATATACATATGACCTTGATACAGTTGGCATTAATAAAATATTCAAAATCAAATATCCCTTGGGAAACTCCCAGTAGGCCCCATGCCTTCGGTTCTTTTTGTGCCTTTGTTTAAGTGGAGGTGTAACCACAACACCCACATTTCTGCACTTTCAAAGCCCCCTCAACAGTTTAGCTATAACACGTCCTTCGTTTTACGTGACGTAGGTCCATTCGAGCACAAAGTATAGATAAATAAAAATACTACGTAAGGAAAACAAACCGTATTGTTAGGGTTTGCTGTAACATATGCAGTATGTGTAATAGAGAACATATGCCTTTTTCATATAATGTACAGTAATTACACTACAACATGTTTCTTTTTTACGTTTCATGTTCGATATTAATAACCTAATTAAATCAAAATGCTGTTGAAGAATAAAGATCCGACTAATATGACCTTTTCCATTTGCTTCCTGTTAGAAAGTAACGGGGGTGCAAAACAACAATGTAATACTGTGCCCATGCAATTTTTCTTACTTATTTAAAACTCAAATTTATTAACCTTAAACTTAAAAACTGTTTACCACTTTGCTTCCTGTTTTTTTTAAATATAAAAACTATTAATTATTAAAAAAATTAAATTATTACTTATGTGTTCTTTGACAATTTTGTACATTTGAAAAGTGTTGGCACTGTTCTTTTAGCCGAGCACAGAACTAAAAGTGCTAAAAGAACAATAAATCGTCAAATACTGCTACCCCCTTTTCCTTCCAGACCAAATTTTCCCAATCGTAATTCTTTCACATTATTCTTTTTCTCTCTATGAATTTTTAGTGGTAATAAAAGAAAATTATAAACAATAAAGAAGCTTTTATTTGGTAATAAATTGTTCATCTTTGCCAAAGTTGTCAGTTTGGCGAGATTTTCACCCGAGAAGTATCCATGTTTGTTTCAAATCAATAGCTGAAAAAAACCTACACTATTTTTGATTATGTAAGAAATAACTCTTACCTGGTCCTTGCCCGTCATAAGTGAAGTCTGGCACTAACAACGTCTGTGTGTCAACCACGAGTACGGGCCCTGAAGTCACCCCATGTTCGAAAGTTTGAATCTTCCCAATTTCCATGGGCCGGGGGATGACCAAGTCAGTAGGGATGAACACGTCACCGAAGTTGGCCTGAAAAAAACGCACGAGATATTTCATAACCATAAGAATGTATTGATTAATAAGGTTTGAAAACTTTTATACGTGAGTCACAGTATTATGAAAAATAATTTTACTGTTGGTAGTTTCTATAACACTGAAAGAATTTCTATGTAGTGTTATCAGTAATACGACTAAAATTCCCATAAGAATTACGTAATACTTTACTTTTTACTTTTTCTTTCTTTTTACTTTTACTATACACATAAAAAATTTTTTTCTAAAATAAACACAGCAGCTTTGAAGTACGAATACCATTTCAAAACAAGAAAAATAAGCACAGTTTTGTATTCCAATATTTTTATAGTATTTGTGAATGCATTTTATTTTTCAAAATATGCTACAAACATTTTATTTATACTTGACCCAGATTCAATATACATTTCACAAATATTCGTATTTTTAATCTTTTTTTTTTTCATATTAAAATGAAGTTGTCAAAGTTTTAAATTTGCAATTTATATATATATATAATCATTATTTTTAAATAATTTAAATGCATTTTTATTCTGTTTAGCGTTTAAAAGAACGATGGTCGCAAAATTTACTTTTTGGGGGCCAGTTTATTAAAAATAACAAAATATATTTTTCTAAAAGATAGTATTATATTCTGATTAACTTTGCACTACGAAGATCTACGAACATGGAATTTTACCAAAATATAAAGTTGTGGTAACTCATTTTTCCCGCTCATCACAATTAGCTATAACAGGATTTAAAATACTTAGAAACTGGCTCGAAGACAAATTCTTTTGCAACTCAGTTGCCTAACGCTCAACAAGATGTACAGCAGTGAACCAACGGAATCGTGGTACAAATTACATATCAATGCCAATGTCAACAGATGTACCTGTAGTTTTTTCTCAGAAAATGAACATTATAGGGCAGCATAAACTAATACACTCCCTATGGACAGTCTAAGGCCCCGTTTACATGGATAAAAATTGCCAGCAAAATACCGATATTAAACTTCTCTATTCATGGCAACCTGGCATTTTACCGGTTTGAAAAAAGCACAGCAAATAAGGAGAAAACCGAGTCCGTTTTCAACTGAGTAAATATTAACGTCGCGCTGTTCAGCTAATCGAGGGCATTTGGCGACGGACATAGTAATTTTGAACCATTGTCAAGTGACGAGGACGATACCTGAGCTTGCGGCACCTCTCCTAACTAACACACCATGGCAGGATGTTTGAGTTTTCGACAGATTTAACGTGCATCACTCCCCTACACGGAAATCTGTTTTAAAATTTTCCCATGATGTATTGCGATCGAAATTTATTTGTACAAAGAGGGCTGCTGTTGTAAAATCTGCACTTTGGACGAAAGAAAAAAAAAATTAAAGCTCTAAATAAAAAGATATTTAAAAAAAATACATATTTGTGAGTCTAGGATCTGGTTGTACATTATATATTTTATTTCATCATCCCAGCAAAAACAAAACAAACAATCAAATATGTGAAACAACGTGGCTTCTAAATACGGCAATAGCGATGATTCTGGACCGTCATCGCAATCAACATTCTGAGTATTCAAATGCTTAAACTGTATAGTCACGTGGTTCTATCAACCAGTCACCAGATTCTCTTGTAAATGGGCTAAAAAAATTTTAAAAAAACGGCAAAGAGCAGGCTTTTATCCCCAACCACATTTTGCCTGCTTTTTGCGTGTTTGCTTGTAAACGGGACATATGGTGCTCACTCCTAACCGCAATATTCACCTTTACCAGCAGTCAAAGGAGGGAAACGGTTTTTTGCCGTAAGCTGCTTTCACCAAATCACACGATCATTCTTTAACTCCGGTTCAGGTCAGAAAATTTTGACCGGGCTCATAGCTCTCGGTTTAACTTAACCACGCTTGCGCACTCACGGGATCAGTTTTAAACAATGAGATTGCAGTTGACTTACCCTAGTTAAAAAAATAGAGGAGAAAGGATCCTTTATCTGTGGTGGTTATTTAAATCCAGGATCCCATAGCTTTGTTCAGTAAGCGAGTACATCGATAAGTTGCGACTACTGACAGAACCACGTACGGCGCTTGCGTCAAATATACCTACCATCTTAAGTACATATTGCTGACGACATCAACGGAAATGGTTCCAAATGCTGTTTAGTTTAAATAATTTAGTGTAATTAGTTTAGCATAATTGTAAAAAAATCAACCTTTCTGAATAGCAGAAAGTTATTAAGCAGAACGATTTTTCCATCGGAGTGGAGGGTTGTGGGGCTTGACCAGCTTGTGGGGGATTCAAATCACACATCGATGTCAATAGTTTGAAGCCGAAGAATCAACTAAATTTTCAACCCGAAATGATTCAAAATTGAAAATAACAATACTTTCTCTCCGTTTCAAATACTTATGAATGTAATAAATTCAAGCAGATTATTAAACATTTTCTTTTTGAATTCAATTAAAAATTAAATAAAAATAATCTGTCTCTCAGCATTGAGAATGAATCAATTAAGGCTCATTTACCCCAAGGTAGCACCGAGAAAAGCAGATGTCTTTGCGCTGCAGGTGTATCTACTTAGAATTTCTCTATGCTATTTAAATTTTGTTTGAAAAATTTATTCTTCGTTGTAAAATATCAAAAACATCATGCATGAGTATTGATTACCATAGACATATGTATTATGTATACTTATAGGTATGTAAAAAATACATACATATATGTATCGTTATGTTTAAAAATTTTACTCTAAAAAGAGTGATGGAATTGTTTTTCTTTTTTTAGGTTAAAAACATAATACAAAATTGAAGACAAAATGTATTTTAATGTTTCAATTATAAAACTCACGTTTTTAAATCTTTCGATAGAAAAAAAAAGCATTTTGTGCTTTTGTACGAATATAAACTTTAAGAAACGCTATTTTAAGTTTTAAAAATGTCAAGATGTGATTTCAAAACACTTGAGAAACAACGTGAGCTTTAATTTTCATGAAAGTCACACTCTGAAGCAACAGGTAGGTCACGGTAATTTTGAAACATTGTCAACTGACAACCACCTCTCCAAACTACCACGCCAAATGGAGGTCTTCGAGTCTCGACAGATTAAATGAGTTTCATCTCCTGTACTGGCGGGTCTTCATTGTCTTTGGGACTCGAACCCGTGACTCAACAGAGCTGCTCACGATTTCGTGACCATGATCCCACAGCAACCATGGTCACAAAAAATATCATTGAACAATATATGAACATTTCTGATAAGATTTCAGATTTGGTATTAATACGTACTAAAGTTTATTCTTACTAAATTAGTTAAAATTCCCAGCACCAGAGACAGGACCGCCGAGTGGGTATTAGGCGCCTTTGTTCAAGTTGAAATTCGGCGCCCCTTTATGGGGTTCTGTTGCACTCTTATAAAGTGCTACAAATAAAATAAGAAATACTCATTTATAGTATTCGAAATTTGACTTTCGAAATGAAAAGCTTTAAAATTATAATATTAAAACACGTTTGTCTTATTGGTTTTTTTTTTATTATTTCATAAATTTTAAAAACAATACAAAGCAAAATTGATATAAAATTTTTTAAGTAAAATATAAAAATTTGAAAATATATTCAAATATATATTGATTCTCCTAGCTTTAGCAGCTACAAATGCTCGTATCAATTCCTTTATATTTAATTTATCCAAAATTTCGCACTCTATGGATATAATTGACAAGTCCTATAATCTCTCCTGCGCCATAGTAGATCGCATGTAGTTTTTTATAATTTTAAGTTTTGAAAAACTTTGTTCTCCAGTAGCCACCAAAACTGGCAGGGTTAAAGAAATCCGCAAAGCTATTGCAATATTTGGAAATGTATCGATATTTTCATAAATATAATTTAAAACATCAATAGGTGACATATCCTCTTTGGTAAAACATCGGAAAGATCTTATTTCTTCAAACAAATTTAATCCATCTATGTCCTTTTCATTAATATTTTTAGTAACCGTTAATTTTCGTTCTAATTCTTCACTATGTTTTAAAATTTCATTGTCACTCGTTTCATAAATTAGTTATATAGTGTACTACCTTGAAGTAATTGTAATGTTCTTTTAATTGACTGGATCTTTCTGAAAATAAAGAAATAGCAGTGTCTAATATTATATTGAGAAATTCAACCTTAAACTTTTGTCTTGGATTGTTGATTGGTTCGTCGATTTGTTCATCTTGAAACAGTTTCTTTTTAAACCTGTTTCGACTTTGTGGAAAATCAGTATCCACCCCCCAAATCATTAGCAACGATACTTGCATTGGCAATTGCATGTTCATACGCTTCATCTGATCTAGGATTATCTGAAGTAAATTTCAAATGCTTTACGATATGTGATTAGGGTATTCCAGAATAATATATTTCTCAAAAAGTAAGAATAATTTTAACACAAATGTGTGTATTTCAGTAACCAAATGTTCAGTAAATAATCTAAATTACGATAAATTTGAATTTTTAAAACTTTGTATGATACAAAATAGTATTATATTAAGAATATGATGAATTGTGCAAATATAAATCACATCACAAACGTTGTACAAAAAGGTGGATGAAATTTTCAACAAAGAATAATTCTATAAAATTAAGGCAAAAAATTTGATATTAACCAGCTTTCTATCATTTACACATGTTGTAAACATTAATTTACAATCATTATTTATTATAAAAGCAAATATTTCAGTTTCTGAAAGCTAGCTTTTCTGTAGTATCATTTGAATCAAGAATATTTTACCGCATTTATTTATATTATTTTTTTATAAAAAAAATTCAAAGAATTTATAAAGTAAAGTGAATTCTAGACCGGGGATCAGTATACTTTCAAGAAAGAACCAGTTGTTAGTGAAACAAGATATCGGAAGTATCAGACATCTACTTGCTATGAGCTTACGGGAAAAAGGTCCCCCATCTCAGCAACAGTCACGTTAAGACTGTCATGCTCCAATTAAAATATTTTTTATATTATTTAAATAAAGTTTTACACACAGGCATAAACATTTTCCATTCCTTCAAAAACGAAGAAATATTGTAGATATTTTTTATTTATTTGATTGTTTTTATTTCTATAGCTACGATCAGTGTCACAATATCAATGCTAAGAATTAAACTTTGAAGTTTCGTGAAAAAAAACTTCCATACCAGTACTACGATTTGGAATTTCATGTTTACACTAATAATTGAACTTTATAAAACTGTTCTTGCATAGAAAAGTGTGTTTTTGGAAGATGCATTCAAGCAAAGAAAACAAATATTGATGCATTTTAATCAACATAAAAGTACTATAAAAGTTCATTGAAATATATGTATAAATATAGACGAAAATCTTTAAATTAGCTGATGTAACACGGACAATTTACAAAATAAAAAATGTTTTTAATCAGACTTCATTTACTGCCTTCATACATTACTTTTACTGCCTCCTTTGTAAAGGAAGGCAAATAATAAATGTTTTTTGAATAATATGATAAAAAATGTTAATGATAAAATTATTATTTTAATAGATAAAAATGTTTGCACATTTTTTTACTCAACGGAAAATACAAAACAAATCAAATTCATAATTACCGTTTGCAGTTATAAAGGAATGAAGTAAAATTGAAGAAATTACTGATTTAAAATTGCGTCAACTCGCTCTTTGAAAAAAAGTGATTTCCTGAAGGCAGTGGCTTAGCTAGGTATTTAAAAACCCTGCAGCAAAAAAAAAAAAAAAAAAAAAAAATGGGGGCTCTATTTTGGTTGAATTTTATTTAGTAGAAAAGTAAAAATATGGGAATATTTTAAATATATACAAAGCTACAATTTTTACTTACTGTCTTCTTTCTTGGCTTTGTTTGCGCTTAAACGCACCCCACTTGGTTTCTTTCTTTTTTTTAATCTATAATTTTAGTTTTATAATTTATCTAATACGATTTGTATGTGTTCGAGTATTTACTGACGTTAAAAGGAATCAGAAACGAAATGCTACGCTATAAAACGTCTTTGGAGAATCCCTAGCTATTAATTTATTCGGGAGGATCGAACTCACATCCAACAGAGGGCTTAGAGCTACAAAATGGCCCACCGAGATAGACAAGAAATGATACAAAAAATATGCATGAACAAGAAAATTTAATACAATATTATTATAATTATTTTAAAAAAACATATCTGCAAAAGAGCAGAGGAGGGAGGACAAAATTACATCATACAAGAAGATTGCGAAATATTGTGAAACAGGAAACTTATTATGAATCATATTATTAAAAATAGAATTTAACTAGGAAGGAATTGCTACTTGTGTAGGTTTTTTAAGACGTAATAATAAGTATGGTAGGAGTTTTCATGGAACTTGAAGCTTATTTTCAGATAACAGTCTATGAAAATATTGAAAATAACAAGAACTTTTCAATAAGTAAAGTTCGCAACACTGAACAAACAACGAAAAGAATTTAGGTGAAATCCCTACAAATTCGAAATTACTTTCAACTGAATTGCGACGATTACAGTTATTTTGCAACCTTTTATATTTATATCTTAAATTTAGAAGAAATCGTAAATTCGGCTGCCCTTGTGTATAGATATCCTGCTTAAAATCTAAAGAAATTCATGATACCAAAAAGAGTGTTGTAGATCAGAATAAAGCAGTGCTTCGCAAACTTTCAATATTTGCGTCCCAGTTTTCAGTTATAATTTTCATCGCGCCCCACTTCTTACAATAACAATGTACTGAATGCAATTATAATGTACTTTGATGGTAAAACTACGATGCAATACGACTTTAATTATAAACGCACTAATTAGATAAATATTCAGTTTTGTAAATAAATTTTGTATATGACAAGCTCAAGAGAGTCACTAGTAATTACTGAACTTGTTTTTAATTGAATATTGATAAATTAATTATCAAATACTTTGTGCAGAAATGATACATTTATAAGTAGTGCGTATTATATCAGTTTGAATGTGTATTTCATTTTTTATTATATAAGAATATATTTTACTTTGTAATTATTTTATATTGCAAATTATTCTATTAAATTGATAATCATTTTATCAAATTGATAATTATTTTAAATATTTTATTTTCGATTTTTCGTAATATGCTCGCATCCCCCCCCCCAAGTAGGGTTATCACGCCCTCCTTAGGGGGCGCGACCCACAGTTCGAGAAACGCTGCGATAAAGATTTTATTTCGAAATTTGAGAACAATTTAATAACAGGTATACGTGACACAAAATATGATTTGGGGAAGAAAAGCCAAGTGATTTACATAATAATTTGGTCAATAGTGAAACGAAAATTTGATAATTTAGGTATAAAAATGAAAGAATAATTGGCTTTTTAATTAACACTGGGCGGTTGCACGTTCTCTGTAATTTTAATTTTTTTCTCTTTTTTCACCCTTTAATTTTTTGGGCCCACAAATCTTTTTCGTCCTAGGCATGTGCCTAGCGTGCCTAAGCGGAAAAGTGGGCTTGGTAGCGGGGGGTATGTTACACCACTGGACAACGGTCATCACATAATAATATAGTCTTATCACTTTTGCCAATTGACATGCAGTTTGAAATTAACTGTTTTTCGAAGGGAATGTACGGGAATAATATTTAACGACATTAAAATTATCCGGATCATGATCTTATTAAGACGGAGTTGAGTACGAAATGAGGCACCCACTGAGAGAGGTCCTGGACCCGGGCCTAGTTGGCCCATGCCTTGAAACGTCCCTAACTATAATACAATACGACTTTAATTATAAACCGCACAATTTATCAAGATAAACATTTTGTGTATGACAAGACCACGGGAGTCACTAGAAAAAACTTGTTTTTAATTGAATATTGATAACTTAATGATCAAATACTTTGTACAGTACTGATACATTTATAAGTGTTGAGTATTATATCACTGGGAATTTGTATTTTATTTTTTATTGTAAAGAATGCATTTTTTATTTTGTAATTATTTTAAATTGTAAATTATTTTAGCAAATTGATAATTATTTTAAATCTTTTGTTTTCGATTTTTCGCGATACGTTCGCGCCCCCAAGTAGGGTTATCACGCTCTCCTGGAGGGCGCGCCCCACAGTTTGAGAAATGCTGCGATTAAGATTTTATTTCGAGTTTTGAGAACAATTTAATAACAGTATACATGAAGCATAATGATTTGGGGAAGAAAAACCAAGCGATTTACATAATTTTAAAAATGTACATATGTTATGATTGCAAACAAAAAGCACACAAACAAAACAAATACGTTGAGCCACAACATCTTCTCAACATATAATGAATAAAAATTTATACCGATACAAATCATTCCCAATTCCTGTTGTTACATGTTACAAATTCTTAGATTTTGAACACATTCCGTGTAGTAGCACGAATTCCACACGGAGCGTGTTTTATTGTTGGTATCGGAAATCAAATTTTGTTTTACACAAACGAAAACAAAATTAAATTAAATTAAATTATATAGATATATATATATAATATAAAATTTTAAAAAATAAAATCTTATTTTATTGCTAAAAAAATATAAAACATTAAAATTTGCAAGTTTTTGTTAACTTTTATGTGTGTAAGTAACATTAAATTAAAAAAACTATAAGTTCTATAAATTTTGGCGCCCCCTGCCCCAGACGCCTTTGTGCGGTGAACAATTTTGCCACCCCCACGCGGCGGCCCTGACCAGAAACGTATATATTGAGGCCCAAGTTTTTTTTCTCTTTTTTTTAAGTTGCGGATCTAAATAGGCAATATGTACCGTATTAAAAAGCGTCACAACGTTTATGTTAATTCGTGCAACTCTAACAAAAAATACGTATCTGCGCTATAACGAGTGCATAAAAATTTAAGGTGTTCAATAAATAAGTATAAATTTTAATTCAAAGAAAATAAATTTTTTTTTAAAAAAATGAAGCACAGAAGGAAATGAAATAAATTGTACACAAAAGAACAATTTGCATCAAATAGAAAAGATTGTTCTAAAACCTGCTGTCCTATGTGCATAAGAAATATTTCAATACGTTGTCGAAATTGGAGAATTTTTTTTATTTGAAAACATGTTTTTAATCTGCATTTTATTTTCTAATTTTGCGGAAACAGTCATGGAATAAATGAAAAAGTATCAGATAAAGAATATATCTCTTGTCTTTGATTTTTTAAAAACAAAACTTAAAGCATAAACTATTGCTCTGGATTCCTTCTTAATAATAGAAAAAATTATCGCGTAGTGAAAATTACCTTTTGTCAAGCATCTATTTTCCAAATTATTTCTTTTATCTCATGCACCATTTCTAGCAATGACGTAGATATGAATCAATGAGTGACATCAATGTGACTGTACTTCAACTGGAACCAATTGATAAAATAATTGCTACTAATCATTTTTCAACCGGTTTAAGTCAGAAAATTTAAATGATTTCTACGAGACAGGAGAATTTTGTGTCTATAGGATTAGTTAACATTCATGATCGAATTTCCACCAGATGGTTTTTTAATGAATTTTTTTTTCGTATTATATTTGAAATGACTGATATAATGATAAGAAAATGGACATTTTTTTCCCTCGTCAGTTTCAACGCCTTTGATAATTAGTAAGAATTATCGATTCAATTGAATAAATTATAATTATCACTTCGAGATAATAAAATAGAAGTAGCTGAGTGTCAGCAATGAACGAGCAGATGAGCTGCGACCTAAAAGAAGGTAATCTTGACCCAGACCTCTCTCGTGGAATTCACCAGGGTTGCTGACCTATATCTTATTTGTTTGGAAATCTCATTTTGCCAAGAGCTTCTTTGTCCGGCCAAGACCTGTCATTATCGCAAAAATGTGATTTTTAAAGGAATATTTTTTCCCAGGCTTTGAACAAGACGGAAAGAGTAGCATTTGAAAAACTAGGTTTTTTAAAATTGTTAGTTGGACATTGAAAGAAAAAAACAATTAACTGATAGAATAAATCTGGACACGGTTGTTGCTTCAATTGACCTAAAGTTAATTTAATAGATTTCTTACGTGATTGAATGTGTTTTAGGGCAAATAAAGCTTATGTATAAAAATTACGTCTTTAAAGAAAACAAGGATCTTTTGTTTAGGTTTGTTACAGCTGTACTAGAATCATTCACGTCAGTACCAAATAAGAGTATTTTTTTTTTAAAAAAATCTATTATATGCGCACATCTAAAGGCAAATCAGGTGTCGTCCTTGTCTTTTTGACCAAGGTTCGAATTTACGAGATCCTCGCCAATAGCCCTCGTGCAGTTTTATAGCTACTATATCACTGTACCTCACACACACATTCGAACATTTGGGGAACTACAAATGTACGTTTAAAAATACATAAATGGGTGTCAGACAAATTTTCAAGCTAAGCTTCTCACGGATGCATCACGGGTAAGAAGTCAAGGTATTGTGTGATGTCCCCCCCTCCCCTTTTTGTGTACAATCGGTTTTTTTCAAAGGACAATTGAATATCTTATGTACCTAGTGTGTTGTAACCATTTTCAACACTACACAAAGATCACCTTACTTCAATGCAGAAAATTAAACTGTTCGTGCCTTGTCTTACTGCATCCAGATTGGCCAATCCACACCCCACTCTAAGTCATATTTTCGCGAGTTTTTCTCAATTTGTAATTTAACCCAAGTGTTATTAGTAGAAAATTCGCTCTAAAGGGCAAGTAGCTAAGTTGTTGACTTCAAAAGTCAATATTCGAAGATGTCAGGGTTAAATACTCATTAAACGTATTAGAGAGTATATTCTATATACAGATAAATAAACGAAAATTACTTTCCATCAATATTACTTTTCTTCATTCTTATCAGTATGAGTTTAATTGATAAAAGACAAACATTAAACAACTTAAAAGTGAATCCCCTTTTAAAAAATTATTTATTTTACAAATTTTAAAATAAAGTTTTATTCACACAAACGCTTTCAACAGTTCAAATGTTGACAGGTATTAATAAATTTCATACTCTGCGTATAATTTTTTAAAAAAATTAAAGTACTGCATGTTTTAATGTAATTTACAATTATTTAAGTAAAAAAGCAACATATCTCAGTTACAGTGGAGAATTTACATTAATGTCTTTTGTCACGATGAAACAGATCCGAGGACGAATTATAGTTTTATGATAGTGAGTTGTGTTTCTGTGAGTCGTTCCTGATGCCATTTATAAGACATGTGGCTATCATAACCTAGTAATTATGATCTATAGAGGATGCGTAATGATTAGGGAAAACTCAAAAGGAAACGAAACATAGGTCATTTGAATGGAAATCTCGCCATTTATGCGATAGCCTAGTGGTTATAGTCACGGACTCGTTGACGGAGTGTCACGGGTTCAAGTCTTGGTAGAAAGGGAGCCGATATACGCTAAATCTGTTGAAGCTTGAAGCTCAATGTCCTCCCACTGGTGTGGAAGTTAGGAGAGTAGGTCCCAGCATAGGTGCCGTTCTTGTCACTTGCTCATGATTCTAAATAACGAAGTCCATCACGAATAGCTCTTTTGCAGATTTATAGTACGAGGTTTATGTATATTTATAAATAAATATATCTCGCCATTTGAGACATATAGGGCATTGGGGTTCGTGCACGTTAAATATCGAGGCTAATGTTCTCGCGTTGGCATGGTGAGGTTGTTTGGAGATTGGTGTGCCAGCTCAAGTGTCACTTGATTGAGGTTTAAAATTACGATACTGTGTCTTTCTTTTTCTTCTAAGAGCGACGTTAATAAACAGTCAATCAACTAAATAGTAGGGAAACTGAATATCTGCAATACAAATTTTTATTTGTCAGTAGAAACTAGTACATTACTCGTAGAGTTAAAATTAAAATATTACAAAAACTGTTAAATTTAAATATAACTTATTCTTCTAGTTTTTGGTCACTTATTTTAATTCAGCACGTGGATGCATTCTGCTAATATTTCACACGTCGTTATTTTGTCAAATTTGAAATTATTTTTAGTCGCGTCCGCGCCCCCCCCCCCTATTCTACATTACATCCATCCAATTATACACGTTGACTAAAGTACGTCTTTCAAAAATGAGTTCTTTCAACTTTGAGTCGATGTTATGTTATGCAAAGAAAACACCCGCGACGGGTCATAAACCTTAAACTCTTCACATAATCGTAAAATTTAAGCGCAACTCGTAAAATCCTAATAAGGAACACGCAGTCGGATTCCGTAAACATCATTTCTCTGTGTCATTCATGAGAAGAATTTGGAACTTAAACCTGCCAACCATTCATGTGGTCATCTGTCACTCCCCACTCCCACCTTCCCATCGAACAAAAAGATGTTCTACATTTCTAGGAAGGAAGTTAAAGTGACCTCAATCGTCGTGCTCAGGTGATTGCCAGATTCGCCCATTTATCCTTCTATCTCAAACTAGGCTTAAACGGCGATCGTAAAAACTGATAAAATGGCGGTGTTAAATTATGAGAGCAGGTGATTCACATTCGTTCTCTTGGCTTCAGGCGGGAAACTTTCAATGCAGTTCTATTCCATTTTTTAATATATGTTTCTATTATGATTGTAATCATCGGAAAAAGAAAATACTGTAGCCTCTGACCCAGAGTATTCGAAACATTCTTTTGAATGGAAATCGAACATTGATGATATGGAGGATCACGACAATGTGAAAGTTTAAAACAATACCAATTCAAGAAAATTAATTCCACTCTTATCATCGAGTATTCGTTATTTTTATGAAATAATAGGGTTTCTTTTGCATTAGAATTCCTGAAGTTTGACTTTATTTTTAAAAGAGTTGTCAATTTTTAACTGTTATATATACAGTGCCCCCCAAAAGTGTTCGTACACTTGCAATTCTCTGTAAAATATGATGTTTTCGACTATAAAAAATTAATGTATCATATTTTTAATTTGTTCTATAATATCTGCTACTTGTTCTTATTGAAAAAGCATGATCAATTTTTAAAAATTGCATAACTATTACTTTGAAAAATAAATAATAAAAAACTACTACAATTTACGCCACAAAAGTATTTAGGAAAAAAAAAATCTCAACACAGCTTTAAAAAACTGTATTTCTTTCTAAATTTAGTACTTTGTGGGGTTATCTTATCGTTTCTATATCAACTTTTAAACGTCTTTGGTAGAGATTTCATGATTTCTTTTTGTGATCTCTGCATCATTTGTCTATTCCTCTGTGATCATTGCTTAAAACTTCACATTTTGTTTTAACATGTCATGTTTTCTTGCTTTAAGTTCGAATTATCACCAAATATGTTTTACTGGGCTTGAATCAGGTAATTTAAGAGGTATTTTCTCAATTTGAGGACAGCTATAAGGACACCAGAGGCGTACACTTAGAGCAGTACTCTTGGGATCAATTTGTGAAAAAAGGAAGTTCAAACAGTATTCAAATTTTGGGCGGAAAATTGTAAATTGTTCCTTAAAATATATATATTTGAATAAATCTCATGATCCTCAATACAATTAAAAATACAGCCGCCCATCCGGTATAGTGGTCAGTGAAGCTGACTGCGGTGCCGTAGGGACTGGGTTTGAATCCCGGATAAGGTATGGATGTTTGTGTTGTAATCCTTTCTTCTGTCTGTGTTGTATGCCCCCTATGTTATACATTGCGTGGTGCACGGGGTTTATAAATGTTTTAAAAAAAATTAAAAATACAAAATCACCTAATCCTAAATCTGATTTAGAAAAATCCCCCTCAACAAGAACACCTCCATGTCCATGATTCACTATTCCAACTAAATTCTTGCTGATATCTCAGTTTTTTTTTATCTCCGAACTAATGTACGGTCATCGAAACTAAAAATGTTGAATTTTTACTATCATCCCAACTAATTTTCTGTCCATGCTGAATTTTCTGAAACTTAATAGTGATAAAAACTTATTTTTAAAAACTTTAAACATTAAATACTAATAATCTGTATTCACTGACAGAACATTTTTTTAAGAATGAGTTGTACTAAAGTATACATGTGCACGTATATGCTATTTTTTTTAAAAAGAATAATTTTGATTTAAAAACCTATACTACTTTATTGTATTGTCTAAAGTAGTTTCAATTATAAGAAAAATGGTTTGAAAATATAAACCAATCTTTTACCTGATTACGTCTTAAATCTTTACGTCTGTTTAACATGCATTTTGAACAATGTTATCTTAAATTGAAATTTATTTAGAAAGAAAATTCTAGTTGAAACTTATTCCAAATATACTTAGAATTTTTAACCTTCATACAAACTGCTTTTAAAAAGTTTCACATTTTTTCATAAAAAAAATAATTGTGAATTTCTGAAAAGTACCATTAAATATTTATTTAAATGATTCCATTGCAAAGTCAGTACATCCACAGTACTATATAGATCAGCGTTTCTCAAACTGTGGGACACGCCCCTATGGGGCGTGATAGCCCTTCGTGGGAGGCGTGATTATATCGAACAGTTAAAAATAAAAGATTACTTAAAAAATTATAAATTTACTGAAAGGAAGCAAAAAAAAAAAATATTTCGAACTGTTAAAAGTAACATAATATCTTACTACAAAAAAATAACTTAGATTTATTACTTAAAAGGAACCTATGCAAAATTTAACACTTGTATTGATAATTTGTACGGTTTATAAGCAAGGTCGTATAGTAGCTTCAGCGAAAAAGTGCACTATTATTGCATCATTCAGTACATAATCATTATATGGTGGGGGAGTGATGAAAATTAAGATTGAAAATTGGGTTGTTTTTATTGAAAGTTTGAGAAGCACTGCCACGTGATTATTGACGTTGATTGAAATTAGCTTCAAATTTCACTGAAAAGCTTCTTTTCATTTGACGAATACAAATGATTAATTAACCCATTTGTAACTGATAAGATGTCACAGCAGAAAAAGTTGGATCATTCACTTGAGAAATAATAAACTTTTCAATCAAAATTTTCGAAAAACATTTATGTGAGATTTTGTCTTTCTGTCAAAAATGTATACATCCCAATGGTCTATTAAAATTCTTCTGTGGGAGCTTAGTGGCCATGATCTCATACTCATGACCGGCGTGTTATGAGTTCGAGCTCTTGTGCCGCTGAAAACTCGCCGTGTAAAAGGGTTGATGTGAGTCCTCGTCACTTGACCGTGGTTCAAACTGGCAAGGTCCGTCGCCAGTAGCCCTCGTGTTACTTTATAGTGAATCGTTAATAAACGCACACGCAGGCGTGCTTTGGTTCCCTGAAGTTATGTCTTCTGCTCTGTGTGGTCTTGGCATTAACGTCAAAGCAAAAATGCCACTGGACCTTTCTCAAAGAAATCGGCTGTATCTTAGCAAGTCTTTACGTCCGAGTTTTGGGAAATAAATACAAAAATTGCTGTTTACGTCTGGATGCCGCAACTCTAAAAAGCATAATATCCATGTGCTGAGATGTAAAAGGAGGAGAAAATGCGGGTAAAAATAATTTAAATACAACAAACTTTGGCTCAAGTGTAGTATATGGGGGCCTCTTTGAATTTGGCGATTTTTCTTTCGATTTGGCGATTTTTGTAAAGATATTATGGTAAGATAACGAATTCATTCTAGCTTCCGGACACCTATCGCTGAGTGAAGTCGCTTGGCGATTGATTTTGATCGCCAAAAGTAATTGACATTGCCAAGCCCTCCCCCCCCCCTATACTACACTTTAGCCACCCAAACTCTTATTGTAGATATAGAATGGACTTTCGAGAGAGAAAAATTACTGAGCAATACCCCCATCTCGGTACTTACGTATTAGCATCACCACACCCAAATCGGCGCCATGCGAATCACGCTTTTTTCAACCAAACTCTGACTGTATGTTTATTTATTTTTTAATATAAAACTCGTTAGAATCTTAGTTGTTTTGATACCAAGTCGCGATTCGCATGGCGCCAATCGGGCTGCGATGACACTAATATGTAAGCACCTATATATAGATGAGATAATAATCTACTTACGTAAAATTTCCTGCACCAAACGGCAATCCATTTGATATTTCTCAGTGTCTTCCCATCAGGAAGTCTCAGAAGTAAATCTTTATCCCTGTACGCTTGTAACGGTACTTTCCTACAAAGTTGAAATAAGACGCATGCGATTACACAAATAATAAAGATTTTATTGTTTAGTAATTCAAAAAAAAAGTAGTTTCCAACAAGGAGGTAACTGCTTTTTTCCGATTGATTCTGGAAGCAATATATAAATTTAATATAAAAATGAACTTTTATTTTATAAAGCAATATATAATTTTTAACTTCTAGATTAAGAACGTAAGATTCACTCGTAAAGTTATCAAGCATACTGTTATTCACGAATTGGGAAATAAATAATTAAGCTTAGTTGTTGCGTGAGATTCACATAGTAACATAATTTTTTATTATAAGTAATCTTTATTTTTCTGGCTGAAAGGCGTAGTTGTTTTGTAGCTGAACTTCTACTCCTTGGTTGCGAGATCGACCCCGGGCTAAGTCGGTGGATTTTCATGACGCAGAAAATCGACAGCGCTAATTTCGTATGATTATGCAGCACGTAAAAGATCCTTTGAGTGAATGTTTGGCTTGGATGCTCTCGGTAGATTTAAATTCCTGAACAAGTTCGCATCGTCTGAACTCAGGTGCGTCCCTCTAGGGAAGAAACTGGGTGTCTAAATTACCTGCGGCAATTCATATCGCCTGTTGCATCTCTATTTATTTTTTATCTTTGTTTTTATAAATTTAGTTTTTCTTATCTGGTGACAAAAAGTTGTTGACATTGGGGCTGACGTAAGAACGTCGATGAAAAGCTTAAATATCGAAAATAGTTTTCTTCTGTTATTTTTAATCATTTAAAAAGGATGAATGAATTCTAAATAATATTTTTATTTATCCCATAAATTATTCGTGACTAACTCATCTACACGCCTATATAGTGCCGCACTAAAAAGTGATACCAGCTCCTGGGGAATGTACTACGTCTTCAATGGTAAAAATACCAAGCAGCCCCATTGGGGGGAAATATTTTTCTTATCAGTCTCCTGGGCTTTTATTATTATATTATTTACACTAAGTTCAACTCGTTTTTTTTCCCCAAATGTTTGCTTTCACCCATAATAAACGTAATTACATGTTACACAGGTGATGTGTTTTTTTTTTATAATTCATATTGGATTAACGTAAAACTTACACTATACTTATTTTATCCATGAATATGTTACTGTAATTTTTTTTTTTGTTCTCGAGTAATCGAGAGGAAAAATTAAAATCGATTCAAATTATTAAACTTTTTACGACAGCTGTGAGGCACAATCATGTGTATCTCGAGAACCGTTTCTTCAGCAATATACTTTATCTTTTGCATATTTTAGCGTCAATAGATTTTTTCACGTAAAACGTGCGCAAATTTAGTCAAATGTATTTGCCAAAGAGGCCAGTAGAGTCACCTTACGACGGAAAGAAAATCGTAGTGAGTTATAAAGTATTGCAACGTTTTTTCATCACGCAGCTGAAAAGTGGGCTTCTTTGTTTTTGGATAAATCCTATGTACACGCGCACCCTTAAAATATTGTGAGGTCTTGTCTTTAGTCATCGCCCAGGCACCCTTTGACACCGTGATAACCTTTCACTCCACCCACGAGCCGGATGTAACTTGAAGATAAAGAGGCCGACCCCTACCATCCCGAGACCCTAGAGAGGGCAGAAAGGAGTACGTTGGAAAACTTTGAAGAGAACAGATGTAATCTCATCTCTCACAAACATCAGAATTTCGACTTTAATGAATTAACTAATATTTTTGAAATGACTTCAATATATATACTGTAATTAATAGTTGTGACGTAATATTTAATTACCAACTGTAACCAAATATTTAAATCAATAAATATCACGCTTCCATTATTTTTCTCAAACGTAACAGTATTATCGAGATTTTAAACGAAATTCAATTGTTTGACATACATTGTTTTATATGTTTTGTTAAAATTCACATTAACTTTTCAATTTTTTTATCGAAAAAATGAGATTTTTATACATTATGAATGTATATATGACCCTTTCTTCTTATACTTTTTACAGTTTAGCCCTGAATTACAATTATGGAAATGAATTATATGATTAGTTTTAAATAAACACACATATTCATGGATGTTAAAGTGATTCTCTGCATTAAATTTATCAAAAATAGAATTCTTTTCTTTCCAAATGCTTAAAATATCTTACTTTCCCTTTTCATCCGGTATAATAAATCCAGATGGATCTGGTTTAGAAGTGGATCCTCCCCAAAAGTAAGCATCTGAAAAAAAAAATAATAAATGCTTGCACAAACATTTAATATTACTTTAAAATAATTAAATTTCGATTTGCGCTGATAGATTGTCAAAGAAATTTAAAAAATAAGAAAAATCTCATCTGAAAAGAATAGGTTTTTTGTTTTAAAAAAACATAAGAAACACGAATTTAATTAATACAGAAGCACTTTATGGAAACTATTTTTTGACAAACAATAAATACCGTATTTTTGTGGAAACTTGCTTCTCTCTGGATAGCCATGATTCTTGACCATAGCTCTAGCTCAATTTTTCCATGAAAGTAAAGTTTTTCTAAGTACTGTCATGGAAATTTTACTCCATTCTTCTTGAACCGTTTTCCGTTCAAAAAGCATGTTCCTTTCAAAAGCATGACAGTAGGGTAACTTTCGTTAATATTTCCTCTACGTTAATGTTACAGGACTGTCCACCGAACTTTATTGTCAGAGGTTGTATATAGATCAGCGTTTCTCAAACTGAGGAGTGCGTCCCCTAGGGGTGGCGTGATATCCCTGTGAGAGGGAGGGGAGGGAGCGAGCATATTGAAAAGTCGAAAACAAAAAAAAAGTATTTATTTACTGAAAGGAAGCAAAACAAAATACATTCTGACGTAATAAAAATTAAATACACATTGACACTGATATAATGTTCTTATAAATGTATCAGTTCTACACATTGTTCTTGACAATTAATTTATCAATACTAAATTAAAAACAAGTTTAATAATTACTTGTGCCACCCATGTGCTTATCCTATACAAAATTCAATACCTATCTAGATAGTTTTTACGGAAAATAATTAAAGTTGTATTGTAGCTTCAGCGCATCAAAGTATATTTTTATTTCATTCAAAACATTGTTATGGTGCGGGGGGGGGGGAGGCGTGATGGAAATTATGATTGAAAATTGGGTAGCAAATATTAAAAGTTTGAGAAACGCTGAAATAGATTTAATATTTTAAAGAGAATCATGCGCTCAAAGTAAAGTGTTTACTTTCGATATAAAGAGCAAGCAGAAAGCGAAATTTCAGCCATATTTGTTAATTTTTTTTATACGCACCATTAATGTGTGTTTGTAATTATTTCTGCTTTGGCAAAATTTCCTTTTTTAATGAATATAACTAAGAATGTTATTCGTGTTCAGTTTTGGATAAACTGTTCTTTGGGTTGCAATTATTTTCATAAACAATAATGTCCGAAAAATATTTGCACAACTGTTACATAAATTAGATTCATCGTACATTTTTAAACTTAACAACAATACCCTAGATAATATTTACTTCTTTATTAAGTCCAGAAGTTATTAACATTTTTGCTGTAATATACGTCCATTTACATTTCGATTTTAAGCTGGGAATTGAGATTACAGTCAGGAAGAAGTAATTTTGTGGTGATTTATCATTTTTTACATCAACTGAAAAAGCAAGGTTTTTAGCATTTTATAAAAATATATCTTGGTTTGAAATATGTTAATGGCTTGTCTAGACGATAATTTCGTTATAAAATGTAGCTTTTTAGTAAAATTATTGAGTATTTTTTTGTGAATTAGAGAAATTTTTTCTTATATTTTTATTACATTTTATTTTTCTAAAATCGAACTTTAATATGTAAGAAAATATTGATTCGCTTAGTCCAACATTCCGTAAGTGAAAATTTTATTAATTTTTTTAAGGATTTTCGACTTTTCTATTTTTTTCCTCTTACTTAGTGTAATGGTGATAATGGAAAACCTTTAAAAATAGATTTGAACTTGTGTACCTTAATTTGGTTAAAGTAGGAAAATAGGGGGGAAAAATGCTTTCAATGCTTTGGAAAGTAATTAATTTTAAATGTGATGTTTTGGTATTAGTGTTGTAAAAAAGAAATGGAAATAAAAACAATCCGTTACAAATCAACACATTGACTCAAATAGAGCTAGATGTGACAATATGAGCAAAAAGCAGTAGCTATTGGAGAGCGTCTGTAGAATTGTATTTATGACTGCATGAATAATTTGTTTCTGTGTTTAAATGCTCATTCCGTGATGCAATATTGCAATTTTTAAGTATCATTAATTCAGGAAAGGATTGAAATAAAATCAAACTTTTAAGAATTTTACGGCAGTTGTAGGCTGCCATGATTATCATGAGATCTTTTTCTTTAGCATTTAGCTTTCTTCATAGCATAATTTTAAACCAAGACTTTCAATTTAAATTTTTACATAAAATAGCTAACTCTGCGAATATTATTTGCTGAATAACTATACAAAAAACCATAATCATAGGGTTTTGCACGTGTAATGATAGAAAGTAAGTATGTTCTATCACTTGCATATAAGAGAAAAATATGTATTATCAAAATAACAAACTTCTGATGGAATGTTTCGTTTGCTTATCACAAAAATTTTGGGTCAAATTAATAAATAATGGATAGGAATCAATTGCCCTCTTAGCAAAAATTTATTCTTTTAAATTGTTTATTTCATAGTCTTTATTCATATTTGTTGTTGTAGTTTCTTTTATTTATAAAAAATTAGAAGTACTTTGTAAATAATTTTTCCTCTTTACTAACTTACTCACTTTTTCATTCGCTTACATAGGCCATCTGCAAGTTAAATAATCGTATTGAATAATAAATATAACAAGAAAGAACATTTTTTTTTCTGATATCTCTCGAAGATTTCGTTGACTGAAAATTTGTAACGGTGCATAGAACAGAGTTAAAAAAATTCGAATAGTCTTTCAAAATAGTCCAAATCCTTACTTTGGACAGATGTAGAAATTTAGAGAATGGTGTGACAACTCCGGTGACTCATCAATCGGCAATGTTTAAAACTACGAAGTTCAACATAAATCTAGCGCTGATCCCACGCTCTAAGTTATTAAAACAATGAAAAGCATTCTTTTTTGAGATGGCGCGCTACTGTCTCAGTCACATTCTACCTAATATCTTTTGAGGACTGAAGCACCTTGTACCTATTCAAAGTTTTTTTCTCTGTATTCTTTACGGTTTCGCAGAATCATCCTTATATTTTTTTTTGCAAAATGTAAAAAGTCCTAGCATTGTTCAAGCTTTGTTTTGTTTTTGTTCTATTTTCAAAAATTTGAAGTCTTACCTTCCTTACTCAACGGCAGTTTTTCGGTTACTGACAGCTTCTCCTAGTAGGGAAAATTTCAACATGTGTATTACAATACTCATGTGTAACTTCGTAACCTAGTAACTTCACATAAGCATATTTACTATTTTTATTTTTCTAAAATATCTGATTCTGATATCGATTCTTACCAAGAATCGAGTCATTTAAACATGCCACCTTTGGTGATTAAGTAAAAAATCTCACCTGGCCCCTGTCCATCGTACGTGAACCCTTTAATGTAAATGGTCCTGTCATCCACAGCATAAACCCTTCCTTCAACATCATGGGCGTAGGTCTTGAAGGCCCCGATCTCGCTGCCCAAATACGGAGCACATTCCGCTTCTCTCCAAAGTAAAAGAACTAAAGAGAAAACGAAAGAAAATCTTTTTAATTAAAATTATTTTTAAAAGAAACAATTTAATCTTTTTGCACTGAGACAGATTAAGCCGATTTGTGGTGTAAAACAGTTTTATAGGAGTCATCTTAAAATATATTAGTATTATTTCAAGTACAGTCATAAAAAAAACTACACCTCTTATGCAGAAAATATCCTCGTACCTTCTATATATGATAGGCAAAATACGACTCATCGAAAATTTTAAAATATTCGTACAGAAATTTAAAGAAAAACATGTTTTGTAAAAAAGAAAACATTCTAGGCCGCTCACCAACCGGAAGAATACGCAATTATTTGGTTTGCTCAAATTGTATTAATATCGTAAGGTAATCCCAGTAATTGTGTTTAACTTGCATGTTTATTTAATTCAAGCATATTTGTTAAACTGAAAAATATCAATCCATTGGATTTCAATTTATTCTAAATTGCATCTAACATTTAAATTGCATTATGAATGTTTTGACTGATTAATATTTATTTATAAATTTTACTTTAAAAACCTTCTTCCAGAAATTAAAGGAATTAGAAATGAAGCCCAATGTGTAGTTTCGAGCTGTATACAAAAAGACAAGGTTGATTTGGACAAAAAATTAAAGTCAGATTCTTTTGTTATTTGTAAATAGGGTGTGTGAATTTTTCATGTTCATCATTCATTTCTGTGTTATGTTTTTTTTTCTGACTTATGATAAAGACTTTTCACACAAATATGTTTTACCGAAGACCTTTTATAGCTTTTGCTGAAATTTGAAGATATTCTTTATAAATTTCTAACCAATGCTCAAGATTATCTAATTCCTACCTGCATTTTTCTCAAAATCTGTTAATAGTTCAATCAGTTCTTGTTCTATAGTATTATATTCTGATTTTTATTGAAATGGAATTTTAACTCCTTTAATATTATGGAAAAATTAAATCCTTCGTGCTTTTTTATATTGAGTTACAATTATTTTGATCTTAATTAACTCAAACAATTGTATATATTAACAATTTGAATATTCATTAGTTATTAATTAATTTTATAATTGCCACATTATGTTTGAATTACAAATTCCTCAAATAATTCTTTAGTAGATAGGTATGGAATAGTATAGGTATATGTGAAAATAAACAATTTGTAATTGAAATAATTACAAATGAACAGCTTGTAATAATTCAAATAATTCTTTAGTAGTCTAGGTATATAATAGTATAGGTATATGTGTGTGAAAATAAGCACTGTGTTATTCAAATAATTACAAATGAGCAGTGTAACTCAAACATTTAAAATAGGAAAATATGTAGCTTAAATTGTAAATAAACACTGTGTAGCTCAAAATAATGGCAAATAGGCATTTTTTAAAAATTTCCAATGGCCAAACTTACAGAAGGCAACTCACCACAAAAAGGCAAGGTATGCTGTTAAGTGGATATTCAAATTCAGCAAATAAGTACTTTGTATTTTAAATACTTACAAATAAAAGATATACTATTGCAATACATGCAAATAACGTCATTGTACTGTTCAAAATGGTTGCAAATTAAGATTATACAATCTTAATTTATTTTAATTAATATAGTATTTATCTTGGTATTATTTTTTATGAAGATGTCCAAAAAATTTAGTTAAAATGTTTTGAAATTTTTTTTATTTCATTTTGTATTTAAAAATCTATTTATGTGTACTTATAAACTTTCATTAAACAGTTTTCAAAATTCACAATCTCAATCATTTATAATGAATCCGTCATTGGCAGAATTCAAAAGACTAAGCCAAGCAATACAAAACTAATGAATTTAATTACACACATACTACTGATACCCTTTAACAGTACCAGATGGCTGATTTATTGACACTATCCAGTCTGTGCTCTATCTCGAATCACCTTTCAAATTTGCTACTTTACAGTTATTTACGCTTTTAGCAGTCCTTCGTGGGGGAATTTGACTGTACAAAATTATATACATTTTGGAATTACAATATACAGGAATAGATTTTTGAAAGCCTAAGTTAAAAAAAATTTTTTTTAATTTCTGGCAAAGCATATTTATTGAAAAATGGATTAGGAATTGGTTTTTAGAAATTTCAATAATTTTCCTCATATTCTATTACTTGACATTGGAAAATCTGTCTGTAGATGTCCCAAATGCTGCAATATGAGAACAAACCTCCTAATCTGAAAGAAATGTAATTTTAAACATAACAGATGAATGCAATTAAGTAGAACTGGACCGTTTCAAAAAACACAGTATGAGTTTAAATGCCCTATTATAAGAAAGATAAGAACATACTAAAGAATTATTTGTAAAATATACAGCTACTCTCAAAATTATTAAGAACATCGAATCTCATACAATATTGAAATACCTAATACGTAAATTCGTGAATAAAGATAAGTCATCTTTTTCATTTTATTAATTTGAAACAACAATGTATGCCTAGCCATGCATGTATAATGACCATTGCTTGGAGCTGAAATCCAACATTAAAGGTATTTATATTCAGAGGTTGACTAGCCTGTACTTTACGAATTAAAATACAAATGTTTAAAACATTATTTCTATATACTGATAGGGGGTTCACTTTCCTACTCAATACATAATTCAATGCATCTGAACTATTGTAATTCCTCCTTTCCCCCCTTGTACATGTAATTTCTTTTTGCCCAAGGTACATATAAATGTCTCCATAAGTGACTGGAAACAACCACTTTTTTATTTTTCAGAAGTAACAAGTTTTATTGTTACTGGACAGGGAAGTTTGTTCCCATTGTATGTTAGTTTTTCATCATATATCTTGCCTTTGATGTTTCCAATTCCATATAGTCACTATACATGATCTACACATCATATAAATTAAGATATTAATATAGTTATTTTTCTAAACATGATATATATATATGGCCGTGGGTAGCCTAGTGGTTAGAGCATCAGACCCCAGACCAGAAGGCCAGGGTTCGATGCCACCAAATGCCCGCCGAGTACAAATCGGAGAACGTGCTCGTTAAATCTGTGGGTCCGAACGGTGTCGCCATCTATCGTGTTGCGTGAGCAAAATCGCACTGTCACCCTCTTGGGGGGCTCAAAAGCTTAGGCTAACGACAGGCGTAAAATTCAAGCCCTTAGCTGCGATGAATTTCGTGGACCTTGATCTGATGTTACTGTCGATCAGGTGGCATAAGCAACAACAATATATAGAGAGAAAAATTTATAAGTGCAATATGCATATTATATATATATTATGTTTATTGATTAAATAACTACAAAAAATGATTGCTAATCTTAATTAGCATAATTAATATTTATTGATATAAAATTTTTAAAAAAAGAAAGAATGAAAACTTTTTAAACATTAATTTTTTAAGTACAAGAAAGAATTTAGATTTGGTGTGAAAGAATAATTTAGCAATAAAATACACTAGCTAGTCCAACAGTAGAGTAAGAATAAAGGAATAAAAAAAAATATTAAATGCATTTTCTATGTATTTTTCAATACTTTTCACTATAACAAAACTATTGGGGTGTAATAAGTGCATACAGTTCAAAAATTAAATACACTTACTAATCTTAAACTAGCCAAAAATTAACAAAATGTAAATAAAAAGTATTTTTCACATCTTTATAATTATTTTCCTTTAGTTAAATAGGGAAAAAATGTAATACAATAATAAAGTTTTATATTTAGAAATAAGCACACATGCAGTGTACATCTAATTATATTCCTAATAATATAAAATTCACCAAACACGATAATTTAAAAAAAATTCCAAAATATTTTTTATTAATTTTTATTTGATAAACAAGAAAGAAACAAAAAATCAAAGAAACCAGTACAGTTAGGATAATAGATGATCTGATACTAAATATTCCGCGTTAGTCGCCAAAAAATGCAACAAGCAAGCAATTGTGTCAACCTTGCTCTAAGTGAGCTAAAAAAAATTAACAAGGTATTTTAGAAAAGATACTGAAATAAATAATATAAAATACTGAATGTGAAATCTGCAGATATCATCTTCTATCCATATAGTTCAAAAAAGTATCAAAAACTGGCAATAGAACTTTGAAAAACTCAGTTGAATTTCGATGTTTTTCTATAGATTAACATTACACCAGTAGTAACGTAATGTTCCGGGTCAATGTTGTTTACAAAGAAATTGTTCATATGGTAAAATCTGGCGTATTACACGCACTTTTAACACTAAAATAAGAACGAAATTTACAGGTACATGTTACATGCGCCGGATATAAAAATGATAGCTCTAAAAATAAAAACGATGAGCATAGAAAAAAAAAGACTTATTTTTCAAAGTACTTTTTTTAAAAGGAATAACATTCCTTAGGAACTTGGGTTGTATTTCTAGAAGTATACTATTTTTTTCGAAAGCTTGGAATAATACCTCGAATAAATAACTTCAAAACATAAGAGCATCGTTAACGTATATTTCGGGTTTCTTCGTAAAAAAGAGAATGGTTACACGGAGAATATACTCAAAAATTAAAGACTGCTGTTTGAAATTAGAGGTGCGCAATATGCGCTGGGTTTTACGGTATTTTTTTATTGCGTTTTATAATACATAATTTTTATTTTTATCAAACATTTCTTTCTTTTATTTCTTGTGACCCCTCCTAATCAATTTAACCCTACAACTTCCTAGAGGAATGTAGATTGCACTTTTAGAGAACCTCTGTTCTACACGATATTTTCATGAAACAAGTACTGCAATATTTTTATTTGGAACACCACACACGAGTTTTTCTTAATGTATAATCTTTGAAACCAATATTCATTGGAAATGTTTCAATGAAAATGGAGCTCAGCCTTATTAAATTTCGGCTGAACTAGCCCAAATTTTCATGGAAAAATAAATTAAGTTTGGAATAAAAAGTAAACTCTTTAAAAGACACCTACTGAAATCTTTCGTACCAGTCTTGGTTAATGTTACTGGTACAGGGGTTAAAGAAATTTACAATGAAATCTTTTTTTCTGTCCGGGATTTGTCCATCTGTTACCAGGTAGTCATCTCCCAAAAGCCTGAGAAACGCTATTCTAGATATTAAATAACAAACAACTTTTGTTCACCACGAAGTTAAATCTTGACCTCTGCGAGAGCAAGAAACGCCAAGGTCATGGACGGGTTCAAACATAAAATAATGTCTATAATTATATGGACTTTTGTACATAAAGTCTGTGGAAGAAAGCTCTCTATCCGACTGTTTTCTTTCAATCCATTTCTGCGGGTTTTTTTTAATTGAAAGGGCACAAGGGACATCGCCTTAGGAAGATGCATTATGAATTAGTACTGGAGGTACTGACCTCTTTTTTTCCCCAAGGGTGTTAAGGGTTATTTTACGTCCTGTTCGTAGAAAAGTGTAAATTGTGAAGTTCATGAGCGTAGCTTGTTCCTCCCCAAACATCTTTTTACCTCGCTTGAAGAATGATTGGCAATATTACAGTCGATACCCATGTTCGAGTCTTTATTTGTTTTTAGGTGGGCTTATGTACAATAAATATAACAGGGCTCAAACTGGTGCCTCTAAAGATCCACTTGATAGAGGTGTATTGCATTTGAATCTGAAAACGTTTTGATGTTGGTGGGATGCGGATGTTTGGCGAGTGCCAGGGGCGAAGCTACCGCCGTATCAATGATACGGGGCCCCCAAGCTACAGGGGCCCAAAACGTGTGGAACTACAGTCCCACTCTAACATGGTTCTCATATCTAAAAAAGGGCTCCGAAGGAATTTGGACCACTCAGAACTAGCTACACCAGTGGTGAGTGCATTATCAGCTCAAGCTTTCAAAGAATAAATAATCCACAGAGATAAAATGCATTAGTTTAAAATAAAAAGAATAATGTAATAATGTTTGCAGAGTTCCCTTTTTGCCTAAAAGTCAGCACCAGATATTAAAGTGAGATCCAAAAAATAATTCGGAATTTCACAACTGTTCCATTTTATTGAAGTGGAAGATAAACCTAAATAACCTTTCGGGATATCAGAGCTATCTGTTTCTATTTTCGATCCTTCGCATTGTCCTTTCATCATTCCTTTCCCTTTTCGCATTTAGTCTGGATAACGAGACTCCCCCCCCCTTTAAATGAAAAGTATTCCGCAGGAGTAAGCCATATATGACGCCCCCCTCCCCCCTGTGGCAGTATAACCACCCAGACAAAAACTCTCAAAAGTAATACACCTCAAGGATACAATGGAAAATGAAAGTTGGCCGATAAATCAGATCATTAAGAAAAATTAGTTTCCAACAATGTATTAAATAGACACTCCTTAAAAGTTACTTCAGATTTATTATTGTATTTTTCAATTTACTATTTAGTTCATTCTCTCCCTTATATATCTAGATCAGATTTTCAATCGTTAATAAAATAATCCATCCCCTGAAATTAAAAAAAATACACTTTTTAAACTTGTAGGGGATGACACTTTATGTTAATACAGTTTTTTCAAATATTAATTCATCAATTGAATTTATTTAATTAATTTTAATCTTATATGGGATAAAAAATTAAATTTGTTCCGAATGTGACAATAGACGGCAGCCATATACATTAATAATTGCAAGGAAATTTGCTTTCTATTTTGCCACTTTATATTGTGATACTGTCATATGTGTATTTCTTCTTGTAATTATTTAATAAAAAGTAGCTAAAATAAAATTTCTTTGTTGTCGTAAGTAGGAATTGGCTTATTTTTATATATATTACGTGTAAATATTTGCTTTGTCCTGAAATTGTTTAACTTGTGTAATACACAATTAAATAATTGATGCTTTTGAGTTTTCATTTGTGGCAATAAGCTATTTAAAAATGTTATTGGTATTTTAATGCATTTCCTTTGTTTGTTACTACAACCTTTTAATCATATTAACGTTACTCGAAAAAGTGAGGATAAAAACAGGATAGTGGAATTTTCGAGGTAATCTTTTAATGCTACTTTTTCTTAGGGATTCTATTCTGTCGAATATGTCAGTAAAATCGATCCTACTCAAGCAAACATCTTGAAGGATAAAGTGCTCGTCTTTTTTAAGGATAAAGACTTCATCATATCTCGCTTTGGGAAATTTTGTAAGTTATCTTTTCCCCCCTCTTTTATCACTCAGTGATAAACGAGAAAATAAGTTACATTTACATAATGTTAAAAAAATGTACTTTCTAAACTATTTTTTACTTATATTGAAACATGAATTGCATTTTCTGTAACATGAAGTAATTTTTTTAAGAAACTTAACTTTGAAATATGATATATTATTGCACTTCTACGTTTTTTGATCCATATGTTACCGGCAAAATATGAAATCCGGCATTCTATAGAATGCCTAAAAATAACCGGCAATGTATGAAATGATTCATATTTCACACATTGTCTAGGCCAGGGGTGGCAAACCTTTACGAATCAACGTGCCATTTTTTCTAAAAAAGTGTTTAATGAGGTAAAGTTAATAAGTAAAGACCAAATAACTTTTACTTATGATATTATTTAACTTTTACTTATTATATTGGGAAAATAATAAAACTAAATACTAACAACACAAAACTCTTTATTTACTACGAATCAAATACCTTTTGTACTGCATAATTGTAAATGTTTCAGTTATAGGTGTAATTCAAATTAAAGTAATTCTTAGTCTGATTTCTCTTATTGCAGATTGGATGACAAATAACTTATATTAGGATTGTAGGATGTTACTTTTAGTAGAATACATGCTGTGAATTGGAGTCATCTACGAAACGGTTTTAAGCAGTTAATTATTTTTACTGTAGTTCACTTTTTATGACTAAAGGGTTTGTGATTTGTTTCAAAGTGCCGTATTTCAGATGATGTTCTGCATACCACTATTCCAGAACATAAGTTAAAATCGTAAATATACCACAAATAAACTTTAAAATACAATTATGTCAATGAAATTGACAATATTAAGCGTAGAAAAACTTTACCTCATATGCAATTGCAGTCCACAACATAACTAAAGTAACACAATAACAAACGAGTGTGCTCCCTGCTGCCCCACGACCGATCGCTCAGGTTGTCCGTAATACATCATAGTGAACTCTGTTAATTTGAAATATAATGCAAACCATTTTGATCGCTAAAATGCCCAAAATATTGTGTCGCGTGCCAGTGGTTCGCGATCACTGGTCTAGGCATTCTATGGAATGCCTAGTGAGAAACCGACAAAGTATGAAATACACATCCGATTCGTTTCGAATACTGGATGGCAAGACACGAGACTTTTAACGAGTGCCTCAAGCTCAGAATTTTTCAATTGCACTATGTGGTTTTTTCAGGAGTGTCAAAATACTCAATTTTATTTAAATTTGTGCAACAAACGGTTGGTTTTTACCTGTGCTTCATGAAAATGGAGGTGCAAGTTGTGGCGTGGGAGAAGGAGTCCTGGTCTATAGCAGGGAACAACAACCTATGACGCATGGTCCACGCAGTACAATTCTCAATGGCACTTTACACTACTCAACACATTTTTGGCAATTTTTGAATTTTTTCAAAAATGCCCTACTGTGTAGAACGCCGAATCATATTGGCAGATTGGTATTACACACCACATCTAAAAGGCTGCCGATTCCTGGCCTAAAGACATAAAACAAGTATTCGAAGACGAGCTGCCCAAAATTCAAGTTAATGCCACAAAAAAAAGAAGAAATTTTCTTAGTTGAAGTTATTTATATACTAGAAGTTAATAATTGTAGTAAAAAAATGGCAAACTGACTACTAAGAAGGAGTCCAGAGACTATTGGTTGCTGAATAGCTACGAAGTGATGTTTGTGGAATAAATAAAAGTAAACTTATTTAACCTATTGAAGAAGGCGTCAGTACCATGCAGCAGTGTTTTCCAACCATCGGTCCGTGAATCAAATGGTATAGGGCATCTGAAGGAACATTAAATTATTTCCATTTTATTTACTGGGGCGTATTTCTCTCATGTTTGGTGACTGCGGTAGCCTAATTCCCAAGGTATTGGATCGTGACCGGCTTGTTACGAGTTCGAGCTCAGTACCACTAAAGACCCACCGTATAGGGGAACGATGCACGTTAAATCTACCGAGAGCTCAAATGTCCTTCCGTTGGTGTGGCGGGGTACTTAGAAGAGGGGGTGCCAGCTCAGGTGTTGTTCTCGTCACTTGACCATTTTTCAAAATTATGAGGTCCGTCGCCAAAAGCATTCGTGTAGCTGAACAGTGAGACGACAATATTCACTCACTCACTCTCATGTTTCGGCGACTTTCCGTGGCCACAGTAGCCAAGTGGTCAAGGTATCAGATCATGGCTAGCATGTCATAAGTTCGAGCCCAGTACCACTGAAGACCCACCGTGTAGGAGAGCGATGCACGTTAAATCTGTCGAGAGCTCATACGTCCTCCCGTTGTTGTGGTGTGGCAGTCTGGAGACGGGGGTGCCAGCTCAGGGGTCGTCTGCGTCACTTGACCGTGGTTCAAAATTACGCGGTCCGTCGCCAAAAGTCCTACTGTAGCTGAACAGCGCGACGTTAATATTCACTCACTTGGGCAACTTTACATGGAAATCACTTATTAATTAATGTAAACTCCCTTTACATTCATTTTTTGGTGCTACTGAACATTATTTTGAAGGAATATTTAAATAAAATTAAATTAATAAATCAAAATTTAAAACATAAATAATTAACACTCCACAATGAGCGGGCCACGGCAAAATTATCAAACGTTGACTGTTATAGAAAATAAAAAGTTTGGGAAGCACTACTATACAGTATTACGTCACGAATTCTGAGGACGTGATAGAATTCTGAAAGAATTTTCAACCAAATGAAAAAATGTTGCACGTTATGATATTGAACTGGACATCCACATTTGTGGCCCTTGCAAGAAAAAACAGAAAACTTTTAATCGAAAAGCTATTGTTGTGAAACCTGGGATTTTTTTTCCGATTGCCAATTTACTGGAACTTGTAATGAGTTGGAAAAGGATGCTTTCTATCGACTTGGAACTTCTGAAGAAATTTTAAACAAGTATATGAAATTACAATTTTTCTATGTGCCATAAGAATTTGCTTAGAATTAAAGATATTCCTGACCGGGAAATTCCTCTCCTGTCAGATGCAATTGCTCATTCCAATGGAAGGTGCCAAGAATTCATCATGCTTAAAACAAAGTACAAACATAAGAACTGTCTTTGCGTGAAAAATGTAATGAAATGGAATTCAAAATGTCATTCAAGTCTACCATGTTGCAACAAGTAGGTTAATTTCAGTTTCTTATTTTTTGTATAAAAATTTAGTTTTCCTTAATAAGGAAAACATACATTTTTTGTTTTGAACAACTTTGTATTTTGAACCAATTTGTATTTTTGATATAATAGCCTTATTAAGCTCTTTTTTCATACTTTGCCTAAATAGCTTTGATCATTCTATAGAAGTCCTAGGCATTCTATAAGACAAAGTATTCCTATACAAAGTATATAACCAAACTCCTATGTCATACTTTGCCTGAAAAAGTCCGGCATTCTGTAGAATGCTGGCATTTCATGCTTTGCCGGTAGCAGATGTTACGATATATTACAATTTCTTTGATATTTAAAAAAATTCTGAAACTTATGGGCATAGCTATAACTATTTTAAAATTAATTCATTAAATATACTTCAATATATTAGTTAAATATACTTAAATAAAACGACTAAACTCGTCATGATGTATATCATGCTTCATCAAAAGATTTAAATAAAAAAGCTAATAACAATTAACATAAAAGAATTTTAAAATGAATCCAATACTCCAGGGAAAAGATTATTAAATTCTTTTTTTGCTGGAAGGGTGGGAGGCTATTTATGTATTACATATATTACGTAATTTTTTCCCTACCCCTGTTTTTCGATTTAACTCACACACACAGATATTGTAATTTTAAATCGTTTGAGTCTCGACAGATTTAATACACTTGAACCCTACTATACGACAGTTCTTTTGGGGCCACAGTAGCCTAGTGGAAAAGGTAACGGACTCGTGGCTGGCTTGCCATGAGTTCGAGCCTAGTACCGCTGAAGACCCTCCGTATGGGGGAGCGATGCACGTTAAATCTGCTGAGAGCTCAAGGGTCCTCCCGTTACTGTGGTGTAGAAGTTAGGTGAGGAGAGGTTCCAGCTCAAGTGTCGTTCTCGTCACTTGACCATGGTTGAAAATGACGAGGTCCGTCGCCAACAGATCTCGTGTTACTTTATAGTGCGCCATTACTATAACTCTCACTTTCACTCACTCAAATCGGGGTAAATATTGCATTAAAATACGTAGTCCTCTTATACGTAATAAAAACAGAATATATTATTTTCGGTATATTTTCTATCTGAAAAAAATCTGGATTGTCGAGTTAGTATAGGAGAGAGTGAGCACGTTGTGTGTGTGCCGACAAATTCCCATGTGTGGGGGATTGTTCGACTATAAACTATAATCTCTCAACTTTACCCGATAATGCAGGACGATCGTAAATCCCCTCTTAAGATACTGAACTTGCAAGAGTTGGTGCGCCGAAGGTGCGTCTCGGCTTGGGAACGATAATCTGGATTCGGACTTCATAAATTCCCGTAACAGTGCTGTATATTGCTGGAAAGAGGTTGAACTGTTTTGCGTTCGAGTCCGGCGTCCGGACTTTCATTCCCTACAGTAACTAAACTTGTAAGCTAAGCCATGCGAAAATATAATTGCAATAGGAAATTACATTGGCAATTGCATTTTCAAGCATCATTGTCACTTTGTTAGATGGTGGACAAATTGCACGTACTGCATTCAAGCTGCCATCATAAGACACCAACTCTCCCCTCGGGGGGCTCACCTTCTTTAGGTGAGTACGGGTGTCACAATCCCGAGGTGCCCTAGTGATCTTTTCCTTTTCCCACGGGGTTTACTGTCTTTGGTAAACACGGGCTTCACGAACCCGGGGTACCCTAGTGATCCTTCTCTATTGTTGACCCTCTTTCTTGTCATTCAATTTATTCTTTCTCTTCCCGTCTAGACCACAGATATTAAAACAAATGTTTGGCGCAGTATAGCCGAAATCGGCTCTTGCGCCAATAAACCCCAAAATCAATCACTCACTAAGACACCAGACACAATGTGAACCATTGAAAAAAAGCGGATTTGCTACGGAAATACAAATTAGCTCAGTCATAATCAGATTAGTGTACCATTACCCATAAACATTCACTCGATGCATTTCATAGAACTTTGCAAGATTTAAGCGGCAACGAAAAAATATTCGGTGGTTCTGTCCTTCTACTGTCTAGTGTTATGGAAACGGTGAAGTAGAAATGCATTCCAATACATAATGAACCAAATAGCCAGACAATTTCTGTACTGTTGGTCAGAAAAAAGAGGAATTGACTGAGAGTGTCTTTCCGGATATACGGTAAAATTATTTAGATAAATGATTGGTTTTGTAATCCTGTTACTTCATCAGAAAAAGTGTTGGCATTGAAGAAACAAACTTCCAGATATAGAGCTGCTGCCTGGTGATCCAATGCCTTTTAAATCAATCGACACTTTGTTGATGAAAACAAAACTATAAATTTTCTCACTTAGTTTTTGAATTCTCTGTATAAAGATGGAATGTCACCACACAATCTTCGGTTGAAGATTGGTTCTCTGGTTATTCTGCTGCGTAACTTAAATCCACCTTGCTCATACAACGGTACACGTCATTAAAATAATAAACGAAACAAACATTTTGACTAAAGTTTAAAGGAGAAATTGTCCTGTTGCCATGTATTCCACTGATATCGTCAGAATCTTCAGTACCATTCAAAAAACTTGAATTCCCGATCCGTTTGGTTTTCGCGATGACCATAAATAAATTTCAAAGCCAAACAATGTCCATTTGATGCTTGGACTTAGAAAATCTGTTTCTCGAAGGGGCAACTTTATGTTGCATTCCCCGTGTGGGGAAACCTTCAAATCTATTTGAGTTAGAAAAAGATTGGTTATTGAAAAATATCGTGCACCGATTAGAGATTCGTTTCTTAAACTTCTTTATTGTTATAGTTTAAAATGATAAAAAATATTAAAAATTGATAAACATCAATGTTAGTTGCCTCATTTTTAAAATTAAATCTCCATTTGTGTGGCTAATTAACAACTTCGTAAGTATTTCCTGTATTATACTATACTCAAATAGGAAATAAATTAAAATGCAGCATTAAAAACATGTTTTATGCGTAATTTCAACTTTCCGAAATTGTAAACGAATATTAATTTGATTGCATTGAACGGCTTAGAATAACATTAAATCCAAGCATTAAAACAAAGCCACAGTAATGCGTAGCCGGGTCAGCTAATTTATGTATATGTCTTGTTCAAATTTTCAATCTTTAAGAAAATACTCTCTATTCATCATCAAGTTCAAATAAATTTTTTAAACTTGTAGTGGATGACACTTGATGTTAATACAGATGTTTCAATTTTTTTCATTAATTACCGTTTAATTAATTTAATCAAATTAACTACCAGTTTTCGACGACGCCAACTTAGATTCGTCTTCATTGTTGCAAAAATTTAACTGCTAAAATAATGACAAAAATTGGTGTCGAAAACTGGTTTTTCAGTCAAACTAGCCAATCCGTGAGTACATTGTTGAAACAATGCGGATAAACCATGCTCTCTTTTCAATTCCTACTATTCTCTCTCCCTATATATATATATATTATTCAAATTTTCAATCATTGATAAAATACTTTCTATTTATCCATTCAAAGTAGGAATTGTCTTAAAAAGAATTTTTTTAATATTATTTGCTTACGAATGCAGTTCCATGGCTGCGAGATGCATGAGTTCCCAATGTAGGTCCAGTGTCGATGTGCATTCCGTCCGTCATCTGGAATGTCGACCCGAGGTGGAAGCGAATGTCTTCCATCCTACGCATCTCATTAACTTCCGCGCCTGCAGATTCTTTTTTGTTTGCGGCCGGTATTTGGGTCCGACCCATCCTTTGGATGGAAATGTGCCAAGTTCAGTGGACGACCCACTCCGACTCAAAACGAGGGCGATCTCACCGCGGCTTTTCTCCGAAACCGACCTTGATCTCGGGGATGGCGCTGCCCTCAGCTCTGTTGGATGCAGGCCTCTTCTCTACGGCAAATAAAAATGCTTTGCACTGTTACACAAAAGTACTGTTGCGGAGACAAGGAGTTGCTATTATGCATTTATCTTCAATTCACAATAATTCATAAAATGCTTTGTAAAAAGCGCAAGTGAATTTTAATGGCTTAGGCATTTATTATTGCTTTTTAGTCCATGAGATAGGATTCAAAACAAATGTTTGCAAGAAAATATACTTGATAGTTATAATATTCTGACTTCACTAATGTTTTGAAGCAATGTCTCGAGACAGGGATGCCAACGCAAGTGTTATCCTTGTTTTTCCACAGAGAATGTAAACGACGAAGTGTCTTGCTAATAATCCTCGTATTGCTTCAGATCACGACATGAATGATTTTTACAATCAATGAATGCACAAACCTTTTATTAAGAATTTATTGTTTCGAAAGGGGTGAATATATTTTAAATATTTTACATTTTTGTACAAGACCCTTCTTAAACAAATCAAAAAATTACGAAGAAAAAAGAATTCAAAATATTTCATTTGAATTTTAATAAATTACAGTTGGAATTGGAAATTACTCCGAGTTTAAAATTAACACGCCTGTGACTCTTTCATTTGTCTGCTTAAAAAAAAGGCGGTAGGAGGGGGTTATTTTTTAAAATGAAATGTGTTTACAAAGAAAGTTTGCTACACAATTTTGCATGATTTTTTTTTGAAAATTTTGCTCAGTACTGTTGCCAGTATCGAAAATATTTCAGCTTAACGAGTCTTATGATGACAAGCTTTTCTTGATGTTCTAACAATGTTTGGCGCAGTTTAGTTAAAATTGGCTATTGCATTAATAAATCCTACAATCACTCACTCACGATAACAATCGAATAAGAAATATATTTTGCTTATTAATAAATTTTGTTTTCATCGTGTCACGTAAATTGAAGGGTGAGTGGTCATGTCTGGAGTTGTTTTTAGTCGATTCGTAGAGTCGAGACCTAGTATCACCTAATTCATTAACTGGTCATTAACTCTTTGCCCAAAATGATTCAAAAAAGTCATATTTTTTTTCTTGCTTTCAACAAAGCATAATTCTTAATAGAATGACGGAAATGGAAAATTTTTCTAAATTTTCAATTTTAATGTTTTTGTACTATTTTTTATTTTATAATTGCGGAACACAAAAACCCTCCAGTGATTCATTTTTATTACACTCCAAAGTCTTCACGTTATCGAGGATTGGAGGTTTGGAGAGCGGGTTATTAGTTCAGGGGTCATCCTCGTCACTTGACCACGATTCGTAATTACGAGCTTCGTCGTCATTGACCATTGAACTGCTTTGTAGTAAGATGTCAATAAACAATTATTCATTCATTCATCTCAATTGAGTATGGAATACATTTTATAAAAAAAGATGAAGAAATTGATCACAGGAAATATATTACTTTTTCCAGTTATCATTAGTGGCCGCGGTAATGGTTACGGACTCAAGGTCGGTGCGTCAGAAGTTAAATCCACTGAAGGCCTACAATGTAAAACGGCTGATGCACTTCAAATCTGCCACAGTTAAAAGTCTTTCTGTTGACATGGGTGTGGAAGTTTGAAGAGGGTATGTGTTTTTTATATATAATTCAGGTGTCGTCCTCGTCATCTGACCATGGTTCAAAATGATGAGGTTCGTCTACAATAGCGTTCGTGTTGCTTTATAGTACGAAGTTGATACATACTCTCTCGCTCAATTATTATTTAAACACAAGCAAACAGTGAAACAATTAACAAATTTGAATCTGATAAATTAATCCTTTCGCCTTGTAGAAATGATAGCTGTATTTTTGGACGCATTTTTATCGTGAAAATTACCTTCCTAATTCGACATAAAAATAGAATAGAAGCATGCCTTAATTAAAGTAACCAAAAAAATGTGTACCGTGGGATGTTAAAGATGAATAACAACTCCTTTAAACCGTAATGACTTTGTTTCCGCAAAACACGAACTATTTTTTTTAAATATCTTCTTGTAATGCGCTTCCTATTCGCAGATGACTCCAATTAGCGAGGGTTGCTCCCATAGCCTGGTGCGTGACAAATGCGACTTCTGCATCAGACCGAAGAGAAAAGAATCAGTGATTCAGAGCGAACCATCGCGTGACTTGAGATCTTTTAAGTATCAGTCGCTTCGGATGTTCGCAGCATGCTCGTGGTGTCCGTGCATGCATTCACCGGGGTAGATATTAGTGTGTTGTTTCTATTGAGGTGTGCTGAAGATCGGGGATTTGTACTTCGCTGTGGGTCGACGATTGCTTCAATGAATGGGATAAAATACAAGAAATTACTTTTGTAACATTGTTAACTTACGTGAAAATATTTTTCTTTTTTTAAAAATAAAATAAACTGAACAATGAAATGTTTACCGCAATAATGATCCCCAGAATGTTTTTAGAAAAGCTTCCGGAATGATTTTCGTGCATTATTTACATCCGTCTGTTCTGTTGCTTTCTGGGGAATATTAAACAAATCTTTTAATTATAATAGTAATAAAGTGAACAAAAAACTTAATGAGCCGGCAGGGTGGCGTGGTTGGTTTGTCGCTGGCCTTCTGCACCCAAGGTTGCAGTTTCGACCCCGGTTTAAGTCGGTGGATTTTCGTGATGCAGAAAATCGACAGCGGCCATGTCGTATGATTATACGGCATATAAAAGATCCCTAGAGTGTCTGTTTGGCTTAGCTACTCTCGGCAAAATTAAATCCTGATGCAAATTCGCATCGTCAGAGCTCAGTTTCCTCCCTCTGTGGAGGAAACTGGGCATCACAATTACCTGTGGCGATTGGTATCCGCCTATACGGCGCCGCACTAAAGAGTGATACCAACTCTTGGGGGTGTACTAGGTATGCAATGGTAAAAATACCAATCCGCAGCCCCTTGGATAAAATATATATAACTTAATGAGACACTTGGTACGATGTAATTCCTTCGAGAGTCGGAGAATTGTGTGAGCAAACATTTTATGGTAAGGGCCAAAATAAGAACTTTTGATGAAGCTGAAAACCTTTTTGCTATAAAATTCAAAAGCGACTAAGAAATGAAACATTTAAAGATTCTGTAACACTACAGCGATGAATGTAGCAGCAAATGAGCACACTCTTCTTATGCTTTTTTTTTTTCTTGTTTAAATTTTAAAATGAAATATAAAAGCAAATCGGTTTATTTTTATTTATTCACATATATTTATTAAGAGCAGTGTCCTTTTTTTACATGCAGTATTTTAAAATTAACATTGTTATATTCTAATTCTCTAAAATATATTTTACATACGAAAAAAAATCTATGAATTTTTGGGAAAAAGAAACTTTATAATTAAATATTTATTGTATATACTGAAATTTAAATTTTTTTCGTTCACTTGAATACTAGTTTATTTGTCCCAACATTGAAGGATTGAACAATAATTTGAAATAAGTGGTAAAATAAATGCATTTTTGATTTGACTCGATGTAAGAAATTTCATTGTAAAATTTAATTGTAGATAAGGCCAATATAATTTTATTGATTGCTTATTGATATTGCGCACGGAAAAAAGCAAAGGGTTATGGGCGAAGTGTACGAAGGGATTGAGTTTATTATGGAGTTTAATAAGCTAAAAGCGGAGCAAACGGAGCAATCATTCCGCACTCAACCTTCATTGAGCGATTTTTTCTTACAGCAGAACGCAAGTTTGAAGTGAACTATTTAGATTTATATATATATAATGAGTTTGAAATATATTCAAATGATGTTACCCGAGATAATATCTTGTTCACATTCTAAAAGAATTTTGTGAGTATCGGTTTATATATATATTGTATATTATTTTATATATATTTTTATTACGAAATTTGTATAACCAATGCTTCAAACGGTATAAGGAATTTATGTCTGGATGCTTAATTACTGTAATATTACTTTCTGCTCTATTTTTCTTATGATGAAAATTGTAAGGGATGGCATTGCATGCAAAAATTACATTATAAAGCCTTTTCAAAAGAAAGTTGGCGAAATAGTGGTGATACAGACAAATTGGTATACATTTTGGTGACCTGGCGTTAACATGGATACTTCTGGAAATTACCGGAGAACTCTGTTAGCTTCACGATCTATGATGTAAGTGAATTTTTATTGAAAGAGCTAGAAGGTAGCCAAGCAGACTATAAATAGAGGTCGCTCTCTGAAACTTGAGTATATCACTTTGAGTGTTGAAAAGTTCTCTAGCGAGTAGTTGCTTGCGAATAAACATTACGTACTTGTGTTTTTAGACACTGATAATTAAATTCGAGCCCTGTAGAAGGTTTGAAAACCTTTTGGAATTGTTGTGCAAACTTCACTGATGTACCCTGCATTATATAAGGATTGTTTTTCTACAATAAACTTTCATCGCTCTTAAGGGACTGTTTAAACGGATAGCATAAAATCCAGGAAACTTGATATCCGTAACAATATATTTATATTATTACTGAATGTATCAGAAATATATACTATAAAACAAAATTTATTCATTTTTTTTGTATTTATATATTTGTATTAATGATTTAATACATAAAGTTGCAACATTTTTTTTAATTTTTATTATTTTACTAGATCTCAACGAAATAATAAAAAAAAGTTGAGCATAATATTTCAACAGTTGTAACACAAGTCGAGCCAAATAATACAAAACTTAAACCGTAGCAGTTATGAAACGACACATCCAGTTGATTTTTCGCAAATACTCTTTTTGCGCTCTATATAAATGGTCATTAAAAACTAAAGAATAGAATATTGTACAATTCATTTAACTCTTATAATGAATTGTATTAATGACTCTTTTTCAGTTCGTGACGTTTCAACGAGTGTTCTGTTACAGAATTAAATTACGTGAAATAAACCTCCCGATTTAATATAAACGTAATTAGAGCGCAATCCATTTGCTTATTTTATTGATGCGATTGAAATCTCATTAATCATCGCTTTTATTTTGACAATGCTATTCACTTTAACGCAATTAAAAGCCAATTTGTCGCTAGTAACTTATGTAGTCATTGGAACAGAAATTAAACTTTTATACTACTTCATTAAATATTCTACAAGCTATTAATTACTGTAATTATTCTTATGTATTGATTCGAGAAAAAACATATAAAGGAAGAATAATTTATTAAGTATGTTTTGTGTTTTCATGAAACCAAATTATCGGGCTTTTCGGGAAACTAAGTATGTTGTTTTAGCATTACATTGTATCGTTAATCTTACATCTTACCTCTTAAAAAAAATAGGAGGAAATAGCCCCTGTTCACCTAACGGCGGACCAACCCTCATTGTGCAAATTATACTACATTTAGAGCATTTTTTCTATATAGAGCATAGTTTGAGTAATGATTTATCTTGTGTAATTGTGTCATCTTAAAATGGTGTAAATAATTTATATCTGGATGTTTTACTCGTTAGTATTACTTTCTATTCAATTTATGTTGTGGTTAAAATAGTAATATTCACAAGCAAAGTTGTCCCTTACATTATGGAGTTTCAATGGAAACTTGGCGAAACAGCCAAAGCATCCTTTTTGGCTACCAAAGTTGGCGACTTGGCGGGCATGTGGACCCTATGGATGCTTTTGGAAGTTACTGGAGAAATATCTATACCATACACAATCTGTGACGTAAACCGATTTTTCGAGAAAACGTCGGAAGGTTGAGGGGATCTCCTTGGCAAATCCTTCTTGGCACGTCTCTTTAGCTAAATTCAACTTTTTATGACTCACTTTTACTTGCTATGATTTATGTATAAGTAAATTTATGACAGTATCACGGAACTTTTTTCTATAGAGAGAGATGTACTGTTATTAAAACGTATTTATAATGAAAAATAAAGTATGAATACAAATTATTTTTATTTGTAAAATTCATAATCAGTAGACGATAAATAAGACACGATGAGAATACATTATGTTCAGGTTACTGTTTTAACTGGCAATAAATTGCTACGCCAATTGGCCATTTTTTCTTGATCATGCCTGTTTCCCCCAATAATGATCCTACTTTTAGAACAAGACCCGCCGTGTAGGGGAATGATGCACGTTAAATCTGTCGAGAGCTCAAACGTCCTCCCGTTGGTGTAGTGTGGTAGTTAGGAGAGAGGGGGTGCCAGCTCAGGTGTCGTCCTCGTCACTTGACCAAGGTTCAAAATTACGTGGACCGTCACCAAAAGTCCCGTGCTTTAAAAATCCTTTTAACGTTTAAGAGACGACTACTTTAAGGAAAGTACCGTTTCTCAGTATGATTCTTTAAGGATGGTTTTTTTTTTACCTTTCTCAGGAATTTTGGTCTATGCCCTCCCTCCCACTTCCATCTTTTTTGTCAATGATTGATACATTTTGAAAGTAATGCCAATCACTTGATCAAATATTTCATTTGAGGGTTTTGACGGACATATGTTCAGAAAGTAGTCAAGTAGATAACTCCTATGTTCATTTTTGAACGAAGAACAATTTATTTCTGTTCAAATATCGATTTCCTGTTCTGTAAAAATTTCAGCAAATTGTATCATATAATAAATATTTTTTAATTGTTCCACCAAACAAAATGATGGAAACACTTTAAATTTCTTTTCCATATGGATATACCTAAATGATTTAATTTCAGTCCTTTAATAAATCAAAGTTGTAAAATAATAGGATGAATTTTAAAATTTTCATTACTTTAAAATAATGTACGTAAGCCAAACAACTCAGACAAAAAAAATTGTATCAAAACTGCAATTGCTTTACATCAATAATTTGAACAAAATTTACTTTTTTTATTACACTAAATCACTGAAAGTATTTCCTGAAAATTCATGTCCCTAGAAAATAAACAAGTACTTCTTCATTTGTCAAAACGTTTTCATTCATTCCAAATTTGTATTCCTCTAAAAATGCTTGATTATATTACACTAGTTACTTAAGCAGAATGGTTTTTTTTTCAAAATTTTGTTTATATTTTGCATAACCCCAAAAGAAAAAAAAATCGGGCTTTGTTTGCGAAAAGCAAAGAAATAGAGCATTTTTAAATATAAGAAACAAAAGTGATTACTGCCAATATCTACCTCTTTTTAAAAAGTAGGTCCCGTCCCTCCTTCTCCCGCCGTTTAATGTGTTTTATACTTTTTGGATCGGGAAAGAAAAGGAACTATTCTTTTTAAGATTATGGAGAAGGTTTTTATCAATCATTCTTTATTGAACTCTGAACTCTCTAAAATAAAGTGATGGATGGTGTAACAAGAAACAATGCGGTATCTAATAGAACCATTTTTCACATTCTTCTATTGTTGAATCGAACGAGGCTAAAGATAGGGGCTTTTGTTCCTTTTATATAAAAGGACGTTAAACACTTCCGCAAGGGAAAATTAATCTCTGACCTTATAACTTCACTTTTCTTGTTATTTATTAGATAAAGTATTTTTAATTTGCGGAAGTATGTTTATATAACTAAGCTCGTTAATTTTTTTGTTGTTGTTGGTGTACATTTCTCCTTTCTTTGTGACAGACTTTCCTTTTGCAAATTGCATTATTCATCTTCTCTGAGGGCTACAAACCAATGAATCGTTACAAACCCACACAAAAAGCCATATTCTATCTAATGAATGCTTCCAATTTGTCAAAAGAAAAGATAATCTCTCGAATTTCAAACGGTGTGTAAACAATTGAATACATTTTTTCTCCTCTACTAAGATTTGTAATTATTGTTTAAAAGAATTGGGTCGCGTTTTTCAGCAATTTGTGATTACAATTTATTTTGACATTATATTGTGACATAAATTTATTGAATGGAAATACAATCGACATTTAAAGAAAAATAACAAAACTATGCACAAGAAACGAAAAATGTATAATACCTAACTTATAGAATTTATTACTACAAATAATAGTAGGTAATTAACAAATATATTAGAAAAAAATTATGTTGAAGAAAGAAAACCTTAAATTTTTTATCGTCTTCAAGAAACTTAATAAACTAAAAAAATATAAAGTTTGTATAGAAAAATTGAAAATAAATATAGCTTTTCAAAAAGTATAAGTAACCACTAATTGATTTGAAGAAGTTAACAATGCTTAATAATTAGCTTTTAATAATATTAATAGCAATCACACACAGTATGAAGTGTATTTGATGGGAATTTTAGAATCTCAAATCTCTTATGATTTTTTTAATCGAGAATGCTTTGTTACCGAGTTGATCCAAAATAAAATCAATACATCCATGTATTAAATTTAAAGCACTGATTTGCTTAGTTAAATATTTGTATCGAAAAACTTTAATATGAAGCAAACATTTCACGTAATTAGTAAAAACGGAGCTTTATTTAAAATATTATCCATACATCTTATATACATTTCAAATGAGTTTTTGGTTTCAATTATGATACAGAGGCTTAATGAAATGCTTTGTTTTTAATAATCCTTAACCAGTATAAATAGTTTAAATGGCATCAAACATTTTATAACATAAAAGTAATATATTTTATTATTTTGAGAAAGCTATATATATATATCTTGTGGATATATTTTAAATTTTGCCGTTTATTTGATTTCGGAACCAGGAAACATTTTGAAACAGTAAGATTTAAAAAATATTTTTCCATTTTCATCAAAGATTTTTTTCTCTATTTTCAATCATGAGTTGCAGATAAAATGTGCATAAGCGTTGCTTTATCAGCATTCATTTAATTTGGGAGTCCAATCGTACGAAACAGTTTCCTTCTTTGAAATCTGTCAATGAATGGTGTTCTGGACAGTCTTAAATAAACATTATGGGTATAAATCGAACTGAATTTATTTTGATAGAAATAGTTTTAAAAAAGTGAGTTTATTTAAATAATTCCCGTGAGTGTTTTTTTAAAGAAAAAATTCTACATAATTGTAAGTCGTTACCGCGTTATTAATAAAATTTAAAGATTTTTTTTTTAGTAAATAAAGATTGCATTACATAAACTGTATGAAATCCATGCATTAGAAATAAAGCGAATAATGCAAAAACTTTTAAAAGTGTGGATTTTTTCCCCATTCTATAGATATAAATTTCCGTTTAAAATAAATGCTTTTTTTCGTAACTTGCCTCTTTTAAAAACTCGAGAAATAAAACTGTACTCCGGATCTCATGTTTTCCTTACTCAAATGAATTTTAAATTTACTTTTAGCGCTTAGTGACAAAAAAAATCTATCTCTAGAAAATGTTAAAATAAAGCTAAAAGAAACTCTCTCATTAACGCACAGGCGGCAGTTTGTTTAATGGTAACGAAAACTCATTAGTGTTTTTCTCATCTTTTGTAACCATCTATCTAAAAGAAAACATTAAAGAAAAAAAAATTCAAATATAGAAAAAAAAATTTCTACGCCATAACGTTAATTGTTCGAAGTAACGGTGGCTAGTCTCTAAAGTCAATGAAATTTTAAAACCCATTACCTTTTATAAAATGAAAAAAATTAATAAAGTTAAGCGTTTCTTTCTCTATCAAGTCGCTAATCTAATAATTTCTGGTGCATTTTCATTTTAGAGGGGCGAAACAGAATTTTCTCTAAAGAAAAACACATACACGCACTTTTAGCTGTGATAAGGAGCACCAAACAGAAAAAAAACCTTACTATATTTTGCAAATCTACGAAAAATGAGCTCGTTGCAGAAACTGAGATTTTTTAAAAAATATATATTTCCTTCAAAATGTTCCATAAATAGAGCTGGTGATTCCGTAAACGCTGTAATTTAAAATGGTTGCTCCATCAGAAAAAAGCAATTTGCACCGACTGCTATTTTGAGCCACGGAGTCTTCCGAATATTTCAGTTTTTTTTATGGGAGAAGTATATCAAAGACGAGGCCTTTTCTACAAAAAGTAAGATGATTTAAAAAGTTTCAACACTGCTACGATTTTTCAAACGTTGGGCAATCTGTTTGAATATGTGTGCGGCGAAATAGAATGTCACTTCTTCTGTTAAATACACGTAGGTTGATGGTATCGAATTTTAATTATAATTTAAAAACTTCAAAAAGTTTTCTCGGTCATTTATTACCAATTCATGTGCAATCTTAAAAGCAAAAGTTTTTAAATACCGCTTTTTACAAACACAAAATACATTAAAAATGTCAATTAAAAATGATATTTTTAATATAATCAGGGCGAAATGTGTCGGAAAATCGTCCAAAATCAAACAATTCTGGCATTGCACCCGTATTTTAAATATTTAAAGTAAATTGTGTATTCTGATATTTCTGCACACTTTAGAAATATTTTTTTTTTCTTTTTGCATTTTACCACGTGAAGATAATATTGGAAATGAAGTGAAGATCCAGTTATTTTCTGTTATTCTTGTTCTATAACAAAGTACCCCCGGGTGAGTAACCGAAATTCCTTCAGTATAGCATTTGAAAATTTAATTACGATAGCAGGATCATGTGGGGTTACTTGTAACTTTAAAATCATATTCTGTTTTAGTCAAATTAAATTATTTACTTTTTTTTCAATAATATTAAAAATATATATAAAAGGAGCAAAGAAAGGTGAATGTCAAGTTTATTTGGAGTATTTACTTTTAAAGTTGAGAAGGGGGGGGGGGTTACGATCGTGCTGCCACGCAAACGTCCGGTGTTCAGGCTGAGCAAGGTTGACTCAGCCAGTGGATCGATAAATGAGAAGCAAGCGTGCTTGGGAACTAAACACTGGTTGCTTACATCAGACTGACCACTTGACCGGAAAATCTGCTCATACACCTCAGTGTCCAAGGTCATGAAAACTGAGATGGACACAGCGCGTTTTCGTGATCATGAGCTGTTGCGCCAATGAGTTTAGCTTTAGTTTAAGTAGTCGAAGTAAGTATCTGCCGTTTTGGCTAATCCTTACACCCACACTCCAACCTTTCGGAATGGTCACTGCAGTCAAGTGGTCCAAATTAAGATCACGAGACAGACATTGTTCTGGTCGAGTCCTAATGCCATTCAATATATGTGCTGCAGCGGAGTTCATACATGTTAAATCTGACGAGGTCCAAAGTACTTAAGCGACATAGCGTGGAATGGGTGAAAGGAGATCAGGCGTCTTCCTCGTCACTTGACCATGATTCAGAATTACGAGGTCAATTGCTAATACACTTCAAGTAGCTCTTGAGGGCGACCATAACAAGCAGTCAATCCACCTTTCAGCCAAAAGGACATTCTTAGAACCCTTTTCATAACTTTCACATCATGTTAACAACATGACGACTTTCCGTAAACCCTTTATAAGAGAGCATGTATTCTATTTAACAGGGTCTTTTAAGAGTAAGGGTAGCAACTCCGTTATGGATAGATGTCATGAAATTTGCATTTAAAGATAAATTTTTAAAAACTAACACCCTATTTTTGTACATCGAAATGTTTCTCGATACAGCTATTCACTGTTTTCCGTATTTGTGTAAAAAACAAGATATTTTTTCGTAATGTTATTTTTCTCAGTTGTCGTTTTGTTTTCAGATTCGCGAAATGAGGTATAACCTCTCACACATTATTTGAAGAACAGAGAAACTTCATAAGTTGTTGGGTCGAATACATTTTATCAAATGTTTACTTCACAAATTTTACATTATGCTACATATTTCTCAAACCCTCTGACTAGGAAATGTACGAGTGAAGTTTTGATAATTTTGGCAGATTTTAAAGTGAGAAAAAGGAAACATTTAACTCTGTGATGAAAATATTCCATATTTTAGAATTTAATTAACATTAATTAAGTTTGGCCGAATTACACTGAAACAATTGATTGCTTGTTCAGTGGAGCCGCTTAAAAAGCAGTTACTACCTATGTAGAAGAGATCAGCCATTTGTGGGACATAAATGCTGAGTGGAACTTATGGAAAGAGCGCCAAAGACCTCCAATAAACCTCTACCAGACCCTCCTGAGACAGTAAATGTTATTTCTATTTCCAACCGGTGTGTCCAAAGAATAATAGTTGAAGTACCTATTTCATCTATAGCCAATGGGCATGAAGTGCTGCATTGCGTGGTTTGGAGAAAGGCGAAGACAATCCATTCTGAAATTTCAGGGGGGAAAAACGACACTCATTTGCTGAGGAGATTATAAGAAATTTCCATAGTTATATTCATGAGCGCGAAACTTCTACATCCATTTATAATGCAGATTGTTACGAGTACAAGCATGACTGATAATGTATTTTACTTAAACTATAATTTTAATCAAAGAATAATGTGTAACTAAATTGGTTTTTAAATAGCTTTAAGATATCGATTTAGTAACGCAATCAACATGTGAAAGATAATTAAATTATAAACTCCTAAATTTAGCTCTTATTTTGCCATTATTAACAATTTTACTCAACCTTGACAAGAATTGCGAAAAATATCAAAGTTCATTCTTTATCAGATGACGGCACTCTTGACCATAAAGGGTTAAAACGAGTAAAATTACGGCAAAGAGGAATTCCAAATCATAGTTCCGCACGCGTTTACTCAACCAATTATTATCTACGAACGCGCTCCAATGAAAACGGTCTTAAAAGGGAATAAGAAATAGCGGAACTTCAGGTATTTGACCGAATCCCACACATGGTCCACCTCCCCTCAATACATATTCTGATTAATGGTCATCCGTAGAGAGATCGCTCTAACAAACGAGCTCCGCTCTTTTCAATTAATTTATAGAATCCCTTTCATGGTTTCTTGAGACAACAATACATTTAATTTCAAAGTGGAAAGAGAACTGTAGGAAAAAAAACAAAGTATGAATGAACAACCTACATAAACGAGCTCTTTCGTAATCAATGGCGTCATTTTACTATGGATTATAAATTCCATTCATCATTATTTAATTCGTTAGTTTTTTTCCCGCAGTTACACGGCTTTTTTAACAATAATTTTTTAGCAATTGAATGGCATTTAACACATTTAATACAAGGTTTTGTAATTTTTTATACAATTTTTCTTGTACGATAATTGGTATTTAATTAGTTTATATACAAAACTTACTTTATTTAGTTAATTTAATTAGCTTTTCAAGGAGGATTTCTCAACTAATGAGACAACTACCAACAAAATTGTGAAACCTCGTATTCAATGACATAAATTGTAATTTCTTTCGAAAATTTATACTCAGTTTTCTATTACTTTATATATAGCAGCATCCTTTATTGAATGCTGCGTTTTCTTTTACTGTGCCGGTAAACCAGTGGTCTTCAAACTTTTTCGACTCACGGAACCCTTAAGACTACAAGGTATTTTAGAGGAAACCTATCCCAAATGACCCCTTAAGAAAAATTTATCTCGAAATTAAATTTTAAAGAAATGAGCATATTATAGTTTCTTTTAAGACAATTAAGGAAAAAAACAGTATTTATTATTAACTGTTAACATAAAATCAATGTAGCTTACTCATTAATAACTACTCATGCATCATATTTTGTGTCTTGGATATATATGCTTGATTTGTTTTGTTTTCACAAACTGTTGAAGTTTAGCAAAAGCGAAGTTATATATATATATCTACAGTCGAGTTTCATATACTTTTAATTTGTTTCTAAACTTTGTTTTTTGCTACCATGTACGTTAACAAAATTTTTTCACTAAAATACATTTTTTCGAATGGAATTTAAATGTTTATGAGAAATGTATGTGTATTCTACATGAAATTGCAACCAAAAATTCAGATTAGATTTTAATGTCTAATCTGCTTAAATGTCGAAAAGTGGTTCCTTCTTCATTGGCATTCCATTTTTGGGTTTTCTCCCTTAGAAAATATTATTTTACAAGTATTTTTTAAAACATTTTCTTATAGGCGATATTTTACAAACGAAGAAAGGTGTTTTATTGTATAATGTTTAACACTGTCGTCGAAATCGAATCTAATCCATTCCATTCCACTTTGTTTTGCGAAGCACTGCCTTAACGTGCATAAAACTAATTAGCATAATCCAGGGTTATAAATAACAGAATATTCACAATATGTAGGTAGTACATGTAAATAAAAGCGTGCTAAAAATCCATTTTAATATTCTTCAATTACATTATAATTAAAGTTGAAGGAAGTTATAAAAAAGAGCTGCCCGCGGCACCGGATTTATTTTTTGTTTCCCCGTACTTGACGTGGGACCTGCGTTAGAAACACGACCTTGGATACTTGTGGTCATGCAGACTCCATAAAGGAAGTGAATCTATTTTGCATTCAAATTAGTTTTCTTTTCGAACTTTTATTTTCACTCGTGGAAGCCCTGGGTATGTTTTTGTGAAGCCCCAGGGTACCGTGGAATAGCGTTTGAAGATCACTGTGGTAAACGAATGGTTATGGGCGAGTTGCTTGTGTACAATTTCGTGGTTCCGAGCTGAGATTCCACCACAAAACCTGTGGTATAGAGGGGCTAATACACGTTAAATCTGTTGGGAATCAAAATCCTCACGCTGACGTAGTATGGAAATTCAGATAAGAGTTTTATTTAACACTTGATGACCAGGATTAAAAGTTACTAAATGTATCATCTTCATCTATCTCGTGTAGCCTCGAAGAGTAAAACTGATAAATAATTAATCAGTCACAGAGTCAATCAACAGCTCAATTTTTAAATGATTCCGAGTATTTGATTAACTAATATACAGTTACTAGTTAAGAAAATAATTCAACTAATAAAACATACTAATTATCAAATTTTATTATTTTAAGTACATTTTATTTGTATTCAAAATGAAGTGTACCGGTTTACTATATATATATCTATATAATATATATTTCAATCGTAATTTTATATTCTCTTTTCATTCACTATTTTCATTCACTATCCTAGTTTATTCCATTTCACTTATGCCGAGAAATAGCGTCAGCTGCTTATTTTTCTTCGTATTGTATAACGCATTTATTCTGTTACATGATGGCAGCAACTTGACAAGTTATCAGTAAATAAAGTTGGAAATTAGAATTGAATCCAATAAAAAATGTACTGGTTTTTTTAAAATTATTTCTAATTTTTCTATAAAAGTCATTTATATTTTTCATAATAATAATTATCTATAACTTCTTTAAAAATTATTATTTATTATATTATGAAATACCGAGTAAATAATTTATTTTCCAGTTATTTGCATTTTTATATATTTCACAATGAGGCAAATAAATCACTTCTCGAAAAATTACAAATAATTGCTTTTAATGTTAAGAATATATTTTGAATATTTTATCTTAATATTAAATTAATGCACGTTTCAATTAAAAAAATAGGTATGAGTGCAATCTTGCTTAGATATATATAAACCCCCGTGCTAAAATCTTGCTCACGTGTTATTACTCTTCGGAGACTTTGACGTTTCAACATACTAAAAAAATCTTACCCGAAACATAAGGAGAAATAATAATAATATTAAGAAAAGAAAAAAAAAACGTAGGTGTGTCATTTTAATATTTTTGTCACTTAAGCAGGCAGTTCTAATCCGCTTGTCAGTTTTTCAAAAATTTATTAGAATGTTCTCTAAAATGTTGGTTGTGAATGCTATCAAATATATATATAAATGAGAGTTATAAAAATGGCTGTAATTAGTTATCAAAAAGTATTGTATGGATTAAATAAAAAAAATGCTATTAGGTAACAGTTCTCCACCCCCCGCTATCACTTTATTTACTCATGATTTGCTTCTTCTTAGTCAAAATATTCATATTGTTTTTGTAAAAATCTAATTTTCAATCCTACATTTTAATGAGTATTGCCTGAAAAGAGTTTGCTTCCGATTTTTCAATCGTACTTTTTAAATCTATCGAGTGAAAACAAGAAGCCTAATTTGCAAGAGTCGTAGAATTCGAGTGATCTGGTCACGAACTGATAACCGACGTTCACCCGAAATACGTCACGTAGAAGGACATATACGTTAAATCGGTAAAGGCTCAAATTCCTTACGTTGGCGAGGTGTGAAAGTGGGTGAACGGATTTCAGATTAGATAATTGAGCAAACACCCCACTAGCTGCTTGAGAAAGGTCCATCACCAAAAGCACTCGCGTTGCTTTCAAGCTCGACAGTAATAAACATTCAATTAAGGAAGAACACAAGAATAAACATTTTATCAAAGTTTATGCCCCAAGATAGATATCTTTTTGAATCTGAATGATTAAAACACGAACGAAGCCTCATTCGAATGGATGAGTGAGTGAGTCACATTATAAAGCAACATTTTTGACCTCATAATTTTGATCCTCCGTCAGGTGACGAGGATAACAACAAAGCAGGGGTACCCCTCTCCTACCTTACTTTCAGTAATGGGAGGACACTGAGCCTCGGCAGATTTAATGTGCATCGCTCTAATCTAAAATAGTGGATCTTCAATGGCACCTGGATTCGAACCTGTGACACTCCGGTCCCGAGTTCGTGATCTAGTCTACCGAGGCCACTCATTCGAATGGTTGTGGCGTTCGAATCAGTTCAATGCAAACATCCAACAGAGAAACACTTCCATTTTTGCCAGTGTAAAAGTATAAAAATGACAACGATTTATATTAATTTCCACTTGATTCAAAAATAAAATCGGGAACTTAAATAATGAATAATATACTATTGTTTTCTTCATAACACTGCATACATTACACCGCTCTATTTTTACTTGCTACTAAGTTTTATTGGATACTTAGTCTCAGAACACTAATACAAACTTCAATATAAAAAAAATCCATTTCAAAAATTTAATGAAACATATAGCAATTCCCAATACGCGTAAAGGATTAAATATCATAATACCCTCTCCCTGAAAAACAACTTTTAAATTTGCAGCAGAACTCCGTTAGGAATTCTTAACTCCATCTCAAAGAACGAACGATCGACTCTTTCCGAAAGAAACTAATTCAATCATCAACATCTCTGGAGGAGCTTCCTATTTCTAAATTTAGAACGAAAGAACTTTTAGGTCGTCAAGCCGAGTCAATTAAAATCTCGGGGAAAATTTATGCGCATGGAGTGCAGAATAAGTAACTCTTCAAGAGGGTGCGTAAATTATCGCCTGATCAGTCAGGCGAAAGTTTTCTCCAGAGTGGATCAAATCTGGCCCTGTTTATAAGAAGCGTATTTAATGGGTTCTTTCCATAACAATGGAATGGAAGTGAGTGGGTGGTGGACGTTACTGAAATAAAACATCTCGACCCCAAAAAGTTTTACTCTTAAGTCATTTCTTTTTCATTTTCATTATTATTTAATCCCCTCTGACCTTTCATCCTTAGAAAGTGCCTCAGATTTCAATCTCGAGCTGAAAAAGAATAGGGGTCGGGGAGCTCAGACATTGTGTTCCTTTTTCTTAAATCCGGCCTTAACACTCGATTTATTTGTCATCGAACGCTGTCGGGAGCTATTTCGAGAACCGGGACAGTGCCTGCCCCAAGAGCCATCATGTCGAACTGGTTTCTAGGAATAACTTTCTTACTCCTTTGGAAGTGGAATGAAGTAATTGGGTATTCCTGTGTCCATTGGCAATTCTAATGCGTCGCGTCTGTTATTCACGGCCATGGAAGCGAATTGAGATCGCAGCTTTGTGGGTCGTCACTTTCTGTTTGCCTCATGTTCTCTAGAAGGGAATAAATGCAACAAAAGTCTTTCGTGATAGCTTAAAATAGTGACTTTTGCACCGGGGCTTTTGTAATCCTTCCAGGGTACTTGATATTGGAAAGGATTATAAAAGCTGTTGAAGAATAGTTGTTCCATAAAAAATGTACAAGAAAACACGCAAGTGTGACACTTTAGAAATAATATCTGTAAATCGACACATTTTAGATAACTGTAGTTAATGGATAACTCTCAAACGCCTGTGAAAAAATAACTGTGATCCTAACAAACTTCTGTTGTTGATTGAAAACTTTGTTTACTATTAGGAATCTGTCTCTACACTGCGATATCTTTTGGGGGTAAATTTCTTTCGAATACAGAAGAAACAAATTTCTAACAAGTTACTCAAATCACTCTGTTTTTAAAGTTAATGTTTATCATAGATATAGTATACTAGTATATATTTTTTGTGATTGTGGGTAGAATGCTGAAAACACTTCCCTTTATTTCGAAGTGAAAAGAACTGAAGAAAGCATCATTCAACTTGACCTGAGAATCAATTTGCAGAGAAGGTAATCGAGTGATTATAGTAATGAACTCGTGGCCGACTATCATGTGTACAAATGCTAATGCACCTTAAATCTGTCGAGTTCAAAGTCCTCAAGTTGTATGGCTTTGGAGTGGCCGTGGTAGCCAAGTGATCTAGGCATCGGATTGTGGCTAGCATTTCATGAGTTCGATCCCATTACCACTGAAGACCCGCCGTGTAGGGGCGCGATGCACTTAAAATCTGTCGAGAGCTCAAACGTCCTCCCGTTGGTGTGGTAGTTAGGAGAGGGGTGCCAGCTCAGGCGTCGTCCGCGTCACTTGACCATGGTTCAAAATGACGTGGACCGTCCCCAAAAGCCCTCTTGCTGCACAGTGGGCCGTTAATATTCACTCACTCTATGGCTTTGGAAATAATGTGTCGTTGTTTGAACTTAATTCAAAATTTCGAGATTCATTGTCTGTTGCTCGCCATCCCCCCCCCCTGTATTGTTTATAAATGCGATGTTAATAAACGATCAGACATTTGACCTAATTAAATACTTTTTGTGCAATACATTTAATTAACAGAAGTTTCTAATAAATTATATAGCTTGTGTATTTGAATACTTTTAATTAAAAAATAAGCTCACAACATATTGAAAAACGTAATTAAAAAGTCATCATTTAAAGACAGCATATTTGTGAGTATGTAAGACATTTAATTGTTAGCATTAAGACCAAGAAGAATGTCAAGAAAACCTTAGGTTCTTGGGAAATTCATTTTCGGAGACAAAATAAAAACAAATAAGAAAAACTGAGTTTTATTTTCAAAACTATTCAGAGTTCAAGCCAACAACAAAAAACCATACATTGATTTTTCCCACGCAATACTTTTTTTTCTTAATTGATTTCATTTGCAAATATTTCTTTTAAGTTATGAATAGAAATTTTAATAGGTATCGGGCAAATTTGTTGAGTCTTATAATTACTTTTTCTCCTCATAAATATTTTTATGAAAAGCGTAATTATTTCAGGAAGAAATTTAGAGTTTTCTTTGTAGAGAATAAGAAAAGAAGGAAATACTGTTATACATTACTAAAAAAGTACTTTGAGAGATCTAAACTTTTGCTCTTTTAAATTCGTTGATTTTTACTCGCTTAACTATAAGTAAAGTTTTCAACAGGAATGGCGCACACATAGAGGAGTTCGGTAGCCAAAGGGATAGGATGGCGACCTTGTGGCTGGTGCTGTTACTGTTGAGATGTGGATTCGACTCATGGGTGACTTGCCGTTTAGAGGAGCTGATGTACATTTAATCTCAAGATTCGAAGCATAGTGACGTTTGGAGAGTGAGTTGCCCGCCCAGGAGTTATCTTCGTCACTTGGTTGTTCCTATTTGCGAGATGTGTCCTTCGTGTTACTTCAACATGCGACATTGGTAAAAAATCAATGAAGCCATGAGCACAAAATTTCTTCTCCAAACATTATGGGTGAGAATTAATTATTTTTAGTTTTGAGAGATGATGATGAAACGTATTCGCAGGAAGTAATATTTATAATTCATTTTTTAATGTTTCTCCAGGAAAAATTGTAATGTATGACGGGGGTGCATTTTTTATATATCTTAATGTCTTTTTGTGCTGTCAAGAGGATTTTGTGATATCAACAGGTCATTAATTAAATGGAATAAAAAGCTGAACACTAAAAAATTACTGTTTAATTATTTTCTCATTAAAGCATTTACATTATATATTACAAATAAAATAGAATACTTCTGAAAGTTTTAGGACAACTTATACATTATTATAGAAAGATCATAGCCAGAATCTTGCTGGGATCATAGACCACACAGACTGAGCTCTCGTTCCTTACCCTTCTTCCTCTCTAATCCGTTCGCTTACCAAAAAGAAAACCCGCATGTTCCAAGGGGGCGTACATATGTTGTCTTGCATCACCCTCTATTGGAGAGGATGCAACCCATTGACTGGGAGAAACTAATATATTCCTTATTTAAAATCTTACATGTTGGTAATAAAAGCAAGATAGGATATTTCAGCATGTTCCTTCACTTTAAAAATTTTCACACTTTCACTAAAACACTGAATATTTAAATTAAGCGGTCAGGAATGAAATATTCTATCAGCTTTTATATTAAGTCTATTTTAAAACACAAAATTGTATCGAATTTAACTTTATACATTCGTATTCCATTCTTTCGTTGAGTGTTTTTTTTTTCAATTACAACGCCCCTCTTTCCCCTCTGTGATTTAAGCAATGATTCGCCTTTGAAAAATAACGCGCGTAGCAGCTGTTATGGAACGTTTCCTTCACGTAATAAATAACGGATGCCTGATACATGGCTTCACAATACGAGCAATTACTTTCAACAGAGATATACGCATATATTTGTAGGATTTACGGAAGATCCTTCTCAAAAGATTGAAAACTGTATTGAGAGAAGTGAAAGGAAAAGACCCTTTAGATTTGCGGCCCGCTATTCATATTCGCTAACAAAGAACACAATTCTTTTAAATCCGCCTTTTAAGTAACGCGGCCGTAAGTAAGGAGATGTAATAAACATTTATTTTACAGAAAGAAGGAACCTGCATTCTATTTTCCTCCTACGTTGTATTTGGCAACTGTTCCTCCTTTTTCACGGAATGTATTCCTTATTATAAAATCTATGCAAATAGAAGTGCATAAAAAACTTCAAAGCTAATGAAGTCATTTCAATTATATTTATCAAAGTCATTTGAATTATATTTATTTCTCAATCATTTGAAATTGTGCAGGCTGCAATTTTTGAGGAAATTTGAAATTATATACGTTACCGCAAAAGTATCGAAATCAGTTAATCTGCAGATTAGCTACGTGATCTGTACATTAAGTAGGATGATTCGTTAAAGTGCGGAAAATTGTTTCATTTTTCAAATTACCTAGATAATCTGCACATTACTTACTAGGCACTCGTAAAAAGTGAAAATTAGATATGTACGCTGAAATTAAATGTTGTTTATTTTTTCATATCAAAATAATCAAATTAATGCAATTGAACAATCAACACATTATTTGATAGAATAAATCATCAATCTACTGAGAGAAACTATAATTCAAAGAGTCAAAAGGATTAAAATGTTATTTCAATTAAAGAAATTGACATAACGTTATTTGTTTCGATATCTAAAGAATCACGTTAACACGATCGTGTAAACAAATGAGTGGATAGAATCAATCATCCATCAATGAAAAATATAATATAAATAATCATACTTTTAACATTTAATTTATTATGAAGATCGTCGCAATTAAATTTATTGTAAATTAATTCACCAGGAGTTCTTTATATTGAATACATTTACTGTCTCTTCGATTCTGTTTCAGTATGTTTAGGTACTGTTTTAACTGAGACAAGTCAACGTTTTCAGCAAAAATTCCTAACAGAAAGGAAATGAGAGAAAAAAACTTTTGAATTATATCGATACAGAAACCGCTAATGTGAAGATTACTTACTTATAAAATGTGGAAAGCTCTTGTGTGTGTGATTCTGCACTTTAATAGAGTAAATCAGTTAATCTGCACAAACAGCTTTCGAACTTTAACAGTAACATATATGCAATTTCATTTACCTTTATGAGTAATTTTATGCTATTTAATAAGTATTTAAGAATATTTATTTTTAAAATTCTGCACCTTTCATACATTTCCTGAAAAAGTAATGAATGGGTCGTGCAAAGAGGAATTTCTCATAAGTAAAGTTGAATTAATAGTGAAAACTAATGAAATTCGGAATTTTTTCCGGAATTTGAAACTTTGTAAATCTAAAATTAAGCCCAAAAATTTACATTTGAGTTTATTTTCACTTTGGGAATGTTTATTTCTTTTATTTTTATGAGAACATAAGTAATTTTATTGCATTAAAAATAAGTGTTTTTGTTTAACATCTTTAATGTCCACACCCTTAAATCCATTTTAATATGAATTAGGTAAACGTCTTTTGAGTATACGCGAAACCAGTTACTTCTCTAGTCTCCAAAAAACACTTGTTTTATGTGTGTTTTAAAATTTAAATCTGTATAGCAGTGTTTATATTACTTTTTTTTACAACCACGTCAGTTTTTCTGAATGAAATACTCGTATAACATAATGAGGATGTGTTCCTCTTTTTAACAGCTTGTATAAAACGTTTGTTGCAGGTCGAAATCTACCAAATCATTTCTTCGCGTGTCTCACGAACTACACCTGCGCCGAAGTGGGCTATTTTATTGTACTTTATTTTTGCCCCCCAGACATTGCACGTGCGAAGGAATGAACTAGAAACGACGTGAAAATAGATTCAAGTTCACGGTTTTTCCTTTTCAGGAAATAAGGAGAGAATATGATAAAAACTTTTACAAGGTTGCATTTCATATCGTACGCATTTACGTTATAGCACATTAAGATTGCATTTGATATAAATCTGAAGTTCTATTTTTGTATTTCCATTCAAAATGACACAAGTACCTGGATGAAATTCAGCGTTTGGTGTATCAGTCAACGAATAAAGAACAAGCATCATAGAAGTTCCAACACTTATTCTTTCTTCCCAAACGCTATATACACGTTTGGAGTAGTTTTCCACCGCGCGCGAACGAAATTTTTAACATTACTCATTTCTTTAAATCAAGTTTCTACGCAGCTAAACTTGAAGGATTACTGCCAACTTCAAGTAGGTTTGCAAAGAAGCTTTTTTTAAATCAGTCTCCCTATCATATTATTAACCACTTTGAAGCCAATCGCGTTTTGCTAATATCGTCCACTGACGTTTTATGGCATTTCTTCGGTATAATTCTGATCCATTCTCCTAGCTATTCATTACACTTCTGCTTGTACAGTATTCATCATTTGCAAACGTCAAAGCTCATAAAGCTTGTAATTTGCTCACAAAATGAGGACTCATATCAAACAATTTCAGTAAGTAATCCTGGAGCCTAGTTAAGGGAAACGTATGTGAAAACCTACTGCAAGTGATTTAGATTTTTAGCATGCAGTTGTAATCATTTACTGAAATATAAACTATATTGCTGGTCTATTCAGAGCAACATAGATGATTCTTATGCAGGGACACTTTAAAGATGGGCCAACTGGGTCTTGGTCAAAGCTTTCGGCTTCGAGTGGGGCCTCGTATCGTTCTCTTCTCGGTCTCGATAAGATCATGATAAAAATAATTTCAATCGAAAAACATTATTCCCCAACGTGTTCTCGAAAGAAAAAAAAAAAACTGGAAATTTCGGATTATATGCCAACTGGCAACAGTGGTAAAATCTGTCGTCCGTGTCTAAGGCTAGGCCTGGCATCACACCCCCTCATGGTTCATTTGTCGAAAGATGGCAGTCGATCGAGTCGGTTTGTGCTTAAGTTTACGAGATTGTGATTCACGTACATTTACTTTGTTACGGGTTACCGTTTGTTCGAATTTGTGACAACATATGCCAAATACTGTCTACTTGAAGTACCACAAGAAAGTCCATGTTAATATCCTTATGGACTATTTTGTAAGCCATAATCTCGGTTAAGACATTCTATTGTTGCTGCTACTAAACAACTATTTTTCTGAATTCCAAAATTAAAGTATTTCCAATGAATATTTAACAATAACAAAGTGTGTGTGGACTTTTTGCAGCCAAAAATGTGGTAATACTTGTTAAAACTGATGAAGTACTATGGGCATGACAAAAGACTGTTCTTAATTGGTGTTCAATTAAAGGTTTTTCTCTAACAACCGTACTGTCGTCCGCGTCACTTGACCATGATTCAAAAATTACGAGGTCCATCGCAAAAAGCAGTCGTGTAGCTGAAAAGTGCGGCGTTAATGTTCACTCACTCACTAACAACCGCACATCATTAAGAATGTTGAAAGAAATTAAAAGGACGTGTGCACTAATTTATCCTTGGAAAAGGAAAGAATCATTAAGTTGTTCCTCTTTATCTCAAATAGACATGTTTCTGTGATGTAGCACAAAAGTAATAGCTCAGTGAATGATAATTTTTCTAAGCCAGTTGGAATGAAAATAATAATGGAAGCATTTATTCATTAGATCGGCTTACGTTGAACAAATAAAATAAATACACAGTATTTTTTTAAAAAAAGCAGACATTTGAAAATTGTAAACTTCACGTTAATGAATAAAATAATTAAATCAAATAAAAATTACAAATATCGTCAAAAAGAGCCAAAAAAATAACAAATTTTTAATTTAAATATATTAAAACGTTCAACTAACATTACAATATATAAATTTTAAAAATTGTTATGCAGAATTTAAACTTCCCTTAAAATAAAATATAATAATCCGCCACACCTTCAAAACTCACTAAAATATTTTGAATATACGTATCTACAGGATAGCATCTTCATACCAACACGAATTTCTCTAAGCAGGGAAAGTTAATTGAATTGAGGTGTTTTAAACATAATAAAAGAAAGTATATTTAAATGTGTTCTATATTTAAACTAAATTTAAACTAAGATTCTAAGAAAAGAGAAAAAAATACGCACCCACACATATAGCATACATAATTTAAAACTATTTCTACCTTTTAAAGTATTTTTTTTCCTTGAGTATACAAACTTTTTTTAAAAAAAAATATTTTAAGGAAATAGAACGTATTTACAGTGGAAACACTGAGTGAGGTATTTAGAAATATAAGAGTAATAAAAAAACAGAGCACATGTAATGTTAACATAAATCAATTTTAAAACATTTTTTTAAGTTTAAAATTACAAAAAAAAATAAATTTGAAAAAATAGTACGAACGTTCTTTAAATTCAACAAACGCATAAAAAAGAATATTTTTCATTTTTTTCTTCATTTAAAATCTGCACACACACACAGCTGCGAAATTAAATATGTACTACCACTCTTTTCGTGCATGTGTGTGGACTATTCACAAAATTTTACTTCTTAAAACATTTCACTCACAAAATAAATTATTAAACTGTAAAGCTATAGTGTTAATTTTATTTTATGTTGCTACATTCAAGTGAATATTTTGACATATTTGTCAGCTTTTGCCCAATTTTTAACTCGTGTATGAAATTAAACATTGTTTTAAAAACATGGTTTCTCGCATAGAAAATGATTAATGTAATAGAAATCCATATTGAAAAAAAAAAGCACTGACTCCATTTCAACCTGATTCACATCTCACAAACGTCAAGCAATTTCACCAAGGATTAAATTTCAAGAAGAAAACTAAAAATCTTAATCATGAGGTCTGAAATACAAAACATTTTATTCAGCCAAATATTTTGAAATATCTACCATTCAACCAGTTTTTTTTTCTTTGTATAAATTGATACACAAACGATGCGTTTCATTTGTAAGAAAAATAAACATTTAAACTTATTTACTTCAATACAGCGAATGCCGATAATTGATTTCATCAACAAATAACATATTAAAAGAGAGAAAGAAGATTAGAGACTCACCGGTTGCCACCGCCAGCACGAGCATCTTCCCACCTATCTTCATGGCAGCTTGGAGAACGTTTGATGATCGGATCAGTGACCGGTGCAGACTGGCCTGCATCTTACAGGTCATCCCTTGTCTTATCCTCTTTCCCACTGACCCAGAAATACGAGGCCTCGGGAAGGGGGGGGGAGCTTCGAAAAGTGAAGGCGCATTAATATAGCGTTGAGTTCTGGGGAAATTCGTCGGGTAATGATACGTAGATTTGGTCAATTAAAGTGAAATCCACTGCCTTTATGATCTGCCAATTTTATTTTTTTTCCCTGCTTACCTTATTTATTGAGTATAGATGCCTGAAGTGGAGACATTTTCTTTCTCAATAAAGTCGAGCATTAATCACTGTGACAAGAGGCTTGTGGCAAATAAAGTGAACGTCGGTAGGTACATGATTTACGAATCGTGAAAGCATTACATCAATGGTTGTACCATACCTAGTCGTCCCCAGTACTTTATCGGAAACAAAATCCAAATTAAGAGGACTTGGTACCCTTTGATCAATTTTTAGATTATATATTTAAAAATTATATATTAGCATTTTCATATGTTTCAATTCAAAAAAATGTGAGATGAAACTTTTCTCATTTTATTCACACAATTTTAAAAATTTAAATTTTTTGAAGAAAATTCGGAAAATTTTAATCTTTTTGTAATTATTAATTTTTTGACTTGAAAATTTTTTTGTAATACTCTTGAGGATGTTCTAAGCAACTTTAGGGATCGGTTTTACAATAATTTAATTAGTTTTGGAGAAAAGAAATAAAATGTTGATATTAATACTAAAATTCAAAGAAAATGCCAATATCTCCTACATTTTATTTTTTTAAGAAAAAAGTATTTAGTTTACTGCAAAATGGTTCCCTAATTTTGTTACGTGTTTTATATATAGCACACAGGCAAAAATAGAAGTGATAGGTAAAAAATTGTGGAAGGAGTAGCACACATTTTGAATGTACTAATGTATAGAAAAAACACAAACTTAGAAAACCCAATTTAAACTTTATAATTCTGAAAAAATAATTATAATAAGCTCAAATAAACTTAAAATACCACTTTAAGACATTAGTCGTATATCTTTCTGTAAAATAAGTGCTTTTTCGTAATTTTTCAACTATTACATTTTTATAAATGATCAACTTTTAGGAAATATTAAATGCACAAAAAAAATGTATAATTTTTTTTCTGTCGTGACATAAATTTTAGTTTTTTCTTCACATAATATTGAAGTATTATATTTGTATGAGAAACATATGAGGAATAAGGACTGAAATTATGGAATTAAATAATATGCCTTATTTTAACGTTTTACACGTACACGGCTCACAAAGAAAAAAATTATTCTTGTAATGCCTGAGTAATATCCTGCTTTATATATTACACATTTTTTTATAGTTATTAATTCTGTTTTAAAATAGATTTTTCTTAGTAAAACTCAAGCTTTGAGCTATAAAAAGTTATAAGAAATTTTTTAAAGCTTTTTTCTAAGGAAAGGGTGTGTTCGAATTGCCTAATTTGTTAATTAAAATTTTTCAAATGAAATTTTATCCAGTTTCTATCTTTCTGACATGCACAAGTGATATATCAATCTAAAGATAATAATGCAAAGAAAAAGATGCAAGAAAAATAAAATAAAAAAATTAATAGTTCGATCATTTTGGGGGTACCAAGTCCCCTTGAGCTCAGATTTTAGAAATTGTACTAATCTCAATCCTTCATCTTTATTGAAATCACCGCCAAGTATGAGTGGAAGTACATAATACACATTCTTCAGTAGCTTAGAATCTCCTTTCGTATATGCTAAAGCTCACATTCATTATTTTAGAAAACACATAACAATAAATACTCTTAGAATTTAAAATGGTAAAATAGATTACAAATCTTCATCGTTTACATTCACTACATAAGAAAAACATTCAAAATGATAGGAACATTTCAACATTTGGTTCTTTCAACTGTTTCTTTCCGTACTTCATAAATTAAGATAATGGTTGACAAAAAAAGGATGACATTTTTATGGAAAAATGAAATCGTATTCTGATGTAAAATGTATTATAAAAACCAGCGTATGTATTATTTTATTATAAAAAAATTCTTTCTCTTGGGAAATAAAACTATGTTGTGTTGTTGTTATTGTTTCTCATCCCCCATGATATAGCTCAAATACACAATCTCCATATAAAAAACCAAAAAAATCCAGAAATAAAATAGGATTTCCTAAAACATCGTAATATGTGAAACTCTAACAATTCAGAATTTGACTGGGGGAGTCCTGATAAACCTCGCACCTAGGACACTTTGGAAAGACTTTCTGGCCCTGTTGAAAAAGTAAGATATTTGATGTGGCACTAAAAAAGCGTGATAGAGCCGTCCGCTGATCCCTAGGAATATTAAGTTGGTGACACCCAACAAGGTTTTTTTCCGAACATACCAAGAGTGAGCAGAGGGTATTCTCCAAAATGCATTCAGCTCTATCCTTTTAATAGAGGACAGTTCAGCAAAAGTTAGATAAGCGTCGCTGTGCAAGGTGTCAGCAGTGGTACACTTGGCCAAACATCGGCTATCTCGTTACCACTCAATCTACACTCATGTCCATAAATTAAGGGTAATTCAGAATCACACAGAAATTGAACTCTAAAATAAAAATTTCGCCTGTAGAATTATAACACACATCTTGAAGAAGAATATGCAAATTACAGGAAACCACCAGATGGCGCGGATAGTACGTAACAATGACGAGAGTGTAAGAGTGGCATATAAGAAATGGTGGCAAAGAAGTAAAATTGTTTAAAAGCCTTTCAGTGCAATAACCGCATAGTTATGGCACAAAGGAAGCATTTGGATAATTTTACGTGGTAGAATTATCGGAGGACTGGAATGTGGACGTACCCAGCGCGATAAAAAAGGAGATAGGAACTTGATCCGAGGAACTTGGAATCGCCCAGAGTGTCATCTCCAGACTTTGGCAACGATTCCAAGATGATGGTAATGTGAGTAGATGTTACAGAACAGTCGCCCCCGAGTTACAACGCCGAATCAGGACCGGTATTTGGCAGTTACTGCCAAAAGAAACAGACGGAGCACATCATCAGACCTATCTCGTTAGATCTCTTCTGCTACCGGTACGACAGTTTCAAGGCAGACCGTGTGCAGACGCTTGGGACACATTGGTCTATATGCTCGTAAGCCTGTCATATGTGTTCCCCTTACCGCAACTCACTGTCTCCTGCGATTAACCTGGAGTAGAGAGCATGCATTGTGGACACCGTAACAGTGGTCTTGTGTGATGTTTTCCGACGAGTCCAGGTTTAGTTTGCAGTCTGATTCTCGCCGGACTTTCATATGGAGAGCGCCAGGTACCCGTTACCACCAAGCGAACACCATTGAATGGCTCACCAGGAAGGCTCGTTTGGGGATGAACTATTCTTGATTCCAGATCTGACCTGCATGTTCAGAGTGTAACGATGACAGGCCACATCTATCGGGATGTCATTCTGGAACAACATGTACGTTTGTTTCGGGGCGCCATGGGTGCTGAATTTCTGTTTATGGATGACAACAACCGTCCTCACCGTGCAAACATTGTAGACTAATGCCTTCAATCGGAGGATATCATCCGTATGTATTGGCCAGCATACTTACCGGACTTGAATCCAATAGAGCATGTGTGGGATATGCCTGGACGACGAATTGCAGCCCGTCAACACCCTCCCACCTGTCCCCTCAGGGGGCTCACCTTCTTTAGGTGAGTACGGGTGTCACAATCCCGAGGTGCCCTAGTGATCTTTTGGCAAGGGCTCACTCTCTTTTGATTACGGGTTTCGCGCACCCGCCTCTCCCGAGCGATCTTTACTTTCACCTTTATTTCCCCCACTTCCTTTTCCGCCATAGTTAAAAAGAAAACACTGGTTTTTATTTCCTAAGAATACATATCCAGGAATTTTATTTTACGGTTTTTCCCTTAGTGGGTCTTGCTTTATTATTGATTTTTTCCTTACATATTATCTTTAATTTTACTTGCGACGAAGTCCTGTGGCAGACCAGGACTGAGTGGAATGAAGTTGAGTCTGATTTATTTTTCACAACTGGTATGACGACACAACAGACTGCTCCCTTGGAAAACTGGCACTTGGAGCGACGTTTTAAACTTCTGAGGACCTTTGGACTGGTGAGGTGGGGTCTTGGAGGAAGCGGCCATGTAGAGGGTACCGGAGAAATCTGAGTTTTGCGTCTCAGACCGCCAGATAGTACAGGAGCCCGGGGCAGCCTAACCAGCATGTCCTGGCTGCTCTATCAGCTGGTGTATAATCTCGACTGCCTTGTAGCTCCAGGTGGTACCTGGATGGGGTCCTGCATTGCAGAGCGGGAGGCTCTCCCGAGGCCACTGCTGGTTACTGAATCTGGGGCTAGCCCCGCCAAACTGGTTCTCTGAAAATCAAAAGGGATTCTCCACCTCCTTTCTCAAAAACAAAATTAAAATACAAAAAAAGGATAAAGATAAAAACGCATTCTTTAAAATCCCCAACCCAACATACCCAACACATGGTGGTCAGCCCACCAACTCTCAAACTTGCTCTGAATCTTTTCCCAAATTCATTGTTCTTCATGCTACTGATAACAGGAAACTTTCCAATGATTGACCGTTTATTATCTCTAAAGATGTACAAGGTTCAGCTGGTTCTGTGAAATCTATAAAAATATTACCATCTGGTTATATACTGATAGAAACAGCAACACAAGCACAATCAAATAATCTCCTACAATGTACAAATCTTTCAAACATTTCTATTACTACTACTCCTCACAAAACACTCAATTCATCCAAAGGAGTGATTTACTGCCCAGATCTGATACCCTTACCCGATTCTGAAATTGAAGAAAAGCTTGCTTCTCAAGGGGAGGGGGGAGTGGAGGCTATCAAAAGAATAACTTCCATAAAAGACGGTAAAACTAACTTCATTGTTTATACTCACATTTTCTAAACATACATTACCAGAAAACATACTAATTGGTTACTTAAACATTAAAATAAGACCTTACATCCCTAACCCTCTCAGATGTTTTCACTGTCAAAGTTACGGTCATGGAACAGCTTCTTGTTGCGGCGTTGCTACCTGCAACAAATGCAGTAGTACGGAGCACGCCAGCGAAGCATGTACGACAGAACGGAGAAAGTGTGCTAACTGCAAGGGGGAACACGCTGCTTATTCCAAAATCTGTACAAAATGGCAGCAAGAAAAAGAAATACAAAGAATTAAAGTACTTGAAAACCTTTCGTATTCTGAAGCAAAGAAATGGGTGGTCAATATCTTACCACCTCGACTTCCAGTTCTTATGCTAATGCAGTAATGACCAACACAAAATCGAAAAAAGATATTGCAACTCAAACAGACATAGGAACTCAAACAGAAATTAGCAACATAGAAACACCAACAAACATTGACAATTTAACTTCTGAATCTCATAAAGATTCCCCAATAGCTCAAAACCCCATTACAAATAACTTAATTGAACAAGAAACAACTTTATCTCCCCCTGAAACATCTTTCACGGACCTAGACAAACGGTCTCCTGAAACATTGCACCTCTCAGTACCTTCCGATACTGAAGTTTTGATGGAAATAGACAAAAGTTCTACCAAACGGCCTGCTACTGACAATGTCCAGGAAGCTGCCAAAATACTTAAGCCAGCAATTCGAATAGAATCTGGTGGAATTCAAACCACCAAAGAAGTAGAAGACGTTATGCTTCTCGGTAAAAAAGGTAAACAAGGGAAATCAAGACAAAGCTATTTACTAATAAAGTACAACTCCGAAAAGCCTAAAAGCTCCCCGTAGCAGAAGTATTAGTAAAATAATTCAGTGGAATTGTCGTGGTCTCTGGAAAAAGAGGATTTAAAATCGCTAATGAATGAACATTTACCTGTGTGCGTAGCTCTGCAAGAGACGCTTTTAAAACCATCATGCACATCCAACATACGAGGATATTCCATTCTTCGTAAGGACTGCAATACGGGTGAAAGAGCTTGTGGTAGCGTGGCTCTACTCATCAACCACGTGACACCCTTCTCCCCCGTCCTAATTCGCACGTCGCTTCAAGCTGTTGCAGTGCAGGTGTCTATTTTTTCTACAGTTACAATCTGTAATGTATACCTACCACCCAACGCACCCTTGAATTTTAGAGAAAGATCAACTCCCATCACCATTCATCCTTTTGGGTGACTTCAATGCTCATCATTTGCTATGGGGCTGCCCAGATGTGAATTCTAGAGGAAAAGTCGTCGAAAAGCTTCTTACAGAACTTGACCTCACCTTGTTAAACGACGGCTCTAATACCTATTTTCATTCTCCAACCCAATCATTTAGCGCCATTGATTTGTCCATATGTTCTCCATCATTGCTATTAGATCTGACATGGAGTGTTTTTGGAAACCTCTTAAGTTTGCGATCACTTCCCAGTGGTAATATCTTACGCTACACCAATTGCGTGTACGACTCTTCTCCAACCGCGGTGGAAGTTCGATCACGCCAACTAGGAAACTTTCAGGACCCAAGCAGATATAACAGAAGACATGGTAAGCTCTGGCTCAATAGATGAAGTGGTATCTTTAGTAACATCTTGTATCCTATCTGCAGCTAATAATGCAATTCCACAACCATCCACTAGACTCCTCTGTTTCCCCAAACCTTGGTGGAACGAAGAATGCCAAATGGCAAGAAAGGATCAAAACAAGGCTTGGAATCGGTTTCAACGTTACCCTACTCCAGACAACATGATTGCTTTTAATAAAGCTCGAGCACGTGCCAGGAAAATCCACCTGCAACGTAAATGGGAATCGTAGATAAAATATGTAAGTAACATCACTTGTTCAGCCTCAAGTAAAGAGGTTTGGAACAAAATCCGTAAGCTCAGTGGAAAATACAGCAATGCCCTGCAAATACCCTGTCTCCATGCTTGTAAGCAATGGTGTCAATATCCCTGAAATACCATCCCTAAAATTGCCAACACTCTTGCCGAGACCTTCGCTAAAACGTCTAGTTGCGACAACTATACCTCCGCATTTCAAGCGCTAAAGCGTCGAGAAGAGAGGGTGAAGTTGAATTTTTCCTTTTCAAACGAAGGCTACAACTCCCCGCTAACACTCCTTGAACTTCGTAGCCCTGCATCGCTCAGGTAACACAGCAGCAGGTCCAGACGGGCTACACTATATTATGTTACGGCATCTGTCCGAAAGTTCTATCCTCTCCCTTCTATTATTGTTCAATCGCATCTGGGAAACCCAAGTTTTACCCACGCAGTGGTGTCATGCCCACGTTTTACCGTTTCCAAAGCCTGGTAAAGATCCAACATCAGCAAATAATTACCGCCCTATTGCCCTCACAGGCTGCTTAAGCAAGCTGATGGAGAGCATAGTTAGTGCGAGGTTGATGTTCCACCTTGAGTCACATATATAATCTCCTTTCACCACTTCAAAGTGGATTTCGGAAATCAAGATCGACCACAGACAATCTCATTCGGTTAGAGACTTCCACCAGAGAGGCTTTTGTCAAGAAACAGTATAACATCTCTGTTTTCTTTGACATTAAAAAAGCCTATGACATGTCTTGGAGGTACGGCATACTTAGAGATCTATATGCAATGGCCATCAGAGGGAATTTGCCAGTTTTTATCAAAAAATTTTAAACCATCGTTCTTTCCAGGTACGCCTGCGTTCATTTTATTCAAACATTTTTATCCAAGAACAAGGTGTCCCCCAAGGGTCTGTTTTAAGCGTACTTTTATTTATTATTAAAATTAATAGCATAACCCATCATATAAAACAGGGGATTCAGTGTTCTCTATATGTGGACGATGTACAAATATCGTACTCGTCTAAATTCCTCAATGTTGCAGAACGTCAAATTCAGACCAATATTAACAACTTCACTAAATGGGCTGAACAGAACGGTTTTGTTATTTCAACAGAAAAACGGTTAGTGTTGTATTCAGTCGAAAGCGTGGGGTTTTTCCAAACCCTGAGCTTTTTATTGGTAGAAGCCTCATTAAAGTTGTTAAAGAGTTCAAATTTCTAGGTCTTATTTTTGACCAATCTCTGATTCCATCGTCATTTAAAAGATCTCAAAATCAGAAGTGCCAAGGCCCTAAACATCCTCAAAGTATTAGCAAATACTCGCTGGGGAGCAGACCGAACATCCTTGCTTCGCCTCTACAGAGCTCTGATTAGATCAAAACTGGACTATGGATCTGTGGTCTACAGTTCTGCGTGCAAATCTCTTTTGAAGATCTTGGATCCAGTACATCAACAAGGCTTATAAGACTTTGTCTGGGAGCCTTCCGTACATCACCCGTTGAGTCCCTCTATGCTGAAGCCTACCAACTCCCATTAGATTTGCGGAGGAAGTATTTATGTTTGAACAATTTTATGAAAATCCAATCAATGAAAACAAATACTGCATACTCCTATTTATTCAATTTTAGCCTTTATGATTTTAACAGTCATCGTTCAACTCTAACTTACTCGCAACCTTTTCACTTTAGAATTAGAGACCTGATTAATGACTTAAATCTGAACATTGGAAGAATTGCTCTGTGCAAGATTTCTGATATGCCCCCCTGGAAAGTGATTTATCCTAAGGTTGATTTTACTCTGTCAAGCTACTCAAAATCATGTACTCCTGAGAGTACATACAGAACACTGTACTTGGAACACAGATAGCTTTTTTCCGACTATGAACCTATCTTCACGGATGGCTCAAAGTCTGAATCCCATGTTGGTTCGGCAGTAGTTTCTCTGAGCACTGTAATTACAGACGCTCTACCAATTTCAGCATCCATTTACACTGCTGAACTTCATGCGCTAAGAATAGCTATAGAACATATTTCACTATCACGCGGTAAAAAGTTCATTATTTACACAGACTCCCTGTCAGCCCTTCAAAGCATTGTCTCTTTACATTCATCGTCTCATCCCATCCTTGTGGACATCACATATGCTTTGGCTAATCATCTTGAGAAGAAAGATATCAGATTTTGTTGGATCTCAGGACATGCCGGAATAACTGGAAATGAAGTGGCTGATACAGCTGCACGATCAGCGACATGCTCTTCAGAAAGGTTCCCTATTCCGCACTCTGACCTGAAAGCTGACTTCAGGCAGAAACTGCAAAGTGTATGGCAATCAAACTGAAACCAACAAACTTAAAATGTTGCATAGCGTCATGCCCGTTCTTGCTCCAACTGTACCATCATCAAGCAACCGCCGTGAGCAGGTGATATGGACTAGACTGCGCCTATAGGACACATCCGCCTAACGCATAGGCATCTTCTGTTTGGTGAGCCACCACCCTATTGCGAGATATGTAATGTCTCGCTATCGGTGAAACACATACTCTGTGATTGTCCACATTCAAATCATCTTAGACATCGGCTTTTTAACTCTGTTGATTTTACTATATCCAGTATTTTAAACAATAACACCAATTCCTCACATGTGTTTAAATTCCTAAGCATCAAGGGTTTTATTCATCATATCTAATTTTAATCTATAGATTCTAAGAAAGGCGTATATAGACTATGCCCGACTAAGGCTTTATGGCCTGCAAATCTTATTTAACTGTTCTTATTGTCTCTCTTGGCGCATTATGATCTAAATTGGTCCTTGGCCATTAAAAAAGAAAAATATCAAATCAAATCCCTCCCTGTCTACCGGAACTTCGGAGGGCATTGCTTGATGAGTGGTGTAATATTCCCCAAGATCAAATTGATAATTTGATACTCAGCATGCGTAGGCGTTGTAAGCCCTGTATTGCATCGTTCGGGACCCATACTCTGTATTAACTATCATACTCACCATGTTATACTGTTTTTTGTAAATAGGTTCTTTTTTGAAATTTGCTCCAGGGTGTAAAAATCGCAATTTTTATTAATTATGTCAAACATATAGCATCTTTTTTGCTCTTTACCTTTTGTTTAATAAATAGACTTTACAAATAAGTCAAATTTGTTTTGCTTCTGTCTCTTTCTTTGCCTGAACTTCATTATCCTTAATTTATGGACATGAGTGTAGTTACACATTATTCTTTATGATTAAAATTATAGTTTAATATTATAATTATAATTTTTTTACGTTAGATGGCGACACCACCTATCTCCACCTCCACAATTTAGACATAGAACTGGAGGGGAGGGAAATATTCTCCAGCCCCCTATTTCGTGGTTTCTGCTGCGACCACCCACAAGACTTTCGGACCCACTGATTTAAGGAACACGTACTCCATTTGTACTCGGGGGTATTTGGTGACATCGGACATCGAAACCAGGCCATCCGGTCTGGAGTCCGATGCTCTAACCACTGGGCTACCCACGGCCCTAAAAAATTAATATATGTATATGAATATACATGTATATATTATACATATATAAAGATACATATGTACATACATATATAAACATACATATAAATGGAGCTAAAGAAGATTTACTTCAGTCGTGTGGTCTAAAGAACACTCGTTTTTTATAAAAGTTATGCTTATAAAAAGGAATGTGATGGTGCCTATCCAGAGTATAGAACCCTCGACCACTAGATAAATAGACCACTTCTGTCCTGAGGCTCTTTTACTGGCTTATTAAGTTACCACCACCGTACTCAAGTGCCTGCTCTCTTTCAACAGCGATTTGACGCATGCGCATAACACATCGTAATTTTTTTTCCTCTCACACAAGGAGTAAACTTCAAAAATACATATACATGCCAATTTTCTAAAGTGATTGGTTGAACGGTGTTGGAGTGAAGCGATTTCATATATACCAACATCCATTTTTATATACAGATTATGTTAAAAAAGAAGTTTTTTTTTTTTGAATTTGCTTTGGAACACATTTGAAACCCTTTGGGATCGTGCGAATGCTTGCATAATGATTATATTTTTTTCGTATAATCTCCTTTTAATCTTATAATTTTTGTAGCATTTTGTAAAAAAATACCAATTAAAATTTCGTAAAATTTTTCGTAGATGTACAACGAAAATTTCTTTTTAGACGATTGATTTTTAAATGGTTCATTAGTTTTTAAAAAGTGTTTTGTAATGTTTATCTATAGATTCAACTTTAAATCAAAGTTTACTGACCTACTTAGTGGCCTCAGTATCTGAGTGGTCAAAGTTGGAAACTCGTAGAATTAAGAAAGAGAACAAGAATTAACAAGAATTAAGAAAAAAGTATGTTTCGTTGTAGAATCATTTTTTTACACTACACAAGGATCATTCATATCAATAAAAAGATAGAATAATCCGATTTGAGAAAGTATTTCTTCGCAAATGATGTAGTTGGACTTAAAATTTGAAGACTCACGATGCCAAGGGTCCAGATACATATTCGCATCTATAATAATAGAAGAAAGGAATTGACACCAACTTTTCCTGCATAACGGATAGCTTTTTACCCGATTAGAATATCCAATTTATATTTAAATTTGTTGAAATGAAATTGTATTCAAAAATGACATATTATTTACATTGACGGTGCTATCCGCCGTGAAGAGGAGGCCGATGCACGTTAAATATGTCGAGGCTCAATGTCCTGCGTTGATGTGGTGTGGAAATTAAAAGAGGAGTGTCAGCTCAGGTGTCCTCCTCGTCACTTGACCCTGATTCAGAATGTCGAGGTCCATTGCCAATAGCTCTCGTGTTGCTTTATAGTGCGATATTACTGTCACTCACACTCTTTCTTCATCGCAGAGTTCTAATGAATTTAAATAAAGCTATTAGTCTAATTTTTAAATAAATTAACTATCTGAAGGTATTTTTGACTTTCTAATATTTAATGTTTTTCCTGTGAAGAAAGGTTTTTGCAATTTTGATAGAATTAACAAATTTTTCATGTTAATTTAAGGAGAGAAAACGACGAATGTATTAAAATGTTTTTTCGAATTTCATGTAGTAATTTATTATTCGTTATAATTAGGTATAGAATTAAAGTTATGACTGCAATCTGCTTAATTCTTTGTACATTTTCATAGTGAGTGTAGGTATGTATCACAGGATTATAAGACGTAATTGCAATTTTATTGAAACTTTTGAAATAATATTTGAGAAAAACTCTGCCGGAGTACGGAATAAACTTTTATAAATTTAAATTTCATTTTCTATAATACATTGTCGTACTTTCACGAAAATAGGCTAATGTTTTAGAAACGTATGAATAGTACTCGAGGAAAGAAATATAAAATTCTGATAGATTCATTTCGGATTCTTAAGCAGCGCAAAGGCTGTTGACACGGACCTTTTAATCTGACTCTGAATCAAGTGGCGAGGACTGCGCCTGAGTTGTCACCCCCCTCTCCAAACTTCCACACCAATGCAACGTGCGGACTTTTAGCCTCGTCTGGTTTAATATCCAACAAGTATGAAGGGTCTTTGATGGCACCAGCATTCGAAACCACAATTCGGGCCCGAGTTTACGACCATGACTATTTGGCGACCACGATTACATAAAAGAGACACACGCGCATTGACTGAAGAGCGTTATTTCAACACTGGTAGTATATTTTATAGTAACATAACATTACTGATAGTCTATTTTTTATAATAAAATCGTTAACACACATAAGAGAGCATTGTTTTATATTCTATAATGCCCAATATTGTATTATTAAACATACAAACTTGTTGATTACTTCGAATATCGTCATTTAAAAACTATCGAAATTGTATTGACAATATTATGAAATCACCACTTAAATGCAAACGACGTTCAAGTCGAGTTGCAGATACTGATTTTGTTGACGACCTGTTGCTCATTTTGTGATGCATGAACTGTCGTGCATCTCGGTGGAACGACACCAGCAAAGGTCACAATAATGAGATGCATCACAAAAAGTTATCGCGCTGTAATCCACGCAACACAAGGATGCGTCATTTCTATGCACTCGCAGACACAAAAGAGAGGAGTCACCCAATCAAGATTGCCATGTTCAAATCAATATTTCTTATAATATTTCAATAAAGTTGTATTTAAAGGTAACATTTTCAGCTCATTCAAAAATTAAGAACCATCGATGAAAATTTTATTTCATTATTGAAATACTATAATTTTGAAAATTAAGCTCTTTTAAATTTTTTTTCGTGAAAAATATCCATACCAATAATAGGGGTATATCTAAGTACTTTGTTCTGCCAATTCCTGTTGACGCTAATATTTAAAAGTTGACAAGTTGTTTTACAATTAAATATACAATAATAAAATACGTTTTTGTCGCTTCTTTTAGGCGTACCTCTTGTCCATTCGTGAGTGCTCCCAAAATGTACACAAATAACTAATTGTTGCAGTCATTGTAAAACTGTCTTTCCACGACGATATTTTTACCAAAAACAATGGAATTCAACTGTTTTAGAGCTAATTTTAATATTTTTGCTAATCTATCATAATGAATCAATCTATCAAAAAATGTAAAAAATTTTCTGATTCTTTCACCATATTCTTTTAACTTTGATAAAATAATACAGATAATTAAAATACAGTTTTTTTACTTTTTTTCATTGTATCTCTAACAATTTTCTCTGGTGTTCATATACGTTTCATTTGCTTTTTTTTTTTCCGGTATGGAATTGTTGTTGCGATAGCCTAGTAGTCAACATCACGGACTAGAGGTTCGCGTGTCAAGAGTGCCACTAAAGATCCACAGTGTAGAGGGCATAATGAGGCCAGGAGGTGCAAGCTTAGTTGTTATCGTGGTCACTTGACCGAGGATAAAAATCAAGAAGTGTGTTTTTTATAGTGCGACGTTCATTAACACTCTCATATCCTGTACAGAATTTTGAAGAATGGGGTGCTGGCTTAGGTGGCGTTCTCGTCCCATGACTAAGGGTCCAATTACGAAATCACTTGCTAGTAACCTTACACGTAGCTTCAGAGTGCAATTTTAATCAAAAACTCAAATCATTTTATTTTTTTGTTTTTGGTTACTCGGATGTTAGCTAAGGAAGTCAAATGAAAGTAATTGAAACTATTTCGGAATTACTGTTTTGGGGCTTGAATGTTTTCAGTACATGAATGGAGGACAGACCAGAAGAATGCTTTAATTACCTTCCTTGTATTTTCAGATGGACAGATGTAATTAACAGAGGAATGTAGGAAACGGATTGACGATATTTCGGGTACGCCTGAAGGTCGCATTCTTGTTGAAGGGGATGTGAGGCGATATTGGGGCCGTTCTGCGGAGAAGAGTGATGGACGTTGAGAAGAGCCAAAAAGAACGCATTGACCCAGAGAACAGCAAGAGCTGATGTCATCGGAAGAGCAGATGCTTTGTGCTTATCATTTTAGTATCGAAAGATTCCCCAGATATTGAGACAGAATAGATAGAATATTGAACCAATGCATTTCTTTGTTAAATTGTCTTTTATGTAGCCGAATGGGGGGGGGGAATGATAGAAAGGAAATTTGTATTCGCAGAAGTTTAAAATTGTATTTTAATATTTAAAAATAAAAAAATTTTCCGGTGTCCAAAAAATATCGTTATCCTTTCAAATTTTAATAAGAAATAAACATCCAAAGATATTTATTTGTTTTTATGTTCAATAAAGAAAAGAAAGTTTTATATTATGATTTCAAAGCGCGTGCCAAAAGTCGCGTGCAACATGTTGAGTCTGTACGTCATCTCAGCTTTTGTTAGGGCGGCCAGATTTTGCTCTTATAAAAACGCTATTTTTAGCGCGTTTTTCACGTAGTGGAATGAAAAAGCTATTAGGACGCAAATTTCGTCTCCGTCTTCGTTCCATATTTTGTCGTACCTTTTTCTAAAACAATAATCAACCCATTGACCTCGGGTTTTCGGCATTGGGTCGCATTTGTGCCCTAGATGAGCCGAATCATATTTAAATTTTCCCATAGTTTTCCCGAATTTTCCTACAAATTTTCCTGAAATTCGCTAGATTTTGCTTTTTTATAGTGCTGATACAGATTTGTGTCATTATTTCTTTTCAGCTCAATAGTAGTACATTTAGAGGAGTAGTGCAGTACTACTTTCTGTTAGTAAAAAGTTCATTAGTTGCATTATTGTAAAATACAACATGTGAAAAACGCGCTAAAATTACTTGGCCATGCCAATGATTGATATCCTGTTTGTCATAAATCTTTCATGCCACTTATAATATGTGAATTCTTGAAGGTGGATTTCGTTTAGAAGTAGTCCGAAATTTACGCTGCACTTGCGTTGCGGATTTAAATTCGATTGAATATTCTATAAACTGCGTTTGTTCTTACGGCGAAGCTATTTTGAAAGAAGAATGTTTCAAAACGGGGTTGTTGCACCATCCAAATTGCATTTCTTCAAACAGAAATCTCAGCCCTTCGTGATGGAACATAAAAAAACTGTAAGCTAAAATGTTTATTTTTTATTAACTATTAAAGGTGTAACCATACTTTTCGCACGTGTTTGTGTTTAAACATTATGTATGCATCATTAAAATCATGTTACATAAATTCCACATAATTACCGAAGATATGACTTACATATGGATTGGATGCATAAAATAGTTAAATCTAAATTTCCAGTACCTCGACAATGTAATAAACGTATTTTTAAAACTCTATTTTACGACAATCTATTAATGTATATATTTTTTTCCTTATACACTTCAGTTTATTGACAAGATGGTAATTTTTTTTTGTTTTTTTTTTGTGTTCGAGTGAGATTTCTAACCATATTTTTGCAAATTTTATTGCCTAACAAATTTTCGTAGATGTCTCCCCATTATAAATGTAAAATTAATAAACCTATTTCAACAAGCACTGGTTGGTGTGGTAGTTAGGAGAGGGGGTGCCAGCTCAGGTGTCGTCCGCGTCACTTGACCATGGTTCAAAATTACGCGGACCGTCGCCAAAAGCCCTCGTGTTGCTAATCAGTGCGACGTTAATATTCACTCACTCAACAAACACTGGCTTTTTCAAAGAAAAATGTTTTATTCCATAAGTTTAAAAATAAATACATGTATTCTTTAAAGAGTTAATTAGAGTGACATTTAAAAAATATTTCGAAGTAATTAGTACTGTTTGTTTCATCTGCAAAATTTCGTTACCAATGTTTGTTCATTTCTTGTCGCAGTAGTCGAACAGCCAACCGCTCTCATGTGGTCAGCGAACTTTCTGTCAAATTTTGAATTTCTGTGCCACTGAAGGTCTGCCGTGTAGAAGGAATGATGCTCGTTAAATGTTTCAATGCTCAATGCAATCACGTTGTTGTGTGAAAGCTTGAATATAGCGGACTAAGGCATCAGGTGTCGTCCTCGTTACTTGATTGATAGAAGCATTCTAGGTCCATCACCAATGTCTCGTGTTGCTTTGAAGTGAGGGGTGATTACGCAAACAATCAAGGAAATTTAAGAAATTTCCGGAAGTCAAGTACACGCTCTACCAATGTTATTGGACGTGAAAAAGATTGCGATAAAAGAGATACAGTAGAAAGTCATTTATCCGAATCAATTGGGACCGGAGACCGTTCGGATAACCGACAACCGAATGCGATCCATGCCTTTTAAGAAACCGAACACTATACGAATATGGAAAATCATCACATGCGGGAAACGTGCTTGAAGAAAAAGCCAAATAGGTGCAAAATGTCACAATTTTACCTTTATTGTGGAAAATAATCACTTATTTTTCGCTGTACCATTGTACACCTTCGTTTTTTCGCTGCAAGGTCTCTTCTTCTCTTGAGCAGCAGTAGTTGAGTAGGACAGCACCCTGGTTGTTGTTCGTACTACTCTGTAGCTGTCTATAACGCAGAGAACGCTTCAGAATTTGATGGGCCCTTGCTACTTTCGTTGTTGCTGTTTCCCGTCACTTTTGGCTTCACGCGAAACAACTGTTGAGCACATTGCACTGTTCGAAAAAGTATCCAAACTTCGGTCCGGATATTTAACGCTCCGGATAATGAACATTCGGATAAACGACGCTCTATTGTAAACAAAATTAATTCATATTTAATGAATGACAGAGCTTCTATCTGAGGCAGTTGAAGCCTCAATACTCGGAAGAATGCTTTCCACAAGTTTTTGGATGATGGATAGTGGTATTTTTTCCGCCAGGCTCAATGCCGGTTTATCCACTGGGTACTTGAGGCAAATGCCAAGGGGCCCGGATAAGCTGGACTTAACTAGATTTTCTAGTTATAAATTTCGATCCGCCAGTGCCAAGGGAAATGCAGATCTTCTGTGATCATAGCCCGACATATTCTTAAATCGGCACTGACTCTACTTGGGAAAAAACATGTAAAAACTTTGAGCAATTTCAGACGGTTGCTGCACCCCTTAATTCAGCGATCCAACTCTTCCCAGATATATTCTATATGATTGAACTCTGGATTATATGAATGCCAGTCCAGTCGGTTCACCATATTGTCATCATATCAATCCCTGGTGAACCTCGCAACATGACAAGTTACATTGCCATCCTGGACGGAAAATTGGCACAGCGTAGGACGCACATTTATGTATAGAAAAGCGCAGAAGGAGTTGGAATAACTTATGATCAATTGATATCAAGGTTCTAAGTCCTTATCACGGGAAATATCTCCAGACCATAATTCCACGTCTGCCAAACTCTATTGTAAGTACAATTCATTCCGACAAAAGTCTTTCTCCAGGTATACGCAGAATCCAAACTCTTCCATCCAACTGGTAGAGATTAAACTTTGATTCAGCACTCCACAGAACATGTTTCCACTTATCTAAGGTCTACTTTTGAAGTGAGTTGCACCATCTCAACCGAGTAGCGTGGTTGGATTTTGTAATCAAAGGCTTATGGGGTGCACCACGACCATAGAAACCAAGTAAATGTGCTTCTTTGCGGATGACATTTATCAAGACAGCAGTTCGGGATGATTGTTGGAACTTGTGGTGTATATGGTTTTTCCGAATTTCTTTAGACAGCACTTGCCGGTATTGAACTCTTAGTTTCGTAGGTCTGCCGCTTTTACAATGATTAAGTCACCAGATGTGTCTCTTTGTATCCGACGCCTTTCTCGAAGTCAGACAACTCGGAATTTCGCGGCATCTTGCATGCGACCAATACGGATGCTGTTTCCTACATGATATTTAAGTACAAAAGGCGTGATGTACATCAGGACTGGAGATATCCTTATTGGTAAGGATGCTCATTAGTAGGCAGTGTATTTGTTGTTAAACTTTCTCGATTTAAATGATTCTAAATTTGTAAAGATAATTTTGTTAAGCCATAATGGGATTCTAGAATTCTTATCATACATATTTTTTTAAATCTCACAGATAATGAAAACATTTGTTCTGTAACAAAAATTTAGTAAAATGCTTTAAATACGGTTTATTAGAATACTTGTACATTACATAAATAAATATTCATTTATTGTTTTTAATTAAACAGAAAAATAAGGTGAGAATTTATGTTTATATGCCCGTCCCCCTTTCTTTCAAAAAAGAACACGCCTTATATATTTCGAGTCAGACTGTTAAATGTACAATGGCAAACAAATATTTCAACTTCTGTTGTCACCAGCTGTTTTGAGGATTCGAAACATGAGCCAAAATGAGCAACCTAAGTAGATAAAGTCTCAAATACATGTGTTGACTTTTCAAGAAAAGGGGCTTCCATACAATACTTGATTAAAAAATTAGATTTTGCAAGTACGAAAAAGACTGAAATCTTTCATCTCCACACCCATATCTTCAAAATATACTTCTCCGCATAAAAGATTCATTTCTCCAAACTTGTATGGTTCTTTCGCTGAAAGAAATAATAAAACAGCAGTAAATGTTTTTATGGCACAAGGCTTTCGACAAATATTAACAGAATAAAGTGGAGCCCACGCGTTTTCTTAAGTTCACTTTATCATAAGAACATAAAACTGAAAGTTTCCTAATAAGGAATATTTTCCCGGTTTTGGGAAAATTTTCATATTTTGAAAGAAACATTATCCTTAAAATAAAATACGAAGCGTTGTTTCATTTAAAATTGAACTATTTTTCGCATGTTATCCGAATTTTGCTCTAAGACTTAAAGCAATAAAAAAGAAAAAATATTTAGATGATGTTCTCTCGAATTGTTGGTTTAAACAAGACCACACACTGCGAACTCGAAAAATACATTTTTTGCGCACGTTACTATTTTATTACGTTATACCATCTTGTTCAGAATATATATATTTTTTAGTTTAAACTAATTTTTGAAGAATGTGTGATGTATGTTTCAACTCATTAAAAGAGCTTGATAAATTTTGGATGTATTGATCCATGTCATTTTACAACATATAATTTTCCCCCTTCTACTTCGGAAATCATATGTCTGACAAGGTTCAAAGACTTCGCGTGGTAAGGTGCGGAAGTTTGGAGAGTGTGAGGTATCTTCTTCACTTGATCATACCATTGAAAATTACGCGGCCCACCAATTACCTTCTAGTTACTTTTGATCTCGACTTTATAACCAATTGGTTAGAAATTATATCGTGTAGAAGTTAACAATCTCTATATGTTCCATGTCAACAACCAGGCATGTTTAATTCCTATGACGCTTTGATCTTTTTGAATTTCTTCACGTGCACTTTTATGAAAACACCAATTATTTTAAACATAATTATAATAGCACTATAATTACTTTAAATATAGAAAACAAAAAGTTGTGTGTGTGAATGACTACACGATAGAAGTGAAAACTTCCGATTCATTCTGGGCAAAATAATATAATGGTTCGAACGTACTACAATTTCTTCTACGACATTTTTGTAAGGGGGTGTTAAATAGTTCTCTTTTTCGCTCCCATTCATCGGTGGATATTTTTATTTCATCTATTTTTTTATGAAGAGTAATGCACGAATATTTAAGCATTCTTTTTTACTATGATTGTTTATATTTAAATGTCAAATTGATTATTTAAAAATATTTCAATATACATTACTGATGGGTAGATTGTATTTAATATATATGTTTATATGATACTTACGTACTTTTGCAATAATGCCAACGTTCAATGCATCTCTTTAAGTTGGCAACCTTGATTGCCCATGTCTCATGCGCGCTGAATTTAGCAATCATTTGCTTCCTTTCATAGTGGCCGCGGTAGCCAAGTGGTCTAGGCATCGGATCGTGGCTAGCATGCCACGATTTCGATCCCAGTATCACTGAAGACCTGCCGTGTAGGTGAGCGATGCACGTTAAATCTGTCGAGAGCTCAAACGTCCTCCCGTTGGTGTGGTGTGGTAGTTAGGAGAGAGGGGTGCCAGCTCAGGTGTCGTCCGCGTCACTTGACCATGGTTCAAAATTACGCGGATCGTCGCCAAAAACCCTCGTGTAGCTGAACATGCGACGTTAATATTCACTCACTCACAATCAGTTAGTTGCCATCACTAATATGAACCAAAATATTCGTAACTTTCTCACCAATTAACCTTTGTTAAATTTCGGATTTTAATTCTTTTGGTACATTTTTGTGCTCAAATGCTTTGTGTACTGAAACAAAAAATAGATCCCATGTTTCGTTTTTTCATATCTTCAATTTCTTACAAAAGAATAATCTTTCCCCCCCCCCCAATTATTTCGTTTGCGCTCCTCTTCTAGAGTGGAATAGAAGTGTGAAGCCTTAACAGTAATATTTAAATAAAGAAAATTAAAATTTCTCGGAAAAATGTATGCAATAATTTTTTTTAAAAAAAACAAACATGTGCTTAAAAAGTTTTCATTTCAAAACTAAGCGCGTATCGCCGACCCGAGAGTTATTGCCTACTGAAGCCGAGAAAACCCGATTGAGCTCGAACCTGACGCTGAATTTAAATTCACTCTTCAGCAAAACGCGCCTAAAGAAGTTATAATTTCTAAAAATTCTTAGTTAATATAAAGTCAAGACATTCTCATAATTTTATTTTATAAATATAATTTATTTATTTGCAAATTGATACATTTAAAAGTTTTTTTCTTATCCAATGGGCTGCGGATTGGTATTTTTACCATTGCAGACCTAGTAAAGAGCTGGTATCACTCTTTAGTGTGGCGCCGTATAAGCGGATACCAATCGCCTCAGGTAATTTTGACGCCTAGTTTCCTCCACAGAGGGAGGCACCTGGGCTATGATGATGCAAACTTGCAGCAGGATTTAATTTTGCCGAGAACGCCCAAGCCAAACATACACTCTAGGGATCTTTTATATGCCGTATAATCATACGACATGGCAGCTGCCAATTTTCTGCATCATGAAAATCCACTCACTTGGGCCAGTGTCGAACCCGCAACCTTGGGTGCAGAAAGCCAGCGACAAACCAACCACGCCTCCCAGCCGGCTAGACATTTAAAAGTAAAAATACACATACGCTTACATAGTTAAGGGCTAGAAGTCATACGATTAGCAATATCCAAATAAGAGTAGCATCGCTAAGAAATGTATAATTTCAAGCATTACCTCCCATCTGGCACATTGGAGTGGCCGTCTATTTAATGAGTGGGACGTCGATGTCTACAGAAGCAATCCGTGTTAGAGATTCGACTGTCGAGTCCGTGATGTGATATGACAGCAGAAGACGGAACGCGCGCGAGCGACTAAAGAACCTATCCTGTTTTTGTTGTTGCTTATGCCACCTGAGCGACAGTAACATCAGATCAAGGTCCACGAAATTCATTGGGGCTAAAGGCTAGAATTTTACGCTTGTCGTTAGCCTAAGCTTTGAGCCCCCATGAAGGTGACAGTACGATTTTGCTCACAGAACACGATAGATGGCGACACCATTTGGTTCCACTGATTTAACGAGCCCGTTCTCCGTGTGTACTTGGTGGGCATTTGGTGGCATCGGGCATCGAACCCAGGCCTTCCGGTCTGGAGTCCGATGCTCTAACCGCTAGGCTACCACGACCCTGTTTTTGTGAACATATCGGTTGGATCTAAATGACTGGAAAAACTACTTGATCACGATTCCTGTTAGTAGAAACTGATGGCACGGTTCGAATGTGGCACATACCTAACGAGGCCGCGAACCCGATTAGTTATTCAGACACTTAGCAAACTAAAGGTAGCATACATGGTATACCTGGAACATGCTGGGTCCTCTAAGAAAATTGAACAAATCATTGTCTGGAAATGGTTTTTTTCAACTATTTAAAGAGACCATTCGCCGGGTATTAATGGAATCCATGGAGAACACCTATGGCATATTTCAATATCACAATGCGCCGTGTCACCGGGCCTGAAGTCATTAGAAATTGCTTCGAGAAACAAGGGCAGTTCAGGCACAAGTAGTTTGGACTTCTAGATCGTGAGACATGAAACCCATCGAATATATACGAGACATAACCGAAAGATAAGTTCACTCCAACTCCTGCATTGGAAATACTTTCGTGAGAATAGAAGGTCATAGATGTACAATGGCTATATTTTTCCTCAGGGAACTTCCAGCGACTTGTTGAGTCAAATTTCTGCTCCTTAAGAAAGTTCCAATATTACTTTAGCCGTACTACTAGTACGATAATACAGCTGGGATCAAATTCTATTTTCATCACCAACCTTTTATTATGTTTTGCTTCTGTCTGATTTCTGATTCATAAGTATTTTATGTAAAATAAATTTTTCTGTCATGCCATACTAGCGCCATCAAACAGACATTTATCTATGGTGACATGGCAACACGTTTTAGTTTTGAAAGATTGAACACTATTTCGGTTCTTTTATTGCAAATAAACATTGACTAAGCGTACCAAGTTGCAGGCGCTTGTTCAAAAGTTTCTTCGTGGAATGAAGTGTCCTTTTAATTAACAGTCTTTAGTCGTTTGTCAGAAAAATACTGTTTTACTCGTCTGAATATTTTTTTTGTCTATTTCATTATTCGTAGATTATGAAGCTTATTTTGCAGAAGAAGATTCTGCCTTTGAGTATTAAAATGGCTCCATCAGAGTAGATCCCGTTGTTTAAATAAAATACGAGATCGTTTCTCATAATAAAATATTTGAAAAATGCAGGAAAAATGTCAATATATACTTCTTATATCAAAACATCTTATTGGACATTTTAATAACTCTAATTTGAAATGAATTACTACCATATTGATTTATAGAATTATTCGACATAGACAACTGCATGGGAAGTTAGGTATTTAGTAGCATGGAAACTAAAACACCCGTTTATTATTAGGTAAATGACCCGTTTCTCGCTGTAGCAATAAAGAATGAAGTGATAGGCTTTTTTTTCTGTTAAAATTGTTGGAAATCGTGAGACGAGTCCAGCTTTGAGTTCGATTTGTTTAACACAGATGGTCGAATTGCCATATGCATCAATGATTCCGCTTTGATTTTGTATGAAAAGAAGGAGGTTTCTTTTTAGAAAGAGATTTCTTCCTTTACGTTTCAAATTATAATTAATCATTTCTCTCTCTGAATCTTTTAGAAAATGAAGATATATCTTTTGAATCTAATACTCGAAAATAAACTGAAGCACAATATGTACGCAAAATGTTCCTACTTATGTAACGAAAGGCTGAAAAATATTTTATTTTTAATCTCCTAAGAAAAGCTCCAATATACTCTATTAAAATCACTACACTAATTCATAAAATACATTGATATAATCATAGACATAGTTTTAGAACAGTGCATCAGTCTCCCCAGGGCATTTCCAAGGTAAGCTTACATTTAAAAAAAGTTATCGCTTTTTCATAATACACTAAAATAGGGATCGGCAGCCTTTTAGATGGGGTGGGGGGTGTCAGACCAATCTCTACCCATATGATTCAGGATATCGCAGAGTAGGAAATATTTGAATTAATCCGATTTTCGAGGCAATATATATGAGGAGTTAGAGGTCAATAATACAGATATTTAGAGTCGTTGTTACTAATGTCACCAGTCTGAGGCCCAAGAAATTCATCGTGGTATAGGGCAAGTACGCCTGACGTTAGCCGTAGCTTTGGGTTCGGTTGCACCCCAATTTTAAGGAAGAACACCCTTGGGGTGATAAGGGATCTCCCACTTCTCTTCACTTTCTACCAACCTCTCCACAGGACTTGCAGCTCGATGGCTATATAGAGTAAACACATGCCATAAGGGCACTATATACATTTACAAACATCCAATGCCTTCTCCAGATTCGAACTCAGGCCCCACGGCACAGCAGTCAGCGTTACTAACCACTAGACCGGATGGGCGATTCACCGATATTACGAGTTTTATTATATATTAATTATCCATTATTTAAATATATTTGTGGCACCACCACTCATTTGTTACTTGTAGCTGGGGTGCCACCATTCTACCACACCATTCATTTATTACTATATTGTAAATAGATACTAGTATTTTTATTTTAGTAGTTTGTATATATGTTTTGATCATATTGTTGATATGAATTCAAATTTATTACTATTTTTATTTTACTGTTTTGTATATATGTTGATATTAAATAAACTTTACTTTGCTTGTCCAACTTGATTGCGTGCTGTAACTGAGTATGTGAATTAGCATTCCCCACATATTTATAAACATATAATAAACATCCTGCGCCAACACAAACAAAAAATAAAACTGTACATATATTTCGTGTTATGTACCTTTAAACTTTAAAAGAAATAAAAAACACAATATAAGTATTTCTTCAATGTAGATATTTAAATGCAAACATTTCTCTTTGTCCCTGTTTTATAATGCAATCTCAAGGGTATCATTTGTGACTTTACATTTCACACGATTTTGAATGTTCAGTTGAGTCCTCAGAGAAGTTATTAAACAACTTCTTTTCAGACCCAAAATACTTTTCATAGGAGAAAAGATACGTAGAAACTATAAATCAAAAAGCAGAGCAATTTTCTCTTCAAACAAGGAAATATCTCCAGAGAGAAATGACCTCCAACAATATAAAATAGCTGTCGATTGATCCTTAGAGTTATCTTCTAGAATTTTTGATAATTCCATAAATTTTCCTTTCCATAATCCTCAAGATATTAGTTAAATAAGATCAAGTTCAAAATTATCATCTTTACTCCAAAAAAAACTTATTTGTAGGGAAGTGTAAACTGCCAATATAAGAGAATTTGGCACGCTTGCCATAGGTTGCCGACCCCTGCACTAAACTATGAAACATGCGTACAACATGCGTGCCGCATTGGCAGTAACAGAATACTTACAGTAACAGAATGCATCTCTGTTCTATTATCAGTTTTTTAATTAATATTCTAACCCCCTTATGTATGTGTATATGTGTGTGTATGTATGTGTGTGTGTATGTGTGTATGTATGTGTGTGTATGTGTGTATGTGTGTGTATGTATGTGTGTGTGTTGTGTATGTGTGTATGTGTGTGTGTGTATGTGTGTGTGTGTGTGCAACTTTCTCACACGGACGTTGTGTATCTCGATGATAACGAGAATTTGGAAGGATTCATATAAGCAATATTCAAGAGATCTTCTTTACGATCTAAAATTTTAAAAAAATAAATAAATATATATATCTATTTTTTTATAAAACATAAATATGGAGTGCATATTTATTTGCATTGAAGAAGGGAATTCACTCCTTGCTAATTTTAGTTGTCAAATTAATTAACACACTGCTATATATGTATAGAAATTTCACTTTTACCTTAGAGTAGAAACTATCTTTGTAGTGAAAATGTAACAATGCACACGCTATTTTATTCAACAATTAATTGCTTAACGTTACAATCGGGGTTTTATTTTATATTTCCTATATAATGAGACAGTTAGCCCTTTTATTCATAGGATAATTATAAATTATTCATTTGTTGTAGCAAGCAATTGTTTATTTGAAAAAATGTTACTTACAAATGTATAAATGCATATACACCAAAGAATGGGATTTTTTTTGTAATCTATGACTAAATTACCTTTAGGCCGTGGTAGCCTGGTGGTTATTGTCATGTGCCGTTGCCGGTGTGTCATGATCTCGATCCTATTTCCACTGAAGACCCGTCGTGTAGAGACGGCGATACACGTTAAATCTGACGAAGCTTAATGTCCTCCCGTTGTTGTGATGTGGTAGGTAGGAAATGGAATGGCCAGCTCAGATGTCGTCCTCATCACTTGAACGAGATTTAAAATTACGAGGTGCGTTGCCAATCTCCCAAGTGTTGCTTAAAAGCGCGATGTTAATATAATTCCCATAGTTAATTTTTCTCAAAAAGTGGCCTTTTGAAATTTTACGACACCGGACTATTCATATAGAGGTAGTATCTATAAAATACTTTACTCAATCTTAAATTACACTTTCCTTATAAGAATGTTCAATAAAATAAAATTTCCGCTCGAATTATTTAAATGGGAGGAACCGATAATTCAGGATCTACGAAGATAATGAGGTTTTCTAGAGATCTATTTACCATTATCGTTAAGATCTTATCATTATCAACTGCTTTCAGTCATCCGCGATTCACACTGGAATTGCTGATGGCACAGAATCCGAAAAATTATTCGGGACAGAGAGAAATGTGTCCCTGGATATTGCAATAATCCTTTAATAGAAATCTTGCTTTTTTACTGCATCATCAGTTTTGTGTGTGGTCTTACTTTAATACTATCTTCTCTATAATAATAAAATACGTATTATTAGCTTCCAAGGAAGTTGGACCTCCAACCTTCCTCCTTACCTCCCAATAAACGTATCAGTTGTTTTCCAATTTTTCTATGTTAGAAATCTAATACCTAACTTATACGAGGTCTTCCATTATATTGATATACTTTATACCTTTCTTTCGAATCTGGATTTTTCTGTTTAAATGAATCATTTGTTTTATCCAATGGCAGAACAATTCAAAATAGATCGTGTTTTCCAATAAGAAAAGAAAAACACAGTTTCTTTAAAATTTTACCTAACAGATAGCATTGTCTTTTTTGTCTCAACGTGAAATTTCTAAAATCTACAAACATCTTTAAAATATTTATTTTCCGTGTGGTATTTCATTGTAAGAAACGTATTAATGATTAGTATCATATTTTAATAAAAAAAAATTATCGACAGAAAATTGAATTGTTCTCTTCTTCATCTTTTCTTGTTTAAGAGTAATATAACACCCTAAATTCTTGTATTCAATTCCTACTAGTAGTTCACTCTCTCTCTCTATATATACATATATATCTTGTCCTAATTTTCAATCGTTAATAAAATACTTTTTATAACTCCATTCAGATTCAAATACATTTTTTAAACTTGTAGTGAATGACACTTGATGTTAATACAGTTTTTCAAATATTTATTCATGAATTAAATTAAAAAATGAATAAATATTTAAAAAATAATAGTCCAAAAGCATATATAGAAAGAAAAATCTTTCGTTGTGTCCCTGTAGCGCAACGGATTTCTAATCCAAAGATCTTGGGTTCAAATTCAACCGAAATGGCCTAATTTCTGAGAATGTAATTTTCTTTTTACTTTAAAATTTTATTAAAAAAACTAAAACTATTGATGAATAAATAGTAACAATCAAAAAAATAATCTGACACTACTTATAGAAAGGAAAATGGAAAATTGCAAGGAAAATCGCTTTCTATTTTGCCATTTAATATTGTGATTCTGTCATATGTATACAGTGATGTCCAAAATCGTGGACACTTTTTAAAATTATGTTTTTCAAGTTTGTATGCTTATAGAAAATGTTACGTTGTTCTAAATCCAAAGTCTTTATATCATTTTAAAGGAAATTTTCAAGTCAATGTTTGCTTCTTTGTTTTTTTACTTTTGATCGGTCGCAATTCATTTTTGATCGAATTTCTGGTTCTTTTATAGTGAAGAATCGACAAAACGTTAGAATGTAACATTACAAACATTTTCGTCTTAGTAATTCTGTACATAAAAAATACTGCATGATATGTTAAATAAAAAAGAGAATACTGTACCGAAATGATTATGATTTATTTGCTACCTACAGAGAACATTTTTCAAGTTAAAGCATTCTAATAAGGTTTTTTTTGTTGTTACTTTATCTCGTTTTTCACTCTAGAGTTCAAAGATTCTCCAGCAGGCTACTCAATCTTTTTGTTCAAACATAAGGTTTGATTCTTCTTCGACTGGATAAATAAGCAAAAAGAAAATTAATAATTATTTATTTTGATTTGGTAGAAATATTGAACTTGTAACCCACTAATTCTATTCTCAGACCCGGCTAAGGGTGTGGGAAAAAGTCAAGTACGATTCGACGTGATATTTTCGAATTATTTACTCAGCACTCTAATTAACTCAAACACAAATCAATTAATTGGATTAAATGAGATGTTTCAGGTAGAGAGCAGGGGTTTTGTAACAAGAGTCGCGTGTTTGGAAAATATTTCTAATAAATTGATCCACCTTTTATGAATCAATCTTCTACTTTAATAAATGATTTACACAGTAGCTATGCGACTAATTGTCTCAAATCTGTTTAATAATGTAAATACCAAAACGCGCTATCAAAATGACTAATGCCTGAACTGTAGATAGTCCTCCTATCTTCTTAATATTTCGATCTCTTGGTAACTCCAATTAAACATCAATTTTCTTCTATCTAACTATATATTTCTTTATTTTTGCTTTCTGTATCTCTATCTCTCTTCTATCTAACGAATTAAATGACTAGCAAGCAAACCTATACTATATATAATAGACCTTATCTTCATTTCACGGTTTCTTCTTCAGAAAGGTTTGTTTTTTTCATAGCTCAAATATTTCCCAAGAGGGTTAGTGGAAGGACGCGTATGGATCCATCACAACCCCATCCATGAAGAAAACATGATTTATCGGAGGGTCTTAGCGACCCGATAGAAATTACGCTAAAAAAAAACTTTAACATTCATTCAAAAACTATCAACAAGATTTATCAATTTAACTCACTACACTCTTAAACACGCACGCCTGAAAACACGCAAAAACGACTAATCTAAAGAATATACTGCTGTTTACTGGAAGCATCTCTCACATACCTTTCCTACAGTGCATCCTATTCGTGTGAGAACCTAGGAAAAAAACCCGTAAGGAAAAGGAAAACACCTTGGTTATGCACTTTGCATAAATTTTAAACAATAGTAATACATACAGACTTTTTCTTAAAACAATTATTTTCAAGACATCTAAGGAATCAAGGTCAGTCACTCTGAAAGGAAAACTGGATCACTAACATATAAGTTTTAATCTTTACTTATTATTACTGAAATTTAATTTCAATTTTTACTTATTTTTATTGAAATTTAGTTTTAATCAGTTATTTTGAATGATTATTTCAACATGCCAAGATTTAGTACATTGTTCAGCAAGTGCTGAACTATTTGTTGATAGAACTATTTGCGAAACTGAAAATTTTAGAGTTGCTTGTCACTGAAGAAACAAACTTGAATGTTTCAGAATCGTGACTGGCATAGATGCTGGTAATATATAGCTAATATATATACAGGCACTCAAAAAATTACTGGGACACTTGACATGCATAACTCAGTAAAGCCATTTATAAAAAATATTTATCATATCAAAAAAATAATAAATTAAGAAATATTTTAGCGTTTGTTGTACAGTATATAAGAAAAATTTTATTAGTATTCTGGAATTATAATTTTATCTAGATTTTCAAATATAATTCAAAGGTACACTGCAGTCAACAAAGTGTTGGGACTCTTTTGAAAGGAGAAATTTGACAAATATACAACACATCAATACAGTTTAATTTTACACCACTTTTTTAGACTAGAAGATTAAACATAAACGTTTCAACGGATAAGATTATTTATAGAAAAAATGGCGATAAATAAATATCTATCGATTGGTGTGTGAAATCTCGTAATAAGTCTTTGGAAACAGGGGAAATCAGTTCGTTATGTACAAAAAATCTTGAAATTGAGTAAGTCTACTGTTTTTAACATCATTGATAAGTTCAAGAAAACAAATAATGTTTAAAACCAGTAAGGATCAGGACGTGCAAAGATATTTAATGAACATGAAGAGAGGTGGATTGTGAGACAAGTACACATTAATCCAAGAAATAGTGCAGCCAAAATGACATTGCAATGTAAAAGCAGGTTCGGAAAGTCAGTATATCCCGAAACTATCAGAAATGTTTTAAGAAAACATAAGTATCATGGCAGAGTGGAAGAGAAGAAAACCCTACATCAGCAAAGCCCTCAAAGAAAGCCCTACATCAGCAAAGCCCTCAAAGAAAGCCCTACATCAGCAAAGAAAATAGACGAGCTAGGTTGGCATCTGCTAAAATGTATGTAAGGCAGCCAACAGAATATTGGGGGAATGTAATTTCAGTTGATGAAAGCAACTATAACATTTTTAGATCGGATGCCAAGCAAATTGTTTGACGGAAATCAAATACAGTAATGCATGTCAAAAATTCTCAATCTACTATTAAATATGGAGAAGATAAAATCAAATTATCTGGGCTGCATGACAAGTTCTGGTGTTGGGAGGTTACATTTTATTGATGGTATAGTGAATAAATATGTCTATCTTGTGGCGTGAGTGAGTGAGTGAATATTAACGTCGCACTGATTAGCAACACGAGGGCTTTTGCCGACGGTCCGCGTAATTTTGAACCATGGTCAAGTGACGCGGACGACACCTGAGCTGGCACCCCCTCTCCTACCTACCATACCACACCAAAGGGAGGACATTTGAGCTCTCGACAGATTTAACGTGCATCGCTCCCCTACACGGCGGATATTTAGTGGTACTGGGATCGAACTCATGATCCGATGCCCAGACCACTTGGCCACCGCGGCCACGTCTATCTTGTAGCATTCTCAAACGAAATTTAAAGCAAAGTGCGAGCAAGCTAGGAATCTCAGGACATTTTAAATTGTACTAAGATAATGCCATGAAACATACTGCAGATATTTACAAGTTTGGGTCCTCTACCCCACTCCTAGTGTTATTAAGACTCCTGCACAAAGTCCAGACCTTAATCCCATTGAACATGTGTGGGAATTTTTACAACAAAAACTATATGAGCACCAAATTTCTAACAAGCAGCGATTAGGAAAATATTTGCTCGAAGAGTGGACCAAAATCGAAAGACAGTTTTGTAAAAAATTGATCCAATCCATGCCAAATAGACAGCAAAAAGTCATAAAAAGCAAGAGTGTCCCAACGATATATTAATGTCTAATAGTGAATTGTTTTTCTTAATTTATTGGGAAGTGTCCCAATACGTTTTTGAGCACGTTTTTTAACTCGATTACTTTTATTTTCAATTTTAACCATAACTGTATTAATGTATGAGTTTTGTTCAAATTATTATTATTTGTATTTAACAAAATAACATTTATTTCTTTGTTTTGTTTCATTTGCATGTTTAAGTAAAATATTACGATAAAAATCTATGAACTGGTATTAAGTCCCAATACTTTTTTGACAGACTGTGTATTGTAATTATAAATTCTTCAAAATAATTATAAAAGGAATTTCATATCAATTAACGGATGATAAATATAATATTTGTTAATTATCCATAACAAGGTAAAAACAAGGATTAGTAAGTTTTACAGAATACTTACTTTGACAAGGTATGATTTTTTATAAAAATTACTGTTTTCTAAGAAATTTATTTTTAAAATTGTTTGTGTTATTTTACCTAAACCTACTGCATGTATGGAGAAATATACTTTTGTATATTGAAGTGAAATTTTTGGGATATTTTTAAAGCATTTAGCAAAAAAACAAATGCCGTAACAAAAAATTACAATTTTTATTAAATTACTAATTATGTTATACAAAACTTATCTTTTAAAAAAATCTGAGCAATTTAATTTTAAAATTTCACTTAAGTATAAAGATAAAGGTTTATTTAACATACAGCGAAAATCTTGAATCTTTATGTTTAATAGTTTCTGAGAAAACGTTATAAAGGATATATCGCCATTGTCGTTGCAAGAAGCTTGTTACATACATAAAAATAAGTAAATTTCAGATTTAAAAACATTAAAAAAAACCTGTGTTCTTGTGTCTGTCATAGAAATCACTTGCCTCACATATAGAGAAACTTGAATTCTGATACTTTCCGAAATTGTTCGTATGTGAACATACAAATCCATAATGAAAACTTTCGAGAAATGTATAATCACACATTCCCAAATCTTTATTTTGACATATTGATGCATTTGGTATGGGTTATGCATCGAAGATGAAAATTCTTCAAAGATTGATACAGAATTTGAGAAAAATGATGTAAATACTACAAAATATCTCGTTGGACAAAAACTGAAAGAAGCTATGCATGTACTTTCTGGGCAATTTAAGAAAAATAGGGGGGAAAAGTCGCAAAATATAATAAATTGAGATGAAGATAATGTTTAATAAAATGGGGCAAATACATGTTGTAATTCACATAATTTTTGTGATGACATGGCATTTTATATTAAAAATGCAATTTTCTGAAAATGTTGTTTTGAAAACTACATGTAGCTTTTTCTCAGAATCTACTATTTGAATGCACCAGCAATTTTTATTGAATATTACTGATATGTAATTATATATATACTAAAGTGGCTATTTGAGCTATTTCTAAAATATTTTTGCTAGAGACCAGATATCTCGTTAGAAAAAATGATAATTTTCAAAAAAATTCATAGTGATGTTACGTAAAAGTATGTTTTGAAAAAACTAAACAATATATTTGAAAAATCTCACTTCAGTATAAATATAAAAGTCTAATTAATAAACTAAAGAAATTTGAAGTCTTTATATTTAACAGTTGATGAGAAAAAAAGTTTACATAAATAAGCTCAATTTAACCTTGTTGGTATAGGGGGGGTACTGTGACTCCTCTTAAGAGAAAGAAGTAGTCAAAAGGGTGAATTTTGATTCTGGTTCCCAGATTTTGTGAAATAAAGTAATTATTTTCAATTGTAAGATATTACTTGCTTACTCTTTTTCTGTAAGTAATTATCTATTAATGTTACACTATAAAACAACACGATCGTGACTGGCTACAGGTGTCGCAATTTTGAACCTGGGTTAAGTGACGAGAACGACACTTGAGTTGGCACTCTCCTCTCCGAACTTCCACAGCACATCAACGGGAGTACTTTGAGCGTAGACAGATTAAAAGTGTGTTTCAGCCCCTCAAATTGGTGGATCTTTAGCTGCACTTGGGCTCGATCTCATGGCCGTAAAGTCATTAGTCCATGATCCGCAGCTACTGTTTTTTTTTTCACATCTAGTGTTTATCAAAGTACTAAGTTTTAAAATATGAAAAAAAGAGAAAAAAAACCAGTAAATAATCGCATAGATAAATTCAATTATAAAAAGAAACGATAAGTTTTGAATATTTAAATGCAGTAAAAAAAGCTTAACAAATACTTTTGAAATGTATGGGAATAAATTCAACATTCAACTTATGGTTAAAGAAACTGTAGAGAGAATCTTTGTAAAATTGTTCTAAGCCAACTTAAGCTCAATCCAAAATAAAAAAAAATTACTTTGTCTTCTTGTATTTATAACCTTATGACTGCCAAACATATACATCACTAAATGTTTTCACACAATTTGTCTTCCAAAACTATTTATTAACTGGAATTTTTTTAATTACCAAAATGTCCGAGCAAATTTATAGAAACAGACTCGAGGATCATTTTTAAATTCGACAAAAATTTGATGACAAGTTAAGGATTCCTTTCTTATTTGTGTTATCTTTATCTTTGAGAAGTTTAGTTATTCGCGGCAATGGCGACAAAAAGTTGTTGACATATAATACGAAAAAATATAATTTTGAGCATTTCAAAAAGTTTTCCTCACATTTTTTTAAAAAATCAATGGATCATTCTTGAAGGATAATTTATATCTATAACATTAGATTGTTCTGCATCCTGTTTTTAGTCTTGTTCAAATGCAATAAGAGGGAATTCTTATTTTTAGCTACTCAAATCTATTTCTCTTTTAAATTGCAATTCGATATTATCTTCGCTATTCGATTTTGAAACAGAATCTGGCGCAAACAAACACAGTTCTGATGTACCAAGTACAAAAACGAGGCTTCATTGCAAAAGATAACACACCATTTTCGAGAAGTGAAGATCACTTTTCGCTGTCATCGCGCTCATTCAGGCGATAAAGACAAGGACACGAAGAAATGATACAAATTACACCCCAAACATACGCCGAAACAATTCATTTCAGAATCGCACCTATCCTCATTTCGTTCGAATTAAGCTCAGATCGTATGTTCCCATTCGATCGCTCAATGACATGTGTCCAGCAGAGGTTGATAAACTGATTTCTTTTTCTTTTCCTTTCACACTTATTATTCGTCTCCAATAACTGAACCAATGACCATGCTTTCTGATTTGATTTATTCATCTTTTTTCACTAGCAGAAAGCGAAGTAGAATATAAAAAACAACAACTTTGTATCCTGAATACGAACGACTTGGCGTAAACGGAGTATCTAAGTGGAAAACGCGCAGCACTATGCCAATTTTGTAATTTTCTACAGATTATAGTTTTTTGGGCCAGCAACGAAAATATATTTGAGAATATTTTAAGCTATTTTTACAGTTGAACATAAATTTCGATCTTTCTTCTCAAAAATATGCCCGATTTAAATCATAGTTTTTCTGATATTTTGTGAATGAAATAGTCTGCAATCATTTTTTTTTATTAGTCTGGTTAAAGCACATACTTTTAATAATGATTTATTTATTTGATCTTTATAATAAATAATAGTAATTATATGTATATATAATTATCCAAATGTTGTCCTAAACACTTCCTTTTTAAGATATATGCTAAAATTAATCAGCTTTTTTTTAAAAATGGAATAATTTTGTTTGGAATAATTTTGTTTTTTTCTAATTTTATTGAGAAATGTTGTAGGCAACAGAAAAAAATATATAAATTTAAATTTTTAAAAAATGGATGGTTGTAAAGGGTTTTCTTCGAGTCTTTCAACTAATACTTAAGGATATTTGTATATATTTGGATAAATTGTTAGACTTGAGAACTTATTTTTTTAAAAAATCTTGACGTACGAAAAAAGAAGTTGCCATTTAAAGTGAAATGAGTTGAGTTCGAGGAAGAAGACAGCAAGGCGTGTGTTGGGATATGTTTGAGTTAAATCTTTGAGAAATGTATTTTGAATTATCAACTTTTTTTTTTTTGGCACAAGAATTGAAGCCTTGTTATGAGTGCCCAGAGAAGATATCCCGTACACTTGCATTTCTTTATGTTAAGTAATTATTATTAATTAGCGCTCATTCGTATTAGCTGTTTGCAACCTTTTTATATTTGGAATTGATTGAAATAAAGTTTTAGAAATGTCTCTTCCTTCAGTTTCCTTTCACACTAACGCGAATAGAAGTTTACTACAAGATGAGAAATGGATAATCTTTATTCTTTATAAAATGTCTTTTTTATTTTTATACTCTTATGAACCACTATGGTGATTCTAAATATCATAAATTCATTTTAATTTCCCCTTGAATACAGAAGTACAGTAATTTCTTCGAAAATGGATTGTTTTCTGCTCATATTTTTTGAAGGCATTGCTAAAAATGTATTACACTAAGAACAGTACACTTTCAAAGCAAATGAAAGTTATTATTTGTAAAATAGACTCGAACGTAGTATTCGCTCACTGCCTGTTAAGAGGACTTGGTATCGCAAAAATGACTCATTTATTGTTTTTTATATTGTTATTTTTATTTAGTTATATTCTTTGAACGATTACCTTTCGATTAAAATATCACTTTTGTATGCCTGAAAATTAGAAGTTGGAAAAAATTTCACATTTGAAAAATGTAAACAAACAAATTTAGTAATTTGACCACGACCCACGTCAGGGATTTTAAGCTAATTTTTATCACCTACTTTTCAAAAATAAATTTTATTTTGTTTTAACCATAACTTCAATGCTTTATAGTACTTTTTAGTGACTACAACTTTTACTTCAAGCTATTTGTTGTTGTTTTGGTGCTAGTTTTACTTACGTTTTACATTGAAAAAAATATTTTAAACTTTTACTGATTGCTGTCTTTTGAAGACTGTTGCTGAAACTGCTGAGAATTCAATATTATCTTTCCTATTATCTCTTGAAAATTTCTCTTAAAAATGCCCCGAGTAAAACGTCGAAATCATTCAGCTCAAATGAACAGCAACGTTGGTGTAGTGATGCTGTAAATGCATGTGTCACAGAAGAAAACAAATTAGTTCCTAACATCAGAATTAGGCAGTTATTTTATCCTGAAAAAAACTGAACATTCTGAAATTATAAATTTCATTATTGTGAACTTTGAGCAAATCAGCAAAATGTTTCTGAAACTAAAATGCCCTGACTGTGACAAGCAAACTTTAAAGCTTGCTCTTGGAAACAAGGTAGGGTTTTCCTACATGTTAAATTTAACTTGCTATTCTTGAGCTGAAAAAGTTCGTGCTGTAGAAACGTCTAATGAAAGGTAGGGTAATACCGTTCCTGATATTAATTTACGTGCTAGACAAGCATTCTCTAATATTGGAAAAGGTGACTGCAATTGAAAAATTTTGCATGACAGTAAATATATTTCCTTTTTCCTCGAGAACTTATAGCAAATCTTCTAAACTTCTTCACAAAGCGTATGGTATTGCTGCAGAGAATTTGCTGAGAGAAGTATACAGTGAAGTAAGAAATGCTTACGAAGCACCAACTGATGTTCCCGTTGTAGATATAAGTGTTTCATTTGATGGTAGCTGGTTGACACGTGGACATACATCTTTGATTGGCATAGCTTGTGTTATTGATATACTTACAGGCTATGCAATTCATTTTGAAGTCATGTGCAAGGTATGTCGCAATTGTTCTGTAGCAAGAAGAGAATTTGGAGAGTCTAGTGCAGAGTATAACGTTTGGTTTGAAGGTCATAGGAAGGATTGTGATATTAATCCGGCTCATCAACTTCGATGGAAATGTAGGCAGTACTGATCCTCTGGGAAAGATCACAAGCGTTGGGATTTCGTTATTCTATCTTATTTTCTGATGGAGATTGTAAAACCTTCAACTATTTAACAGAAAAAAAATTAGTATGGGGATAACATTGTGATAAAAAAAGAGGAGTCCATTAATCATGTCAGCAAAAGGTTGGACACTTGTCTACAAAATTCTGTCAAGGAATCGAGAGCCCGTGGAATTTCATTAAGATGAAAAGGCCATGGCATATTAAAAAAATCAACAATTAAAAAATTAACTTTATACTACCAAAAAGCTATACTAAAAAAAGGCATTATTCCTGCCATGATTAAAGCAATATATTCTACTTTATATCACAGCATTTCGACAGACCAAAAGCCTCAGCGTTCGAAATGTCCAATCGGTGCAGACTCATGGTGTTTTTACCAGTCAGCAAAAGCAAAAGGACAAAATCCAGGTCTGCATAAACAACACGTTGGGACTCCAATTAATGAAAGTTTTTTGCCACATATACTTTCTGTTTATCAACGGCTTGCTTCAAATGACTTTTTGGAAAGGTGCGTTAATTGCGGAACCCCAAACGCTACTGGAAGTTTACACAACATGATTTAGTCAAAGTGTCCAAAGGAGATATTTGTGTTTAAAGACAGAGTTACACCTGCCGTAATGGAAGCGATTTGTGAATTTAACAAAGGGACTCTACGTACTGTCAGAGAGACCAAAAAAGCGTTACATATACCTTTAGAGAAATGTTCGCATGATCTTGGTGTGATGCTCGAATCCCGTAAAAGATTATTTAGAATCAGATGGGAAAACACCAAATACCAGCATGCACGCAAATTGATAAAAAAAAGCTATTTAAAAGAGAAATACTAATTTAGAAAAGGGAGGAGTTACACATATAAAGCAGGATATTTCTGAGGTATTACAATAATGTATTTTTTTTCGAAGTGAAAACTTCTTTCGCGGCGTTGGGCACTTTTTGATAGGGGAAAATCTTATGGGTTCGCGTCACCGACATGCTCTGAACTGGCGCACGCGCAGCGTGCTGTGCGCCTTAGTTGGATGGGTGAAATCTCGTGTGTTCGCGTCACGGACATGCTTATAGCAGTATATCTGTAGCTATACAGCTGACGCATAGTGCTGTGTATATCTTATAAGGGAAATTGAATGGATTTAGTGAGAAGTTCAATGTGTATATACTATGCATTGTTGAAATAGTTTTTGTTTGATTATTATTTGAATCGTTTAATTAAAGAATCATTGTGCAGTACAATATAGTGGGTACTAAATAAATAAACTAATATTTTTAAGATAAAAAATAAATAACAGAAACTTATTTTAAAGACTCGTATTTATTTTGGCGGTTGAAACTTTTATATTACTTAAAATTATTTTAAATCTTCGTATTTATTTTGGCGTTTGAAAATTTTGTATTATTTATTTTCTAATATTTAACCTCGGATATTCATCACGCAATGCAGATTACTTTTTCACAGTGGCATAGACGTTTTCTTACTACCGTGGTAAAACAGACTTCTAGTTGTTCAATCATATTTTTATCATGGATTTTGAAATTAAAAATTTTATAAAATCTAATAATAATTCAAGATTAATGTGTTGAAGTTAAAAATATGGTTATTAATTCAAATAAACATCATAAAAGATCAACAAGTCATCGAGAGACATTAGAATTGAAAAGGTTACTAAACAATACACTACAAACGGTCACCAAAACTTTTCTAGAATTCATCTCCAACATGAAAGGATTATTGATATTTTCCTTCAATTGTCAAAGTTTTCATGCGCATGCAGCTGACCTAAGAAATGACGCTTTCGTAAAAAAGTCAAATGCTCTGCTTTTGTCAGAAATTCGCATGAAAAACGAAGAACCACTTGATATTCCGAATTTCAACTTTGTTGTAAGTTATAAAAGACCCGAAGTTCCAGCAGCAGGCGTAGCTATTTATCACAATATTCAAGATACGTCACATTTCACTACTTTACATATGGGCATACATACTAAATTCACTAGAAGCATTGGTGTTAATGTATCTGATATAGACGAAATATGCGTTGCTCGTTGCGATTCCTAGAATGGGCAATACATATTAATGTGGTTGCCGTTTATATTTCGCCTGGAAATTCTATGAGATAGATACAACAATTTTTATTCAAAAGTTTGATAATTTTTACAAAAGAAGGTTTTGAAATACTCGAAAAAAGATTTGGCGAAAAATATATATGATAATGTACCAATGATTTTTGTGGAGACTTCAATATTAACTTGGCAGATGATAAAAATCTACCACTAATTGAATTTCTAAATGAAACACTTAATATAAATATGTCCAATGATCGAAAACTCAGTACTACAAAATATAAAACGACGATCGATGTGGTTTTAACGCGATACTTAGATAAATTTGAATCAAACATTTTCCTTTCTTACTTTAGTTACCATAAGCCTATTGTATCATTTTTAGAACAAAATGAAATAATTGAAAGTACAAAAAGTCTAAATATTGTTGAAATTAATGATGATAATGATGCAAACAAATAAAGTAATGTTAAAAATCAAGTACATTGAAATTTAAGTAAATATAAATACTATCCATAAATAATATGATTGTATATTTATTGTAATTTCAATTGAATTGTATTTATATTTTGTCATGATTTTATACAGCCCGTAATATATTTGAATAATAAAAAAACCATATAAACATATGCATATAATTGCTGCTCGGAGTGTCAATAGATGTGAAAACCAAATTGATGTTGATAGTTTTAATTCAAACCTTATGAAATTTCAAATTTTAATACTAAAAGTTCTAAGTTTTCACTTCTATCGGCAGTCTGTATAACTGCCATATTTTTTTTTTGTAAAATGTGTGCATGTAAATATTTTTAATTTAGGCATTTTATATATATATTGATAATTTTATAATTTCAGTTCTTTTTCATCATATGTTTTTCATACAAATATAATATTTAAATATTATGTGAAGCAAAAGATTTTAAAAGTTCTGTTATAACAGAAATTTTTTGTTTGAACATTTTCTTCGAGTTTTCTTGATATTTATGGGCTATTATTACTGTGTAAAAATGTATCATTTATAGAAAATATGAGTTCAAATAATATAAAAATGCAATTATTTTGAAAAAAAATGTATAGCTAATGTTTTAAAATGGTATTTTAACTTTATGTAAGCTTATAATACTAATTGTTTTAGAAGAATAAACTTTAAAATGGTTTTTCTCAGCTTGTGTTTTTTCGATACATTATTTCATTCAAAATGCTACTTACTCTCTTCACAATTATTAACCAATCACTTTCATTTTTTCCTCTGTGTGTTATATATCATGCATGCAACAAAATTAAGGATCCATTTTGCTACAAACTGAATACTTTTTTTAAAAAAAAAAATTAAATTGTAGGAGATATTGGGTTTTTTGTTGAATTTTAGCATATTTATGAAAAATTTTTCTCTCCAAAACCATTTAAGTTATTGTAAAATCGATCCTTAAAGTTGTTTAAAACATCCTTAAGAATGTTACAAAAATGTCATGTCAAAATATTAATAAATTCAAAAGGAGTAGAATTTTAAACTTTTTCAATTTTTTTAAAAAAAGGTAAATTTTTAAAATTGTGTGAATAATATGTGCAAAATTTGTTTATTGAATCATATTGTTTTATTGAATATAAACGTTATACGAAATGCTAAAATATAATTTTTAAATGCATAAATAAAAAAAATTTCAAGGGGCACCGAGTCCTCTTAACGAATAACACTCTGAGCTACTGGCTATTCTTGACTTATTGTATGAAAGAGAACGTACAGACAAGTTGTTGAGGGATATTAACCAACTTTATATTGTGGGAGTGTACTATAAATCTGGAGCTAATGACGACGAACCTCGTGATTTTAAACCATGGTCAAGTGACGAGGACGACACCTAAACTAGCACCCTAGTCTCCAAGTGAGAAAGTGAGTGTGTGTATATTAACGTCACCCTATTCAGCTACACGAAGGCTTTTTGGTAACGGACCTCGTAATTTCCCTACTCTTCTAACCAGCAGGAGGACATTGAGCTTCTATATATTTAACATGCGTCAAACCCTCTTCAGTGGCACTAGGCGCGAGCTCCTGTCTTTGAGATCACGAGTCTGAGACCACAACCATTAGGCTACTGCCACCGCTATTTTCATGTCGGAACCCGAACATAGGCATTATTTATGAAATTTATTATTCATATATTATTATCAGAGAAGTCATTATTTTATGAAAGGATGATTTGGATGGTATACACATGAAATAGTTGCTTTTTTATAATATGAGAAATTCTATGAACAGGCTCCGACATAAGCATTTATGCGTGAAAGTTTCCCTTGTACACACATGGAAAGGTTTTCTGAAATGGGTTTATTTATTTAATTTTAATTAAACAGCCCAGTGCTGTCAAAATTTAAATAAACATACCGGTTATCAATCTTAGCGAGCCTCTTTTTCACCTGCTTACTCTTCAATGTGTTAAATGATTGTTTTTGATCCCAATCCATTCTATCGGTTTTCCAAACAATTGGTATTTTCAACTTCATTAGCCGTAACAATTTCCCCGAACTTTATTAATCACTTGAACAATTATAAACACAATTTATTTTATTTTAAACTATCGACTTTCAATTTATTTTGCTATAAATAATGAAAGTAGCGCTATTCCATCCATCAGAAATGTCGTAAATAGGTGAAGGTATATGTTCATAATTATACTTCAAGAAAAAAAACAGGAAGAGTAATGTTTCAAACGACATTCTCGAAATGGTACGCGACATTTCGTTCTAATAGATGCTCGCACAATTAAAAAAGAAAATTGTGTCTATGTCCGCTTCTTTAACTCTCTTTTTACTTTACACACATTTTCGCATATACCTATATTTATGCGTATGAGAGTGTATGTAAGTATATATATATAAGAACTATCCAATACCCCCCCCCTAATTCTCTGGGTATTTCATGATACTGTATGAGTATATACTGTACTTTTAAGTTGATTTATAAGTCCTAGTATAAACTTTTTTGATTTTACTGATGCCGCTGAATAGACTCACCGTGTTTTGGGGGGTGGGCGCTGCACGTGAAATCTGTTGAGGCTGAAACGTATTTGCGTTGGTGTGGAACTAACCATGATCGTGGTTCAAAATGACATAGTCCGTCAACAATAGCCATGCAGCTTTAGAGTGCTCGTAAAATAACTCTCTATCTCACTCTCTCTATTGTGTTGAAAAACATTCTTATAGGCCAAGCCTCTTGTTTTAAAAATGAAAGGACTTGAAATTCTAAAATGGAAATATATTAACTTTAACGCCCTCATAAACCCTTTGGTTATAGATTTCAGTGAAACCCGATCTTGGCGTATTTCTACTCATCCACAACAGTAGTTTAAAAACAGGAAATTCTCTCACCTGCCCCCATCACTCCCTTGGAAGTCGATTTCTTCCAATTCCATTCTTAGCAGATCTCCACTCAACAAAAGAAGCGTGTTCTGGGGATCTCACGATGAGAAAGTTATTTAGTTAATCGTTGTCTGTACATGGAGATAAGCCAAGACAGAGTAAAGTCATGCATTATAAATTTAATTAATTAGAAAATCCAAAGGCGAATGATAATAGACACAAGTGGGGATTGCAAGTCCATTGACTGAGGATTTTTGGCCGATTCCACTGTAAGTTCGTACTGCAACAGTACACGTTAAATATGTCGGAGTTGTAGTCCTTGTGGCGGAATGTGAAAATAAGGAGATTGAGGTACAGCTGAAGGGTCATCCTGAAGTCTGCACTGTGATTTACAATTTAGATGCCCTTCGCCAGTACTCCCTTTATTGTTTCTTAATACAGATTTCATAAACATATTAATTGAAGGCTTAAAGTAGGTGAAACTTGGAAAAAATAATCACATTTATTTTGGCCGAAAATTATTTCGTTCATAAGTCGTTTTTATGATTTTGATAATTAACCTGATAAATTTGATCACTGTCCTTTTTTTAAAACTGTGTTTTTCTCAAATTACGGCTGTACTTTAAAAAATAACAAATAATTAACGTTAATGTTTTTTGCAATCAGTGTTGAGAAGTACCTAAACATGACAGAAGCTATTTTCAAATACTAAGGGCGTTCAAATGAAAAAGTACGAAACGTCGTAACAATGTAACCATTGACATATTTGCCGTCATAGGGGAACGTAGAGAAACAGCTAGGGATGGAGTCTCCGGCGTGAATCAGAACATACAAATGCACCATGAGAGACTACGGACTAATATAAAGATAACCGCCCAATATTGATACAGCAATGCGTGTGATGTTCACATAGCAAAATTTGATGATTGAGGAGCAGCAAGGCATTATCCGATTTCTGACAGCGAATATATACCGACACCTATTCATCCGTGCATGGTGACCATATAGGGGAAGACTGCGGATCCAAACATTTAGTGAGAAAATTAAGTGCCCATTTTCGTGCAGGTCGGGAGATCAGGCCAGGCAAACACAGACATCCCTGTCGAGATCTCATCGACAAGATGGGCGACATAGTGAGAAGTGATTGGCATGCCACATTGTGAATGTTGGCGGTGTAGGTGGATATCAGCATTGGAACAGTGTGGACAATTGTTTACGACAGGTTGTGCTATCGAAAGGTTTGAGCGCAGAGAGTTACGAAGCAGCTCACCGACAAGCAAAAAGAACTGAGTACCGAAAATCTGTTTCGGTATCATGAAGTCCCCTACTTTTCTGGAGCAGATAGTCACAGATGATGAGAGCTGGTGCTCTCGTTACAAGCAAGAGACAAAGAGGGACACCATGCAGTGAAAACATATGTCGTCCTAAAAAGTTCAAAACCATGGCGTCAGCAGACAAGATGTCGCTCACTGTCTTTCCAAGATCTGCTACTTGTTGAACTTCTCAAGCTCAGAGCTATTAACTTCGATGTGCACTGTGAGACTGAGTGAGTGAATATTAACGTCGCACTGTTCAGCTATATACACGAGGGCGTTTGGCGACGGACCTCGTAATTTTGAGCCATGGTCAAGTGATGAGGATGGCACCTGAGCTGGCACCCTCTTCTTCTAATTACCACACCACACCAAACGGAGGACGTTTGAGCTCTCGACAGATTTAGCCTGGATCGCTCCCCTATATGGCGAGTCTTTAGTGGTACGGGGCTTGAACTCATAACATGCCTGCCATGATCCGATACCTTGACCACTTGGCTACAGTGTCCACGTGCACAGTGAGACACTCTAAAGCCTACGCAGGTTCATGAAGAACAAAAGATCTGGACTGCTCCCAGATGGTGTCTTCCTGCTCCATGATTACGCGCGTCCACACGTCTCCAGGGTCCCATACGTGGAGCTGTCAAGTTCAAGTGGGAGCTGCCTGGACATATCACCCGGCGATTCCCGCGTGTTTGGTCCCTTGAAAAACATCTGATAAAGAAGCGTTTCAACTCGGACGACGAACTCAAGGACGTAGTGAAGAACTCATGGTCACATGAATTCCTGGAACAAGGAATCCTTCGGCTTGTTCATCAATGGTATCGTTGTGCTGATGCCTTGGTGTTTACTTTAAACAAAGTATTCATTTATACCCACAATGTCGTTTCGTTCCTAATTATTTGAATGCCCCTTGTAATACCTTGATTTCTTCTTTAAGACTAAAAAAATTCATGAATTTTTTGAAGTTTAAAGTTACTGTAATTTGCTTTAACTATATATTCTACTTTTTTCTCTTGCGTGTCAAAGGAACTATTAGTAGTTAATATGTCTTATCTGGAGTCTTCTACTTCCTGTCAATTACTGTCGTGATCTATGTCAATCATTATTTCTGTTGTTTCCACTAATGGACGGAGGAAGCTCAAAGTCCTTCGTAGTTGTGTAGTAGGGCGCTAATTTAAGAATCGTCCACGTCACTTGATCGAGTTTTAGAACAATGACATCCGTCACTCTTAACCCTCCCATTTTTTCAATCGAGTGTTTATTAAAGTGGCACCAAAATAAGCAACAAGAGGGCCTTGACATTTTGAATCTCTATCTACTGAGCGTTCTTCCTTTTCGAACTTCCATGCCACACCAACGGAGAACTATAGCCATGACATACTAAAGTGCACCAGCTCCTCTAAACGGCGGATCTTCAGTGGTACGAAAGCACAAACTCATGACACATTAACAAGAAGTTTATGGCCGTACCACCGGCTACAGCTTTCACTTTTTTTTCACAATTGAATGACATTCAGAAGAATTAAGGGATTGAATACATTTTTTTTTTCATTTGATAATACACAAATTTCAGTGATATACTTGAGTCACGAATGATAAAGAATTATGCATTAAACATGTGTATAATATCAGAAATAGCCGCATCCAGGCATTCGAAATAAGAACTTTTAAGAAATTGTAGATGTTAAAAATTGTCCAGGAAAATAAGATGATACAGTTTCTCAGGTTAGATAAAATTGTGTAACTCATCATTCAGTCTTCAATTGGTTTTTATTTTTAAACTGATTGAATCCCATAACAGTGGAACTAGTTGTACAAAAAAAAAAAGAAGGAAGTAGTAATAATATTTTTTTACAGTTATAAAACGCCTATCTGCCTAAATTGCATGAAGACTGTTTTTTTTTTCGCTTTGTCGTCTAAAAAGTTTAATTTGTTTCAACTGAGTTAAAAATGTAAAAAAATAACACTCAGCAAAAAAAAAAAAAAAAAAAAGCTCTTTTTTGCAGTGGTGAAGGGTTTGTATAAATCTAATAAAGGAAAGTGAAAGTCGCAGAAATAATTGTTGCTGTAAAACAGTCTAGTGAGCATATAGTTTCCAGATTACTATTTCAGTCAGAAAATCATACTTCAAAGCAGTTTAAAAATGTGTCAGATGGACGTAAATGAAAAAAGTAATTACTTTTGAAATAAATTGCACTTCCCCTCTCCCTTTCACCCTCCCTTATTTTTTTTTAAAATTCTTTCATCGAGAAAGATAAAAACAAATTTCCCAGTTTAGACTTCAGTGGGCAATTATAAAGTAAAATTGAAAAATATTACTGTTTAAAATGAAAAAAGGTTTGTTTTTGAAGCACTTGTGATTGATTGAACGTGCAGAAGGAAAAAATAAATGTTTTTGAAAACGAATCTGAAAATAGGATCATTTATTAAAAAAGCTCTTTTTAAGTGAAAATTGTTGCTTTGGATCAAAGGTGACCGAGTGTATATACACTGGTGTCCAAAAGTTAAACAAAATTGATAATTATGTGAATAAAGAAGGAACTCTAAATCAGAATGGCGGGAAACGTGATATACGAGTGTAAAATGGTTATAAAATAAGGAAACAAATCAAAGGAATAATAATTAATTTTACTATCCAAAGTACAGTTTGAAAGAAAACTGAGCATAGCAAAGATTCAACTTTAAAGAAAAATGAAGGAAAACATTAAATAAAATTCTGATGCTGCGGTTTAATAAGGCGTGTGGTCACCTCTGACACAGCCAGGCACGCTGCACAGCGATTTATCATACTTGCTATGAGATGATGAATTAGTTGTGGGCTCAAATGGTTCCATGCTTCTTGGAGAGCTCTCTTCAGTTCTGTAATGGAACTTGGTGGGTGCGAAAGGGCTGCAATTTGTCTCCTGAGCATATCCCATACATGCTCGATAGGACTTAAATCAGGGGAGCTCGCAGGCCACTACATGCGCTGGATGTTTTCCGTTTCGAGGAAGTCATCAATCAGCACCGCTCGGTGACATGGCGCATTATCATCCATGAATATGAAGTCAGAACCGACAGCACCTCGAAACAAGCGAACATAAGGCTCAAAACTTCGTCTTTGTATCTTTGAGCAGTCACAGACCCCGTGTCAAAGAAATGGAGGTCTGTGCGGCCGTCCATCATGAAGCCTGCCCATACCATTACTCCCCTTGATGGAAAATGATGTCTTTCCGTTATGTTTAATGGTTCAAAACGTGTTCCACGTTCTCTCCATATCGTTAGCCGCCGAGAATCACTACTCGGACTAAACCGGGACTTGTCACTGAACATCACATTGGCCCACTCTCCCACACTCCAATGTTGATATTTCAAACTCCAGTTCAAACGAGCGCGTTTATGCGCAGACGTGAGGGGAATGCAAACTGCTGGTCTTCTTGCATACAGGCCAGCATGATTGAGTCTCCTGTAAACAGTTTGTCTCGAAATTCGCATTCCTGTGGCGACTGTGAGCGCCAAACCCAGTGCTCTGGAAGTACTGCCCCTCTAACGTCGCGCACTTATTACCAGATATCGGTTATGGCGAGGGGTTGTGACTCTTTTCGACCTGATACTGGTTGTGGGGTAAAATCTCCCGTTCTTTGAAACCTCTGCCACAGTCTTGAGATCACAGACTGGTCCACATTCAGAATTCGAGACACTTCGGTTTATGATCGTGAGGATTCCAGCATTCCAACGATTCTTCCTTTCGTAAACATGTCCAATTGGAGTCTTTGTGCCATCATTCACCTTCTTTGATGATTAACAACGTTCCTTAGCACAGCAGTTTCACGAAACTTGTCTGAAACTGCCTATGCTGCGTGAATCGGTTTTTCCGCGTTCTGACATGCGCCGGTGTTTCGCGCAGGACGTAGTCGACTGAAAAGTTTTGCATAAACCCAATGTTTCTTCTTCACCCAATTAATATCCGCAAGAAATTTAGAATAATTTTACGAAAATTTACTCCATGTTTTTCGCATTTTACGATTTATGCTCAACTTTTGGACACCAGTGTAACTTCGCCCTGTAAAGTAATGTGTGGGCTAAAGGCGAAGGACTTAGTAAATTTGAATTGCAGTCGAGTGACGAGAACTGTACTTGATCTGGTACCCTCACTCCGAACTACCACGCCCTATCAGAGTGAGGACTTTAAGCCACGAACGAGCATCAACCCACTACTGATGGGTCTTCAAAGGCATCAGGACTCGAACCATTGACTCGAACATTCCGGTCACGACTTCGTAAACATGGCCACTAGCCTATCACGAATTTAATCAAGAGTTAATGAAAAGAATGAAGTGAAATAAAATAAAGAACGTATTTTTTATATTTTCGATGTATGCATTTAGTGTTTACAGCATGAAATTACAATAAAAAATCATCAGCATATATAAACTCTTTCTAATAATATATACATACATATATGGGAAAGGGTATAATTTTTATTTCTCCCCCCCCCTTTGCTTTCAAATGTGTGTATTAAAACTAATCACAAATGCATTTCTCCCATATTTTTTTGCATGCTAAAGTACACTTGCCTCCGAAAGTCTGCATACAGGGGATCGTCTTTCATATTCATGCAAAAATCGGTAATTAAATGAAGTTTTTCTCTGAATTAGTACTATTTATTATTGATTCATCTAACGTTGTTAATTCAAATAGTATAAGCAACAATAACCTGAATATTACACAAAATAATTCAAATGTTTCTAACTTCAGAATGACACACATCGCGTGCGTCAAAAGTCTGCGTACACTGGAAAAACCCTTTACAATAATAGATTATAACTAAAAGTTAATACTTTTTAAGCTATTCCGTTCGTTCATTAACCCTCTCATCATATTTGGCAGGGATTTAACCAGCTTAGTTGTCTCATCTGTGGATCTTTTGTTCCATTCTTTTACTATGACAGATTTTCCTTGGGTGTTATTACGTTTTCCCCGATTATTCACTAGAGTAAATCCCATAAATGCTGCTGTATTCTGCTTAGGTCTGGGGACTAGGATGGCCCATAGGATTGGTTTGGGACATGTCAGAACAGCCACGGCTTCACAATGGGAGCCATTTGCTCGGTACATTTGTGCGGCTGAAAGTAAAAATCATCACTCACCGCAAGTTTCTCGGCACTTTCCCTGATATTCTACTTCAATAAGTAATCAATTTTATACACTGCTGGTGGCCGCGTTAGCCAAGTGGTCAAGGTATTGGATCATGGCTAGCGTGTCAAGAGTTTGAGTCCAGTACCACTGAAGACCCTCCGTGTAGCGATGTACGTCAAATCTGTCGAAAGCTCAAACGTCTTCCCGTTGGCCTTGGTGTGGTAGTTAGGAGAGGGAGTTGTCAGCTCAGGTGTCGTCCTCGTCACTTAGCCATCGTTCATAATTACGTCGTCCATCCCAAGAGCCTTCGTGTTGCCTTGTAGTGCAATGCTAATAAACACTCACTCTAAAATGGGGTGTAGAAGTTCGGAAAGCAAGATTCTAGCTGAGACTCCGTTGTGAAAATTAACGGTGGCATTTTTTGTCATTCATCCCACATCAAAATTATGATAGTAGCATTTGTGTTGTATATTCCCCTCACTCGGAGTGATTTCTATCGTTACAACTTCCACTGAGAGTCATGAAATGGATAATTACGCGTCCAATAAGTCGTCGATCGCAGGAACCGTTTCTTTGAATGCATCACCATTAATGTTTGTTGACAACATGTACAAAAAAAATATACAAAATTGAATCCCTCAGCAATATACTTTTGTTTAAATGATGACTGTAATCGAGCTTTCGCGTGACATCTTAAATGTTTTTCTAATTTAATTATGTTTGCTTTAATGGCCATTAGGGAAACTTTTCCAATCATTAGGCACCCGTCGTGACGTACGCCTTCCGCCCCTGAAATGCGATGTTATGTTTTCATGGACTATTTGAAAGGTTATTGTTACTAATTAGAATCCTACGTAAGTACTCTCTTTCTTAGACAGTACACACAATAAGTGTTACAATGCATTAAATCGTTATATCGCGAAAAAAATTCTTTAATTGCTGTGTAACTAAATAAAAAATATAAATAAATTGAACTGTTTATTTGAAAAAAAATTCTTTTAGATTATCAACCAAAATTTTTGAAAATTCTGCTAAAATTTCTTCCGAGAACTTGAGCTTTTTTTTAAGCCACAGTTCAAAAATGTGATCCAAAGTATACAGGGTGAACCAAAAATGTTTCCCTGATTATTAAATATTGATTGCACTCAAACAATTATAACGACATATATATGTTGGCTCGTTTTGTTTTTCGTTCTGTTATGAATTGTGATACCATTTGCCTGTGTAAATTGCAACGATTACCCCCTTGGTAGCTCGGGTGAGAGAAGGTATTCCAGTTCCCTCTAAGTGTTATTTAATGTGTCTTCCTGCCTTTTTTTTCCTTTTCACATTCCACATCATCATTTTTTTGATTTTGTATCAGGGGATTCCATCCATAACAATGTCGAAATGTATGATGAACACGAATGGGTGTTTTGTGAAACCAAAGCACAGATGAGGTTTTCTGTTGAATCGCCCTTTTGGCCAAATATGTCTTCCTGACAAATTTTTTCTCCAAGTCACTCTTGAAAGGAACATATCATTCGTGCTATACACTGCATAAAAACTACTAAAACTGACCTATCCAATGACACAAAAGTTACATTATGGTTATAAATGGTTATTTTGTAATGAATTTTTATAATCCGGGCAAGACTTATGTCTAACCCTATAGAACGTATAACCAATGAGATCCATGGTACAATGGTCTTCAAACTGTTTTGACTCACGAAACCCTTAAAAATCTAAGGTGTTTTCGAGAAACCCCATTCCACATACACACTTGAAAAATATATATCAAAATAATATTTTAAAAAGTTCAACATGGGATAGGTACTTTATGTAAAGACAATTTAAAAATTCTTAGTGTAATTTTGATACACTTTACTCATTATATAAATAACATTAATTTGTAATCCATGCACTCACTGGAATATGTATGTTCGCGTATTTTTTATACAAACTCTCCACGTCCAAATTTATTCAAATTATAGTTTGAATAAATTTCAGCGTCAATTGCAATTTAAATTATAATTTGAATAATAATATGAGATGCAGCAGTCGCATCTCATATTTTGTGTTTCATTTGAGTTAACTATATATTGCTTTTGCAGCCATTCACGTTAAGAAGAATATTTGTATTAAATACATTGTTCTGAACAGCAATTTGGCCGTGGTAGCCTAGTGGTCAGGGTCACGGAGTTGTGACCTGGTGTGTCATGAGCTCAAACCTTGAACACCCGTCGTATCGAGGGGGCCATTGCACGTTCAATCTGCTTAGGTTCAAACGTCCTCCCGTTGGTGTGGTGAAGAAGATAGGAGAGGGTGGCTTAGCTCACATCATTTGACGATGGTTCAAAATTACGATGTCCGTCGCATACAGCCTTCTTGCAGCTTTATATTACTACGTAAATATAACTCTGAAGAGCATTAAAATCTGTATAGCTGTATGAAAAATCCTGTATATTGTTCAAGAAAATAAACAACCTAAAACTTAGGAGTCGTTCTTGCTTAAATTTAAATTGTCAAGTCGAATCTGTTGATAGGTTGATACGATGCTCCTTCATTACAGGTGTTCTTTTTCTCACAATTGAAATGGTTCATTTTACATTAGAAAACTATTAAATTTTGCAAAACATTATAATAACAAGTCTAAAATTATTTCGTAGAACCCGTGATATTAAACTATAGAATATTTACAATTAAGTAGGCAACACGAAAAAGAAAAATCTTTGAATTTTATTTTATTATATTGTATTTAAAGTTTATAGAAAATAAAATTATCATGCATAAATAAAATTTTTATTTTTAATGACTGGAATGAGTTTTATAGTACTTCTAGTTGTAAAAACCTCATAAATATCACGAATCTATTTTACATACAAATATTATTTTCGGCTCTTTATTGTGACTCGTGAAGCCCCAGGGTCCCGTGGAACACAGTGTGAATACCGGATTACTGCTCTATAGCAGTGGTTAACACCCCCCGGGCTGGTCTGGGTATTCGGTAGTCAGTGGATCCAATAGTGCAGGGCCAGACAAAGAACATGAACGGGCGTCTGACTTTCTATGGAACACACACATTACGAAGGAATTTAAAGTCATGAAGGATAAAACAGTACAAACACCCATGCTTTCTCCGGGATTTGAACTCAGGCCCTACGGCACCGCAGTCAGCGTTACTAACCACTATAACGGATGGGCGGCTGCTGAATCATATGGATAGATTGGTTTCGTTCTCTACAGCTAAGAGATTGCCGGCCCCTGTAATATATTCATGGATGTAATAACTCCCAAAATAATACCAATAACTTATGCAAACAAAGTTCGATTATAAACATAATAATTTTCTGATTCATTTTTTATTTAGAACTAGCTGAATACAGAAGAATTATTTTAGTCTAAGAAGCAATTGTTTGTTTGGATATCATTCTGAAGTGTGAAACGATGGAAAATGATGTCACTTTGCGTGATTAATCATTTTAGTAGGTCATAATTTCGTTCATCCTATAATTTCTCAACTCGACAGAATCGGATGGCCGTTTGGGTGTTCCACTTGAATAATTCCTACTCATTGGAAAATCATTATACGGGAAATAAGTAATAAAATATATTTTATTAAATACCATCAGAGAGTAAAAAAACAACAACATTAGTAATTGTAACGTTTTCCGATCTAGGAATCGATTGTTTAAATGGAACACTATCTTCAAAACAATCTGTAATGAGTCGAAATGTTTATAAAGCCGTAACGCAACCCTTATTATTTATTATAATTAAATCTTTTCTACTTTTTTCATTCGTATTGAAGCTCTTTTAGACTCTTACTTCGCGCACCGAAGAAAAAGTCATTATTTAAAACTCATTAGGTTTTAATTTTTGTTCTATTTACTTGCTGCTCTTATATTCAAGAGAAGTTTAAAAAAAAGAAAAATAACGTTCACACAATTAATTATTGCGCCATAAACTCTTACACTCACTCCGTTCAATTAATTACTTCCGGTCCTTCAACTATTTTATAGGTTCGATCGCGGCCCTACCCTCTCTCAAGATAACTCGCCAAGTTGGACACTCCGATTTAACGCCTGTCGTAGCAGCAGAATTGACAACCCTGCGCTTGACTTTTTTTTATTTTATTATGAACGTCGTTCACATACGAATCAATTGGGATCGGACATCGTTCGGATAATCGAAAACCGAATGTGATCCATGAAGCATACGAAACCAGACACTATACGAATATTGAAAATCATCATATGCGGGAAATATGCTAGAAGAAAAAGCAAAATAGATGCAAAATATCGCTTTTTTACCTGTATTGTGGAAAATAATCGGTTATTTTTCGCTGTACCATTGTACGCCGTACAATGGTACCTTCGTTTTTTCGCTGCAAGGTCTCTTCTTCTCTTGAGCAACAGTAATTGAGTAGGACAGCACTCTGATTGTTATTCGTACCACTCCATAGCTTTCTCTAACGCAGAAAATGGTCTAAAATGGTTTCTCGGCTTTTTTTATGTCAGAAATTGTTGACTTTCCAACATAATGAACTGTGCTAGAGACGCTCCACTTTCTCTCTTCGCGAGACGGTTCAATATTTTAAGTTTTGTTTCTATGTTCAAGACGTTGCGTTTCCATTTTAAATTCGAAGCCAAAGCAGTTCACAACTTAACAAAAGAGCACGTATACACCCCTTACTTGAAAACAAACTGACCTAACATTCCGTGCAGATGTTTACCAAATCACCCCAAATATACCTCACTTTGGGTTTTCCCATCACTTTTGGCCTCACTCGAAACAACTATAGAACATTGCACTGTTCGAAAACGTATTCGAACTTTGGTCCGGATATTTGACGCTCAGATAAACGTTCGGATAAACGACGCTCTACTGTATCTCCACATGCCACCACTCCCAGCCTAACCGTTCGTTGAATACTAAAATATGAACGTGGGGTTTACCAATTTCTTGAATAATAAAATGTAATAATAAAGTCAATAATAATACAATAAAATAATGATATGTTATAAAATTGAAAAAAATAATATACATAATAAAAATAATAGTATTAATAATGTATATAATAAAATTATAATAACAATGCATAGTGATAAAATAAGAATATATAATAATAAAATGAGAATATATAATAATAAAATGAGAATATATAAAAATAAAATAATATATATAATTATAAAATAAAAACGTGCTCCATATTTTGGTCAGCTTTTTAAAAGTTCGGTTTTATTCGATGGTTGCGATAGTAAGGAAGTGTAGCCAATATATGGTTGCCATACTATCCAAGTAGCATTTTATAAGTTATTTAAAAAAATTAGTCTATATTTTTCAGAGTTCATGGGAACTTTGATTGCTTAAGTTAATCCAAAAATGGACGTGGCCAGAGTAGACGAGGGGTCAGCTCTGGTGCCGTTAAGGACTCGCCATGAGGGGTGGATGCATATTAAATCCTCCGAGGCTGAGCGAGTGAGGAGGAGAGTGGTTCATAAACAGGCCTCTTGTTACGATGGTAGTGGTTAATTGATTTTAATTTCCGTCACTCTGTTAAGCAGGTCTCTGAGTCATGACAACTCGTGGCTGTCATGTCATGAGTTCGAGCCCAGTGCTGTTCAAGAGGGACCCACTGCACATTAAATATGTCGAGGCTCAAACATCCTCCCGTTGGAAGTTAGGAAAGGGAGGTTCCACTTCAGGTGTCATCCTTGTCACTTGACCATGACTCAAAATTACGAGGTCCTTTGCCAATGGACCTCGTGCAGCTTTACACGGCGGCTTTAATACAACTCTCTCTCTCAGTAAGACATGACAGGATTAACGTGTATCAGCCCCACTACACGGTGGGTCTTCGGCGGTTGTAGGCTTCGAGCTCGTGACTCGAAAGCATTGATCACAATAAACTAAATAAAATTAGAAAAAAATAATAAATGCAAGTGCCAAAGTAGTCACGAGCTATAATGAGCTTAATCCGTAATAGATGTATTTCAATTTTACAACTTTTTATTCAACGCAGGTTCATTAATCTAACGAGAATCATGGCGATTAATTTATCATACCTTTCCCTTAAACCGCTTCTGAGAAAAGCTTTCATTGTGTGTAAAACTAGAAATTACTTTTTATTTCTTTTCTTCTATTTTTGCAAAATTTCGAAAACTTTTCGGGAAATGAACATAAAATCGCTGCAAAAATGAACACATTAGATTGAAATCACACAAAGTGAAAGTTAGGAGGACAAACTGATATTCTAACGAAATATCTCCCATACCTATACTGTTTGAGTAAGTGGTGGGATGAAAATTTTTTCAGATATGATCGAAGCGCCCCACCCCCTTCTTTAAGGTACCCGACTACTTGCGAACACTTTAAAAAAATGGAGGTATGGGAATTTTTTGTTGTTGTTTTTACATTTGTTTAGTACTTTTTAAAAAAAAAATATGCTAAAAATAAAAGGAGAAAAAGAAATTATTCCTAAAATGAAAACAATTGGTAAAAATTGACAAAAATAATATAAACGCGGCCCATTCTGTACGAAAAGTTTACGAACAAATTTTCAATTCTGATGTGTTGCTATGCTATTCATTTTTGAAATGACCTTCAGGATAAGAAATATTTTAATTTTTCCAAAACTATAGCACTTTATCTTATTTATTATATGAAATTGCTTAAAAACAATGATTATATTAATATAAAGGACTGTAAATTTTGTAATAAAACAGTGATTGATAAGTCTGAAAGTTAAAGCATTTCTACTATTAAACAGAACATACACTAAAAATTTCAGTTAATCATTTTCAAAACTTTTTGAGGAATCTCTGTCCCCGTTTGAGCATTTAAAAAAACACATTTCGAAGAAAACGCGTTTTAAAGTATGGCTTCTTGCTTAAAGTAATGGCATATGCTTTTACGAAAACACTTGTGGTTTTTGTTCTAGTGAATGGGAAAAAAAAACTTTAAAAAAATTCAATTTAAAAAAAAAATGACAAACTTTTGAACATAGTCCGATGGTTGCTGCTACAATTTTTCCAAAAAAAAAACTTAGAAAAAGTTCTAATTTTTACTTTGTAAAATTTTTTGATAACTGATTGAAATGATTTATATTTTAATAACTGATAAACGATTCGAATTTTCAATTAGCTTTGTAAAAAACAGATGTTGATGGAAGAAGGAAGGCAGATGAGCTTGGGTATGTTATCCGTATTTCAACGAGAGCGTCTCGTTGAGAGTAGTGTATTTATTTCTATTTATCCCTCATAAAAGTCAAAGATTCTTTTAAAAAAATAAAGTCATTGATGTGTCTCAGATGTTGTGAAACTTTAAAAAAAATATTGCTTAAGTACTGTCAGAAATGTGTGTGTTGGAATTAGGGGTGTCGACTGTACAGACCATCAATATGGCAAAAAGAATACGTTGATACTTGGGACAAGAATTTGAACTTTTGGACCCACGGGTGTGCATGCTGTCCTAATGTTCTGGGCACGATCAATTAGTGAATGCCTATTGACATTTATTCCCATACAGAACTGTGGTGACTAAATTCCTTTCAATTTTTAGCAGAAATAACATGAATCTGATGACAAAATTCAAACAGAAGAGTTAATGAGCCATATTGGAATGGAAGTGATTTGGTAAAAACAAGCAAGGGAACTTGATTGACAGAAATTGCTCGGAACTACAAGATTTTTGCACAAATACCATGAAAGACAAGGCATCAGGCACTTAAAGAATGAAAATTGAAATCAAAGTCATCAGGTATTGTTCTTCAACCAACAACAACAAAAAAAAAACTTATGGATGGGAGGGGAGTCATTTTAGTATGGACAAAACAGCAATGGCCAAAAATAAAACCTGAATATCTTATACTTCTATAATAATTTGTTGTTGTATGAAGTTATTGAAAAAAAAACTGTGCCTGTACCTTAGCATTTACCATCTGATTCTACTCACGACAGATGCACAGTAGGCAAATTCAAGTATTGTAACGAAAGTGTGCATAGCTATATGTGCCAAAGAAAGGGTTTGTCTCCAAAACAAAGATAGAATTAGTTGTGACACATACAGTTGAATACCGTAATTTCTGTCACGTTATATCTCAAATAAAAAGAATACCCCTGTGTAAATGAAAGATTTAAATAAATTTTGTTAAATGATGGAAACAATAATGCATTTCTCAAAATAAAGCATACACTAAAAAAAATACTTCCAATATAGATGCTATTTATTGTGCCGATGCATTTGTTTATTATTATTATTATTATTATTTTTTTTTTTTGAGAAAAATTCCAAAAAGTTTTATGTTAAAAGGAGAATAAATCTTTTTTAATTTGTAACATTCTAATGAAATATTTTCTTACAAATGATTTTTATTAATGAAATGCATAGTAGGATTAATGTAATAATAATGAAGTGAATTTTGCTAATTTCCTGGGTATAATGAAGAGAAGTTCTCAAATTAATTTAATCATTATTTATACCAAACCTTAATGTTATCATGTAACAATAAAAATTACAGCCTAAATTATGTTTATTCTACATTTATTATTTTCAAGTTATTCTATGTCAAAATTGTGATCATATTAGAAATTAAAAGAACCTAAATTATGCTTATAATATTTTAAAAAAAACAAAAAAACCTCTTTAAGGCGATATGGTACCATCTTCACATTTTTTAAATTTTTTATATTTGATATTTGGTTTTAATTGTATTCTATAAAGGTTAATATTTAATAATAATTCCATACAAAATTTTTTTAATTTGTTGCAAAATGTTTGTAAAATTTAATTTTTTTGAAATTTTTTAAGCATTTTATAAATTTTTAAGGCTTTTTTAAATCTGTCTCTTTTTTTCAAATTTTTTTTCCAAGTACCTTATAATATACTACAAAAAAAGCATGGGTTTTTTTCTGCTGCTGCTCTTTAATTTTTTATTAATTTTTTTATAGTTAAAGTTCCCAAAATTCTCAAAAAAACATTAATTTTGATTTTGAAATTTTTTAGAAAAAGTACTAAACATGTTATAGCTAATTCCATGCACAGTTTTACAAATTATACATTTCAGAACTTGTGAAAAAAATTTCAAACTCATACTTCAATAATCAAAAAAACCTTAGGTTTTTGAATAACAGTATATGTACAAAAATTCAGCATGGAGAAATATGAGTTTGAAGTTTTCATTCCATGAATAGCATGATATAATATTATCGAATAGTCTGAATATTTTATGAAATGTTAATTAGCTTATTCAAAACCGCTTACCATAAAAAATTGCACAAATCTAGAACAATTAAACAGTATACTGCCAAAATGAATATACAGAAAAAAACAATGAAAGATCAATATTTCATAAAACTTTATCTTAATAATTATTTTAAAAAAACAAATACACACACTTCAGAGCTAATGCACAACATGTACAAAAGGTTTATTTCCATGATTTTAAAAGCCGTCGCATGTTAAATATTGTACACGAATGAAAGCAAAATCAAATAGCAATTTACAGGTAAAATATATCAAAATCTAAGAACTGCACGTGTGCATTTGTTTAGATAACTATCTTAAAATATTTTAATAATAAAAATGTTGAATTTCACACACATGGGATATATATATATATACCACCAAAAACAAGTATATAAAAATGAGATAGTTTTTCTATTCCTGCGAATTAGATTTTTAATTATCTGAGTTATCAAAATGAAATTTAATATTTGTGCTTTGGGAGAATCCATTTTGAATTTTTATTTTCATTCACAATAATATCATAAAAAGCACGCACAACTTTTAAATCTTGATCAAATCCATTTGTTCTTCCCAATAAACAATTCACAAACAAGAATTTTTGCATGAATTGCACAATTATTTCTTGAAATGATTTGTTACTGCATATATAATGCCAGTCTCATATACGCGTGGTAGAAAAATAATTAATTAATTTTTTTATCAGGCTCTTTTCTAGGAGATAATCTGAAATGTGGGAGTATTAGTTGCTGTCCAGCATCAAACATTGCTCCATTACTTGATATAAAATGCAGCTAAAGTTTTGAAATTTTGTAGGCATGTTTATAAAGATTTGAGGTATCAAATAAGCCAATAAAAATTTTTCTACAGCTTAATGATTTTTAGTTTACCATATCGCCTTAAATCAAAATTCTGCTTCAAAACAAAATTTATAAAAATGCTCCCCTTGTTTTGAAATTTTTATCCAATTATTACAAAACTCTCCAAAACTATTCTTCTAATAAATAATTATAATTTCTTGGATATATTGCAGTAATAATGATTGTTTGAAAGAATTCATTTCCGTTTTTCTTTCTGTTCCTTTCTCTTTACTTTAAAAATAACTTCCAGATGGGTGTTGTTTTTTATATAAATAAATTGAACAAGTTGCTCTGCGTAATTACGTTCCAAAACACCAACAAATGCCAATATTTTTCCTGATTTTAATGCCAGGGAAAAGCATAACAACGAGTGAAGCATTTACGAGCAAAAGCATATTCTTAATTTTCCTTAAATTCTAAAATATACGTTTACATTCATCGGATAATGCTGTTAAATAACTTAGTTTTCCTGAAAATATCAAAACCATAAATGTTTAACTCTTGTCATGGTTGAAAAATTGCACATTATTTGATTTTGTACTTTACTACAAAATAGTCAACTGTGGCGTAGCTACCAATAGGCTAGGCGGTGCCATGCACATGGGTCCTCAAGCTCAGGGGGGCCCTTAGATCCTGACCACTAAGCAAGCCAAACTTGCGATAATTTCTCCCACATTTAAGATATAAATGTAAAAGGTTGCAAAACATAACTGTAATTAGGGGAACTCAGTTGAAAGTAATTTCGAACTCGTGGGGAATTCCACTAAATTCTTTCCTTTGTTTGTATGGTGTTGCGAACTTTACTTTTTAAAAAATTTGTATTCATTTTTAATGTTTTCATTTTTCTAACTGTTACTTGAAAATTAAACTTCAAATTTTATGAAAAATCTTACCATGCATCTTAAAAATCCTACAAAGGGAGCTACATCTTCTCGCTCATTTTATTTTAGTAACCATATGATTTATAAAAAACTATTTTCTTGTTTCAGAGTATTTCGCAGTCTACTCGGTATCTGCAATAGACTGATGTAATTTTGTCCCCCCCCCCTCCTTCTCTGTTCTTTCGCAGGAGTGTTCTTTTAAAAAATAATAAAATAATAATATTGTATTACATTTTCCTTTCATGCATATTTTTTGTATCATTTCCCGTCTATCACGTGTCAAATCGAACATGGTCACCATCAAATCACTAAGGTTCACACACAAGAAAACCCATATATATACATGCAAGTAGTTTGTGGCTTGGCTTTCCTATGTTCTGAAGAGCACGATAAAGAGGGCTGATGTTAAACAAGTACTTTTGTATAGTTAAAATATTAATACATATTTTCCTTTTTATATATTTTCCTTTTTTTATTGCACCAGGGGCGTTTGAATACCTAGCTACGCCACTGATAGTCAACAACCAATTTCTCTTAAAACAACCTTAAAGCAATCTGTTTGAACCATCAAATCATCGCTACTCTAACTCAGTTCAGTATTGTGAACGCACTGTCACTATTCCACTGTTATTAATTACTTCTAATGGTTACAGTTACATATAGAAAAAAATAGCTTGCAAATCGTACAGGAAAATTGATACATTTGATTGATTGATTGTTAGAATTTTCTGCTAAATTTTTAATACATTGCAATAAGAAATTCAGTTAAGAACAATGTTCCCGGACTGGGCCACTCAGAAAAGCTCGCCGGGCCACTTGCGGCTCGCAGGTTGAGTATGGATGGGCTTGAGGAAATAAAGTAATAATGACGGAGTAAGCGAAATGAAGATGTTGAATATTTTCACGTTTTGAAACAGATTTAAAATTATTTCATTTATAATATATTTTAATCATGGTGCAACAATTAACACTATAGTTTTCTCTTAGATGTAGATGTAATGATAAATAAAAGGGTGATACTTGTCTGTTTATTGTATTCAGTTTAAAATTTTCTTTTTGTGATGAATGTATAAACTAGAAATGCATATCTTAATTTTTCTAACTGCTTAAAACAAACATGTGCAATAGAAACAAAAGGAAAAAAATAATTTAGTTGTGTGAAATAAAAATAAAATTTTCGTTACAAATGTTGTTCGGTTGAAAATGGAATCATTATCTAAATTATAAATTTTCAATAAGTTGGGATATTAATGTCATTGTTTTTTAATGAAAATTTAATTTGTTGTTTTCAATTACTGTACAACTTTCCAGAATTTTTTATTACATTAAACCTTATTTAAAAAGGGAACAAAAAATATTAACAGAAACTGTTATTGAAACCAAAAAAAAACAGACAAATTGTTTTCCCTGCAATTTTCCTTAATTCGAGCTTGACACACACACGCACACAATGAATATTTTTACTTGCATTATTAAAATGAATTTTGGCACTTTTTTTAGTCTTAAATTTCAAGCTGCCAAGTCTTCATCTCATGCTGCCATGTCTTTATCTCATGCTGCCATCTAGTAGTAAGATATTGAAGTAATTTCATTCAAGTTATTTTTACTACTCTGTAATAAGACGAAGATTATGCTGCCATCTATAGAATAATTATTTAACAAATACTAAGCAATTTTTGCTATGAGAAAATTTTGTTCAAGATGTGAATAGCAAAGCAATGAATACAATTTTTTTAAAAATATTTTTTTTTTAACTTCAGTTTTCAAATTAACGGAAATTTAGCTTAGAAGGGAAAGTGATTAAAATATAAGCAATTTCAGGATGTAAAACTTTTTTTTTTGCTAATCGTGTTTCAAACAATTTTATTACAATATATATACAGTGGCGTAACGTACACCCCTGCAACCCCTGCACTGCGGGGGGGGGGACGTTGATTTTCTAAAAATTAGCTTCACATTTTTCAATTCGAATTTTTAGCGATTTTGCAATCGGCGATTCAAAGTCATTCAAAATCAAAATTTTCATACTCTCATTAGATATATTTGATCCAATAATCAAATCAAAAATCATTTTTTTATTCGTTGTAATCCTCGCGACGAGAGATACTTTTCTTCAGGGGGTTTTCTTTTTAAAACTAAATTACTAACAGATAAAATAAAAGTCAGATGGAGAATCGTGGATATAATGCTAGGAAGATAAATAAATTCACACTGTTATTATTGTAGAATACTTAAAATTAGCTGTGAGAGAGAAAAATGACATGATTTACTTTCTACCGAAGTTGCAGAGAGTTACTTGTCAACTTTATTTCCCCCTCTCCCTCATGCATTTCATTTTCATTTAGCGAAGTCGTAAATAATGTACATCTGTTACGCTTTTTTCACGTGAAATAGTATTACGATACTTGGAAAACCATAGAGAGCATTTAAATATTAATTTGGTCTGATTTATGAGTATTCAATCAAATGAAGCATAATGAGAAACGTTTCACAAAATTGCTTTTGGAACAGACATCTGTATTTTTATATTCAATGTGCTTAAATTTAGGGTGTGTTCCTTTACGATTAAAACATTTCCATCTCACTTCTCGCTTTCATAAAAAGAACCGTATTTTTTTTTTTTATCGGAATTTAGTATTCTGGTTTTAAAAAAAATGGATTTTTGTCAAGAAGACAAGAAGAAACGTTGCCCTAAAATGAGTAGAGTTTAAAAACTTTGAATGTTTCTCAAAAACGAAAAATTCGAAAGGAGAAGGAGTATAATATTCATTGTGAATGTGCAAAATTGGATAAATTTTTAATATCTGCGAGTACATAATCTTGTGCAAGTTCTTGTTATCGTAATGCTAGTGAACCTGATGAACAAATCATGGCAGTGAAAATTAATTCACAAGAAAAAACACAGTTTCGGACACTTCAGCTAATAAGAATACTCTATCTGAAAAAAAGGAGTCGTAAGATGAAAACTGATAAAAACAGACTCGAAAAGAAGAGATTTTGCGCTTTATGTAAGTGCTCATATCGATACATATTTTGAAGGAACAAATCTTCTTTTAGTCTGTGTATTAGAAATAGTAGTTGTGTCTTTATCTTAGCGCACGCGGAATGTATCAGTTTTTTGTTTCTTTTTTCATCACATCATTTTTGCATCATACAAAGAACTCTCTTTTTCAAGAGTGGCAGTATTTATGCTAGAATATAATCGAACTTTAGATCAAACTCATCCCGGGATTTAAAAACTAAGAATAAGGTAAGCGATATATTTTTTCTTTCGCAAGAATAAAAACGAAAATTATTTTACAGTTTTCGTGTCTTTCTTGATGTATTGTTTTTATTTAAGTTATCAGGTTATCTTTCGACTGTTGTTAGAGAGATTTTCCATTTTAATAAATACCATAAATACTCTCTAATATTAAAGGTTATTTAATTCGTTTATTCAGATTCAGGTTGATTTTGTATTCAGTTATAAGTTTAATGTTCAAAAATTTTTAGGTGATGTGTGTAGATACATTATGTTTGGTTTTGTAATCCTTTGTAAGATCTGACTTGATGCCCAAAACCTGACCTTGCGAGGGGGGTCTATTATTTTCCGTTACGCCATTGCAGCTTTTAAATAGCTCATTATCCTTTTTTAATAATTTTTATAGTTACTACTAAAACAGTGAACGCAGATATGTTCTGCTTGATTCTTGTTGGTATCGCTACAAACCCGTTTTTATTTTAAAAGCTATGAAAAAAAAACGAGTTTTCTTTTATTTTTTTCCCAATACTTGGAATGAACTAAATAAAATATAATTTGAAATTTTTTTTTCAAATTCTGGTTTTTAAATTTTTTTTCGTTGTTTATGTACGCTGTAGTAGATGAACGCAGACTTTTTCTAGCAAGTATAGACAAAAAATATGATCTGGCTTGGGGCCCAAGACCTGACCTTGCGGGGGGGGGCAATTATTTTCCGTTACGACACTGTATATATATATATATATATATTTCATTTCGTCGTATGATAAATTATGATTTTTTTAAAATTTTATACCATGGGATACCCTTTCCTTAATGAATGACAAGAAATAAATATTAAAGTTCTGATGTATTTTATGGACAAGCTCTACTGTAAAGCTTACTATGGGGGTGCTGCAATCGTTGGAACCCTCATCTTCTTCCGGTTTCAGCAAAATAAAATTGTTTTGTATACGTTTGTAGGCGAAGCAGCTTTAATTTCGCTTAGATTCGCTGGAATTTTTTTTTATTAATTTAAAATGAGCCACCCAAGAAACAGCAAACTTGGAACTATCTGTTCCGCATTTGGATGCAGCATGAGAAGTGGTACAAATTTGCTATCTACGGTTAAAATGCACCACTTCCTTGCAAGTCCATCTAGAAGGTTGCAATGGGCCTGCAACGAAAAAATTGGAAAGGAAATCTTAAATCTGTGAATTATAACAAGCATTTCATTACAGATCAGTATTAAAATGATATTATTCTAGTTTTGTTGGGCTTTTTCGAAATAACACCATGTATTTTGTGAGGGGCGTAACAGAAAATAATTGGGCCCCAAGCCGGATCTTATATAAATATATATATATAAGATCCGGCTTGGGACTTTTTCCTAGCATGTATATATATATATATATATACTTGCTAGGAAAAGTCTGCGTTCACCTACTACTGCTTACATAAACAGCAACAAAACAAAAATTATAAACCGGATTTTGAATTTTTTTTTTTTAAAATTATATTTTATTTAGTTCATTCCAAGTATTGAGAATAACAAAAGTAAACTCAGTTTGCTTTCATAGCTTTTAAAATAAGGATAGTTTTGTAGCGATACAAACAAAAATCAGGTAGAAAAAGTCTGCGTTCACTGTTCGGTAGTAACTATAAAAATTATTTAAAAAGGATAATGAGCTATTTAATAGCTGGTTGGATATCGCAGTGTTTTGAAAACATCCTGCAGTCGTTTCGGCATTGAATTAACAAATCTAGTAGTCTCTTGAGAGCTTATCTTCTCTCATTGTCCTTAAGAACAAACTCTCTTTTCCAGCAAGTGTGTGTGTATATTTATATGTACAAATGATTGCCAAACCATAACATAATGTACCTTTATACATCACCTAAAATATTTAATAATAAACTTATAATTGAATACAAAATCAACCGGAGTCTGAGTAAACGAAGTAAGTAATTTATAACATAATATTTATTAAATCAGGAAATCTAACCATAGATAACTGTTGACTTAAATAAAAACGAAAACTAAGAAATACACGAACCCTGTAAAATAGTTTTCGATTTAAAATTCTTACCAAAGAGAAAAGGTATCATTTACCTTATTCATCGTGTCTGAATCCCGAGATGAGTTTGACATAATGATCGATTATATTCTATCGTAAATATTGCAAATTTTAATAAGGAAAGTTCTTTGTTTGAAGCAAAAATTATTTAATGAAAAAAAATAATAAAAAACTGGTCCATTCCATTATGTTTTCTTCTCATTAATGATTCATTCGATTGAATACTTATAAATTTATCATCAGATAATCATTTAAAAGGCTCTCTATGCTTTTCCAAATATTGTAATACTATTTTACTTGAAAAAAGCATAACAGATGTACGTTATTTACGACTTCGTTAAATGAAACTGAAACACATGTGGGTTGGGGGACTAAATATGCCAATAACTTACTCTGCTGCTTCTTAAAAAGTAAATCATATCTTTTTTTTCTCCCTACAGCTAATGTAATGTATACTGTAATAATAACAGTGATGTATTTTTGTATCTTCCTAGCATTTTATCAGATTCTCCGTCTGACTTTTGTTTTATTTGTTAGTAATTTACGTTTAAAAAGAAAACCCACTAAAGAAAAGTATCTCTTGTCTCCTGGATTACAGCAAATAAAAAATGTTTTTTGATTTGGCTATAGGATTAAAGATATATAAGGAGCGTATTAAAGTTTTGAATATGAGTGACGTTAGATCGCCAGTTAGAAAATAGCTTAAAAATTCAATTTTAAAAAATGTTTTGCGATTTTTAGAATATCTGCGTTAATGGCGTCAGTCAGGCTTTGGCCCCCCTGGGCCACCCCACAGTGCGGAGGTTTACGTTACACCACTGTATTTTGTTACAAACATTACTCAATTCTTATTTATTGTAACCTTGGCAGTAATTTTGGTGACAGTTTACGCAACAATATGAAATAGATGTCGACTAATATTATTTATATTATTAACACAATCCTTTATATTTGTATTTATTAGACACATGTTAATTCAAAAAAATAACCTCTTTCTGATATTTTACACGAATATTTGTTGTATGAATAAAATTGTTTTTTGTGATGCATAGTGTAATCATGTGTAACATAGAATTCAAAATTAACTAAATACACTAGTTTTGTATGACTAATTTTAAAATTTCAAGTGTACATCTAATCAGTTGTGCTAAAAAAATAAATGTAACATGTTGTCATTTTATGATTTAGATGATTTACTAGCAGTATATGGGTACCAGTCTGGGACAAAATGGTTTGTCATTTTTTCCCAGACTTGTACCCATATACTACAATTTTTCCCATTTTTTAACGTTTTTCAGACTTTTCACTCGTTTAAATTTAGACTAACTTTAATCAAAATTTCATAATTTTTACACAAAATTAAACGTCTTTTAAAATTTTGTTATTCGTTTTTAAAGCTTTTTTTCAGACCTAAAAAAATACACGGATTTTGACAAGATCCATTCTAAAGATACGGTAAAAAGACGTATAAAATCAAGAATTTAAACAACTTTTAGACTATAGTTAGACTGAAAACCACTAAAAAGTTTGAAAAATGCGAAAGAAAAAGAAGCCCCTCGTATAGAGAAACGTCTTCTTTTTCATAAAAAATTAAAGATTAAAAGAAAAGTGATGTTTAAATTTACCGTTTTCAAATACTTTTATATCCCTATATACAAATCCAAACCTTCTATTTTTTAATATTTTTAGATAATCATTACTCAATTCTTCATTAAATCTTTCAGGTAAATAAATAAAAAAATCATCCAAATTTATAATGTCCTACCATTGGTGTGGTGTCGTAGTCTGGAAAGGGAGGTGCCATTTTAGGTGTCGTCCTCGTCATTTGTCTGTAATTCAAAATGACAAATCTGTCGCCAATAGTCATCGTGTGTTTCCCCGTTAATATAATTATCGCTCTCTCAGTTGTTTCCCAATTTGATTACATTCATTTTTCTCAAGATGAAATATTTCGGAGCACTGCTTTGTTCTTGAAACTGTAACCGTTTTAGCCAAGTGACCATGTTCTTGCACAGGTGACTGGTGCTGTTTTTGTCGATTCGAGGACTCGGATCTTGGTACCATTGAAGACCCTCAATGTTTTTATTGCGTTTTACAATAAACAATACTGACCCTTCAAAAGTCAGCCTTCTCCATGCTATTTTGATAAAGCTTCTTCCCAAAAAAGTATGCCCATCGTTGTGTTTGAATATGGATTGAAGCCCTTGATGCTTCTCGAAGGCAAACGCCGGACTGAAAAACTTGATACTCTACCTCAGGCGTCGACACCACGCGTGCTAAATGTGGCACACGGTACAATTCTCAGTGGCACACTACACTTCTCTACAAATTTGTCTATTTTTGTGTAGGAGGAAGTTGATAGTATTTTAAAAATGAGATTATTGAACTAACATCTTCAGAGATTTGGTAAGTGACACACATTTACGAAATTATAAAAAAAAAACTCTGAAAGATAACTCTAACGATAAATCGACAGCTGTTTTAAATTATTCGATGCCATTGATCGAGCGATTTAATCGTCGAAAGAAAATTGCATGTACTGTTTTCCGTTTTTGGTTCTACATGTATACAAGATGTGACACGCACTTGTCCAATAAAACATTGTACTTACAGAAAAAGTTCTCCGCGACATTTTCACCTTCAAAGTCGTCCCCTCCAGCATTCACACACTACTGCATTCGGGGCTGCTATTGCTGGTAAAAGTTCAGGAACAAGGGTTTCGGAGGCCCTTTTCATGAATTTCTCCGTTTTTCTCTAAACCTTTTCAATTGAGGTTAAATGGATTCCCTTTAAGCACGATTTAACTGTAGGAGTCGGATGGAGCGAAATCAGGTGAATAAAGAGAATGCCCCATCATAATAATGTTTTTGCTGGTCAGAAACTGCTTGACATATATAGCCGTGTGAGTGGGCGCATTGTCCTGGTGCAGTAGCCATCCATCACTCCTCAACTGTGGCATTTTTTCCTAAGCCCTTTTGGTACTTCAATGTAGTAGTGCTTATTAACAGTCTGACCACTGGGACCCACTCAATCATTAAAATCCCATCAATGTCGATGGAGACAATTAACGTTGTCTTGAATTTTGATTTTGACATGAGTTTTCTTTTGAGTCTTCGGAATTCTGGAGACTTAAAGTAGGATTAGTCGTTGTATATTTTATGTAATTTACTTTCCTGTTAATAAATATATTTAAGTGATGCATTCTTAATATATAATAAAACTAAATCTATATTCTTGACCTTTTTTTTTTTTTTGTTCCCCAACTCTGCATGCTTTGGCTTGGGAAAAAAATGAATTGTTTCTTCATTCTGTGCAGCACCCTAAATCGTATTGGTAGATTGGTTTCGCACACCACAGCTATAAGATTGCCGACCTCTGCTCTATTCCTTAATGAAAAATATTCTGAAATTAATCTTTAATTTTTAGTTTTCTGAAATTATTTGCACTAAGAGATCTTATACATGATTTTGTTTTAAATTTGCATATGATTATTGTATACATTGTTACAGCTTAAATATCCAGTTGCATAAATTCTGTAAATTTCAGGTTCAGTACAGGATACAAAACGTTATTTGAAGCCGGAAAATAATTACTAAATATGGTCGTCTGGTGCATCAGACACAACTCCATGATGCGACGTCAGTTGCGCAGATTTATAATTCTCTTTTACGTGTTCTAAGAGGTTGGAGTAGAGGGCGAAACGTTTTGTCCTAATTGCTTAAAGGGGGAAAAAGCGGTTTCTATTATGTTTCAAACGGGATCCAACATTTGAAAGAACCTTTCAGCTATGACGTCCATTAATGAACTCAGGGAACTAATTCACACATATCCTTCATGTGATTATCATCGTAATTCAAAGGCGCTGCATATATTAATTTAGCTCGTAGTGAGATATCATGCTAAGCAGACTGAAGTGCATTAATACTATGTTAATTACGAAGTCATAAATAAATTCATTGATTAAGACACAGGTGCAAATAGAAAGGGACTCTGCAAAGGTGGGTATTCACAAATATTATGATATTTAGATTTCTGATTTTGAAAAGGAACTGATGAGATAATGTATTCCATTCATAACAGGTTATTCCATTTAACTTATATGCAAACTTATAATTGTATTGTAAAATATGAAGTGATAGAGTAAGCATTCGAAACATACTCTTTAATATTAATTTCGTTAAATTCGGTCCAAAAATCTGCAATATTTGTTTATAGGTTTCACAAAAAAATATCCGGAGAAATATGCAAAATTCTCAATGTCAATTCTCAATCTTTAAAAAAATTCTACCGAAATTGTTTATTGTGGTCAAAAACTTCAAATAATATTTTCGTAAATTTTGAATTTGAATTTAAATACAAATTAATGCGATATGGGAGATATCTAAATTTAATTATATTAATAGCAAAGGAAATAATTACGAGATTCGACATATTGCTTTTAACTATGTCATCAAAATAATCCAAACTATCAGAAAGAATTTTTTTCCCTCGGTTTTAAAATGAGAAATACAGTTTTTCCAAAAACATTCCGAATAAAATTGGAATTGGGAAAAACATTCTAAACTGCAAAGTCAACTCATTTATTGAAAAAAAAATATATATAACGTATATACCTCATAAGAAACCATTGAAAATAACCCACTCAAGCACCTTAGCCGGAAATTGCTCTTAAGCCTTATATATATATATATATATATATTATTTTTTCTATTATGACTATAGTTATCTTAGGTATATAACTATTTTTAGTATATTTTTTGAAATATAAATATATATATAACCATAAATTCAGCCCCTACCTTCCAACACACACATTTCTAAATAATACTGGCTGCGGTAGCCTAGTGGTCAAGGAAACGGGCTCATGGCTGTGACGTGTCATGCGTTCGAACCTAGTACTGGTACTGCTGAAGACCCTCCAAAAGGACGAAATCCGTCGCCAGAAGCCCTCGAATAACTGAATAGTGTGCAACACTAATATTCACTCACTCCACATATTATTTTTACTGCACAAAAGGCACTGCATGTGTTTTATGTAACTGAGTATAAAGATTTTTTCAAACAAATTTGTTTGAAAATTTATATTTAAGTACGGAGTCTCCTTTAACCTCTTAACTGGTTTACCCGTACACCGTACGGGCTACCGTAGACTAGATCCAAAGGATATGCCCGTAAAGGGATATTTTCTTTTTCTATTTTAAATTTCCACATTTTTTGAAAATTCTTTTAGTGAGATTATTAATGCTAGAGTTTTTCAGAGATGCAGTTAGTCCATGGTACTGACATACTTCTCATCTGGAGTTCTCTTTGTGGTAAAAGTGAAAATTTTTCACTGAAGGCAAGAATTTAACTTATTGAAAATATTCGATGAAAAACAGGAAATGGTAAGGCAATTTGCTGCTGGAAGGAAAATGAAAAGATAATCTAAAAAAAGCCGATATGTCCGTTCTGTCCCTATTGCACTATGTTGCATCATGCTTCAAATTGTTTGTGCAAATATATACAAAATACTCTACCTTATGAAAAAAAGTACGAGCATATATATATATATATTATATATATGAATTTTCCCCTCTAAATACGAGAGAAATTCTTTTAAGGCAATAGTGTATAGTAATTTTTTTAAAATTTGTTACATGCATGCTTCAAACTTTGTCTACCTGTATTTATTTTATAACTAAAGCCATATAATAAAATTGTTAAGAAAAAATGACTATAGTTTTAAAAAATTTAAAAAGTTTGTAGCAAGAATTTAAAAATTTCTTATAGTTTTATGCATTTAATCTTTTTTAAATTTCAATTTTCAAGCAATTTTGTACACATTAATGCATGCAATGTAGTAATGCTTCATATGATTATTTACAAAATATGGGTAAATGCAAATTTTTATATGAAATTTAAGGAATTTTAATGACGTCATACATAAAAAAAACTTTATTTTCTTCTTTTACACTGTCACTATTGCTACATTGCATCCAAGAAATTTAATTACTCATTAATAGAATACTTTTGGAAATTTTTTTTTTATAATCAGACAAAAATTACAACGCATGGAACATTTTGAATTTTGGTTTCGAGGCAAATATTTGATTTTGAGAAAAACAACTCCTTTTTTTAAAAAAAAAATAACTTAGATTTAAAAAAAAAAAAATTAAGATATAAATATAAATTTAAAATTGGAAAACACTAATATCATATAAATATAAGGTATGTGTCTAATGTATATATAAGATTTCACAATAATTATTGTAACAGTCACATTGACACGTGGTATATTTAGTGATAAATGTGAAAAGTAAGCTGGAACTTTCTTATAATATCCAAAGTATATTAGCAGAATCTATTTTATTATTATTTTATTAACTAGATAATATATTTCAATATTCACAATGAGTAAAAATAAAGTATATCAGTAAGATTAAATTCAAAAATTCCAAACAGAAAAGCTGTCATTTAGGCATGAGTCATCCTTCGATTCAAAAGATTTCAAGTAGATTAAATTGTGCTTTTCGACGGCATCCTTTACTGCTATCTTCAGACTCCTTTCGGAGACAAGTACCTCTTTGGAGCATTTTAGCCAAATGTAGCTATGCAAACTTTCATTCGAATTCTGCGTCTTCTACGCATCTTTCAAGAATGGAGTCTGGAGCTAAACGCTGAAAAACAGGCATAATTTTTTTTACTACTTGTAGCGACAAGTAAGTTCTCATGGAATTATGTGACCCTGGGTTCTCACCTTTAGCTATTTTTCTTTTATAAAAACACCCCTATGATTCCCCTTTAGAACACTTACCATACGCAGGCCTTTCCTCAGTTGACGAGCAATGCATAAAGCTGGCATAAATAGAAGTTTTCAGTTTCTGGGTGTCTGGAACATTATCTTTTTTGCCTTTCTGTAACAATCTTGAAATTTCATTCTGTTTTTATCTGTAAGGCTTCCTTGCTTAAGTACACCAAGATTCTCCCACCTTTTTCATCTTTCACTCTTTAACTTTGTTGCGTAAATATAAGCCTAGCCTCTTCGAAATATAATTCAAGCACTCCGGCACCGTATTTTGTTTAATGACGAAAAGCTTTTGAGTCGGTTTTACTCAGCATCGAAACGAATCTCATTTAGCAATAACTAATTGACCGTCTCCACATAATTAGTGCCTCTCCATGGCTTCAGAAGTTTCATTGAAATTTTTGTCAAACTCATCCGAATGTTATCTTTGCTATATAGGAAACTCTGCACTATCGACTCGCATATCTCGACCAGTAACTACATAATTCTGCCTGTATTTTGATAATACTCCAAAGTCAAGGACAAATCCACTAAGGATATCGATGATTATTTCTAAACCTTGGTTAGATGAATGTCCTCGCTTTCGCCAAGTACCATCATATGACACACGAGCATCAATGATTTCCTGATATTTTAGAGATCTGACTTGCCTCAGGTTGGAAAGATGTACTTGGGACAGATAACTGATCTGGCTGCATTATCATATTATTACTGTTTTTTTTTTTCATTAACTATTTCAGGAGATTTCTGCCTTCTCTTCTTTCTATTTTCAGACATATTTTCCTTTTGGTAGGACGACCTTTAGGTTTTCTGTATCTCGATTATATAAGTTCCATACTAATAACTTTAAACAACAAATAAAATTTAAAAGGAGCTTTAGTTCTGAAAAGAACTTCTTGTTTTGGTAAAATCAATATAAAGTTTGAATAAAATCGAACGAAAAATACAAACGCACGTATGAACGAATTGTAAGCAAATAATGCCAATTTCGGTCTCGGATACAGTTAAAACAAATTATTGCTATCCTAAACTTGACAAATTAACATTTAGAAATTAAAATTAGCGAGACTTTGTCTATACAGAATACATAAAATTCTTACTGCCAAAGTACATGAAAGCTTTGTTAACATATTGGAATGTAAACACAAAGGGGCGTGGCCATGGATGACTAAATCGAAACTATCTCATAATTCAGCAAAAATGCATAAAAACAAAGAAAGAAACTTCTGTTTTTGATATAGAGAGGCTAATATAGTATTAAAATATGTGAAAATGTTTCGATATTTTGGTCAATATTCCACATTTTAAGTGTTCACTGTGGCCTTAAGATATATAAAACATTCTTCATAGCATGCAGAATATAATAAAAAGCAAATATTTAGGGGTTTTTGCTTTTATAAGTATAAAATACAATTATAAAGTAAAAATAACGTGAAAACTATAAAGTTGAAACTTAAAATAATATTCTTCCATTTTCTCATTCGGCGTTAATTACAATGCTTAGTTACATGCAATAAAAACTGTGTCCTTTTTTGGAACATTTTGGGTCTAAAAAATTGATTGCTTAAGGGCTGAAAGATATCTATATCATTCTGTGTTACCTAGATATTGTATATAAATTTTAAGGAAATGCAGTATATATATTATTTTTATTCATATTCCAGTTGTTCAGGTTGCAAGCTGCATGGTTTGCAATGGGTTCTCTAAGTCCAAATTTCATGTATAGAAATATTAAAAACTTATACGTCACACATTCTAGGGTCATGTGAAGTTTTTAAGAATGAAGTATCAAACACTTGTTTCTTGAACAAATTAGGATTATAGCATGAATTACGGAGATTTAGAATTTTGAATAGCTTGGCTATTTTTTATTAAACAGGGCATAATAAAAGTTTAAATCAAACCAAACGTGCAGTTTTCTTTTGTGAATGGTAAAAAGACGCAAGATGTTATTAAAAATTTTAAAGGGACATCTTTTCCAGTCTTACTGCTCATAGTATTTAATTCTGAGAATTCCGGCCAATATTTAAGAAAACGTTCTATGGAATACATTACAAAAGACAATTTTAATCACCTGAAGACCGTTTAAAAATAATAAGTAATAATATAAGTACTAAAATTTTCTCCATTGCTACATATTTCTTTCTCATTTTATCTCAATGAATTTATTTCTGTCGTTACGTTCAATAAGATTTGATCTCCTAAGGGAATGCTAATTACTGTTTTTAATAACCCATGATAGGTCGTGGGTAGCCTAGTGGTTAGAGCATCGGACTCCAGACCTGAGGGCCTGGGTTCGATGCCCGATGCCACTAAATACCACCGAGTATAGACGGAGTACGTGCTCATTAAATCATTGGGTCCGAAAGTCTTGTGGGCGGTCGCAGCAGAAACCACGAGTGCAGGGGGCTGGAGAATACTTCCCTCCCCTTCAGCTCCATGCCAAATTTGTGGAGATAGGTGGAGTCGCCATCTATCGTTAAAAAGTCCAACCTGTCTCACAGGCAAGGGCAACTTTCATTCCTTCCCCGCGGGAAGGACACGACGACAACAACAACAATAACCCATGATATTTTTAAAAATTATAAACTCCTTACATTATGCAAGCCTTAGTACAGCAAAATGCAGGCTAAATAATCATACCTTAAGATAAATCTTGAACTATTTTGTTCAAAATTTGTTCTATTTTGAGAATCAGTTACTTTATCAATTATGATATGGTGGTGTTGTTGTTTATGCCACCTGACCGACAGTAACATCAGATCAAGGTCCACGAAATTCATCGCGGTTAAGGACTAGAATTTTACGCCTGTCGTTAGCCTAAGCTTTGAACCCGTGAAGGTGACAGTACGATTTTTCTCGGTACAACACGATAGATAGCGACACCAATCGGACCCACAGATTTAACGAGCACGTACTTCGTTGTGTACTCGGCGAGTATTTGGCGGCGTCGGGCATCGAACCCAGTCCGGTCTGGCATCCGATGCTCTAACCACTAGGCTACCCACGGCCCTTATGATATGGTAAGAATAGCAAATGTTTTATTTAAGCGAATTTATTTTAATTAAGTAATCATAATCCTATGTAGTTAAGTATTCTTATTTTTGGATTGGTTTGGTCACTATGTTACCTCGTTAAATTTCCTGATATAGTAGTTATTAAAACAATTCCGACGGATTCATTTTACACTTTATTTTAAATTGTTTCATAGCTCGAACGGCACTGAACTGCTTGATAAATATGAGAACTTGAATTATAATTAGGATGAGTTCGCAAGCTACCGCATAAACCAATAGACCTTCAAATGGCTAGAAAAGAAAATTTCGAAAATAACGCATTTAAAACTTAGTATTATTTATCGAATGAACAAGGTGCGTTTTGCTCCATACTTTCCGATATGTTTTAAAAAGTAACCAAAATATTCTTCTATTTCAAAGCATTTCGGAATTGCCGGCGGAATTATATTTAACGTGTTTTCCTACATCGCGACTGAAGGATTCAATTGTTGATTAAAGATTTAACAGCAATAGTAAGCATAAATGAAGTATTTTATGAATACAGCAGCCTTCCTGAAATTTCTCACAAGTAGTTAAAGCATTAGAGGTTGAAATAATGGTTTGATAGTTCCCAAGGATTGAATGTTTGTCCCAATGCTATTTTTGATTTCTTGAAATGTGAGCAATAATACTCTTGCTTTCTCTCTTGGTATAGTTCGGTAAAAGTTTAAAATCGCATTTCAGTTCCGTTTGAAAAAGTACATGAATTTTTCTACATAGTTTTAAAAATTAGTTTGAAACTTGATGAATATTTTTCCATATTTCTTTCTTTTATAACATTTTTACCAGTAATAGATCCTTTCTTTTTTAGCGCTTGTGTCTTTGTTTTACGTTTCTCGAAAAAGAAGTGCATTCAAATAATGTGATTACAAATTAGCCGTGGTAGCCTAGTGGTTATGATCACGAACTCGTTGCCGGAATATCGTAGCCTCGGGTCTTAGTGCCACTGAAGACCTGCCGTGTAGAAGGGGTTGATACACGTCGAATCTGCTGAGGCTCAGTATCCCCCATTGGTATGGTGAGCAGATGGGGTAACAGCTCAGGTGTAATCCTCGTCATTTGGCCGAGGTTCATAATGACGATGTCCGTTGCCAATAGCCCTCGTGTTGCTTTGGAGGGTCACGTTAATCCAACTTTCCTCTCTCTTTTTATATATATAAGCAAATTATTTTAAAAAATTTATCTATCTCCATATATTTATATTGATATACAACCAGAAATTAAATTAGATATTCAAAGTATTTCCAGTTCTGTTCATTATATTTTTAAAGTACCTTATTGTTCTTAAACTATGAAAACACATACAGTTGCAAGCAAATAAAGCAGAAAAAACAACAGGAAATATATATCTAGAAGTTCATTACTCGAAATATATCGTTTTCATCCCGAGCGACTGAACATCTCCTTTTTGAATGATCTTTCCCAACCAGTTTATCGCAAGACACAAGGTTATACTACCAGGAATCTACTCACGAGCTCTTATTGTTGGGAGGTAATGGAGCGGTGTTTATGAGATAAATGATCTGACGACATTCATCAGAAAGGAATATTTCGTAACTCTGCGTTTTGTGAAAGACGATCCGCATCTATTCCTTTAATGCATTAATCTTGATCTATGGGCACGTTCCAGTCTGAGGTAAATATGTTTTGGAACCAGCCAGAGAGAGACGTATTTCTTTCGTAAAAGGCAATATTGTATCGTATTTAATAACAATTGATGTCACAGTTCCCAAATGTGTGCGACCTCTGTCTAGAGACGTAACTACACTTTTTGTAGTAAATTTATCGACACGCTAATGGCGAAATGTCATCGTGCAGTATTATAAGGATCTTTAATCCAGTTAATGGTAAGTTGTTGGGTGAGCTGTAAGTGGCTAACATATTAAAGGAGAAACAACCAATAAAAATACTGCATGAGATGTCATTTTTTATATCTTAATCATTTCTAAGAGCTTAAAAAAAGATGTGAAACGGGTTCTCCCATCCGATAATGAAATGTATCGTCAATAAACATCTTTTTTAAGAGAACGTATTTAGTTCATTTAAAAAGACATAACTAAATTCATTAATTGTTTTGTTGCTTCTTAACATCACACAATGGGAGGACTCTAAGCAATATTATCCAGGGATCGCTCTAGACTTAGATCTACAAACCGGTCCCTGGGAAATAACAATCACATTTTATTGGGCAAATTCCCCCCCCCCCAAGCAATAGACTTTTCATGTTTAATCGCGGTCAAGCAACGAGGATGGCATCTGAGCAGGCTCCAATTTCTTCAACTCCTTCAAAATTAAGACTTTGAACATCGATTGATATTTAAGGCAACAGAGTACCCTAAAAATTTCAAAAATGCCGAAACATTTTTTTTTTTCATTTTCTTGTGGCCCATATCATTGGGAAACTTTACAAAAGAGTTCTTTTGATATTTGAAGTTTTCTGTGCTTAGGTTATGGATTCGGTTTTATTTTAAAGCACTTTCCGCTCTTAATATTTTTTTTTGGCCCAATCAACTCTTTCAGTGTGAGATGGTTATTAATCTCAATTTCCATTACTAAAAGCATTTATGCTTGATTATATATATATTTCTTTTGAGTTTTCATAGTTACTTATATAAGCTTGATTTCAATGACAATTTTTATATTAAAAATTAATTTATGTAATTTAGAAACTTTAACATAAATGTTTTCCTTTTGAGAAAATGTCGTGACTCAGCCGATATAAGTGTTTTCTAATTCCTAAGGTTGTTTTTCTATTCAAAATAGTCTTTGTATGTAAGCCTGAATGTATGTTCTGTAAATGTTAGTATGGATTTAAGTCAAAGATCTCTAGTTAGTTTCTTAAAAATTTTAAAATTAATGTTTTATAAATTTTTGCGTCTTTTCCAGGTTTAGCTAGAAAACTAATTATTAAAAATCAACAGGGGAACAGATATCAAATCCGTACCCAATTTGTTTGAAATAATCTTAGAAACATAAATCACATTAAATAATTAATTTTTAAAAAAAAATTTCGCATTTCATTAAAGTTTTAAAAAATTTGAAAAATGTTTATATAACCTTTATTTAAAATTGTGAAATAATATCTTGTCAAACTGACTTTTTATTTTCAGAATCAACTTAATATTATAATTTGAATATGAAACAAACTATTTTTGCTGTTACTGTCACTAAAAAAGTATTTTGGAAAAGGGTAACTGTGTAGTCTTACGTGCATCTGCCCCTCTTCATGTTGGATCTCCAGAGGCACCAGGAGTCAAACCCACGACATTTCGTGACAATGACCGTTAGTTTTCCTCCGCTACCTAACTGAAAGGAATAGTTTTGTAAATGAACTAATACGCGTGTTTTCCTTTTCTTGACCAAAAACACATAAATGCCAATGAACTGACCGCTATTTATATCCTTCCTTTTTTTAATTCTTATCCTAAACTTACATCTCGTATATAAGGCTTCTAGGAGGTTCTCGTATAGTTCGTTAACAGTGATGTAATTATGAGTTGTATAGAGGCTATCGTGAGTGAGAGTTTTATAATGTACTATAAAGCAACTCGAGTTTCGACTAATCCTCATAATTTTGAAACTCGGTCAAATGACAACCCCTGAGCTGGCGTCTCGTCTCCTAACTACCACACCACACCAACGGAGGACATTGAGCTTTGCAAATTTAACTTACATCTGTCCTCTCTACACGGCGGGTCTTCAGGATTCAAACATTTGACAGACATTTCAACAAAAAATTAAAAAGAGACTTGATTGCGATCAACTTGTTTATTTGAGTATGCTTCTCATCAGTTGCAGGTTACTGTCACGTAGAGAAGTCGTATTTTTCGAGCTCCTGCTTTCTGCCGACTTGCCTGATCTATCCCGGGGACAGTGGATAGAGAACCGACATATGACCTGTCACGGGATAAATTCCCTGAGATTTGATACTTCCCTGATCCCCAGTGGTTCAGGGCTACTGATATCCTGATTCACATTGAGCCGTCTTCTGCTCAATTTCCGGAACTTTGCTGCATTTCTGAGCCAGAGTGGCTCAGAGCCCAGAGTACCTACATCCGAAGGACCTGCCCCGGATTTCCCTGCCGGAGCTCCCGACTGTCCCGACGCCGAAAAACATGGCGGATGACATGGAAATGAACGAGGAACCCTCGACTAAAGATGACCAACCGATGGATTATTGCGAACGCCACAAGCTATTGGAAAAGAACCTCCGCGAAGCCTCTGCGCATCGAAAGTATATCCAAGACCTTTTGAACTACGAGCTCAGAGTAAATTTGGATAGAAACACACATGCCATTACAAAACATCAAAAGGACGTTGCAGACCTGAAGGAACTGATGGAGCACTTGGTGGGTGAGTTAGCCTTGCCCAAACCCAGATTGCAACGCGTTTAATAGAACATTCGATTTCACCCTACCAACTGATGGTGGGACATCATAAGCGGCCATGATCACAAAAAACCAACGACCCAACGACTAAGAAAACAAATCAAACCCGAAAGAATAGCAAAAAGCAAACAAATAAGGACGGCTTTACCTCCCCAAGTAAAACCAAAAAATGAAAAATAACGGACCACCCCAACGTTAGGACAGACCCCCCAATTGAGCTGAAAAATAAATACAACGCCCTCTCCACTAGTGACGCCGAACCCCCGACAACTGCCCAACAACCGACACAAAGTAAAAAAATCCCACCGATAAGCTTAAATACGAAAGTACATATACCACCTTAATAGCCGATTTACTACAAAAGTACCCTGATTTAACGTTCAAACTAGCAGGTGAATTTTTAAAAATTTTCACCACAAACCCTGATAATTATCGAGCACTAACAAATTATATGACCGAAAAATTGCAATATTACGACTCCCCCCCCCCAGCCTCCCGCCCTAGAAAAATTGTCATTAAAGGGCTTCTGATATCTTCTGGTATCGAAGACATCAAAAAGGATCTGACAGATCAAGGCTTTACCGTCGAGAAGGTAGCCCAACTGACAAAGGCTAAAACGAAGTACAAACTCCCCATTTTTATGGTGGAACTAACGAATAAACCGGATTCCCCTGATATTTTCAAACTAAAGACCTGCTGCTACTTAATTGTTAAGATCGATACATTCAACAGACGGCCGGGGAATACACAGTGTTACAACTGTAACTTGTTTAATCACTCGTCCAAATAACTGCCCTATGCGTTCGAGATGCCTCAAATGCGGGCAGCAGCACAGAACTAAGGAGTGCAGCATAGCGGAAAAATTAGAAAACCCAACATGCATTAATTGCAAAGAAGTAGGCCATTTGGCCAGTTCGTATAATTGCCCAAAATACCCCCAAATTAAAAAGAAAACAGCCGACCCAATTCAGAATAGAAACGAAAGCATTAATAATGTTATCACCCAAGCCAATAAGGTCGTCACAAAGGATTTTTCCTATGCCAATGCCTTTAAAGGCACAAACTCCAAAACTAAATCAAATACTTCAAAGCCCGACACACAGACAACAACCCCAGCCCAAAGTCAAGATACCCCACTCCCCACAGCTAACAAAAACTCAAACGAAAAGCCCTTCGGTGTAATGGACACCGTGTTCGAAATTAGGAAGCTGTTTGCTGACTACCCATTTCTTTTAGAATTGGGGAAGCATCTAAGAGCGACCAAGGGAAAAGAAAGGATAGATATTTTCTATCAGCACGTAATTGATAACTATGAGTAGTTCGCTTTCTCAATCTACTCTATCATCTGCAAAAATTTCATACAAAATTCACAGCAAAACTCCTCCCAACTCTTCATCACGCCTCCGAGCATACTCGAACTTCCAATGGGAGTCGAGTTGCCCGGCCTATAGGAAAGCTCGCTTTCCTACCCTCCGAAGATTTTTATTTTACTTCCCGCCATTTTCAACCTTCCCGACACGTCACCTACTCCCTGATAACTTTCTCCCAACTTTCCCGCCAATTCAGCTACACCCCGAGTACTCGCCTCCCAATTGGGTAAGCATTTCACTCGTTATGTTCACAGTTGAAAGTCCGGCTCGCCGGTACTTTCTCGCCCACGAAAAGACACTTTTAACTTACTTCTCTCATGGCAATCTTGCATTTTAATTACATTTTAACAAAAAATGCCAAACTATAGAACGAATGCTAACCACCCAGTGAGTGAGTGAATATTAACGTCCCACTGTTCAGCTTCTCGAGGGCTTTTAGGAACGGTCCGCGTAATTTTGAACCATGATCAAGTGACGCGGACGACACCTGAGCTGGCACCCCCTCTCCTAACTACCACACCATACCAACGGGAGGACGTTTGAGCTCTCGACAGATTTTACGTGCATCGCTACCCTACACAGCGGGTCTTCAGCCGAGGCCTAGACCACTCAGCTACCGCGGCAACTGCTAACCACCCAACTTGAAAAGATAGGAGATCATGCGCTCTAACAAATTGTTCAACACCTCATACTAAGCCAAAATTTCAAGAGCGGGATTATTCAAATAGCAAGTATTTATATATAGGGAAGAACTGGGGAAAAACATTGTAAAAAATACAATCACGTGCCTAGGTGAAGGGAATAACTAGTTATTTATAGAAATGACATCTAAAAGCGCATGTGTGTGAGAACCATTAATAATTTTATATTTCTTGGAATCGCAAAAAATCTATCAAATTTCAAGGTCTAAAGAATCAGTAATAAACCAACATGTTTTTAATGCTTGTGAAAAAGACGCGTTTCGAAATAGGGTATTAGGATTTATGAATTAGATGTTATAAATAAAGGAGATTTGAATTATGAGTAGATATAAATTTAAGTTATTACAATTTTAATTTATTACATATATATAGTATCGTGGCGAAAGAAATTATTTTTCCGATTCTGTAATTGCTTTTTGTCTGATTTTGATACAAAAAATTAAACTGGAATTTTAAAAACCGTTCTCCTTCTGCTTAGTCGGCTGTATACAAGTATACGCATTCGCAGTTGGATGTAACGCTTTTTTGTTAACGCTTGTGTAAATTTCACATCTCATAAAATTTCCACATACCTTTATCTTTATATCAAAATCTATTCTTGAGGAGTAAACTCCAGTTTCGTTCTGATTACTCAAAATTCGTAACAATCGTTATTGATATTTTCATCAATACACCCATTCCTCCTGATAGGAAATAAAATTTTGCATTGAAAATTATTTTTGATTTTAATCAGCTGCGGTATCTTAGGCCGAATGTTCATAAGGCTTCAAAATGTGTGTGTGTGATTCATCACTATCTTCTTGTTCTACCATTCTACTGATATATAGAATCGTTTACGTTAAGTAATATTTCATGGTATATACTTTTTTTGCAATACAGGCAGTGATGTATTATTTCTAATTGAATTAAGTTCTTCCGCAGTGAGTAAATATTAAAGTCGTACTGTTTAGCTATACACGAGGGCCTTTAACGACAGACCTCGTAATTTTGAACCATGATCAAGTGACGAGGACGACACCTGAGCTGGCATCCCCTCTCCTAACTACCACACCACACAAACGGGAGGATGTTTGAGCTCTCGACAGATTTAGCGCTCATCGTACCTCTACACAGTGGGTCATCTGTGGTACTGGGCTCGAACTCATGACATGAAACCACGATCCGATACCTTGACCACGCGGCTACATGTTCTTCCGCAGAGAAAAATCGTCAAAAGTCAAACTATTTGCTTTAGAGTAGTTGCAAGGATATAAATGTCGCCAACAAAATTCTCCCAAAGATTTAGATAAATTGATACGGAATAAAAAAGAGCTATTTTATCGTATAGACACGCATTACTTTACTTTTTGCTTGAAAAATAGGTGAGGCATGTTTAAAAATGGATTTATATTTCTTTGTACCCATCGGCAACTTGTGTTTACCTCGTCTGAATCCAAACCTCTCTGGAATCTCCAATCGCCAGTAGCGTGCTACTGACAAAATAGTTTATATTTCTGTATATAAGCTGAGAATTTTTGGAACGTTTTTTTAAAGTTAATGTAAGAGAGTAGGCTTATATATATACACATACGGATCTTCTATTTGGAAAGATGTAGTTTAAAAAGAACCCCGCGATATGTCCTTATATTTTCTGATATTCCTTCATAACTCTTTATTCGGACAGATATATTAGTGCCAAAGTTGTTGGGAATAAGGTATCGTAATCTATAATTACTTCGATAGAGATTCATGCTCTTTTTCGGAAGTATTAAGTGATATGTCAGGCATGGAATCTTTAAGAATTAAAATTAAAAATTGCACGGCTCGTTTTTAATTTTTATCGCACCCTAAGCAGAGGAGAAAAAAGACCAAGAAAACAAATGATTCTCCTCAAGATAAACAAAACAAAAGGAGGGATGTCTTTTTTTATGAGGATGGAAAATCATTTCCAAAAACATCACTTTGCTGAGCAAAATGTTTGATATCAAGCATAAAAAATAAACAGCATCTGCCTTGTATTTGCCATTTCTTTTAGTTCTTTGTTTGTCAAAAAAGCAGATTGAAACCCTTAACCATCTAAACGATTCATGTCCTTAAATGATAAATCATTTGAACAGTGGATCCACGTGGAATTCAAATTCAATGAAATAACTCCCATAGAAATTCAGATTAGAGAAACGTTTACAATTCGTTGCTTGTTTACTAACTCTAAAACAAAGAAAATATTTCCTTTTGAGTGGAGATGAAACGTTATGATTCAATTCATTGGAGAATTACTTCTATTTCCTATTCAAAGGAGCTTTTCTTTAAATTGCATACCTCATTCTTTATTTTGAACATGAACCCTTTTTCCTCATCCTTATTTAATAAAGCTTATGTACTGGATTGATTTAAGACATGACAAAAATGTTTGCTCGTAACGCTTTTCTAAACAAATATCTTTTAGATCGTTAAAGTTCGAATTTTGTTCTTTGGGACTTTTTTAGTGTCATAATGTCACATTTTCTTAGATTCACTGCGTTTGGTTTTCCAGTAATTGGGAAATAAACAAACGCTCAAATTTCAATAGACTGAGAGAAAAATTAAATTGTATCAGAAAAGAGGTTTTTATGCAAGGGGAATGCGAAGGGATCCATATTTTCCTTTAGATGACGTAATTAATTGAATCGACCCTTTATTAGAGTAGAATTTTTTAATTATATCGATGCATTTCTTCTTATAAACATTTAAATATTTTCATTCCAGTTTCAAGAATATAAAACTTTTTATATAAATATCGAACAGGAGCATTGAAACACACTGGTGTTCAAATTTTACAAAATATGTCTATTTAGTCAAATTTTATGAAAAGAAGTGAGAGAAATGTAAAAATACCGCTTCGAAACAAAGACGCAAATATTGTGCGTCCAATACTTAAACGTATACGTTTATATAAGTGTGCGTGTAGAGCTAATCGATGAACAGGGTTTACAAGCGCGCTTGCCAAAATTCACATCTCATTCGCTAGTAGACTTCAACAAATTTCTTGGTGTTTTTGCAGCACACATTTAAATCAAAATTCAATGGAAAAAGGAATATCTATCAATGATTAGAAGAAAGAACAAAGTATTAAAATGTATGTAGGCTAGGAGCAAGTGTATCTCAAAGTATACTGATTTTTTGTAAAAAATGCAACACCATGAAGAAGTTATTAGAATTAAATGAAATATGCAGCAAAAATCAATTATAGAATGTTACGTAAAATGATAAAGTTTCAACTACACATGCGTCTCGTGCGCAGCACCCTCTGAACTTATGCTGAAAGCGTATAAATAGAGGGCTGTAGCGGGACGCTGAAAAAAGTTAATGATTATTTGTTAGTGGCGAACGTTTAGTGAGACCTAAGTTTGCCTCCACGATGAAACAAAGAGAAATTTCAACATCTGACGGGGTTTGAACGGGGGAGGATTATCGGCCTTCGAGACGGGTTTTAATATCGCGCAATAGAAGGTTGTGTGCAGCGGAACAATTTCAAAGTGATGTGAGTTTGGAACCAGTGGACTGACGAGCACCGAACAACTCGAGAAACTGGCAGTGGATGACGGAAGGTGACGTCAGCGAGCGACGATCGACACCTGCTCCGAATGGCGGTGAATGACCTTACAGCTTCCTCCTTACAGTTGGCAGCACGTTGTTCTACTACTACAGGTGTACCAATGTCGGCTTCGTCAATTCGTTGACGTCTGCTGCACCGTGGATTGCGTTCAAGGGTGCCTTTGTACAGGATCCCGCTCACGGCAAGCCATCAACGGTGGCTGCGTTTGCAATGGGTTCATGAGCACAGAGCCTGGCAAGCTAATTGTCACTAAGTTGTCTTTTCAGATGAATCATGCTTTAATTTGTGGGACCATGATAGTCGCCTTCGTGTTAGATGTTATGCCGGTGACCGCTGCCTTTCAGAGTGCGTTATTGAACGACATATTGGCCTAACTCCCGGAGTTATGGTTTGGGATGCGATTTCGTATCATAGACGATCTAATTTCCTACGAATTGAGGGCAATCCCAATAGCAATAGATACGTCCTTGAAGTGCTACAGCACGAAATCGTTTCCTTGCTTCAAGGCAACTCTGGAGCTATTTTTTAGCTGGATAATGCATGCCCACATGTGCCAAAGACTGTTCGAGGTTTCTGTTCAGCCAAACACATGCAACTTCTTCCTTAGCCTGCTTATACACCGGATATGTTGCCTGTTCAGCCCGTATGGGATTTGGTTGGTTGGCGTCTCGCTCGTGATCAGAGTCCTGCAGCTTCAAAAGACGAATTTGTGCTGCTCATACAGGCAATATGGGATTCTCTTTCACTAGCAGACATTCAAAATCTATTTGATTCCATGCCACGTCATATAGCAGGAGTTATTGCAGCACGTGGTGGCTACACCAAATACTGATTTCGGCCACTTAATATTGCTTTTTTTTCTTTGAAAATTTCGTCATTTATTTTTGCTAATACATGTCGTTTGTGCATTAAATTTTATTTTTTTAAGGATTCCTTTATGGTGTTACATTTTCTTACAAATAGCAGTATAAGATTTGTAGAAATTCTATTTAACGCCTTATTAAACTTAACGCTTCTTATTAAACTTTTTAGGATTTATCGAGAGAAAACTTGGGTAAGGTCTTCCAAGAGTCACAGCAACCTGAGAAAATTGCAATATGTCCATTATAGTCAGGCGTAACAGAGATGCTACAGCTTCTCAGCTCTCTTGCGAGTTGCATGCGGCCCCAGAAATCCAAGTTTCAAGGGGGATTGTTTCCAGAGACTCTTCCAGAGAACAGGTCACTGTTTCATGAAAGAAGACTTTGCAAAAGACGTTGTTTGCACCACTGTTTTTCCAACAAGAGAGTCCGTATAGAATGGTTCAGAGATCATAGAGATTAGAGTGTATATCAATGTGGAAACGTTCTCTTCACTGATCAGTCCTAGTTCAGTCTATCCTGCGACTCTCACCGTACTTTCATGCCGAGAATCTAGTTCCCGCTATCTACCCTCCAGTGTTCCAGAAATACACTAGTACAGCAGCACAGTATTTAAGATCTGAGCAGGATAACTTTTCATTCCTCCATGTGTTCGAAAGTGGCACTGTGACTTTCTGTGTGATTTAGGGATGGGGTCTTAGAGACGTGTTTTCTTTATCAAGCGTGCAGTTGGTCTTGTCTTAATTTCATTTTAATGGATAACTACGCGAAACCTCATAGACCTCATCTGGTTGACGAATTTCTGGAAAGTGAGGATATTCACCGTGTGCATTGACCAACCAAACCTCAACCCTACAGACCCTGCAAAGGACACTCAGGGAGGGCACAATTGCAACTTTCAATTCCCCTCTAAGAACCATCCAAGTCCTGAAAACAGCATCACAGAACCAGCGAGACCAATTGCCCTAGAAAATCACAAACTTCTTTATTTCCAGTATAAAATCAATGCACGAGGCTTCTGTACATGCAAGAATGGATCGTACTCCCATTATACCTTCCGAATCCGATTGGAGTTACACACGATCATGCTTGTGTACTATAACTCACTAGCTGAAGTACCCCCCCCCCTGTTGCTTAGTACCCGTAAATTTAGCTTTTTATAGTAAAAATTATATTTTTTTAAAAGGGTAGAGAGGCATTCAAAGACAGTATATCCAAAATATAAAAATAATTATTTAATGAGTGTTCCCATTATAAACAGTTTTAATTGAATTGCAATTTGGCCTTACAGTAAAAAATAATTTCATAAAATCATATATTTGAATGTAAGAGAAGAAATTAACATGTGTATGCTAAAAAGGTAAATATAAATGAATGAATGGAAATATAAATAAAAATTTTATAACAGTAATACGTTTGTGCAATGGGAACTATGAGGGAAATAACCTTAAATAGATAAAACGAAAGAAAAAAAATAACTATGATAAACCATTTCACTAAAATACCATCATAAATAGCATATATTAGGAAGCCTTCAATTGGAAAAAATTAAATTTGTACTAACTTAAAAAAACTATCAAACAGATAATATAGGCACACGTTGAAATTAACCATTAAATTAAATTTGGTGTAGCATTAAATTAGTATTATATGAGGAATGAATATAATACTATCTAACATCTATATTACATTTAAGCTAGAGTATTAGTTGTAATACAATAGTGAAAAAATTAAATTAATAAAATTCAAAATAAAAAAAAGTTTACAAAATAGGTCTACATTGAAAAAAACCAATAATGAAAATAAATAATAATGAACCGAATGAAAGATTTAATAAAACATGTTTCAACGAAATTAATTTTTTAAACAATATATTATTGCAATATTTCAGGTAAAAATAATTGTAATTCTGTTGCAAAGAGCATACAAATGGAAAAAAATACGATAAATAACTATAATGAAAATTGAAACATATATATCATATATAGACAGTATATGTATAAGTATATATAATTTCCATAAAGTTAAATAAATAACATGTTATCAGAAGATAAACAGTGATTCCATGAGACGTAAAATCACATCAACACTGAATTATAAAGAATTCCAATAGGAAGTATGAGAAAATCCTATGAAGTACATCTTTTTCAACAAACATTTTAGGATTGCAAAGGGATTTATATATTTCAAGACTGTCGGAAGCAAAATTAAACCATGATGCCATCTGACGAAAAATCTGATAAACATAACAAACATCTCAGAACAACAACAAAAAACATGCCAGAAAGTCTTATGCGTAAATAAAAAATTTAATTTAAATCACAATATTTACAATCCGTTAATTCTACTCAGTTTGAATTGATAATCATTTTCTTTGTCACACTTATAGCAAGAATTTTTTCACTATTTTGCTACTATGATGAAACATGAAATTTGCTGATAAAGGAAAGAAAATAAATAACTTTTCTGTATTTGAACATAAGGTAATGCCAGGAAAATAGCTGTTTTGACCAAATGATCTTGCTATGTAGATGGAAGTTGGCAAGAAGTACCACTGAAAAGTACTGATATTCAAGGAATGGTTCAGTTTTAAGCTTTACTAATTATTGGGCCAACAACCTTCTGTCTCGTGATATCAACATCATATGGATTGTAACCCAAGAACAACAATAGAGTAATAATACCCTCAGTGACAGCATGGAACAGTAACTGCAAACCCAATGACCTTACAGCCAATAAGTATCCAAATATGTACAAATTCTTCACATTGCTGACCAACATATAGTTAATAAACAACGTGATAAAGAAAAACTTTCTCAGATGCAAGAGTTTAAAGAGAGTGTTCTCAGATCTTCATGATGCTCATAGAAAAGCTAAGACGAATCAGTATGAAATGAAATAGCACATCAGATGGAATGAAAATGTTTTTTAAAAGTGACCAGTACACCAATAACATTGGGCCTTGCAAGAAGTGTAGTCAACATGCATTGTTAGAAACCACAAATTTATAAAACAAATAATCATAAACAAAAGCAAAACAGTTTCATAAACTGTTACTTTTACGTTTAGCCAGCACAAATCTTCCAAGTAGGCGTTATTGGCGACCACCCACAGTATACACATAAAAAGTATTAATAAATATTAGCTCTCATTGGTTATCCATCCATTTTTGATGTATTGTGAAAAAGATACTACTGATAAGAAAAGATCACGTCTTGTTTGGCCAAATGTGGTGGTAAAAGATTGCCAGCTGGAATAATTCATTTGATGCCAGTTGTACCATTTTAGCGACTCCATTGAGCTTGTAAAATTATTATTAAATTCATTTAAAAAACATAATATTAGCATTAATGAAAGTTGAAAACGTTATGAATGAGAAAAATTATATATAAATTTTGTTTGAAATACGGAAAAGGACAAAATACGCTTAATTAAGAAACATTATCCACAACGGCCGACATCGCTAAATTAACTGTAAGGAAATCCGTGTTACCAAACCGAAAGAGGAAATTTTGAAAGTACACTTTTTACGCGATGAATTTTTCGAAAAACAATTGTAATTCCACCACAAAGAATAAAATAAACGACTAAATACAACTATAAATAAATATATTTTTAATAAAAACAATCATGTAAAATACTGTTAGAAAGATTAATTTAAGTTATCAAAGTTATTCGTGAGTGTCATCATGTGACCAGATTTCGTAGGAAATTGCTTAAAAATTAAATTTTAAAAAAAATCTAAAGCGAATTTCAAAAAATCTCTTCGAGGTTAATAACATTATGACCTATAGTTTCTACGTGCCAGGTTTCATACTTCCGAATTGCTTAGTTTGGCCGAAACAGCTGAAACACACAACTCTTTCTTTTATGTGCATAGATGAATGGTTATCCTTTTTGTACCTAATGTACAAACCAAAGATCATTGAAATCTGTCCAGTAGTTTTAGAGATAATTGACCGAATATGAAAATTCTCTTGAGCTTTGAAAAATTCTTAAGCACCAGTATACTTATTTGAGAGTGTATAGTTTACAGACAGTAGCGTAACGGAGAGCATTTGGGCCTCCGGTGCAAAGTCAGGTTTTGGACCCCCAAGTTGGATTTTACAAAGGGTACTTTGCGGTAGTTAGGTTTTGGGCTTCCTAGAACCCTCCTCCCCCCTGTGATGCGGGGGTGTATGTTACGCCGCTGTCTACAGAGAAGAAATGTCATACATGCAATAATCCTTAATTTGATTTGAGAATGCTTTAACTTTTTTTTCATATTTTGTAGCAATTAAAGTCAAATGCATCATATTCAAGTAAGCAAACCCAGCAGCTAATAAGAATTTTTGAGAATCTGAATTTAAATATATCTAAAATACTCCACAACAGAAACAAGTGATTTTAATACCAATGTGATATATTATATATATGTATGTTACAGTTAAAGTAATAAATCCATCTATTTATAAAAAAAACAATTGAACAATTATTATTGAAACAATTAAAGTAATTCATCTTCCTAAATTGAAAATCTGAGCGTAGGAATAAAGATACCAGCGATGGAAATACCACAATAGAACAATAAACATCGTTTTGACGCCATATTTAGCTGGAGGATAGCGAACAGTTCTCTGCACTAGACCTTCCGTTATCCTAAGTTGATAGAGAAGAAAGAAAATACGATATCAAAAATGAAAAGAACCCTAGAGTACATTTATTTCAGATCGAATTCTTCAAAGGAAATCTGTTTAAAAATACTTATAAAAATTGTATGATTTATCTGCGGAAGAAGTGTCAAAGATTTATAATACTATTACGTAGATTGGGGTTCGTAGATTTTACACCAGCAGTCCCAAAGAACAAAATAGCTCTTCAAGAGCGATAAAATGTATTCTAGAAAACAATCCTCAAAACACAAGTTAAACAGCAGTAAAAATTCGTACAACTTCCAGAAGGCTCTCGCCTCTTCTACAGCACTCAAACACAACTAGCAGTGTCTAAAAATACAGGTGCGCAACTATAAGAACTATCTGCAAGCAGACATCGCTGAAGTAGAACGAACTCAATTTCAGAACGCGATCGCTATTTACAATCTGTTCGGCTACTTTCCACCACTTTCTCGAAGAATGTGTTTATGTCATCGGTTATGAAGTCATGGACTTCTCTAGTGAATCCGAGAAGCATTCATTAGGTTGCCAAATCAACAAAAATTATGCCAACTTGGCTGTGTCTCCAATATTACGTCAAGTTCCCATTCGAAAGCCATTATGATGCAAGGAACAACATTTCTCTCGATAATTGTTTTTATTATAAAATAATTGCAACAGAAAGTAGTATAAACTGATTAAACATGCAGATTTAAATTATTTGCACTACTTTAAGATAAAATTAAGCCATATTTACCCCAAATTTGTAACAATATCTACAATACAATTTATGACGGTCACTCTCAGACATTTATACCTTTTTATATCCATATTCTGGACTGGTTTTAGATAATAAAACAATGGTTGTTGAATCGAAAGTTGATCCTTCTTGAATCCTTTTTCACTGAATTATTTAATTTATATATTTTTAATTGTGTATATCCTAATGCATTGTAAGTATAATTATAATGAAAAAAATCTATTCACATGAGATATATAAGGCTAGAGAAGCATTTTAACAATAAAATAAAAGAAAAGAAAACTGGATTGGATTTTATTTGGAATAAAAAATATAATGAACGTTGGAATATTTTTCTCATCTCTGAGAACTAGAGAAAACATTTAAAAAATTGAGAAAGTAAAACAAAAAATTAATTGGAATCATTGTGTGTCGTGCATCTGTGCAAAACTAGATTTTCTTACTTAGCAATAACTTTTTTATAGGCAAGCAAGATTAATCGAAAATTTGTATTCTGTTGTTTTCTAGAATTACAAGAGTGTCCCGAAATAAAAATCCTGAGTGTCTAGATATCTGATGCAGACGAGAAGGTTTTATTTCTATTTACTTTTAGATTATGATGAAAGAAACTTTTAACAGTTAAAGTCAGTAAAAAAGACTTTTCGTGTTGAATTGGTATGATTGAAAATGTGGCCCAGACGATGAAAAACCTCAACAAAGAAAAGAAAAGAAAAACTCAAGAGGCAAACTAAAAAAACTTTTTGCTGTGTATTTATAAACCTTTTCTTTCAGCAGGATTACAAATGCTTTGCCAGTAACTAATCTTTAACCTGCTGCTCTCCTACTAATAAAAAAACAAATATGAGTAAACGAAAGATTAGACAGTTCTGAATTTCGGTATATATATCTATATATGTTACGCAATAAAAATTTCTAGTTTCTAATAAATCAGAAAAAATAAAAAATTATAAACATTTTACTAAATACTGTTTAATTCAAAAATACCCAATTAATTTTATTAATAGATATTTGAATAAAGAAATTCTAAAGAGCAAGGATTAAATTTCCATGGTTTATTAACAGAATATATTATTATAAATTTATTATTCTTTCTAGATAGTTATAGATATCCCCAATTTCTAATTTTAGATAAAATTACTTTTTTTAAACTTAATTTAAATTTAATTTAATTTTTATATTTTTTAAATCATATAATCTTAGTGTCCCTAAGATAATGGTAGTATGTTTACAATTCTTAATTTATTACTTCTATTCTTTTTTACTTTTTCTAAGTGCTACTTTTCAGCCATTGCTTTGCTTTGAATATGTATAGGGTCCAGAATCTGGCAATAACTTGTTTATTGTACTCAGATTTAGCGTGGGCTCTGCGTTTCTGTATGCAATTTTTAGGTAAGTTACCTTTTTCTCATAAGGGATTTATATTTCCTATCCATTATTTTTAATAGTTTTTTGCTCAGTATTATTAACAGAAAGGGGGAAGTTTGGCTGGCCACAAAACATGTTCAACCCCACTTTTATATAACTTTTTTTTTATATATAAGCTGTCCTAAGTCAGCAATGTTGATAATACTGTAGCATCCATTCTTTTATATTTTTTATATTTAACTCTATTATTTTAATTTTTCATATTTCCTTTTAAATTCTTTTGTCTGGTTATCTTGCAATTTCAATTCTTTTCAGTTTAAATCATGTTTATTCATTTCTCTTGTTGATAAATTTTGATTATATATATATATATATAATATATATATATAGCAAAGTAAAAGCAATAAAAACTTTTTATAAATGCTTAAAATCTCAGTTTCAAACAAAAATGTCAATTTTTTTTTGGATAATTCCGGATAAAAAAATGGTACATTTGTATAAAATATAATCTTGTATAAAATAAGCTTAAATCTGGAGGATGTGCAGTATTTTAAAAATCAATTGTTTTAAGAAGAAAAATAGAGAAACTCTCTGTCTTGAATAAATAGACAAGATTACTAAAGAGGTTTTGGAACTGAAATAATCAATAATGAACATCTAAAGGGGTAATACGACAGTAATTCGTGTATTTGTGATCAAATAAAGAGTACTTATGGAAAAGAGAGAGAATGATGGAACTAAACACCCGAACTTATTTGAAAAATATATGAGAGAAATATTTAACATTATAAGAGTTTGTTTTGAATGTAAGTTCTGGTAATATATCTTATACAAATATTGATCTTAAATAAACAAAATGTTTGAGAGATTTTCAACGAGTTTCAACCAAACAACTCATAAAACATTTAAGTAATATGACTTTAAAAACTGAGCATTCATTTATTTTTCTTTTAGTTTCGAGATTTGGAATATTTAAAAAAATATTCTTGGATACTTTTTGATGTCGTACATTTTATTGCTTTTTTTACGATTATTTATTAATATATTATTTCATGCCTGAAAGGAATATTAAAAAAAAAGATAAAAAAAATTCAAGAACGTATGAATAAGTTTTAAATTTGCGATTAAAATGTGTCGTGAAAAGAAACAAAAAATAATTCTTTATTTAAGTAGCTATGAGAGTTTTTGAGATAAGAGGGTTAAAAAAAAATTAATTTCAGGTAAATTTATTAATAATAACAAACATTTTAAAAATTAGTTGATTCTTTTTCACTTAATATATATCAAGACATTTAAGCCAATTTACCCAAATGTTTATAAATCCAAGGAGGGAAATTGAATTATAATCAGTTGTAACGTCCATAATTATTAAGAATATGTTTATTAAAATCTATAAAATTTGTGTACTATCAATAATAAAAGAAAACTAGGTTCTCAGTAATTATTACTGAAAACAAAAAGAAAAAAATATATCCTTAGAAAAAGAATAAAAACGAAAAAAGCTCAATTAATAAGCATTTTTGTGATTTCGCAAAATAAAACTTATTTTAAATATTTTGCATCAAACTTTTATAGACATATTAATCTTAGCTTTTAGAATTATTTTTTGTATAATTTATCTTTAATAATACATTCTTTTATGGGATATCTTTTTTCAGCTTGAACAAAAAATTATCACTAAAGGATTTTTCTCTTATCAGCTTCCACGACAGGTAATGTTACATTTTCACCACAGGTTTAAAATTTTGGTAATAATTATGACTACTATTCTAGAGTATTCTTTTCTAAAAAACTTTTATAGTTATTAAGAGAGTGAATGATTTGCAAACGGACAGTTTAAAAATTTGCAAGACACCACATAAAGATCTGTATTATAAATATTGTGTCACCTTAAGTGGACTTATATCAAAAGTATTACAAATAACTTTATCCATCTTCATTCCATCAACTGTTAATATTAATATGTTGAAAGTATGATTAATTAAATTTTGTGGATGAAGATTTCAGCATTTATAGATTACTGTAAAACAACAATAACTAGGGAAATAAAGTGAGGGTATATATTTATTCAAAAGTTAATGTAATTTGGTATAGGGTGAACCCAAAGTATTGCCCTTATTTTGAAAATTCATTACAAAATGACCATTTAATGTAATAATGCATTTTAAATATGTTAATGAAGAGATCAGTTTGAACAGTTTTTTTGATGCAGCGTCGATTCAAAAGAAATGTAATCGCCCATTCAGGTTTAGTGTCAACATTGTTATAAAAGCAAGCCTCCTGGTGCAAAATGCATAAAGTGAGGCAATATTTAAACTATCTGGATGTAGCGGGAAGAGTGTCAGTACTTCGCGGTCATTGGAATACCGCTTGGTCATTTTCCGATCTGCCAAGGTGGTACAACTTTGAAATTTACAGAGGCAAATTAACTTATAAGAAAACTCACAATAATGTTTACAATGTATCGAAAAAAACCACATGTGTGTCTAACACCTAGAGCACAATATATATTTATAACCAGGTGGAAAAATATATTTGATCCACCCTATATATTTGTTTTAATTAATATAATGATACATATTTCAGAAATATCTTGTAATATAAACTAAATAAGACTAAAGGAAAAAACAGAAAAAAAATTGGAGGGTTGTTCTGTCAAATCTGGTATAAATTGTAGAGAGAAAATAAATCATAAAATGGAACACAATCTAACCATGGATCCTTTGGTCCGAACCGAATATAATTCTTTTATTCCCCTCGTAAGTTTAGTCATACAGGATGATTGCTACCAGACCGAAAAAACTGCTGCGTGTGTAAGGGTTACAGAATCAGAATCACATAGGAAGGCAAGATCTCAAATGCCGTAGTTGCGAGCTATGGTGCAAAGAAGAAGAGAAAAACAACAGAAACAGCATTGCATTGATGGGACACAAAACATTTAATGAAACAGTGGCGCTACATCAGGTGTTTGAAATTACGACTAGAAGTCGTCGGGCAAGTCTGACAGCGACGTTGCATGGAATTGTTGGCGTTCTGGAAGATTCCTCCAGGCAGTTTTGCGGTAGATGGTGCTGAATGGAAGGTTTCGTGAACACCAATCATGCTGGAAATCGTCTTTTGTGGTCCATTTCCCGAAGTAGTAGGATGAACTCCTATTCAAACGAGAAAAGTATATTCATGCTGATAGTGTATAGAACTGTGGATTGTAACGGGCACGCCGCCTGGCGGTTATACTAAGAACGTTACTCGAACTGGAGTGTTCCACATCACACGACCTTTGCAAAAGTAAATAGAAGGTTACGTGAGATGGTTCTTTTTGGTGTATGATATGCACATTTCTTCATTTGAAGATTTCACAGCTCGAATATCTATAGCTGCAGGGAGGGTACGTGACATGCCTGAAAGGAATTCCGTGCAGCACCTCTGTCAGACATGTCGGATGACTTATGTTAGTAATATCGATCACTTATTGCAGAACAACCTTTGAATAAAATTTTTTCGGTCCCATAAATACGTTACAGTTCATATTTTTTTGTCTCTCACTCCTTGCACCATAACTCGCAATTACGACTCGCAAACGAGATTTATCTCAGAATGGAATGAATATTGAATTACAAAAGAACAGACGATGAGCAAAAAGTTAAATCACGAGGCTTGGTCAGTAACGGTACTTGAGCATATACCACAACACTGTTCATGTATTGATCTTACACTCCCCAACGTGGTAATTTCAAAACATAGAATAGATCAAAGCTTGTGTCTAACTAATAATTTTATTTGGAAAAAATCCATTTTAAACTAAATGGATAGGAGGTTTACATAACAAAATGTATTTCAGATGAAAGTATATTTTCATTAAGTTTTAGAGCTTCATTTCATCTATAATTTAAGCATAAATACCTGCTAGTAATTTAGCACGAAATACTAGGGCATTCTCTCTGAAAATGTCATTAATGTAAAAATTCATGTATTTCATTAATTCATATTTCTTTCCCGAATTTTACAAATTCGCAATTTTTAGCATTACAATATAATTTAAATGTTATGCCATGTTTTTTTTTTTTGCATAGAATGTGATTACTATCGAAAAATTTCAGGTATAAAATATGTAAGCATAATATGCAGTTTTCCATGCAACAAATTTAAAATGCAATGTTGAAAGAAAATCACAATAAATTTAATTCGATGAATCAGATATCAGTCAAGGGTCTTGAATTTGAGGATTGCTTTAGTTGTCAAAAACAACAAAGGAAGAAGCTACGACAGTAAAAAAGCAATTGAGTTGATGTCAGCAAAGAATACAAATTAAACCATGGAAAAGATTATTTTTCATATCAGTTCAAAACGATACAGAGATTAAAACCAAAATGGTGAATAAAAAGACAATTACAGAGAAATGATTATTTGTGAAATTCCACTTTTAGTGAAAGAGAAAACAATCCCTGAAGAACGAATTCACTCCTCAAATATAAATGTATTGAAGTTACTAATAAAATTTATATCATTATCATTCAAAAAATTGGTAAAAAAAACAGACATGCTACTAAAATGCTTCAGTTTCAAAAAGCATTTTCTTTAAAGTGGATACGAATACACAAATTGAAAATTTGAGTATTTCTGGATGTAATCTTTAAAGTACTATTTGTTCCTGAATGAATTACTCTGAAATATCATTTAATAAATATTGAACTTCGAATGTAAAACCGCTTAAGCTTTCTGATCATAAATATCTAGAAACAATTAAAAAAAATATTAATCTTTTAATGCATTTGACATAGGAAAATATTCTCTTTCTCATTCTTCAGAAGATTCAAAGTGTTTTACTGCTAAGTATTTGATTGGTTACATCATATCATTTTCTTCTTAAATGCTTTTCAAACTTTCATTATTCTATTTTGTAAAATTTTAAACTGTTTCTATCGCAAATTTTCTTTAAAATGATATAAAAGACACTGCATTTTGTGTATCGCAGTATTTTCTATAACCATACAAACTTAAAAACGTATCCACAATTTTGACTACCACTGTATATATATATATATATACAGCAAAATCCGGTGTAACACACACCTGAAACTTCAGATTGCATTTTTAAAAAAAATTTTAGATGTATTCGCTTTACAGCACGCAATCTCCATTTCACGAAGGAATCGGAAATGTATGTGTGTAATGTTCTTGGTTTTGAAGTTATTTTTTTCGAGATGTTACCCCAGTTTTTAGAAAAAAATAGTATATTTCTTGAACTACCACTTTCTTAAGTTCAACCTTTACTTTTAAATAAACATTATTCTGATCTATGTAGAGAAGTCTAATATTTTTTTTATACTCTTCTCTTTTTTATTTTTGAAGCTATCATTTCCAGACTAAAACGCTCACCAGTAAAATTTTGATCTCATTAATTTGTTTTAAAAGTACGCGTTACATGCCGGGGGGGGGGGTCTGCATATATATGAGTGTGTATTTGTTGGGTGTACACAACACACACACTTGACAAACCGTGGGTCCTTCACATATTTATCTGTGGCCGATTCTTTACATATTTATCTATCATTCAGGAGTAGGCATGTTTAATACTAATAAATATTTGCGATAATACTCAATGACATACTATGCAAGATAGTTTACGAACTAAAAGCAACAGAAATCACATGCGAGTATAACTATTACGCAAAAAAGTGTTCTATTTTTCCAATACAAAGATCTCAGCTTATAAACTTATATCATGAAAGTTTCGAGAAAATTCTTTTAATCATATGATATGCTTAAGATGGTCATTAACGGGTGAGAATCGTTGAATGATGCAATATTACGTCACACACAGCAGGATATTTGTTTCCAATGGATTCCGTCCCACATTGGACTCTATGGAAATGAAATGGCTGACCTTTTAGCCAAGAAAGGCGCCACTGAAGTTATAGCGTCAAGAAACACTCTGGCATTCACTGAGACCTGCTCCAAAATGAAAATATCAAACTGGCAGGTTTTATTTTATGTATGTGATCTTTAGAACTATGAAAAGTAATTTATGCCTTATATAAAATATATTTATTTCAGTTTATATATTTTTCATATTTTAGTTTTTTTAAGTGTGAGAATCTGTATATATTAGAGTATATTAAAACAATTTCTATGTAATCATATCTATAACATTATTTGAAAATTTTTTTTGGAAGAAGTAATTGTTCGAAATTTAGTTAGATGGTTTTAATAGCATATAACCATTAAATTCCTTTCTACTAATTTTTACCAATGTACTTACAAATTTATCAGCACTGTATAATGTATTTGTTAATTAATTGATCAATATTAAACTAAGAACAAGTTTAATAATTATTACTCACTCCCATGGGCTTGACATATACAAAATTATGTACACAATTTTAAACTTATCTTGATAGCTTGTGTGGCTTATAATTAAGATTGCATTGTAGCTTTAAATCAAATTCCATTATTATTTGATTTAATACAATGTTATTGTATAGGGGAGGAGGGGGGTGGCGTGATGAAAATTATAATTGAAAATTGGATCACAAATATTGAACTAAGTATATAATAAGAACTGCCCTGGGCAATGTCTTGGCTTACATCTTCTTCACTAATATTAATTTAAATAAAAAAACGAAATCAGCGAATTCAGATATGTCATAATTCCATAGAAACTACCAAAATTTGTTTTCGTACAACGATAGAATTGTATCGGTAATGGATTATTTATAATGTATCTAGGGTTTTCCGAAAGATTATTTAACTTCCCATTTGCATATAGAAATGGCTTTGTAGATTATACAATTCAATGTAAAATGGGAGAAATCACTTTTTCTTTAAGAAAGGTTTCATCATCATAGTAACTTGAACATAAAGGTTAATACATTTTTCATTGGGCTATACATAAGCGGTTGCATTATTATGGACTTTAAAAAGAGAAAGAAAACAATAATTTCATCAACAAATACTTGTAAAAAAGATCAAATAAATAATAAAAGAAAAACCACTAAAAAAATCACTTTTACATTTTTTTTCTTTGTTGAATTAGTTAGTCTCATTAAAATGTTTCTTTTCTTTTCAAAACATTTCTCAAATACTGTCTTTCTGATTCTCTCTTCTCGTTCTTTCTATTATTTATCACTTAAATTATGGTTCGAATGAAGAAACATGATGTCGCACTTTTTGAAATCTCAACTGCACTGATTGAAAATGCAGTAAAAAGTATAACAGTTATGATAATAAAAACAATGATTATATATATATATATATATACTAAAGTAAATTATTAAAGTAACTCATGAATTTTCTTTCGAGGATTCATTTTGAATTAAAGTATGCTTCAAACATTTTATTATGTGTTCCTTTGCATTTAAAAAAATTTCCCTCTCTCTCTAATTTAAATAAATATTTTTTTGTATAATTGCTGTATTAAAATTTTATGTTCCTTTCTATTTTGGTAGTTACTTAGTAGTAATGTTATTTGAGGGATTTTGAAATAGAAATGCTACAATACTTGTTTCCTAACTGTTTCCATGCCAATAAGTCAGCAGGGCACAGTCTAAAATATTTTTGAACAGCTGCTTTCAAATAGAAACAAAAATTCAAAATTCATGAGAAAAAATTGCCACTATGCACCTCTTTTTTTTAAAAAAAAATTTAATAAATTCTTGATAATTTTTTTTAGCTTTCAGATTTGCTTAGCAACAATAATTCTAATACGGCGATCAAATTTGATTGCGAGATGAAGCATAAACTGAACCTTAACCTTCCAGTTCTATGCCTTCAACTCATTTAATGAATTCTAAGGCTCTGAGAGATTGAATAAAATTAATTCACCAAATACACGCTTCTAAATCTACATAACAAATAAGAACAGCACAATTAGATGATCTGATTTGAAGACGATACTTTTACTCAAACATTGGAAAGGCCGACAATATTTGCAAGATATCTCGAATGAAAATATTAGATTAAAGCAGCTACATACGACTATACATTATGTAACATAATTTTAGGAATATGAATGAGAGAAGGGTTTATGGCACTCAAATAAATGATAATATTATAGCACGAGAGCTTTTTAAACGAAGTATTTTTCAAGACCCTTTTCTTAATACATATACGTCTCTACACTCATAATTTAATAAATATACATGTTTTATAAGCCCTTAATGTGCAATAAGATTACTAAAGGAATCTCTAGTATATTAAAATTTTTATTGTATTGGTTTTCTTGTATGGATACGACAGCGTCTTTCATACTGGATCAAGAAGTGATGCATAAATAAAACTAATATTTAAATAATGACGATATTTATTTAATACATAGAAATTTCAACTGAAATGCTGTTTCTCGAAGATATGTCTAACCATAGATAACTGGCAATATCCCTGGGCAAATAATAATAAAATGGCAATATCCCCCTGTGCAGTGTTTGATTACAAATATAATTATATATATATATATATATATATATATATATAGCTATACTATAATTTATTGTTAACATTTATAGAAGTTTATCAAGAAATACTCATCCAAAGAAAAATTATTTTGAATTACAAAACAAATGTATTGTTTGAGTTTTTTTTACTTCATTAAATTTTTAATTCATTCCAAAATGAGGAAGTTCTGGATAGTTTAACCCATTCACTCCCAACTACGAGATATTCGTTGTAAGCATGTGTACAAAACTGCGGATTACGAGATATTTCGTAGTTGGGCTGAAATTTTAGATTGAACACATGTCTCCATTTGAGTTAGGAATTGTTAGAAAAGGATGGACGAGAGAAAAATTTATATAGTGCAAAAAACATTAATATTTTTTAAAAAACATTTTACTTTTTAAACTATAACTTAGACGTTCAGATAATAACATAATTATATATATATGAATGTATAACAAAAATAAAAAAAATAGTTTTCTTGTTTATATTATGTATAATGAGCTTTTAAGCAAGGGGTCAATGCAAAGTGCTGGGTTCTTGGGACACGCTGGAAAAAAATACTTAGTTTCCTTAAGTTTATTATTTATTTATTTGCTTTGTATATCTTCGACATGGCTTTGTGGGCATCCTTTTTTTTCTGTGGGAAGAAGATGTTTAAAGTAATGAAAAACAGATTTATTTGAATTATAGTTGCAGCGAAATAAATACATAGTTGATACCATAAATTGATGTATCCTAATCTTTTTATTACATCGATTTCCTTATTTTATGAGGAAGGAGGCCGGAATTATTCCCAGTGGTACTTGAATTTATAGGTACAGGTTATACAAATTCTTCAAATTAACTATTGGATTCGAGTTCCTCGCTCCAAAATACATAAATCGGACACATTTCGTGATTGTTTTTCAAGCTTGTTTTTTCTTTTTTGTTAACATTTATACAGGGGAATGCATCTCAGCTGAATTTGGTTTTAACCTGGATATCTCAAGAACGATACCCAGAGGTATTTGCTTTTTTGGTAGAAATTATATGAATTTTGCCAATTAAGGGTTGAATTCTCCTTGTACCAAAATACACATAGATCACACATTTTTTGAAATATCCTTTTCAAATTTGTTGTCTTATGAAGGTCCATGTCTGGGATTGCGTCTCAGTTTCAGTTCCTTTTATGAGGAATGAGGAAAGTTTCAAAATGAAATTTGAATGTTTCGGTAAAAATAGTATAAATTTTTCAAATCAAAGCTCGGATTCGAGAGTTCCTTGCTTAGAAAGAAATGTTTCGAGCCCATTTCGTGATTTTTTTTTAAACTTGGCTTTTTTATCAACGCTTATGAAGGAGAACATGTTTCAGCTTAAGTTGATTTTATTCTGAATAACACGAGTGATTCCTAGATGTACCTACAATTTTGGTAGAAATTATATGAATTTTGCCAATTAAAGTTTGGATTCGAGTTCTTCCCACCAAAATACATATAGATCGCATATTTCTTGAAATTTATTTTTCAAATTTTATGTGTCATGGTCTTCCATTTCTGAGATTATGTCTCAGCTTCAGAAATGTGTCTGATGAATGCATTTTGGAGCGAGAACTTCTAATCCAACATTTAATTTGAAAAATTTTAATAATTTATACCAATAATTACAAGTACTACTGGGAATCGTTCTGGACTCCTTCCTCTTAAGAATAGCTGAAGCTGAGACAGACATGGCCATTCGTGAGACAACAAATTTAGAAACGAAATTTCAAAAAATGTGGGATTTATATGTGTTTTGGTGCGAGGAACGCGAATGCAACCTTTAATTGGCAAAATTCATATAATTTCTACCAAAAAAAAATCAAGTACATTTCAAAATCGGTACCCAGGTAAAAACCAAATTCACAAGATATAGTTCTGGTGCCAGCAAACACTCACCGTGTAGAGGGGGCCGTTGCACATAGAATCTTTAGAGGCTCAATGTCCTTATGTTGGTGTTTTGTGGCAGTTTGGAGAGGGGCTGGTAACTCGGGTGTCGTACTAATAGATGCGCCAATCATGAATCAGGGGCTTTATTATATCAGAATGACGAATTTAACTTAAATCATGTTCAAAAAATGACTGTCTTCCGCATAAATGCAGTATCGAACCCGCTTCAGAAACTCCGCCTGCAGCTTCGGCAAAATAGTTGGTGTCGCAGACCTGCATGTCATGCTGATTCGATTGAGTAAATCGGATTTACTCGTGGATTCACATTCGTAAACTTTGCACTTTAGAAAGTCCCAGAGAAAGAAATCCAGATGACTTAGATCGGGTGATCTCGAGGGTCACTTCTGTTGACATCCATAGCCAATTATTCGAGTGTCAAATGTCTGCGCCAAAAATGCACATGGTTGCACTGATTTGTGTGCGGGTGCACCATCATGCTTGTACCACATGCGTGACAAATCCCATAAGGAAACTTCATCTTTTAAGAAATTGGCTAACGGTCTAGATAAAATTTCCGTGTATGATTCTGATGTTAAAGGTCCGTCGAAATACATTGGCCCAATTAAGGTGCTTTTCCATATTCCGCACCACACATTCACCGACCAAAGCACTTGGTGGCGATTTGGTCGCATTAAATGTGGGTTTTCGAGGGACCAATAATGCGTATTCTGCGTATTAGTAGTGCCTTGCCTCGAGAACTGGCATTCATCCGACCACAAAATTTAATTAAAAAAATCTGGAGTTCCATCCAGTGTGTTTAACACGAAATTGCAAAAATCAAAACGACGCTTCTGGTCTCCGGGCGTTAGTTCCTGCGCCAGGACTGGACGATAAGGATATGCACCATACGTATATATGTTTCACACCATCGATTTTGAGTAGGAACAAGCCTTGCTAATATCAGGGACAGTACTTTCAGGATGATCCAGGGCATATCCCAGAACATCCTTAGCGGGTATCCGCAAGCTTGAAAGTGTGGCACGAGACAAAGGAATACGTCTATGACAAATCTTAGTTTTATACAAGCGTTGAACGGCACGGGCAATTGTACAATAAGATGGATGTCTTCGACTGGGAAATTTAATGGCATAAAGTCTTGCCGCCTCTCTCTTATTTCGATTACACTGCCACACAACCATTTCGCAGTATTTTTCATTTGTATACATCTCGTTCTCCCGTACTAGAATTCGTAATATTAGAATAGGGCTGTATGCAATTGCTAGCGACTACACAACAGATATTTAATAATCGCCATTATCAAAACCGCAGCAAGTAAGTCTATTTTTTTAAACTGCTTTTGAAATGTTTTCTTCATCCAAAATATTTTATTTTGTCTATATTTTACACGTACAGAGTAAATTTTTTTCTTAAGTACTCAATTATTGTATTGTCGTGTCTCAGTCGTATCTTGGACTGAGCTCACACTGCCCGACGCGCCTCTAAATGCAGGAGGAAACATATCATCACCAACAAAAGCCATAGTAACAAATATTTATTTAAGACAAACACAATTAACAAACACAAGTTCAAATTATAAGTGGAAACCTCGGAGTGATTCTCTAATACCTAGATTAATCCTGATACTCAAATCTAATACTCAAATCCAACATTCAAATCTAATATTCCCGTCTAAGTAATCTCAGCTGACAGAACGGACAAGGAGACGAACTCTTGCTAACCTCAGATCGGTATTGAATCTAATTCCTTTCATTCCTTTAATGATTAATCTAGTACTTTACTTTAATAATATCAAATACTATCAAATGCGCACTAAGCTCGTTGAAGTAAGCCGCCGATGATACTTACATGCAGTTTGGGAATTCCTTCTCCCTACACATTTACGAAATCTAGACTTTATATAGTCGAACAAATTAGCATATAACTATCTCGTGATTTTCCCTAAGAGGCTGTGAAATAGAATAAATGCTGGCCCCAAAGTTACCCAAGAGGATTAGTAATAAATTCTCACGGATAGCCCCGTCACAGCCCCCTCAAGAAAAAGAAAAAACAGGATTTATAAAAGAGTCTCAATGGCCCGATATAAATTACGTCGAAAAATTTTAAGTCTTAACTTATCTAGACATCTTAAATTTTAGTTTAGCATTAACTTTTATAGAACAATACGCTAAAGAAACACTCAAAACTACTAGCTCAAAATTTACTCACTCCAAGATTTTTACTTTTACATTCATTATATAAGGTGTAAACCATTTGGGCGAGGACCAAGGAAAAGCCTCCAACTGGAGAGAAAAACCCGGCCGTACACAACTCGTAAACTTAGATATTTTAAATACATCCTGGATTACACATATCTTTTATTTTCAACACAAAACCTTCAAAATATCAGGGTCAGCCATCCTGAAATGAGAACTGGATCAATGGACGTACAAAAAAATTTTTTAACACATTATACGCACAACAACATTGAATTCATACATATTTAAATTGTCAATTACTTTACAAATTTTATCTGGTTTCTAAAAAAAAAATCCCATTTCAATCGCTCAGCGCTGTTCGTGTTATGGTTAATTTCCTCTCTCTACGCCGCGAGTCACAAAAACCAGATATATACTAATATGCACTTCAGTATGTTTATATATACACAATTATATACAATTTTCAAAACATTCAATATAAACAAACAATACAATGAATTCTCGCATGCTTAGCCAAGCCTTTACTTGAGGTAAACAAATGTAAACATACGTATGCTTTCCACAATTTAGAATATATTTAAATATACGAAAGGTCATTTCACTCAACGTAGTGAGACTTTTGCATTTAGACAACATTATTAACAAAATAAGACTTACTTCTTGCAACAATTCAACCGACTGCCTGTCAGTAAAAATATAAATGAAACAATACAACCTGGCTAATATCTTGCTCCTTTTCTTTCTCTAATGTCTCCTATCTGCACCTCCAACGATGTGGACCTTCTTCTGCGTTGACTCTCTCCTGGCTCCTGGCGGTCTGGTCTATACTCTCGGCGACTCCTCAAATTGTAGTTGTGACCTCGTCCTTCTTGATCTCTTCTAGATCAGGTGGATCCTTCATGGCCTGGCAATGATCCTATTGGCGATCCTGATTTGGCTTTCCCATGCACTTCTCTGCCGTGTCTGGAATTGTTGAAGTTGGACCTTTTCTGTTGTCTCCGTCGTAGTTGTTGACGCTCACTTTCTGGAACTTGTCTACTATAGCAATCTTCTCTACTTTATTTCTCTTCCTTGTCTGCTCATTCGATGTGATAGAGGACGGGAGCCTTCGCTTGTTGACCTCTCTATAGATGTGTGCTCTTTTACTCCTCGGCCCCTCTGGAAGCAACTCCTGTTTTCTTTTCCATCTTCTGGAGTGCTGGTTTTTCATTTTTTGTTGTTGTCTCACCTGGGATAGTGAGACAGAGATCGCCCTCTTACACCGACCCTTGGTCATCTCATGTCCGCTGCTCTTTGTCTCTCTCTGATTACTTTTATTCCCTACTCTATAATTGTCATTCCTTTCCTGTATCTGTCTTCCACCAGACTCATTACTCTTAAAACCTTGTGACCTATCTAACCCATATCTACCATCCTCAAAACTAGTCGATTGATACTCGGATCCTCTCTCGGATACTCGGATACTGGTCTCGGACTGAACAATCTACCTCCACTAAACCTTCATCGCTTTTTCTCTGATGGTAAATTCGAACCTGGTCTATATTGACTGTAGTTCTTCTACCTACCTTCCAAATTACAACATTATTGTTTTTAACACTCACAACTCTAAAAGGACCTTCAAACTTAAGACAGAACTTAGAAACCACCTTTTTACTGGCTGAACTTATAGGGTGGGTTTCGACCAACACTAAATCATCCCCTTTAATGTTAATTTCGCTTCTCCTTTTAATGTAATACTTCGCCCCCTTTTCCTGCTGCTTCATCGTATTCTGCCTAGCTTCCTCAAACACCTTTTCAATATTCCCAACCACAAGTTCTGTACCATCTGTCACCATCACAAGTTTTTGAAACGGGGTAATAAGTTTCCTGCCCAAAAATAATTCTGCTGGGGTCTTTCCTGTGGTTTCATGAACTACCGTTCTTAATGCATATGCGAATTCATTTAGAAACCTGTCCCAGGATTCATGATTATTATTTACAAAAGAAGCAATCATTTGTAATAAATCGCGATTAACTCGTTCCGTTCCATTTGATTAAAGTCGATACACCACTGTTTTGACATGCTTTATATCTAATCTATCAATTAAATGTTCAAAAACTTCGGATATAAATTGGGGGCCGTTGTCACTGATTAACTTAACTTTAGCTCCATTACGCGAAATATAATTTTCATTGGCGATTATTTTTGCGGACGCCTTTCTGGGGGGTATTATTTTCAACCACTTCGTAAAATGATCCACAAATATATCGATATCTTTAGGGTTTCGATGCTGGGTAGGGGCCTAATAAATCTAATGAAACTATTTCGTTCGGATAATTAGTTACAATCGGTATTAAATTACCGGCCGGTAACGCGTTTTTACAGTTAAATTTTGGGCACGTCTCACATGCCAAGACATAATCATGTATCGCCCTACGCATGTATGGAAAATAACAAGCATCCTTCACGCGTAAATACGTTTTCCGTATTCCGAGGTGTCCAGCCATAGGCTTATCATGAAATTCGTGCATTATCGCACCTCGCATTGACTTTGGAATATATACTCTCATTTCTCCGAGAGAGGATGCGTACTTCGCATAAAATAACAATCCTTCTATGATTTTGAAATCCTGGGACGTTCCCACAGAACCCCGCATTTACTAAACTGTCATCGGGGTTTTGTAAGTAGCGATAAATATGACCCAGCTCAGGGTACTGCTTTTGTTCAGCTATCAATTGCTCCCTTGACGAAAGTACCAAATCTCTAATTACTGCACAAGTTATATTGCTATCCTCAAAACTTTCCACCGGGTTCAGCGACAACAAATCTGCCACAATATTTTGAGCACCTGGCCAATGTTCCCATTCAACATTAAATTCGGCTAGCTTGAGTGACCATCGTATCATACGACTTGATAAATTTTTACCATTAGTGAGTTTCGTTAATGCTGCATGGTCTGTAATTACTTTTACTGGTAACGAACCAAAGTAGGTGCGAAACTTGTTTAAAGCCCAAATCACCGCTAAACATTCGTGCTTGGTTAATGTGTAATCGCGCTCCGCCCTATTAAGTGTACGGGATGCATATGCTATGGGTCTCTGACTTTGCGTAAGCACCGCTCCAATCCCAATAGAACTCGCATCTGTAAAAAGCTCAAACTGTATATTAAAATCTGGTAATTTTAGTACAGTTGCTTCCGTAATTGCACGTTTGATCGATTCGAAAGCAGCTTGCGCCTCTTCCGACCAATTAAATTTCCTACCCTTCTTTTTTAAATCATACAGTGGCTCGCAGAGATCTGCGTACCCCTTAACAAATTTTTGATACTATTGGGCCATTCCGAGGAATTTTGATATTTCTCTCGTATTCTTTGGTGCTTTCATTTCGAGTATTGCCTTAACTTTAGATTCGTTCGTGACTATCCCATCTTTACTAATCTCGAGGCCTAAGTATTTTAGTTTCGCACATCCAAAATTACACTTATCTTTGTTCAACGTCAACCCCGCTTCTTGCAATAACCTAAATACTTCCTTTAAATGTTTCAAGTGATGTGCAAATGATGGAGACGCGATGATGACGTCATCCATACACTTGGACACACTTCCTTAACAATGGTTGCAATATGATGTCTATGGCTTTCTGAAAATTTGGCGCTGTCCACGATAGGCCGAATGGCATGCGCTTAAACGCATAAGTACCATTTTTCGTCACAAAGGCAGTTTTGGCTACATCCCTGGGTTTACTGCCAATTGAAAATAGCCAGAGCGCAGATCCAAAGTACTCATTATTTTCGTGTGAGGAATATTAGTAATTAAATCCTCAATGAGTGGCAAAGGATATCTCGGGTATTTAGTTATCGCATTAAGTTTGCGATAATCCACCGCAAATCTATACGCCTCAGGATTGTCTTGGGGAAATCCATTCTTCTTACGACATAAAACTACAGGAGATGCGAAAGCCGATTGAATTTGTACGATGGTGCCTTCTCGTAACATTTTGTTGATATGGTAATCAATGATACCTTGCTTATTCCTGTCATACTTATACGGTCTGGAAACAACTGGAGCGCTATCCCCGTATCGATTTCATGATATAATACATGAGTAAGACCCGGTTTGTTGGAGAATAGCCCTTTAAAACTATTAAAAAACGATTTTAAATCTCTCTTTTGACTTTTTTCTAATTTTGAATTCTAAAGATCAATTTCTACATTCTCCTCGACGATTTTTATTTCTTCGATTTGCGAATCCGGAATCTCTAAAGACTTTTCCTCGAAATTCATGGTAATTTTCGAGTTTCGTATAAAATCGACACCTAAAATGCATGGATATTCGAGATCCGCTAATATGTGAAAATCCCATTTTTTTGTGAATTCTCTAATTCGTATTTCTAATTCTATCGTCCCTACATTGTTGTAACAGGCGCCCTGAGGTGTTATAACTTTTGCATTTGATTTTTTTATTGGCTTATATGAAAAATATGCCCTATACGTTTCTTCAGAGATGAACGACTTCTCTTCTCCAGTATCCCATAATGCCTTAGTGAAGATGTCGTTCACTAAAATTGGCACATACGGGAGTTCTACAGGTGACATCCTTAAAGCAGAAACCCTTGTAGGAGGTTCCTCATCAACATGCGATCGATCTTGATTTCGAACGCTTAAAAAGTTTAAATTTTTATGACTACCCCTATTCCAATGATTATTCGACCCCCGTTCAAAATTATCACTCGATCTATATTGAACTATATTTCTATATTGATCTCGTCCACCACGATTCTTGAATCCGCGATCATTCCTATCAATTCGGTTCCTGTTCTCGAACCCTTGATTATCAGGGTTCATCTGGGGTCTCGTCCCATAGGAAATTCTATAATCCTGTCTCTTATCATTTTGACGTTCGACTACCTCAGTATTTCTCCAATTTCTACTTGTACGGCCTTCGGTAGACCTCCTACTCTCATCATAAGCTCGTCTTTCACTATTATTATTACTCGAACCCGGATTGTCTCTCCTCAAATATCTGTCCTCGTACTTTGTAATCATCTGAAGTAACTGCAATTGAGTAGTTGGATTTCTAATCTCTATATATTCCATTAATTGTGGTTCCAAACGGGCAACAATATGCTCGATCAAATTATTTTCCGACATATTTAGTCCCAACCTTTTATGTATTTTGAGGAGGTCATATACGAAATCCGAAGGAGCCTGACCGTGACCCTGGTACGACGAATAGAACCTGACTTCCAATTCAGTCTTATTCCTTACCACTGGGAAATTTTCTGTCAAAGCCTCTTTCAATTGCTTGAAACCCGTAGCATTTCCTTTCACTATCGAAGATCCGAGGACGTCATACCAGTCCAAGGCTCATCCTCGGAGACGCCTTTTAAGATAAGCACATGCCAAATTGTTAGGTACCTCGTAAAAAATTCTTCTATGATTTCAACTCCAGAAAAGAAAATATCAGGCAAGAGCCGAAGATTGGATCCAACTCCCATCTCGGGGTTAAGGGAGATATGTCCTGAGGACAAACTCGTTGGGTGCCATTGTCGTGTCTCAGTCCTATCTTGGACCTAGCTCACACTGCCCGACGCGCCTCTAAATGTAGGAGGAAACATATCATCACCAACAAAAGCCATAGCAACAAATATTTATTTAAGACAAACACAATTAACAAACACAAGTTCAAATTATAAGTGGAAACCTCGGAGTGATTCTCTAATACCTAGATTAACCCTGATACTCAAATCTAATACTCAAATCTAACATTCAAATCTAATATTCCCGTCTAAGTAATCTCAGCTAAGAGAACGGACAAGGAGACGAACTCTTGCTAACCTCAGATCGGTATTGAATCTAATTCCTTTGATTCCTTTAATGATTAATCTAGTACTTTACTTTATATAATAATATCAAAAACTATCAAATGCGCACTAAGCTCGCTGAGGTAATCCACCAAAGATACTTACATGTAATTTGGTAATTCCTTCTCCCTACACATTTACGAAATCTAGACTTTATTAGTCGAACTAATTAGCATATAACTATCTCGTGTTTTTCACGAAGAGGCTGTTAAATAGAATAAAAGCTGGCCCCAAAGTTACCCAAGAGGATTAGTAATAAATTCTCGCAGTATTACTAACGTAACTAAATTCTCGTCACAGTATTACTAACGTAATTTATGCACTTTTAAATTTAAAACTGATTTACATAAGAGTGACGTGCAAGAGCGAAAGTTTCCTGGCAGAGTTCCAATTAATTTCACTTTGGAGACTGGCCTTTACTAGCTTCTTGAAAATGGCCGGGGAAATTGAGGAAATGCATAATTTTCAACGTTCCATAACCCGTCCAGTTTTTATCGTAATAAAATGAAACTTTTTGTGTTTACTTTGTTTTGTATACTGCATCTTTTCTTAAATATAAGTGATAGGACTTGGGGACCATATAAAAATTAAATTTTTGTAACTTTTTTCTAACTAGGTATTTTGGTTCGAAAAAAAACGTAAAAAACATTCTTTATCTTTTTTAAAACATTTTTCAAATTGGAAGTACATATCTAAACCAAACGGTTCGGGAATTAGCTCTTGAGTCACATTAAGGCTGGACCCTCCATGTATATATATCCCATGTGTGTGAAATTCAACACTATTATTATTAAAATATTTTAAGATGTTTATATAAACAAATATACAGTTCTTATGTTTGGATATATTTTACGTATAAATTGTTATTTGATTTTGCTTTCATTTTTGTACAAAAAAAAAAAAAAAAAAACATGCGAATTTTTTTTAAACCATGGAAATAAAAACAGGCATAAACATCTTTTATATATGTTATTAATTAGCTCTGAAGTATGTGTATTAATTTTTTTTAATAATTATTAAGATAAAGTTTTTTGAAATATTGGTCTTTCATTCGTTTCCTTCTATGTATTCATTATGGTAGTTATACTATTTAATTGTTCTACATTTGTGCAATTTTTTTATGGTACACAATTTTAAATAAGCTAATTAACATTTCATAAAAGTTTCAGACTATTCGATGAGCAATTTAACAACGGAAGCCTTTCTTGAAGCTTTAAAACAGCTTCTGGCCAGAAAAGAGGGACCCATTGAAATCCATAGTGATAACAGTTGGAATTTTGTAGGTGCAATTAATGAATTAAAAAATATACTTAAAGCATTATTTAAGGGTAAAATGGAAAAATTATTGGAGATTTTTTTTTGTCTAAAGAATAAATAAAATGGAATTTCAACCCACCTTCCGCACCCCATTTTGGTGGTCTGTGGAAGGCGGGGCTTAAAACTTCAAGATGACATTTATAAGGAGTAATTGGAAATTCAATTTTAAGTCATGAAGATTATCTAAAACTTATAGTTCAAATTGAAGCGGTTCTTAATTCTCGACTTTTTGTCCTGTGCCAAATGATACCGATGAATGATGATGATGCCGAATTTGTGAAAGATACCGAAACTTTAACTCTTGCACATTTTCTAGATGGATCATCATTGGTCGTAATACCTGATCCTGATTACACTGAGATTCCCATGAATAGATTAAGCCGAAGGCAGTTGGTACAAATAATGAACCAACATTTTTGGCGCAAATGGTCTTCAGAATATATAAAAAAGCTTGCAACAGAGACTCAAATGGTGTAAGGGCAATATTAGTTTCAAAGAAGAAGATATAGTGTTAGTTAACCCTTCAGAGAATTCAGATACACTACAGGCGAACGAAAATTTAACACCCTGAAGGAAGCACGCAAATAAAATGAAAATTACAACATTCATTAGCAGAGGTAGGATATGCAAATGATTGGAATTTCAGCGCAGACACACATCATGCACGCCTGTGGCACCACCTCAAAGCTTTATTTAAGGCTTGGAGATTTCGACTATTTCAAGTTCGGCAATTGTGTTTTTCTTGTGTTTTTTCAAAAAAAAATGATCAGTTATGTCTCGCAGAAAACAGCGATCAGCTTTTGACCAAATATCCGAGTTCGACAGAGGAAGGATAGTGGCCTACCGAGATTGTGGATAATCTTTCAGGGAAATCGGTAGTCGTGTTGGACGAAACCAAACAACTGTAATGCGGATATGTGACCGTTGGATGCAGGAGGGTACGACGGACCGACGTGGTCGATCGCATCCACCTCAGTGTACCACAGTCAAATTGTGCGCATGGCAGCGACGGATCGCTCAGTCACATCACGAACCAAAGCTCAGCACATTGAGTCTGTAACGCATCATTCAGTGTCTGCGCGTACCATTCGACGCCGTTCACAGCAGAGTGGTCTGTCCGCAAGACATCCATTGCTTGGTCTACCCTGGACGCAAAACCACAAACGTCTCCGCCACCAAAGGTGCGATGAAAGAAGGATGTGGGCGGCAGAATGGAATGAAGTTGTCTTTACTGACGAGTCACGCATCTGGCTACAACACCACGATTGTCGGATTCGAGTCTGGAGACTCCGTGGAGAGAGGATGCTAAACAGGTGCGTTATGCACCACCACACTGGTCCTGCACCGGGTATTATGGTATGGGGCGGTATTGGATATCACTCTTGCACTCCACTAGTACGCATTGTCGGTACTTTAAACAGCCAGCGCTACATCTCCGAGGTGTTGGAGACAGATGTCCTTTCTTACCTTCAGGGCTTGGTCACAGCCATATTTCAACAGGATAATGCTCGACCACACGGTGCACGCATTGTCCAAAGGTTCTTCGTCAATCACCAGATTGAATTGCTTCTCTGGCCGGCTCGCTCTCCGGATCTTTCACTGATAGAAAACATGTGGTCCATGGTTGCTCAACGATTGACCAAGATTACATCCCCAGCTGAGACACCAGATCAACTTTGGCAACTTGTGGAAGCTGCTTGGTCTGCTGTACCAAAAGAAAACATCCAAAGTCTCTTTGAATCAATGCCGAGGCGTGTGTCAGCGGTGGTCTCCAACAATGGTGGCTACTCTGGCTACTGATTCTGGCAGGAACCGCACTTCACAGAAGTCTATAATCTTTATCATTTGATACTTGGTCAACATGTTATCTACAAAATAAGTTTTGTTGTGTTATGTCTTGCCTTTCTTGGTGTTGCTCTTACGGTGGCCAGCAGTGTACTTTAAAATGGCATTTGGTACGAATTTTGAAATTGCACCCTGGTAAGGATAATATAATTAGAGTAGTGACTTAAAAGGATAACCAGGGAATTTATAAAAGAGCAGTTACTAAAATATCCTGTTTACCATATGTAAATTGTTTGTCATCAAAATTGTATTTATAAATATTTTTGTATCTTTATTGAATTGTAATTGCTACTTTCATTTATTCTTACTATATTATTACAACCTTTATTATAATAATTGTACAATACGTAAACTTGTTGAATCGTAATTGCAAGGCGGAGCAGGAAGTTAGCGCCATTTGGCGATAATTCATTTGTGTAGAATTTGCTCCGAGTCAACTGTTTCATCCTTTTTGTAATCAGTTTGAAAAGTATAGCGATCCCATAGGGTTGGGATCCGTTTCGCGTATCAAAATTTGTTAAATTTACACTCCATGTAATTATTTGACCAACATGCAATATAGAGGTAAAAACAAAAAATTATATTTTTAATGGAATGTGTCGATCTTACTCATGCTATATAATGCGTGTTTTAGAAGGGAAGCTTTTCTTATATGGAATTAAGTGAAAAAAATGTTAAATCTTCAAAGAAGTGTTATAAATCGAAAACATATCACTGTTAAAAATGTATTGATGTATCTTTTCCAGTAAATAAATGGCATACAAAATCCTTTAACAAATTTTAGCTTCCACAGTGTTTTACAATAAAAATATCAACCTCATTCAGCGTTCTTTGAACTTTTGGAAAATGCTGCGAAAATCAACGCATACAGTTACAACATCTGAGATCAGGAGATAAAGGTCGCGGGTACACAGGAAAATTAAAAAAATTAACTTGTTCAATATTTTGCAAAATCTTTATTATTACTTTGATGGGAATCTTACTGCTTTTATACGCAATGAGTTTTCAATAATAATTTGCAATCTTTTATATATTTTTTTAAAAATTATAATCGAATTTTTACTGTATATATTTAAACAAAAATATTTTTTTTCAGAACTTCCTCATTGTTCTGGAAACACACAATTGAATTTGCGAACTATATGAAATTTCGGAAGGCCTAAAGCGCATACAACTAACTACCCAAGAATACCTTTTTTCTACTATTTTAATGATGGATATTCCGAAAGCATCTGATTTCCGGGAGGAAGCCCAAATTGAACATTTCAACTAAAAATAAAAATAAAACATCTCAACTAACACTGGCCACGAACGTCATTGAGACGAAAATTAAATTAATCCAGACTCCATTGAATCCGTGCTGGGCGAGCGTATTCGTGTCATCCATTGAAGCAGCCAATCCAATCAAGATAATTGCGGTGGGGATCAGCAACGCATTCACAGCATGAGCTGGTAGAGCACGTGCCTGCAATATCTGAAACTGAACGCCCATTTTGCAGTTCGTGTGTGCTTCACTCGAGATGCTACGTCGAGTCACGAAAGGTGCAACATGTATGTAAATAAATGTGAAAATTAGAGAATAAGTTTGTCAGCTCTTAGAGTAAATCAGGTTGGCGGGTAATCAGAGGAAGATGAATTCGAAACGAGAGCCTTTGATATGTGACGAGGACTTCAATTCCCATTTTTACGCATCACAGGATTTATCGCCGGAATTGCTCTTGGGGGAGCATCATTCGTTCTTGTTTCGAATGGGTGCACTACCCTCACTCTGCTTTTAAGGCAATGTAGGAGATAAGTTAATTCCTTTCACATTACAGATTCCTTCGAGAGTTTAATTTACTTTAAGAAGGTGGTCGAAATTATAATTTTATCCGATTATTTGAAAGGTAATTCCTCCTCAGCATTATCTAAGTGCATATTAAATGAAGGGCTTACATTTAAAATCGAAATGAAAACAAAACATGAATAAGTACTTTATAACACACACACACACACACACACAGATATTGAAGGCGATATATATACTCTGATTAAGGTATTCCTGTTTACTTACAATATGGTTTGTGTGTCAATATCGTATAAGATATTGTTTGCATCAAGACTAATGAACAATATGATAATGCCAATAACAGGTTTTTAATAATATTTTTCTTCCAATGTAATTCTTTATTCGATAATAACATAACAATGGAAACTGAATATTTATTTTTTATTACTTCCTAATCAAGCTACTTAAAACTAACAAATATATATTAGAACTTCTAATATTGACATTTCTTAAATTTCATCTGGTATAAAATACCGTATTTACTCGAATCTACGTCGCACTTTTTTCCAATATTAAAGCTACTGAAAATTGGTTGCGGCTTAGAATTAAATTTAAAAAAAATGCGTTTGATTGGGCAATTAGAGCAATTACAATATTCAAACTATTTTACACTACTTTTCATTTTACACAAAGGCTTGTTGAGAATTTGGGTCGCGGCTTAGATTCGAGTAAATACGGTAAGTTGCAAGTTACCAAAATTAGTTAATAGTTTTTGTTTTAACTAAAAATTGCTAAGTGAAAAAAACTGTTATTTTAATTCAAATTTATGATAGGATAGGATGGGATATGATGTCCTTGTGTCATGGACATTCACCGTGTACAGGAGCTGATGCACGTTAAATCTGTCGAGGCTCATAGTCCACCCATTGGTGTAGTATGGTAGTTTGGAGAAGAAGTGCCACAGCTCAAGTGACCCATTTGCCCTCACTTGACCTTGGTTCAAAATGACGAGGGTGGTCACGTTTGTCGATAACGTAACTGGATTCTTTTCGATTACTATAAGATGACCCAATCAAATACTTTGTTTTCTACTTCGTAAGGAACTGCATTTTATATAACATGTTATTACAAATTTGATTTGTTTTCAATTCAAGACGCATAATGTCTCTAATACCTTAAAGCTTACCCATTTAAATATTCTATCAACCTTTCAAAACGACCCACACATGAGTAAACATCCTTTTTTCTACACCAAAGGTAAAAAAAAAAATTTGAGAAGCATCTTAATTACCCCTTTAAATATATATTATTTTTAAAAAATAAATTAAGACGAGATTTTTTTTTTGTCTACTGGTATTTATAAAATTGGGATATTTTTCAATGGGTAATTGTTTTAAAGAAGGACCATTAAATTTTTTAAGGATTGTCTTAATTTGCTAGAACGCTTTCAGCTAAACTCCACAAATGAAAAAAAAATTCAACAGTAATTATATACATAAAGCATATTTTCTTATTATAAAATTTTTTTTTTCTGGATATTGCATTCTTGGAAAGTTTACTTAATCTAACTAAAACAGACTTAGTCAACATTAAGAGACCGGAAAAGATTTATGCATGATATACTTAATATCTCTTTAATGAAAAAAAGAATTAATTATTAATAATAATCTTATGCCTGATTAGTTACGTGATAAAGTTTTTGCGTAATCTTTTCCAATCCAAAAGAACAACTTTTATTCTAAAGCTGAAAAAGTTATTAAGAATTACTGAGAATTATACAGATTCGCTCTAAGAATTGACAGCTAAAAAAGGAATAATAATAAAAATTCCTTCAGAGTAAAAATTATCTAATATATAAAATTCTCCTGTCACAGTGTTTGTAACCAAACTCCTCCGAAACGGCTGGACCGATTCTAATGAAATTTTGTGCGTATATTCAGTAGGCCTGAGAATAGGATCTAAACGACTTTTCATTCCGATATTGCAATGAGTTAAAAAGATATTAATTAAAAACCTTAAAACGCCTAATAGTTTTACTCCTGCGGGTTGTTTTCTAGGCAGAACTTCCATTCCGTTTCGGCCGAGCGGTGATCCGACGTTTCCACCATTTTAAAATTGCCAGCCAATTTTTACTGTTGAAATCAGACAAAAATTAATTACAGAATCGGAAAGATCATTTATTTCGCCACAATACGGTATAATTTTTTTTGCAAAATAATCATATTTTCTATTTTTTAAGAATTTTTTACAAAAGGGTAAAAACTGATGCGTTTTTATGCAAATTATTTCTACATTGTTGCGTATGAATTTGTTTTCGTGTTATTAAAACGATATTCTACACTAAATAACTTCAAGCCTTTCTCTTTTAGATCCAGTCATTTAAAAAATAAAATTCCCAAAACTTTTTTTAAAAGTTTTTTCACAAAATACTCAAAATTTTAACTTAACATTGAATAACTTTGTCATTTATAAAAATAATCGCATGAAACTTTATTTCCGTGAGTAAAAGAATATTATCCGTAATATGTACGAAGATTGAAAAAATTGCGCAAAAATTACGGATTTTACAATTTTTTTTGTGATTTTCGTAAAAAACCGTTTTTGCGATAAGTAATTTAAACAGTATTTTTTGTACAATTTTTTTATTTAAAAGTACTTTATTTTTGAAATTAATTTGTGAAGTTTGAAAGCATTAACTTAAAAATTATGCCCTAAAAATAAAAAAATTAATAAAAAAATACGCGATTTTACAGTTAGCCAAACCTTGGAGTCGAAAAATCATTTTGCGCCAAAGACCTTTGAACTGTTTAACCGTCGACCGCATCTAACTCAAGAGTTACACTAAAAAGTTCTGCCTTAAACAGGGGGAAATCAGTAAATTTGGCGATTAAAAAAAAACGCGAGTGAAAAAGTTATTTTTGCTTCAATTTTCGTCATTTTTTCTTTAGATAATTTTCAAAATTAAATCATTATAGATGTTAGATTAAGATGATAAAATGTATTCAATACATTTCTGAGACTCATTTAAAATATTTATCAGTATCAAAATTTTTGTTCTCTTTCATAAAATTTATAGTTTACTTTAAAATAATGCCTAATGTATAAATCTTTTTTTTGACACATAATTCCATAATAAAAACGCAAAATTTGCACATTTCGAATTTTTTTTTTTGAATTATTCAGTTAAATAAGCATAACTTCCTTAGAAAAAAATAAAAGCTATGTTCAAATAAAAAAAAATCTTCATTATTAATTGCGTGTTATTAATATATCAAAAATCACTAAATTGGCATGTCACAATTAATTTCTAAATGAATATTTTTAATCAATATTAGTATAAAATAATTAATTAATATTGTTTTGTATTTTATGATTTCTTCTAAAATGAATAAATATAGATGAATTTAAATAAAAATGATTTTTAAAAAGTTCATTGATCATTTCTAAATCAGTGATTAAAAAAATAAACTGCCAAAAACTATCTTTTTTTTAAAATTAAAATTTTTTTTTTTTTTTTTTACAAAACAACGATAATTTGCATATTTTATGATTTTTTTCTAAAATGTATCAAATACGTTGCGTTTAAATAAAAATGATTTTTAAAAATGTAGAATCAGTGATTTAAAAAACAAAAAGCCAAAAACTTTTTTCAACAAATTTTAACAAAACACTAAAAATACTTAAAACAATCATTTAATAATTTCTTCTTTTATAAAGATAATTGCATGAAACTTTTTTCCCGTGTGTCGAACATTTCAAAATATCCTCACAATTTTACTTCAAGATTTAAAATAGTAGTAAAATTTTGTAATTTGAAAAATTTCTACTTTTTTGTCTTTTTTCAACATACAACTATTTTTAAAAAGGCTACATTTTCGTTTCCGGGGACTAAAAAATTGCAACGAAAGAATTGAAAAGTGAGTGAGTGATTTATAAATTCGCACTGTTCGCCTATTCGAGGGTTTTAGCGACGGACCTCGAAATTTTCAACCATGGTCAAGTGACGAGGACGACACCTAAGCTTTTACCCACCTCTCCTAAGTACCACACCACACCAACGCAAGAACAAATTTCGAAAAAGGGAGTTTTAATGCCATAGTTGAAGAAATCACTCACATCGCGCATACACACACATAAGTGCTATCGTCCTGAGGGAAACAGGAAATTCCAATGGGGATTAAGTTATTCACTGGTAGAAGCCCGTGCAACGTAGGGCTAAGCGGAGAGGAAAGAAACAAAGAAGTAAAAGTAATTTCGAGAAATTATATTGGAAGTGCTGATTTTGTGAAGAGAAAGGAAAATTTTAAACGAGAAAGCCGTGACACGCACTCACGGGCCATACACTCACATCGTATGCGTCACACCCACACAAAAGTGCTGGCGTCAGAAAGAAAGGAGGAAATTAACATGGGGATTAAGTTATACCCTCGGTAAAAGCCCGCGCCACGCCAGGCTGGGTCAGCTAGTATATATATATATATATATATATATATATATATATATATATATATTCATTTAAAAATATCTTGTTCGCAGTTTTTGAAGGTACATTATTATTATGATTATTATTTTGGTTCTTCAAATAAATATTATCGCTTACTTAATTTAATGATTAGTGTATTTTAATGAGCAGATAGTTAAATCATATGCTTCACAAAAAGCCAAAACTTAAAGAAAGTAACAACAAACAAAGCAAAACATACATTCAAAATCAACATTCATCGTATGTGTGCATATATATATATATATATATATATGTATGTAATAATCCCAGTAATATAATCCTTTTAAAATAACTTTTAACTATGTATGGCCCATCCCTTCAGGACCCAAGTTCCATTAATAAACTTGCTAGCCGCCCAACGAGAGTATTTTAAACTACATCTATCCGCCCACTCAGATCATGTGACTTGAGCCGACTATATATACACTGAGATTCCTGGAGACCGGTTCTCGCTCTTCTGTATTTGTCTGCCTTCAACATGTAGCCGGCTGCAGCTTGGTTTGTGTTTGGGTGTAGTGTATTTTTGTTGTCCTTGTCATGCTTTATCTTTAACATGCTTAAATGTTTCAAGATGTGGAATGAAGCAAATTTAAATAATCACAGGACTGCCTCGTCAATCCCATCCAAGGAAAACAGCAACTATCGTAAATAATGATCCAAATAAGGAACATTTTACACTCGTCAAATTGTTAAACTCAAAATATTATATATATATATATATATATATATATATATATATATATATTACATTTAAATATATTATTTATTATTTTTTCATATAACCTTTCTAAAATCTATTATCATTTAAACTTGCAATTTCAATTTTGTTCAGTTTTGATTAATGTTTATTCATCTCTCTCTCTCTTGTTGAGAAATTTTGAATTTATATATATAAAATATGTATATGTAAAATTTATCTATCTATCTATATCTATATATATATATATATATATATATTCGTGTCGGCCACCCGACTACGAAGACCTAGTTTGGAGCCCCTCTAATGAATTTTTCATGTTTGGACTGATTCTTATATTTAATACTTATATATTTAATTACTTATTTCAAAACTTGCATATTTACTAACTTATAATACGTAATATTTAATTACTTATTGCAATACTTATATTTAAGTAAGTATTATAATACTTATATATTTATTACTTATTACAATTACTCTGATATAATACTTATATATTGAGGTTATACCATCTGCCCCTGTATAAGAGTAAAAAGTAAAACATTAATATAAATAGAAATAAAATTTGTACTGCAAACTTTATTATTTGATCAATTAATGGGTTATGATCGCGAAAAAACACTCTTGCAAAGTAATAAACAAGCAAATACATTACATTTGAAATAAAAATAGACATTTTATAATTAGAGAAGCAAAACAGCATTATTTACTCAAAAAATATCTTCTGATAAAAAAAAGTACTAAAGCATAATTCTCTTGAAACGAAAAGAAAATAAATAAGTCCTTCTACACTGATTTATATACTTTTTAGCCCATTTAATTAAAAGCTCGTTTTTAAAAAAGTTTTTTTTAAATTTTAATTTATTATTTACGTGGTTCATTAAGAGGTGATGCCAAAACTATTGAAACTTTTGAAGGTAATTTATGTTTCATTATTTAAGGTTTTAGAGCAAAAGTATGAAAATCACAGAATTATTGTTGATTCTCATAATAAAAATATTCTTAATTACCAAGCTATTAGACATGAATCTGCTAAAGACATTCGTTATTTATTAGATTGTAAAAATAAAAATCTCACAGATTATTAAAATCTATGGAATTTTTAAAGAGACAAATTTTCAAATGCTTTATTGGAAATATTATTTTAGATAAACTCAACAGAGAAACGCGAACACAATTTGAACTAATTTTCAGGAACAATGAGGTTCCTGATATTGATCCATATCTTATCTTTTTAGGAAGAAGATGCCAAATTTTAAATAGTAGGAATTCAAATTTATCAAAACCTCATATCGAGACATCAAAATATGTATTTGTAAATCTAAAAAATAAGCCATCTGAAATATGTTCAGCCGGCAAAAATAACTATAATGCTTTGTATCACTGTAATAAGTTTAAAGAAATGACATTTTCAGAGAGAATGGATTTAGTCAAAAGGAACAGATTATGTTATAACTGTCTAGGTCAATATCATAATTTACCAAACTGCAATTCAAAGAGTTCCTGTTTAGTTTGTAAAAAAATCGAATCATCATACTCTCCCTCATAAATATTCCGATCCGCAGTGTTTTGAAAGGTTAGAAGATACAGCAACGACGCAAGTCCAATTCGCAGATAATCGCCAACTGTCACATGACTCACCTGTGCAAGAAAATATAAATTCTAATAATTCATTTTATATTAATGGAAATGCCAAACGTGTTCTAATAAATACGGCTTTAGTCGTGTGTTGGGAGTCGGGAGAGGTTGTTCAAAATCTTGGCGGTCCATGATATCAGACTGGTACATAAAGGGGTTCTGCGGTGATCGAAAGTTTAAGAATCGATGCTGAAGACGTTAGCCACGTAGTACGACGCACCAATAAATCATCCATTATTTTAACAGTCCGCTCCTCTTTTTTCTTTCCTTTTTCTTTTTGAATAGACAAGCTTTACTTAACTCAGTCTAAACATACGTCATTCAGAGACATATTCATGATAATGACAAATAATTATATTCTATTTCCATAAAATTCCAAAAAAATTACACATTATAATAAATTTTTTTTATGACTTTTATTAACAACACACTAAATAATTGCATACTAATATTCACTGCTAGAAGCCTTATTGACTTGTAAAAGTTATTACGCGGACAGAAATATAGCCCAGATGTAGTTTTTAAATGCATCATTAATCAATCAATCCAAGGCATATATATATCAACAAATACTTTATAGCGCTAAACAGCCGTTTCTCTAAAAAATAGAGTAATCTAAACGACGATATATACTAAATAGCTGAGTTCATTAAGTTCCAAAATAATTACTCGTGGAACAAAAAAAGTTTAATCGCGTGGAGAAAATTTAAAAAGAAAAGCGATTACCTAGAATCAATTTAAATACAAACAAAACAAAAAAAAGATCAAATGACTTACTTTTGTTTAAAAAAAAAGGTTGTGTTAGATAGTGAAATTCTTTAAGTATAATTTAATGACTATTTTTAATGAGAAAGTATCATTCCGTTGGGGAATAATTAAGCTGTTTGAACAACTGTGGTTTAATTAAGCATTCAGTTTTCATCATATAATTTTTTTCAGAAAGTTCTGTGTGTCAAAAGTACACAAATGTTTTGAAATATTTCCATTCATTGTTCTCTTTCACTTGTTTTTGATTGTGATTAAGCAATTTTATGTGCCTTTTTGGATGGATCTCGAACCGTTCACTTTAATTTAAAATACATTCAAATCTTGAAAAATATCTGAAACTTTAATTTAATGCATAAAATTGTAATGCCGGTCGGTTCCTGCTTCCCTCTGAAACTCCTTGTCTACCCGCAGACCCGGCTAGGTGTGTGGGAGAAACTGATTGATCAACACACATGATTCAACTAATTATTTTATTATTACCAAAATATCAAGCAGGCACAATAACAATCTAATTAAGATAAAAAACAAAAAACCATGGATGTTTGCATTTATAAGTACACTCAGCATGCTATATGAAGAATGCTTCACATATCTTAAGAGAATTTCTCTCATACATTTACAAAAAAAATTCATGTTCGTACCTTTTTTTCAAACGGTTGAGGATTTTGTGTGTATGTACATGGTATATGTTACCGTTAAAATGCGAATTCCGTTATTTCATAGAAGAACTAGTTATTTCATGAAATAACTAGATAATTCAATTAAAGTATGTAAAATTTTTGAATTCTGTGATTTAACTGGATAATGGATTTCTATGGATAATTAATTACTTGATCATTAAAGTATGAAATATTGCACTCGGATGTTCTTTGAACCGATTCTAGCTACTTTTAGTCAGTTTAAAACACATTATAGCTGATTTGCATTGACATGTGTGTGTATACCGAGCATTTCGTTGCTTTTGAACGTAGAATTTAGATGGAGCTTTTAGTTAGCGTTTTACATTTGAGATTATTAACAAATTATTTTGCAACCTGTTTTTAAGCAAGGACTTCTGCTGGGATGGGAAAATAATCTGTATATAAGAAAGATTTTATGCAAGAGAGATTTGAATATTCAGGAAATAAGCGTTGGATAAAGGAAAAGGTACTAAAGTAAGTAAACAGTACTAAAACAGCACAGAAAAAAAGTACCACGTGACTATCTGTTACTGCAGCAATTATAATATCCTTCAAGTTCAAGGAGTAGAAAATTAATTGTACCAGTAACAGACGCAAAACACATTTTTCCCCTTTCTGTTTAACTAATCTCAGCAATATGAACAATATAATACATTATATCATCTGTTTTTTTCGTATTATTTATCAATGAATCCACCACATTAGAGAGGAAATGGATTTTTCAAGATGTTATTGTTGTTGTTTTAGCGTTTTATAACCAATTAATTTTAAAAAAGTCTTTGACATTGTTTATTTTTCACTTTAACGGTCTATAATTACTTATTTCGTAGAAAATAAGGTAAAGTATGAAATACTTTTTAATATTTTAGCTGACTTTTCTAGTTATGTCCTGAAACACCTAGCTATTCTATGAAATAACTGAATTGCATACTTCAACGGTGACATACATATGCACACACACAATTAGAAGCATGGTGAAAAATAAATTACATTCGTTGGGACATAGATGATATCGCCTTTTTTGATTATTTTTGCACTTTCATTTTTTCTTAAGAAAACAAATCGCACATGACTTTGCTAATCCTTGATTTTTATCGAGTATTTTCGAAGAATTTAAATTCCTGCTTTCAATGAACAATTCCAACCTTCACCATAAAGATAATACCGAATAAGAAGCATTTTAGTACCGTGGACATACTGCATTTCTTAGAAATAATAGCACTAATAGCATATATAAAAGAATTGAAAATATGAGCAAATCAAAGGTAGAAAGAAGAAAATATTAGTGACTGTACAGCGTATGGGCCCAGTTTACGGTAGCCCGTACGGTGAATGGGCAAACCAGTTAGGGGGTTAAGACTGATTCTTCAGCAACGTAAGTAAGCTGTCCTTTAAATAGTGTTGTGTAGGAATGTTTTAATTATCCTTCGAATAAAGTTTTATGGAGACCTTATTTTTGACCCCTTTCGCAACGGGTGTGTCATTTAAGCACCAGTCTTAAACCCCTTTATCGGACAACAGGCCGTTCAATGCATTTTTTTTTGTGTGTGAAATAGCAATCCTGTACAACCAGTACGAAACGTGATTCACAGTGCATCATCCTACTGCTGTTGACATTTGGGAAGGAGGCATATGAAATACACCTGTCTCTGCAATGTATTCTGTTGGTCAGTACGTCATCGCAAAAAGGTTAATCCCTGAATAAAGTTAAGTGAAGAAGATTTAGTTATCTGAATAGAGAGCTTGGTGATGACTTTAGTTAGCTATCCTTTGAATATGGCAGAATATTCAATGGGACAGAACTCACCCAAAATGGTTTAAAGCTAGGGGGGAACTGATCCTCCGAGAAACAATTACTCCCACATTCAGCCTTTGTTTAGCAAATATCTTATCGATTAAATTTTTACAGGAGAAGTGCTAATAAGAAAGTTTACGCAAATTGCAAACAAATCAAAGCACATTGTTTCAAATTACAAGCAAGTATTAAAAAACTTTGTTGGTAGCAGAATTACACTGTTCCAAAATACACTAGTATGAAAAATATAAAATGCTTAAAAAAGTTCAGGGGTTGTCTGCTTTGGATCTTATGTTTTTGAATCACGGTCAAGAGGTGATACAGACATCTGAATAGATATCCCACTCAACTAAGTTCCACACCAGGCTACACGATTATTTTGAGCCTCAACAAATTTAACGAGTTTCAACCCCTCTACACAGTGTGTGGGGGGCACCAGCAATGGAATCCACGATTCGAAAGAAACAATGTCGGCCATAAGTTTGTGACCATGACCATTCCACTACGCTACATGGGATTGTTACGGTTTGTAAACCAAATGTTTCCACATTCAACGTGCGTTACCTGTTTAATTCATTTCCTAGTTTGTGCAAATGCTTCTGTATTTTTGATGGCTTAAATTGAGCACTCCTGTTGAGAGATTCACTCATTATCAATTCGTCTATTTTTAGACCGGATACCAGGTCTGGCGTCGTCTTCTGCACAGATGAACTTTAAAACTTTTTCTTACGTAACTGTACTTTCTCCAATTGAATTACGGTTTCTTTGGAGTCCTAAGTATATAAAACACACGTCATTTTGTGATGGATCTATACGTACTTCTACTAATCCCTGAATGACTCTTTTAGGAAAATATTTATTTCAACCAACTTTCACCGAGTAAGGAAGCGTGATCATGCAAATGAAGTGTATTATATAAATTCTGTATTCGCGATTTTGAAGAGTTGGTAAGTTAACTGGCGAGTTAGTTGGTTGAAAAGTGAAGGATTGTGGAATTATTAAGGGCATTTGGAGTTTATCAATGAAAGTTTGCTGAGTGGATCAATCGGCTAGGATTAAATCCAGATAAGGATCGCCATCAAGGTTCGAGTGGAGGACTCAACTTCATAAAAGTACACGTATCGTGATCCTTATTTAAATAGAAGTTAGCTTATTAGTGTGCAACGTAGTTTATATTGAGCTCGTTTAAGTTATCGTGGAATCAGTTGAGGATCCGCATTATTATCCCCGGGCTATTGAGTCTCACCTCCGAGGCTCAACTACCTGATATGTTATAAAATAAAATTATAACATAAAAAATCATGTGAAAAGATTAAAATTGAAAATTAAAATAAATTTCTTTCATTTTTGCATTCTGTTAAGTATTAAGTTAAGTTATATACAGAAAGAAAGAATTGACCGCTTAAAGGGTTAAAAATCACGAAATGCTGTATAACTCCACTTATGAACACCTTATATATTCTTTTTGGCACTCACACCACCAATTCACCTTTCTGGTTGTTATGAAAGATTTTCTTAAAAATTATATATATCTGGAAACTTCCAAACCCTGATATTATTAAAATAATATTGTTGAATGCCTTTCAATGGAAAATTTAACTTTTAATTCTGTGAAAGCAGTTAATAGAGTTATTTATTTCGATTAACTTCATGGCCCTTACGAATGAAACGTATACACAGATGGATTCAGAATCGGAATTGAGAATAGATTCGTGATGTGCATCTTCTTTTGCACGTGAGGGCCCCTTTATAAAATTTATATTTTCCAAAAAAATAATACAGTACTGTAGAGATTTCCACAATTAGAGTCTCTATGCTATGGGCTATTTCTACCAGTTTTAATAGCAAAACTTTTTTATCAATTTATTTCCTAAGCAGGCCTAACAATAAGTTTATGAATTTTAATTGAATAAAAAGAAAAAACTTTCTTTTTATCGCGAATTTTGTAAATTTTTTTGGAGTAAGGTATTCATATATTTCCAATGGTATTTCAGACTATTATACTTAAGTCGTCACTATTAATGATGTAGTGGAGAGTTCTTCCATTTCTTACTATTTTGCCATCAAAACCTTCAAAACTAAATTAACTGAAGACTGAGAGAGTTGGCGAACTGTAATACTGGCTTATATATGGGCCAAACTCTATTTATCTTATACCATTCTAACCACATATGAGCCGTTTATTTCTTATTTACATCTTCTTAAATTGAAGAATGCCTCCAATTGTCTCTGCATTTCTTCTATTAAGTGTTTTTATGTCTCCCATCGTGTTAACTTTTTGTTTCCATTGAAGCATCTCATTTAGTCTCCCCATCTAAAAATACTAAAAAATATGGTTCCACACTATTATTAGAAATCTTTCCGTTCTTTATAAATTAAAATCATGTTAAGACTGATTCTGCAATCCGTGATTAAAACCTTTAAATAAGATTGGAAAATTTTTGATGTATACACAAAGTTATAAAAGTTAAGTTTATCTCCGAAAAAAGGCGGAGGATCAAAAATAAATCCTTTTCCTTTCGGTATTGTGATTTATTTATGTGAAATAGAAGAAATGAAAAGAGGAACTTATTTTCAGGAAACTTTTTGGAGTCAATTTAGAGACCATTTTTTTCTTCTTTTTTTTTCCTTTTGCGTTTCAGTATTTTTTCTTTATGAAGGCTCGGTTTTTGTAACTCAAAACCTTTTGAGTGAGCTTGGTCCTCTCTTGTGCGGCCGAACTCTTGTTTTCAGAAATTTTTTCGTTTTCCTTAACATTCTAAACTTTATAGATTTCCATTGCTCAGGTTGTGAACTAATATCTATTTTGGTTACATTGCCCGACGACACAAAACAGTATCAGTCATTTGCAAAAAAAGAAAAGTCAAATGGTCAAATGACTCGACCTAAGACAGAGAGAGAGAGAAGAGCAATTTCTCTCCCAATCTATTCATCTCCTAATAGGAAATCAGTTTTAAATGTCGCTCAGATTGTTTGACTGACTGTATATTAACATCGTAGTTGGAAACAGCAGAAGTTTATAGATCATATTTTGAGTTATGGTCAAATGAATTATGCCATCAAATGATTTAATATAATAAAGATACGAGTTGAAGACCCATAATCAAAATTTTAAGACCGCGATAAAGTTGGAGCCGCAACAGATTTCAAGTTTATCAGTCTTTTTACAAGAAAGGGTTATTGGGGCATCAGGACTCAAAGCTACGATTCAACAGAACCAACGAACTCATGGTGTAACTTGGAATAGGAGATTTTGGAGATAGGATATTTTGTCTTTACTATACTTGTGGGGGTGGTGGTCTAATCGGCACCCCTCTCTCTCCGTCATACACGTCTCTAGGTGTGGGGGGAAACAAAGCATCACCTACAAACTCCATAATAACAATTAGTTTTATTTATTCCTTGAACACACACTTAAACAATCACAAATGAAACTACAAGAGGAAACCTAGCTATTCTTAATACCCAACTCTAAGTAAACCCGACTACGTAAAATAGATAAAGAGAACAAGCCCTAATGAATTGATAGCTAATTCTAGTTCTACTATCTTAAATCTTCAATCTAATTATCTAATCTAAGCAATTACTTTCTTAACTCACGCTAGGTTTGTGAATGAAATATTCCAATATTCGCACTTACGTAACCGCTTCACGGCTCCTTCTATCTTACATCTACAAAAACCTAGACTTTATATAGTCAAGCTAATTTACACATTACGTGTTCTTCTTGAAAGGCTGTGAATTAATGTGAATACTAGCCCCAAAGTTTCCCCGAGAGGATTAATAGGAAAAATATCCCGAATAGACCCGTCACAAACTCAAAATAGTTTGTTTTATACACGGAAAAAAGTATGATGGAAATTCCTTAGATCGGTGGTTCTTAACAGTTAAACTTTGGATTACTGCGTCTCCTCCCTTCATGTAACGACATAGTGGACCTCAAGAGGATTTGAGCCGCGCTCTCTCTCTGATTCCCAACGCATGGCTGAGTGATTTAAAGGTTCCCCAATAACTCTAAGACTGCCTCTGCAACTGATACATACTTTTTAACACTTTTTTTTCCTTTAAGAAAACAATGAACATCTAGATAAAAATATTACAGAATACTAATTTCAAACAAATAAATAATGTACTTATTTGTATTAGTTAAAGTTTTTATTGAGAAGGATGGTGCAGCATTTTGATTAGAAAATCGTGATGGATGCAGTTGTTATCGTATTGGCGAGCTATGAATTCAGTTCTTAATCTTTGAACATGTGTTTCTACTACATTTTTTGAAAATATTACGTTATAGTTATATTTGCATAGTAATAGCATTGCAAAGAATACAAAAACTGAATCTTGAGGAAAATACATGTTATAGTAGTTCTCCATTGGGGGTGATCTAGTCTAGGATGGCACTTTTTTCAATTTTTCCACATCTTTCAGTTTGTAAAGGAGAAGAATCTTAACATTAAATGAGAAACCTTCGCAGACCCCCCCCCCCCCGGAAGAGCACTAAAGAACCCGGGAGATCCACAGACCTCAGTTTAAGAACAGTTGCCTTAAATTGAAACTTGGTTGTATATATTTTATCTTTAAAAGAAAATGAAAACGATTTTTATCTTGAAGTTTTACCGTTAAAAACATGTTGTACGGAAAAAAATAATTTATTGAAATTTCATGCAAATTTTTTTAATTGGTTTTTATTTTATTAATTTTTAAATTAAACAAAAAAAATTTCTAAAAAATATTTTAAATAAGTCTGTTTAAAACAAATTTTTCAAATAAAAAGCATATTTAGCAAATAAACATAGTTAACAATTGTCTTCTTTTTCCGGCTAAAATTGAAATTCTAATTACAATTAATTAGTTTATATAGTTATAAAAAAAGCTTTTTACCATTCAGAATTTAAAATAAATGATGGAAAAATTTATCTTTTATTTATTTTTCACATGTATTATTGTTTGCTAGAAAGGGCTAATAAAACTGTAATAGTTAATCTGTATCATCACAGTCATAAGCGAATTACGTAATACTTTTCAATGTTTCGAATGGATATAGTAAATATTTAATCAGCTATAATGACTCGTTTGTGAGATCTAAATTCTGTAAAATCACTAAGTACACGAGACAAATTCAATTACTCATCATAATTTCACCGATCAAATAAATGCTTATGTCAACGAATATATTAAAACACAATTTCATGTTTAAATGAGAAACGTGACGTTTGTAAGTTTTGCTAAAGATTTATTCAATTTCCGCAAAGGCACATATCTAATATAATGATTTCTTTTTACGATGTTATTTATAACAGTTGTCAATGCACATTATCTTCTCGTTATTTGCAAAATGTTCTAAATAATTTTCTCTAAGGGATAATTAATTTCATTTTCCTAATTGATTTCTGCATCATGCGTAAGAACTTATTGATTTCAAATATAATTTAATAGGACATTGCATAAAAATGTTCAGACTTAATGTAGATCTTTTTCTAAAATATATGTCATATTTTAATAAATGTATATCATCGCAACCTTGTTATTAAAATGTTGTCAAATTTAATGAGAATGGTGATATTTTTCAGTACTCGATATTTGTGTTTCATAGAAATCACGTGCAGGGTTTCCAGTTCCGTTTAGATTGTGTACGTAGCATCAAAGTGTCAACAAATTGTTCTATGTCATCCATTTTGTTATTCCTTCCACAATTGGAATGTGCGTCTAAATAACTGCGCATACTTTTTATGGTGTTCTTCTTTTCAGATGACATGGGAGCAGGAGCTGCATTATTCATTTCCTTTTAATTATCTGAATCTGCATCGATGATATTTTTTGAACTTATTGAAAAAATTGTAAAATGTCTTTGCCATAATTGAGGCTGTACGTACATTATCATCATTTATTGTAACAAAGTCTTCCAATGATGCGGTAGGATAATCCAATACACCAGAATCTCAAAAATTTCATTAAATGTCAGTTCTGTTTCAATATCCTTCTTCTCCATTTCTTCTGGCAACGAACAGTTGCCGCTGTAGCTTTTTGGTCATGGTAACGAACTCGCGGCTGGCATGTCATGAATTTTAGCCTAGTACCGCCGAAGATCCACCGTGCAGAGGCGGGTCGATGCACGTTAAATATGTCGAGAATTAAATATCCTACCTTTAGTGTGGTGGAGAAATTAGGAAAGAACGGTGCCAGCTCAGATATCGTCTTCGTTTCTTGATCCTGGTTCAAATGATTTATCTCCAAAAGCTCTCGTGTAGCTGAATAATGTGACGTTAACATTCACTCACTCGTTTGGCACCAATGGAGAATCAAAGTATAAGAATCCGCATGACGAAAACCATTTTCAATCGTCATCAGAGTCACTGAATTCCATGTAGATTGCAGCATATGGAGCGCATCTAACAAATTAATCAAGAAATCTTCAATTGCGAGTAAATATTTTTGAAACAATAGCTTCCTGTGGGAAGATTTGATATCTCGAATAACCCCTTGATCAAAAGACTGCATTAGGAAGCAAAATATATGTTTTATAGCTTTCAGTTTGACAGTTGGATGTGCAGGACAATTATCAATTATTGTTGCAATCTCAAGCTTTTCTCGTAAGAATTGCTCATGACGATCCAATAGGTGAACTTCGTAAATACCGTCCATGTCTTTTTATTTTCTGTAGATTCTTTTGGTAATGTTCTTACTTTCTTAAAACACCGTGGTTTCAAACTTGTGCCAATAAAAGATAGGGTTAGTTTTTCAGAACTACCCCCGGCTCCCATCTTACCAATACCGTATTCCGTTCATTAGACAGTTTACCCTGGAACGAAGGGATCGTCCTATAAGAAATAAAGCTTTATTAGGCGAGCAAATGTAAAAATAACCCGTCCACGTTGAAGGCATCTTTCGCTTCATATTCTTCAAGTATTGAAGGAAATGTAGAGGGAAATATATTGATCAGTATAGTCGGTAAAACTTGATTAGCTTCATCGCAAAAATTTTTTGTACTATACCATTTCTTTGCTTGAAACGTTCCAACCCACCTAGATGTGCAGAAAATGATACCCATTTGGTTAACAAATTCTTTGCTTCTTTCTAGCGTTAAAGGTCCTGGTATGGGAGCATTCTGAGATGTCGCTTGTTTGCTCTAAATCATAGTTTCTCAAAGTGGGAGATAACGCCCCCTTGTGGGCGTTTGAGGATTTCAGGGGGCGTTGAGATGGCACGGAGGGGATTGGGCAGATTAACCAAAAAAGACTAAAAATACACTCTGATTATGTACTAACAAAAATAAACTTTAATACTGTTTACTTATGTTGATTGTATGTATTTAAATCATTCCTATATGACATGTACGAAAATTCACATTTTTCGGTAGTATGGGAAGTGAATGAAACACTTAAAAGATTACATTACATTCAGACGTACATTAAATTGAATGATATAGTGCATTTTAATTTCTGTAGTGAACGTGTTAACTTCGTCTGTGAGCAGCAGGAAACATGTTTCGTCCACTCATTTCATTTTGTATATTATCCAAGAAATATAATTAAATATGTTAACTAGGAATTAAAGTGATTTTTTAAAGGCTGAAACTATCAATTTATTTTGAAAGCAATAGTTTATTATGAAATATTTCGTATCATCAAAACCCCTGCCTGTCTTTATAACAGGGAATCTAAAAATCTTTTATTCCACTCTTTTAAATGAAAAAGAAAATCAATAGCGTTTCAATTCTAACAATATCCTACCTATGACTAAAATATATAATATTACACATTTAAAAATATTTGGGGCAATAGATATTTCAGATTCGCAAGTAAAAAAACTGAGACTTTAGAAAAAAATTAAATTAAAAAAATATATTCTTTTAGTAATAGGATATTTTTTAAAACTTAACTTTTGTTTTCACCATGTACTATGTACACTCTTATTTATCTAGAGTGGGAGGAGGTGGTATAGAAATATTCATTAGAAAAGGGGGCGGTATCGAAATATTCACTAGAAAAGGGGACGATATCGAAATATTTATTAGAAAAGGGGGCGATATCGAAATATTTATTAGAAAAGGGACCACTTGTTCAAAAAAGATTGGGAACCAATGCTCTAAATCCTTGCGTTGTGGCCGTTCTCATCCGTTTTCAATCTGGCCCTGAACATGCATTTCCATAATTTCCTCTCATTTTTTTTAGTCGTTGATAATTTAGAGTTAACAATACCAAACAGATTTTCGTTTTCTGTTTTTGATCAATAGCCATTTTAAGCGAAATAGAAGTTTTTTTTCCTTCTGAGCTCTTAGTCATTGTGCTCATAAAAAATTCTTCTACAATACAAAAAAAAAAAAAAAAAAAAGAAACGTAAGCCAAACTTATTGGTTTTTACTCACACTGAAATGTACTTGTCACCGAATTCCAGACCCAACTCATGAGAGATGAGTCGTTTTTTTGTGTGGCGTTTGTAGAGGTGGAGGATGAAAGTTGCTTAGATAAACAAAATTGGCTAATGTCACAGGTATTAAGATATTTCAAAGTCAAGTTAGCCTAATTTCTACAAAACATGCGAAACCATTTCTATTTCTATTCACACCTCTCTTAAATTTCCCCTGCGCTGTTGGTCTTTTCCGTATTTTGTTCATTCCGAGAGGGAAATCTTTTCGTGTTAAGCGGTTTTCGTTTCATTTTAAGAGAAAAAAATGGAAGAAAATACATATTGGTTTGTCACACACACATTACAGTTGTTTTATTTCGAAATATAAACGATATTTCGAATTAAGCGTTTTCGCGTTAAACGTATTTTACTGTATATCTAAATTAAATTACAAATGTATGTCTTGAAGGTGAAATTAATACGAACACAGCTATTTCTTTTGAATTAATTGATTTTTTTTTTGTTGACGTAACAATGCAACCTCGAGGGTTATTGACGAGGAAGCGCAATTTTGAAATACTTCAGATCAGGACAGACTCTTCAAACTTCCATACAACACCAACATGAGAACTTCCAGCCTCTACAGATTGAAAATGCATGATCCTATTTATACGACGAAACGTTCGTGACGTCAGGACTCGATCCCACGCCTCGACAAAAATAAGACCGATGACAAAACTTGGCTAAAACTACATTAAAAAGAATTCGTGACAATTTTACAACTGAAAAGATAAATTGCTAAGATTTAACGGAATAAGTGCCACTAAAGATCCGCCGTGTAGATTGCTTCATAGCGCCACCGTAAGTATACTTGATAGTTACCAAATATATCAAGAATCAATAGCTTCCCATTAGTGTGGTGTGGAAGAATTAGGAGAGGGAGGTGCCGACTCAGGTGTCGTCCTCGCCACTTGACTTATGTGTAAAATTACGAAGGTCACTCGTGTTGCTTTACAGTGTAACGTTAATACAACTCTCACTCACTTTTGACACGAAATAAGGCTACATTGTAACTTGTAATCACCGACTACTTGTAGGACAAACAGAAGTTCCCCCTCCATTACAACACTTTTGCACTTTTTAAACCATACGAACATTTTTAAAAATAAATTGAAATTAGAGCAAAGTACTAAAAACTTGCTATGAATGGCAGCTGAATCTCCAAGTGTTCATGCACCGGCATTTTTTATATCCAGTAGCAGAATAGAGTCCTTGTGTTACTTGAGTTTCATCATGTAGAATGGCTAATGGGTGAGGCTTTGAATCCTCACTTTGGCATGGAGTAAAAATTTGGGATGTGGGTAAAGATGTCGTTCCATGACCATAGCTCAAAATGTCGAGAACCTTCACCGATGGGAGTGCGAATCATAACAAGTAATTCTCATGCTCGTTCTGTGGCCGCGGTAGCCTAGTGGTCTAGGCATCGGATCGTGGTTAGCGTGTCATGAGTTCGATCACAGTACCACTGAAGACCCCCCGTGTAGGGGAGCTATGCACGTTAAATCTGTAGAGAGCTCAAACGTCCTCCCGTTGGTGTGGTATGGTTGTTAGGAGAGTGGGGTGCCAGCTCAGGTGTCGTCCGCGTCACTTGACCATGGTTCAAAATTACGTGGATTGTCCCCCAAAGCCCTCGTGTATCTGAGCAGTGGGACGTTAATATTCACTCCCTCACTCATGCTCGTACAAACAAGGCAAGTTCTCTCGTTAGAGAGAAGGCTAATTCAAGCACTGCCCATTTTATTTAAAAGTGTGAACTATGAAATCCATTGCCAAATATCCCTGAATTGTTTTGATTTAGAAATAACAAATCCTTTATAAAATGTACAATTATGTATAATTTTTTATAGGTAACAGATGTTTCATAACTTTCAAAAACTTTTAAATAATACATATCAAAAGTTTATAAATTAATTTTTATTTGTTCGCATGTATGTTCTGATTTTGAAACACTTGATTTAAAATTTTCAATTTAAATGCTTTTAAAAAATAACTCAATAGCATGTTCCAGTTTTTGCATAAAAAAACATTTTCATAGCAATTTATATACCTTTTAAATTTAGGATACATGACACAGTTATGACAATTGACAAATACAATTGTGAAAATGGATGTAGAAATTTATTCATAAACCTTAGCATGTTTTTTTGCTAATTTTATTAATAAATAAACACAACATTATTAAATTACGTCCGTTTGCTTTTTTATTTAGCTTTAAAAAATGAGAAAAAGAAACAAGGAACACTTGATTGAATTATTAATAATGAATTTTCCTAACGTTTAGTCTTTAATAAGTTTTATTGACCTGAAAGTTTCCTTTTTGTTCCTTAACTCCCAGAAATCTCTGATTTAAACAAAGATAACATGAATAATGTCAGTGTCAAACATATTCTAAGTATTCATTTTTATTCAAACTTATCTGTTTTCAGAAAAAAAAGCAATTTGTTAAAGGGATTCATTCATTTGATTTAACAAATGCTTCTGTTTTACTTTCACCTGCAAATCTAGAGCAAAGGAAATTTTTTTTTTTCGAAAATAAATCTCGATATTTCAAAAAGAAAAAAAAATAACCCATTTAACTTAAGAAGAATAAAACTAAGAAGAAAAAAAAATTGCACATTTTCCTCGGCTTATCTTTTTTTCACTGCGGTTTTCCATTATTCCCTTCCGTATTTTTCATTTTAAGCACAGCAACATTTTTTTTTATCAGATAAGCCAATTTTGGATGTATCCAGAAGAACATTAACTTAAACATAATTCTACGCATTTGTTAATTACCTGTTTTGTCCGATCAGGTAGTATTGAACTTGGACATATAAAGCACAAATACATATGCATTTATAAAAAATAGATGAAATACTTTTTTATCGCGAATATTTAAAGCATTTTTGAAATGAATCAATATTTTTATATTGATTCATCCAGTGATCCATTGCATTGATTATTTTATATTTTAATTTAAAAAACAAAACTTTTCTTTCAGTTTATTGTTACTTATGCTACTGAGTGTATCATATTGGAATGATGATGTACTATCCTTTATATAATCTTATTAAATTATTGTTATAACATCTTAAATTTTTAGTAATCAATTAACTATTGCTTTAATTTAAATATGATTTAGTGTCGTTAAATTCTGAAACCATTGTCGGTGACTGGCAGGTACTGGCTAGTGATTTCGCATTACATGATTTTTTAAACTTTTCTATGAACTGTGTTTTTGTGGTTTTACACTTTTAAAAGTTCCTGCAATGTTAATAAGCAAAACATAAGATCAACTTTGGGAATTCTCGTTAAATGTTAATATAAAGCATCACACCTCTGTAATTAAAGCAATTTTAGCATTTAACATATCTTATGTGTAGAAATAACACAAAATAATGGAGCTTGGATTTGAACTAAAAAACTGATTAACAGTATTTAAAATTATAAAATTTGGACAACGTTTTAGGTTAAGTTCTACAAATCTCGCCAAAAATCCAAGTTTGTGACGAAAACAAGCAAAATTTACTCAAGTAAAACCTACTTGGAGTTTGTTTCCATTAATTTTATTCAATGACTATTGACAGTACGAACTGTAAACATTGGAAAATCGTTATAGTTGGCGATAATTCGTCTTTGGAAAGTAGTATAATTTAGCGATTTATTTCTTGCTTTCAGATAATCGAACAATATCCAGTTTTTTCTCACTATATTACCTGTAAAAAATTTGTATGAATGTGTTTAAGAATTTCTTTTTTTAGTAAAGGAAACAAATATTTTCTCCATGTTTTCATATAGGCTTTAAGTCGATATAAACCGTTCAGCACAAAAGTCCAGATAACTAAAAGATCTAAAAATGAATTCTTTCCCAGTCCAGCACATAACAGTGTTTAAGGGCGTAAATGGAGTAATGAACACCGAATGAAACAATATTTTCTTGCCGAAATAAGTTTCTTTTTATAAGTAGAAACTGGTAAAAAATGTTTCATCAAAAAAATATTCTTCTTCGAATAACTGTATAGTATGAAGAATAATTATATATAAGGATTATCAGCGTAAAAAAAATGCTTTGGTGGATTATTTTATATTTGAACAACTATTCTTATTTTTGATTGGAGAACGGAAAGAATGAGAAAACTTATAAAACTTCAAGGAAGATATAAGTTAATACAATATTAATAAGCCTCTTCAGATAGAGTAATAATCCTATTATTTATTGGAAAGAAACAACTGATAATTCAATGGGAAAAATAAAGAATGATAGGAAAAGTCAAAATTGTATAGTTTCTAGGATATAAAGCGCTTTCTAGGAATTTTTTTAAAAAGGAAAGTATTCTTCAACCAAATTAAATTTAACTACTATTAGTTTGAAGTTGAAACATATATAATATTTCATTTGCATTACATTACCATTAATAAAAACTGATACATAAAATCTCAATATGGATCGAGTGAGTGAATATTAAATATTCAGCCACTCTAAGGCTTTTGGTGACGAACCTTGAAGTTTTCAATCACAATCAAGAGACAAGGACGACACCTGAACTGGCATCCCAACTCCTAGCTTCCACACCACAGAGGTTTGAGCTTCGAAAGATTTAACGTGCATCTCCACCCTACACCGCGGGTCTTCAGTAGTGCTAATATCGAACGCATGGCACGCTGGCCACGAGCTCATTACCTTGACCACTAGGCAGCCGCAGCCACAGAATGAACCGGAGAAAAGTTGATTTATTTATGATCAACACAGAAGGAACACGAAGGATGGTGAGAAATCTCGTAATATTTGTCTGCAGTTGAAAAATGAGAGCGACCTCTTAGCTGGTGCTCCACTTTCCAAACTTCTTCACCACCGAAGGGCTAAGGGTTTGAGCACCGACATTGTTAACGTAGATCAACTTCAATTCACTGCGGGTCTTAATTAGCAACAGGGCTCGAATCCACGACATTGGCACAAGTATTTTCAAAATTCCATGATATAACTAAATTCGATTCAGTTTTTTTGTTGAAAGAAATATGATTCTTATCAATCTCAGCAAAAATAATGGGTAATTAATGTAATTTATTTTAGCAATATTTCTAAGAAAAAAAAATACATATTCAATATTATTATACATATATATATATTCGCCTGAGGAACCGGGAAACCCAAAGAAGGGATAGTAGACAGATGGTCATCAAAGAGGCTACATTACAGGGGAGGCACGCAGAGACAATACAACACAAACATGTTCACTCCAACTTGTTTGCTACAGGACTCTAGATAGTAAGTGTTGTAATGGTCAGAGGTTTGTAAGATAACTTCGAACTATTGCTTGTTATAGTCTAGCCAGTGTGTATGAATGTATATATGTTATAATAAAATAAAATAATAGGAGACATAATTGTATTTCCTACAATGCTAAAAGTGAAAGAAATTGGATTTTGAGAAACGTATCAAGAAAAAAAGGGTGCAAAAGAATATCGTACTACCATTGGATAAAAACAGACAGAACAAGAAAGAGAGTTGTAAAAATATTAAAATTGAAGATACCAAAAGAGTCTTTGGACTGAAATGGAGGCCTATTATGATTTTTAAAGACCTATTATGATTTCACTGAAGTAGGCCAATGATTTAGGATCAAACAATGCTTTATGGATCCCTTTGCCCCGTCCAGCGCAAATTTTCAACAAAGAGAAAAATGAGATCCATGTTGTAAAGTTAGGCCTATATCTGTCACACGTGGATGGAATACAATACAGTAAAATAAAATGAATGTATGAATGGTGAGAATAGAAAGGTTTCCCATATAGAAAAAAATAATAAGAAAAAAATGTTAGGAAGAAAACCAAGATAAAACTTACATGTAAATACTAACTATTAAGATATATAAAGATTAAGCATCTTAGTCGGAAATAACGCGCAAAATGACTTAGAGTTGACGTGTTAACGCATAGAAGCAAAAACAGAGGCGCCACTTAGATAGTTTTTGTAATTAAACTAAGTATACGTTACTTAATAATATTAATAAGCTTAATTAAAAGAATTTTAAAAAAGTTTAAAAAACATAGACATATACTTAAAAATGAATTTGTTTAGATCATTGCAATCTGAACAATTTTTGTAGAAATTTTATAATTACTATGTTTTAATTTTTATATTAGTAACTAAATCTTCTTTTATAAAATTTTCTTTCTTTTTATAAAATTAAAGATAATATTCCTAAATATAGATAGTTGTAGGTTACTACGTAAGAATGACATTTTTATTTTGTTAAAATCAAAAGATTATCTTTTATCAGAAATAATATTTATTAGTAAATTATTCGATCCGTAAAGTATACTTAACCCCAATTTTTCTGGTCCTAATTCAGCAACAGCCTTAAAATCATGATAGGTCTCCATTTTAGTCCATAGACTCTTTTGGTTTGTTCAATTTTTAAATTCTTACTCTGTTTCCTGTTATACATACGTTTATTTAAATCTAGTACAATATTCATTTCTACGATTTATTTTATATTTATGTTTCTTAGAATCTGGTTTCTATCTTTTAGCTTTGTTGGTTGTATAATTATGTATTTATAACAGGTATATATATATATATATATATATATGTCAGGTTTGAAAAGATTAGCTTTAAAATTAAGGGAGTAAGAAATAAAAATAGAGCGAACTCTTTATTATCACGTAAGGATTTGTGGGTAAATAAGCCTATTTAAAGGTGGAGCGAGGGCTGACGAAGAAGAACGCGTACTGGAAAAGCTTCAGCTGGTGACTCCTTGCCGGTTTACCGTCTATTGTTTCTACTCGGTTGCGCACCCAAGGGCCGACATGTTGAATTTTAGATGATTATAGAAGAATAAAAGAAGTATTTGTTATAGATGATGCCCTCCTCTTTTAACCAGCAGGCCTGGGGCCTGTCATATATATATATATATATAATGTGATATAGTATAATAAAATAAAACAAAATAATAAGACACAAAATTGTACTTCCATCAAGGCTAAAAAGAAAGAAATTGAATTTTAAGAAACATATCAAGAAAATAAGTTGTGAAAAAGAATATTGTACTAAAATTGTATAAGAACAGACAAAACATGAAGCAGAGGTGTAGAACCATTAAACTTGAAGATACGAAAACAGTATTTAAACTAAAAGGGAGACCTATTATGATTTATAAAGCTCTTGCTGAATTAGGCCAGCAAAATTAGGGTTAAGCAATTGTTTATGGATCCACCTTCTTCGTACAATAGAAAATTTCGACATAATAGAAAAAATGCCATATATATATATATATGTATATATATACCTATATATATATGTATATATATATACCTATATATATATATATATATATACACAAAAAATAGTTATATACCTAAGGTAACTATAGTCATGATAGAATAGATTTAGCCCCAGAAATACTAAAGCAAACTCCTAGCCTTAGGAACCAGGAATGCAGGTTTCAACAATGTTTTTCGGCCAGCCAATCTTCACCTGAATTTGCCAATACTCAGTGCCATAGGGAAAGCAATAAACTTCTAGAGAAGTTTAACTATCATTCTAGATAAAAACCATGATCTATTAATGTAAAACGATAATATTATAGCCTGTAATAATTACTAAAATATTTAAAATCAAAGTTAAACTATTAGACAAAGACTTACTACGTGAATCATATTCCCCGGCTATGGACAATAACAGTATCGCATATAATTATTAAGTTTTGATAAAGTAACATTAATATCATATATACAAATTTAAAACTCAATATTTTATTTTAAAATTTATAGAAAATAAAAGTACCACCCAGACATATACAATTAAGTTTTAAGAAAATATAATATTGTTAAATTACTTAGCTAGAGGCAATAACTTTTTTTTATTTAACTGTTAGGTAACTTTTTATAAATTTAGGAGGGTAACTGTGTTCCATACAATGTTTAATAAAGTTATTAAGATTTAAATATATATTAAATTTATCACTAACTAATACCTTGTTACGATAAATATAATTGAAAATAATATTTCTATAAATTGATATAGAATTCCAGTAAGGCACTTTAAGAATGTTAAAATTAAAATCATCTCTTTTATCATAAATATTGCTAGGTAATTTATAGTCCTTAATACACAATATATATATATATATATATATATATATATATATATATATATATATATATATAATTCATAAATATACACAAACTAGTTATAAACCTAAGAAAACTATATAATCAATATAGTGGAAGTATTAGCCAAAGTAGTATTATAGCAAACTCCTGGCATTGAGAACCAGGATTGCATGTTTAAACAAAGTTTTGCGGCTAGCGAACCTTCACCTGTATTTGCCAATATTCTGGGCCATACGGAAAGTAAGAAATGCCAAGAGAATTTTTAGATATTACAAATAAAACCACAATCTATTAATATAAAAAGACAATATTATAGCTTTCCGCCCATCCTTTATAGTGGTCAGTGAAGCTGACTGCGGTGGCGTAGGGACTGGGTTCGAATCCCGGAGAAGGCATGGATGTTTGTGTTGTAATCCTTTCTTCTGTCTGTGTTGTATGCCCCCGTGTTATACATTGCGTGGTGCACGGGGTTTATAAATGTTAAACAAAAAAAAACATTATAGCTTATAATAATTACTAGTATACTTTAAAACAATGCGAAAACAATTAGATGAAAAAACTTACCACGTGAGTACAGCGATAACCATTTATCCCGCGCGACAGGAAGGAACATAACAGTAACGCATAAAATTAGTTAGTTCTGATAAAATAACAATAAGACTGTATATATACATTTAAAAAAACTAAATATTGTTTTAAAATTTATCTATACAATTAAATAAAATTGAAGTGCCTGTTTGTAATTTCAAATTAGCAGCTTTTTACAAAATGCATTTAAAGGTATATACGGTACTTATATCAAAAAGCCAATTTTTAAAACTTTTGTCTGTCTGTCTTCCTGTCTGTCGGTCTATCTGTTTGTTCCGGCTAATCTCGGAAACGGCTGCTCCAATTTTAAAAATTCTTTCACCAATGGAAAGCTATATTATCAGCGAGTAACATAAGATATATTTCATCTCCATATTTTTACGGGAACGGAAACTATGAGGGTAAAACCGTGGGACGTTGCTTACTCCCCGCCAAGTTGGCGCAAAATTATGCATTTGGTCAATAATGGAAATTTTAATAAAAATTTCTCACATTTGTAACAAATAACTGAAATATTGTGTAATTTAGCATCTTTACAAAAAGCAATTTTTTAAATGGTTTTCTTATTAAACGTCCAACGTTTATTACGTTACATTTGTTAAATGTCAAACTCAAGTTTTGAGAAATATCGCCAAGTTGGCTAATAAGTTCTCTATTCCGAAAATCCCAGATATTGTAATGCAAATTTTTTTCCACTTTTTAAAGAGGGAAACGAAATAAAGTTTTAGCGAATTGCGCGCTTGTGATATTGAAAATTCTATGGTAATATTAATTGACAGTTTCATAAAAAGTTTTGATTTATCGAAAATTTATTACTTTGAATTTTTTTGACCTAATTATACAATGTTCCTATTTTGCACAAAATGTTTCACTTATACTGAACTTAGATATTTTACATGAAGGTATTACTTTGAAGATATACTAGATATTACTATGGAAGAAGCCATACAATGTCCGTCGCCGAATAAAATTAAGGAGCTTTACGCAATACTTATTTCATCCTCGGTGTTTCTAAACCTCAACACTTTTCGAATAAGTAGAAAGACTACATGGCGGAAGATATTTTGAGACGATTGCAGCAAGTACAAGCAAATATGCCTTTCAATGAACATATCTACAACGAAGCGCAATAAAGGTTTTCAGAATGGTTAGGAAGAAGCTACATGATTTTGGAATGATTAGTCCTAGACGTGTCGACGGAAATGGCTTTCGATAATAAAATTGCTTGAGAATTAAACTACGATTTTATAGCATTGCAACATCAAGAGACAGAATTTATCCCTCAATTTACTCCAGAACAAAGTTACGTTTTCCAAGTGTTAAGCAAAATAGAATGCAGACAGTGGTGCACTCTTTTTTCTCGACGCCCCTGGAGGAACCGGAAAAAACGTTTTTGCTAAACTTATTATTAATAACCATCAGAAAACCCCAGAAGATAGCAATTGGTATGGCTTCTTCTGATATATCCGCGACTTTAATGACCAACGGTCGTACTGCACATTCCGTTTTAAAATTATCGCTGAATCTTAGATTTGAAGATTCACTCATCTGGAATTTCAGAAGAAATAGCTCTCAAGGCAGGATGCTTCCACAATGTAAGCTTTTAGAGTGGGATGAAAGTACGATGTCTTACAAGAAAGCTATAGAAGTGTTAAATTGGACTCTTCAGGATTTACGAGATAGTAGAGATATTATAGGAGAAATGGTAGCGTTATTATATATTGGCTGATGAATTTTGAAAAACTCTCCCAATAATCCAGAGGGGGTACACCGGCAGACAAAATCAGTCTCTATTAAATCATCAAGCTTATGGGCAAATTTGAAAAATTCAATCTCAAAACGAATATGAGAGTGTATCTTCATAATGATTTGGAACATTATGCAGAGACGCAATTGAGATTTGGTAATGAATGTTTGGACGCAAATGCTGGAGGTTATATTTTACTTTCAGATAATTTTGTACTGTAGAAGAAAACGATGTAAATCTTATTGCTCAAATTTACCTGAGCTTGCAACAAAATTTAAATTGGGATCATTGGTTGCGCGCAAGATCAGTATTGGATCCTAACAATAATATTGTACATAAAATCAACATTGAAAATTTCAACGACGTGCGGGGGGGGGGAATACAGAAATATTTATCAATGAATTTAATCATGGATAAAGAACAAAGTACTTCATATCCCACGGAGTTCTTAAATTCACTTGAACTTTAAGTGTACCCTCACATAAACTTCAATTAAAACTAAATGTACCAGTTATGTAAAATCTCGATGCTCCTTGACTATGTTATAGAACGAAACTTCAGATCATAAAACTGATGCAGAATATACTTGGTGCCAATATTTTAACATATGTCATGAAAAGGGATAATGTTATCATACCTCGAATTCCAAGTATCCCCACTGACCTACCGTTTCAATTCAAACGAAATCAATTTCCAGTTCTATTATTGCTATTAACAAAGCTAATATTTCAGGTAGCAGGGGTGCATTTGGAAAAGCAATGTTTTCCCCATGGCCAATTACATGTAGTCTGATCGGTGTGTAGAATGCCCAAATCTTCACACATTCGCAACTGACGGAAGAACATATAATACGGTATACAGTAGCATCTTGGAATAATATTCTGCTTTGAGCTCTTTTAAAGAAGAATTATGTATTAAACGTAGATACTTCCGATTTTTAAAAACATTAATAGTTTAAGTTATTGAATTTTTGTTCTTAATATTGTTGATTGCGTTTTCAGTTTTTTTTTAAACTAAGCTCAATTTTAAAATTTTTAAATTTTATTGGTTCCATTCAAGCAATAAAAAAATTGCCATGTTATATTATTTACTTTCTAATGATAATGATTATGACTTTGACGGTTATTTAAAGACATCAACGCGAGCGGGGCCGCGGGTAAAAGCTAGTAGTAAATAAAAGTGCAACCCAGACATGTACAATTAATTTTATATAAAACATATTATTATCAATTTATTTAACCTGTGGCACCCTCTACCAATTAACTGTACAACTAATTAAAAATGCTACTAGATGAATTCATCTAAGAAATAATAGTATATTACTGTAAGTAAAATTAGCAGGGTATCCATCTTCAATGCAATGTCTGATAAAGTTATAAAAATTTAATTATGTATTAAATTTATCACTAATTCTTTATTACGATAAATATAATTAAAAATAATATTTCTATATACAGATATAGATAAATTTGAATTCCAGTATGGCACTTGAATATTAAAATTAAAATTATCTATTCTATCATAAATATTACTATTTAATTTATAACCCTTAATATGCAATGATACATCCAAGTACTTAGTCTTAACTGGATTACTATTAATTTTAATTATGCTTAAGTAATTGGGACAGAAAATAATATTGGGTTTAACATTATTATTTTTACCAAAAATAATTAGATCATTTATATATCTAAAAATGTAATAATCTTTAATAATATGTTTATATTCGTAAAAGTTTAACTATTGCTAGCATTTGAAGCAAACCTATAGTTTGCTTATACAAAGAACCATTAAAACTAATATAGTTCACTTTTAAGACTATATATATGAGAGTTTTAAATTTTTGTAAATTAACAGAAATCTTATAAATACTATAATTTTCTAAAATTACCCAAATAATATCTTTGATATGAATAGAATTGAAAAGATGTTCAAAATCATGACTATGAACTGAATAAATTTTTTATTTTAAAAAAAATCTATAATAGCTTTACTATTCTTAATTACAGCTTTATTATTTTGCTTATTATCTGAAATCGCAATTCGGAAACTGCACTAAACTTGCCAGATATTGTCTGAATTAGGTGAAAAGGCATATCATTCGAGTTCCGCGTGCGGATTTTCATTCTCTCTAGCGACTGAACTTGCATGCCCTGTAGCATCAAAAGTCAGTTTCGTGTTCATTTCAGAGTGTGGAATGAGAATCTGAAATCGAATTTTAGGAGTTCTGATAACTTTGCTGGATAATCCGATAATACCTTTGCCAGTCGACCGTACTTTAGACATGCCACGGCAGAGGCTTGCCTTAAAAGCCTTGGAGCGGGAAAACTTGATCCTGGCGTATTTAAAAACGGATAATCCGAATCTGATATTCAATGTGAAAAATTACTGTAACTTTGCCGAATAATTCAGGATGACCGCCTATTACGCAAAACCGGCGAAGGAGCTTACCCTAAGGTCTTGGAGAGGAAAAGAGTGTTCCTGGTGTAAGTTTAGAAGGTGAACGAGAGTCTGAAATCGAATTTTAGAAATTCATGTAACTTTGCTAGATAATTCCAGAGGTCCGAAACATTCGCAGACCGCAGAACCAACCCATCTTCCCGACTTAAAGACGCAAAAAGAAGGTCTTGGACGTATTTCGGGACAGTCTATCCGAATATTCTCAATCCAATTCAAGATAATCTCATAACTACGTCAAATAGTGCCAGACGAACGTATTTTACGCGAACCATGGCAGGGGCTTGCTTTAAAATTCTTGAGGTTGAGAAAGGCTTTCCTGGTGTTTTTTTTTTGGATGGGGTACGATTATCTGAAATCGAATTTCAGAAACTCTCATAACCTTGCCAGATAATGCCAGATGGCAGTAATATCCCCCTTTAGGGACTGAACTTACAGGTGTTTTGTGGCGTCGAAAGTGGGCACCGAATGCTTCTCGGGGTGGTAAATGTGAATCTAGATTCGGTATTCAGAAACTTCCGAAACTTTTCTGGGTATTGCTGGAATGAAGTCAAATGTTTATGCGTTCGAGTTCCGTCCCCCGATTTTCATTCCATATAGCAACTAAACTTGCAGGCGCAGTCTTACGAAAATACGATTGCATTAGAAAATTGCGTTGGCAATTGTATCCTCGGGCATTGTTGTCACTTTGTTAGATGGTGGACAAACTGCACCTTCTTCATCAAACTGCCATTGGACATTCATATAATACATAATTCAATGTCTACCATTGAAAAAAAAGAGCGGATTAGTTACAGTATTGCAAATTATTTCAATCATGATCAGGGATAAGTGTTCCATGACCCTTAAACATTCACTCAAAGCACTATATAAAACATTGCAAGATTTAAACTGCAACGAGAAAATATTCGGTATTGTTGTCGTATTATTGTCTGGTGATTTCTGACAGATATTAATAGTCATTCCTCGCTCTACTTTTCCTTACGAGATTAACGCAAGTTTAAAACAATTGTATTTATGGCGAAATGTGGAATCACTTCGATGGATCTTCAACACGTGAGTACATTTGCAAGATGATCAATCGGAACAAATATTTTCTAACCAACTGCTGAATATTGGAAACGGTGAAGTAGAACTTCATCCCAATACAGAATGCATGAAATAGCCAGACAATTTCTGAACTGTTCTTTAGACAAAAAGGAACTGATTGGGAGTGTCTTTCTGGATATACTGTATAATTATCTAGGTAAGTATTACTCTGTAATCCCGTTACTTAATCAGTAAAAAATGTTGATATTGTGATGAAATAAACTTCCAGATACAGAGTTGTTGCTTTTTAATTCAATTAACACTATTGTTAAAAAAAACCGAACCTTAAATTTTTCAACAGAGTTTTTAAATTCTCTAGATGTATCAGGATTGTCACCACACATTCTTTGGTTGGAGATTGGTTCCCTGGTAATTCTACTGTGTAACTTAAATCCTCCTAGATTATGCAACGGTGCACGTTTGATCATCAAAAGAATTACCGGGAACTTCTTGAAGTGAACATTTTGACAGTAAATTTGACAACTTCGTCAGTAATTCATGCATTATACTATACACAAATAGGAGATGAATGAAATGCAAAATTAAAATCAATCTTGTTTTATACTTTATTTCAACCCACTGAAATTGTAAACGAAGATTAATTTGACTGCATTGAATAGCTTAGATTAATATTGAATTAACGTATTAAAACAAAGTCACAGCAACGCGTGGTCGGGTCAGCTAGTATTTAATATAAAAATGTGATTTTTACATCCTTGAATTAGTCAACTTTTTTGTGTGTGCGATAAATGGCGCGTATGCTTCTTCAAGAGAGACTCGAGAGAACATTGGTAAGAAAGACATTTTTTACCCAAATGTAGTCGATTCGAAAGAAAACCCAATATGTGATTTGGTTTCATAAAAGTAGATCTCCCATTCATGTTCAGTGTGAGTTTATGGAAGCAAACCTCCTGATGCAGAATCAGTCAAGCGATTGTAATGTGTAAAGAAGTGTGTAAGGAAACAATCAGCATCTTCTTAAAAGTGATATGAGTAAAATTTGTTGGACGACAATCATTACAATGGAGTCATCATGTGAAGCCTAACGTGAACATCACAAGCAAGAATTCTTCATGAAATACATAGATCACATTTTTACAAACTGCAAAATAGGTTAAAGAACACCTGGTGGGAACTGGTTTTTGAAATACCAAAGGGTCATACATTAAAATTTATTGAGATTAATTGTTTTTTGAAAAAAATCATTATATTACTTTCAATATATCGAAAACACGCACACATATGTTTAATTATAAAGTTTAAGTACAATAAATAATTATTATCAGGGCATGAATTTTGGTTCACCCTTTTAAACTGCATTATTTTTTCTCCAGTTTTGAAAATTTTTTTATCCTCCTCAGACCCGAGACAAAAATAAAAAGCTTGATATTTTGTAAGAAGTACTTAAATAATTGTTTTGATTACTCTGATGTTGAAAAGGCCAATACATTTTTTTAATATATAGAAGCCTGTATCACATGTGATACATCATGAAAAAGACACTACAATCAGAATTTTTTTCAGTACTAAGCAAAATTGAAGAAATTAATTTAATCTTAGCTTTAATCACACAATACATACAATTCATAAATTCAGCATGAAAATTATGTTTTACTTGCGTTTTAGGTACATTTTAGTAGTAGTATTACAATAGCATTATTTTTTATTTTGTGAAATGCCTTGAAACCATTTGTAGTAGTAGTAAAATATAAAAAACCTTACCGTGTGTACACTGTATGGTTGTTAAGGCCGAGAACTTAATTTCTCAAGTTGAACTCAAATCACAATCATAGCGATTCATCAACTCTAAAATTTCATCTGGTGTCAACTATTTCATTGAAAGAAATACTTATTAAATAAAAAAGTATCAGAAAAAATGGGTAAAAATGAAAAGCAAACACCTCAACTAAGGATTTTAACTCAAGAAATACTTCTATCTGTCTTCTCAAATCCCCCAAAATATTTCTACAAATTAAAACAAACTTTACTTGAAAAGTATGTTCATAAGTAATTGGGTCCCATTGTATCACACATAATACAAGCAAATTTCACAAGTCTCATTATGCTTTAATAGTTCACTAAAAATTTATTTTCTTTTTTTGCTGTTAACTAATGAAGTGTGTATATGCAATGAAAAATCATATTTTAAAATTTTTTAACATGTGTATATAAATAAGAAAAAATACGTACTTCGATGCCGTGCACACATCTTGTTTTGATTCAAAGACGCTACTAGAAGTCACTGCCATGGACAGGTACTAACATGTGTTGACTAAAGGTGAAAATTATATGAGTATTTCATTTTATATTTCATGTGATGCAACCGGTACCAAATTTGTTTTTGCTTTTTAGTCTTCACAAAAAACCATGAAACTTTTGTATTACATGTGATACAAAGGGAACCGAGGAGGTTAATGCTTCTGGAAAACATACCATTTTATTAGAAATCCATGTTCTTGTAAATATCTGTGGAAACCTAAATATTTATAGCAAGAACCTCATGCCACTGCCAACTTTTAGAAAATTGATTAAAAAATAGCCATGAGTCTGAATATAGGTTTATAAAATTAAATATTCTGCCATAACTAGTAAAATCGAAATCTTTCTATTAATCTCATGTTAGAAAATAATCTACAAATATTTGACGAGCTAATGCAATCTATTTCATACCATTCTGAATGCAATTATTAAAATTCTCCAATGATCACCAACTGGAATCGAGTTAATACATAAGTAGAGAAATATATTTTGACTATTCCCATGCATTTCTTCCTTTTGAACTAAATTGGTGATATGTAGTGGGGGAGGGGGGTCTGCGAAATCAAGTTTCTTTTTGTTTATCTTCAGAGAATATTCAGATGGCTAGAGTAAAAGACGTTATCAATTGATTATGTTTTTGTTGTAAAATGTTGAAGGAAATTTAATACTCGAACTTGATGTAAAAACATTTATGTTAATTAAAGTGTGGTTTAAGAAACTATTAAAACAAGAATTAATTACGAGTTCAAAAATTATTCTAATGCAAGCTCTTTACCAAGCCGTCTCGTTCTTATGGAATTATGGATATGCCAAAAGCAGAAGAATTGAAATAGTTTCCTAGCAGAATATATGATTTTTGACAGTAAGCCGAAACTCATCCAAATTTTTCCGAAGAATGTTTAACGATACAAAGAACCGTTTGTCACATAAATGGTCCATTTTCTTCTGTTGTCAAATTGGATCGCTTGCAGATTAGGAATGGGGGTTGGGAAACTTTTCATATTTTGCCAACTAAAAGTGAAGTGAAACAGATTTTAAGTGAATCTGAATGGAAGTCAATTTGAATAATCGAAAATTAGAATTGGTAGACAAACATCTAATAAAAACGAGTAATAAATCAATCTAACAAGTTATTTTAGTAACCGTTGAGGTAATTATACATGTACAATTTCAAAGTTCCAAAGACCATGTAATTTTATTTGTCAAAATACCTTTGTGGTACATTTGACAATCTCTCATGCTATTCTTATTTGCCCCAGCACACATATAGAGCAGTACTGTCGTGAATCCAAACAAGCTTCTATTGTTATAAAATAAATAATTTGTTAAAAAACTAATATATAAACTCGTGTTGTAAGTTGCTCTTAATTTTTTCTGTCTTCTTCTAGTTAATGTGATACATGCTTAATAAATAATGAATAAATACTTGTAATAAATACTGAATATATCTCACAAAGAATAATATTCATACACATTATTGAAAAATGTTTTACTTTATATTTCCTCAATTTTAGGGCTAATAAAACTACTAATATATGCAATTGAATGGTTTCATATGGCCCGACTTTAAAATTAAGTTAAAATATTTGGGGGTTTCATCCGTCATGCTGTGACCAGATTCTCTTTAGTAATTGCTAATACTTAATGGTCTCAATAGGATTATCATCAATGTCGTTCTCTACCTAATGAGTTGGTACAAGCCACTTTTCCCCTAACCGTAACTTATAAATAGTTTCACGAACTGTCTAAATATTTATTGGTAAACCAATGTAATTGCGCTCAAATATGGTCTTTAAAATGTAAGATATTGTCTTATGGAAAAAGGCTGAAATAAAAATGGTAGGTTTTTACGGGAAATTTGCGCGTTAATGAAATTTAAAAGAAATTTTGTCATTTATTTTCCCCCACGTTTATGTCTCAAGCTCCATTACGAAACCATTAAAATTATGTTAAATGCGAACGTTATTTTTTAAGTAATATGACTTTTTTATTTTCTAAGAGAAAAAAAATAGCTCATTAGGGTAATGAATAGTTTTCCGAAGTTATATTTCAATAAATTTTACTCAAATATTTCTAGAAAGAAGTCTGTTAAATTATCTTCCATTTACAAATTGCTCAAAAAAGAGAAGCGAGTTTGTACTTCCTAAATAGTGAGTGCAATAACTAATAGTGCATTTGCAATAACTAAAGTAATGACGATAAACAAAGTGTAAAGCCATTCAAGCCTCAAACTTCGTAAAGAAATAGAATTAGTAATCTAAAGCGCCATTTAAAACAGGAGATTGCAGGAAAAAACATAATACAAATTATTGTGAGAGTAAATTCATTTCAGTATGTAAGTTTAAATTGCTAAAACATAAAAATATTAAGTAGACTCCGATCATTCCCATTACCCCCATTCTGTGTTTCCATAATAATGGCCACAGTCACGAGCTCATGACTGGCATTTTCGCGTTATGGATTTGAATCAGGGTACAATTGAAAAAATCTCGTCAAATCTTTTGATGCTGTTTAAGATTGTAAAAGTGAGGAAGTTGGGTGAGTGGGCTGCGAGCTCTGGTATTGTTCTCTTCACTTAACTATATAATACACAATGACGAAACCCGTTATTAATATTTTTCGCTTTGTTTCGAGTGAGTGAATATTAACTTTGCACTGTTCAGCTGTACAAGTGCTTTTGGTGACGGACCTCTTCATTTTGAACCATGGTCAAATGACGAGGGTGACACCTGAGCTGGCACTTCTCTTTCCTTTATTCACACCACACCAACGGGAGGACCGCTTTGTTTCGAAGTGCGATGTTAATAAACAATCGATCAATTTTACTCACATGGTGATCACTCGAGAGGTATTGCTTTGCAACAATCACTAGTTTGACAAAATAAAAACCTACGGAAAATACTGATTTTGAGATGAAACTCTTGAGGCAAGAGTTATTCCTTGATCTAAAATTGTTAATTTTGTTTTTCATAATAAATCAAGAGTGAGTCAGCTCTTATGGGTTTAGTCACTCATAAATAGACTGAAGAAGCAAAGCATATCGAGATATTCAATCTAAAATCATGAAATAAAATAAATTAAACAATCTATTTCCTCAATAGATACATTTGTCATTTGAACTATCCTAATAATTCTTATTGCAATCTCACTATGGCCGAGTGATCATGGTTATGAATTCGTGGCCAGTGAGTCCTGATGCCTCTGAAGACTCGTCGTGTAGAGCAGGTTTCGGCACCTTGTAGTTGTGGCGTGCCAAACATATATACCCATAGGGTTCACGATGCCACACTGTAGGGAACATTTGAAGCAATTCGAAACAATTCCTTGACAATACATGCGGAGTTAGGGAATAGTGATCAAGAATAGATATTACTTTAAGTTTCGTTTTTCTGGCAACAGGATGTATTTTTAATTCCTCAATGCATTTTACGCTACGTGACCTATCAAATAAGTAAACAATAGCCAAAAGTGCAGAAGTTTGGCAAATAGAGAGAGACAACAACGAGTATAGTTTATTTTTTCATGTAACGTGGGACAGCATTAGCTCAATAGCTTGCAAAACCACCGACGGTGGAGCTATACAGAAAGCAACACATCTAGATATAGAATCAATAAGAATACAGACTGGATGGTGGGACGTCTGGAACGATGGTTCTCCATTCCCAGTCAAGCATTAGACACTGTTCGTCTTCTAAACGCGACAGTTGCACATCGTGCAAAGTGCACCCTATTATGTATCGAATGATTTTAATTGGAGAAAGATAAGGGGGAATAGCAAATGAGAACCACCTATACACCTGCAGGGCACGTGTGTAATGGGTGTTAAAAGATATTGGGGTTAAAACACAGAAAGAAATGTCCCTGATGTTGTGCTTCATCAACGCACAAGGCTGGCTCCTCTTAGTATATTGAATACTTACCGGAAATGACTTGTATCGTACACGATAAGACCTCAAGCCATGATCTACAGAATCGCATGATGCGGCTTTCCACAGATGTCAACGGATAGAACCTATCAAAACGTAGGCGCGGAGCTCGTAATCAATGACTTTCTTTGAAAAATGTGATCCCCCTGCGTATGTGAGAACACGATATTCAACCATTCTGTCGACTGAGAGAGTGTTAATTAAGTCAATCAATGACAATACTAGAGCTACTGGCAACAAACCTTGTAATTGCACACCATGACCAAGTGACGAGGATGAAACCTGAGCTGGCACCCCTCCACACCACACCAGCGGGAGAATGTTTGAGCCTGGACAGACCAGCCCTCTCTACCAGGTGGATCTTCAGCAGCAAATTGCTGACACATCGAACATGAGTCCGTGATCATAATCATTAAGCTACCGCGGCTTTTATCTTCATTTCAGTCGAGATATAGATTAAAAAATATTGACCTTGGTGTGGTTTCTAGAGTACTCTAGAAATGTTTTTTTCTTTCGTAAAGAAATTGAAACACAAGATGTAAACTTTACTCTTCTTATGTGTGAACTCAAATTTGATTAAAGCTAAAATCCCAGATCAGAATGGGGAAAGACTATATTTTATGAAAGGTTACGTCATTATAATTTAAGGTCTTAAATTCCAGAAATGAGTCAGGTTTAAATGAAATGAGTGGTTTCAACAGACCATTTTTCCCCTAATTAATTAGAATTCCAATATCATTGCTTTTGTTGCCTTGGATTGTTGAAAAATGTATTCTCGAGTGTATTTAAAGAGTGTATGATTCTATTAGGGGAACAAAAATCTGTATGCCAATGCAACAAAAGCATACAGACAGCCTAGATACATAACTCTGTGAATTAGGAACCAATAATGCGATATAATTTTGCTGGAGTCATCTTCTCTCCATTTCCGATTCTACTTAAATTATATCTTTTCGAAAACATCAAATAAATCACAAAAATGAAGTTTTATTGCAAAATGTGACAGTTTATTCATTCAATCTAAACCCTTTTCTTTGTCCTCTGTCTCAAAATAATCGAGCGCCATCTGTGTAGTTGTCTCTCTTTAGAATAAAAATCGCGTGGTTTTCGGAAACAATAGCTCCGCTAAAACTTTACAAATAGAATTTTTTTAAAAAAAATAGTTTAATGAAAATATCTCGAAATATCTGTTACCTTCCAATTATCAGCCATTGGTTCTTTTCATTCAATTTTCCTCACTCTACTTTGTAAAATATAAAAAATGGCGTCATTTACGTTAATACTGCTTTGGGTGGTTCGCTTGAACGTATCTTAAAATGCTTACGAGGGTCATTCTGAAATTTTTGAGATACACCTAGGTTTTTAAAGTTAGGAGTGTTCAAAGTAGTCTTCTCCAGCATCAATGCACTTTTGTCGACGAATTTTCCACAGATTAAATGCCTCAAACCATTCATTGCTTGGAATTGATGAAAAAATGCATTTATAGTCGAGTCAATTTTAGCTTCTGAATGAAAACGACGTCCACGAACGTTCTTTTTTAGATTAAAAAATATCCAAAAGTCACACATAGCTAGATCCGGAGAATAAAGTGTATGTTCTATTACTTTAATCTGTTTTTGTTTAACTCAACTGTTAATCCGGCTGTATGAAAGGATGCATTGTCATGGTGAAGAATTAATCCTTTAACATTCACTTCTTGGAGAATTCCTAGAAGACATTTAGTTATAGACATATAGTTTGCTGTTATTGTCTTTTGTCCTTCCAACTTGATGACTTGTATCAATCCTGAAGGAAACGGAATACTTTACTTTTTTCATTCCTCGTTGTCTTTTCATCATTGTCAACATGGGATCATCTTCAAAGACCCATACTTTGTTTTCTTGACGTGTTGGAATGTCAAAAAACGGTATGTACGTTTCATCACCCGTTACAGTTTTAGACATGATGCGGTGGCCACCAACATTTAGCAATTTAAGGGTTTCTTTACAGATTATGACATGCTCCTCTTTTTGGTTGTCCTCGTTTAGAATTTGGGGAACCCAACGGCAAACTACTTTCTTCATACGTAATTCTTCATGAATAATTTTGTGTATGTCTGCGGATCCAATGTTAAGTTCCTTCTGTATCATTTGGTAGGTACAACGATTATCATCCATTAACGCTATTCTTATGACAGACCCATTATTCGGGATTACAACCGACAACGGCCTTCCTGTGTGCTCTTCATCCTGAAGTGAATTGCGACCTTTGCCAATTTTTTAAAGCCATCTGAATACAGTAGAACTACAAAGAGATTCATCACCAAATGCTAGCTGCAGCCATCGAAAGTATTAGTCTTGATTTAATCCAGCTTTAAAATTATAGAAATTCATAGCACGATAATGTTCTCGCGTCAACTCCAAATTTTCTCTTTCGTCTAAAACAGGGGTCGGTAACCTTTTAGCTGAGGCGTGCCAAATGAATCTTCCAATATGATTCAGCGTGCCACACAATAGGGCATTTTTGAAACAATTCTATGCAGTTAGAGAATAGATGTGAATAATATATATATATAGATTGCTTAAAGTTTTATTATGTATTAATTTTGAATCATCTAAAAATACTTCTTTACATAAAAATAAATAACATAAAATGTAACTATTTCCTCAACAAAAATAAGAAAATTTAACTTTATCATATATTCAATATTTTAATTATGTTTATTAAAATAATAATTATACAACATAAAATATAAGTATCTCCCTTAATTACAGTTAAATAAAAAGATAAATAAAGGTTTTAATGTGCGAACCTAGTGCTTGCACCGGTATACTTTCATGTAACAAAATCAGGAGTTTAATAAGTGACTTTCAATTAGACACGATTCTGAGCATTCAGTTGTTAAACAATTTCTTTGTAGACTCGAAATATTTTTCATATGTGGAAGTATTTTTTTTACTTAGATATGCAGAACCAAGAAGTCCAGTGGCTGAGTGGTTAGTGCATCGCGCTTTCACACCACATGTTCGAGGTTCAAACCCCGGGCTTGGCAAGGTTAACTCATCCCTTCAGTGGGTCGATAAATTGAGTACCAAGCTTCTTTGGGAACTTAAGGTTTAGCGTCAGACTGACCACCTGGCCGGATCATCTGCTCATGCTTCTCAGGGCTCACGTATACTGAATTGGGCACTGTAGGCCTTGGCCCTCGTGGGATGTTGCGCCACTGAGTTAAGTTATGCAGAACCACAAAAGCTGAAAGCAGAGAGTACATGCAATTTTCTCTCTTTAAACGATTAAATCTCTCCAGCAATGACTTTCAATAATTTACAAAAGAACTGTAAATTTTTATTGAATGCTATCTTTCAGATTTTTTCGTCATTCCATAAGTGAGCATAATTTTTAAGATATTTCTCAAATAAGGTCCATTATAATTTTATCAACTTCCATCCACTCAAAAATTGACACATTTTTGAGAAGTGTAGCGTGCCACAGAGAATTGTTCCACGTGCCACATGTAGCACGCGTGCCATAGGTTGCAGACCCCTAGTCTGAAATATATTCTACGCTAAAAAATTTGAAGCCAGTCAATAAAAAATCACCTGCTGTGTTAAAATACTTTATATTTTCAAATCAATTAGTTAATTTTTTTTGTAACTTATCGTCTACGCATATCTCCAAAATTTCAGAGTTACACTCGTGTATGAGTTATTCCCGATGAATTCCTACCTTGATATTTCGTTATAAAATATACTAAAAAATGCATTCAAATAATATGTAAGATGTTGGTAGTTTTTTTTTAATATAAAGATATAATTTATAGTAAAAATATAATTTCTCCAGAATTTTTTTCTTTAAAAAAAAACATTCTAGAGAAATTATATCTTTTTTCATGAAATAACCATGAAATGCAGCATTTGTGTTAGGGTTAAAATAACAAACTTTTGATTTTAAATGTTTTCTCCGGATGTATTGATTAGCTAGTAAACTGTAGCTCTTGTTTTTAGCTTCCAGTGAAAACGTCATGATAAACGCAACGGAATCACTCTCTCTGTGGGGATACTTAATAATATTCAATAATTTAACCGAGTAAATTACGTTGGTAATTTCCATCAGCAAATTCAAAATACATATTTTAGATAATAGTTACCTTTTTAGAGCAATTGATTTTAGTGATGTACCTTTTTGTACAGTTATCCATAATAAAAGAAAAAGCATAATACAAACTTTTTTTTTTTACTTTACACATCCAAATGCATATTTTCAATGTTTTTTTAACTCTTTTTTGTATTTTGCCAAATTTTTGGATGAAAGAAAAATGACCGTTCCTATTAATTATGATATTGAAAAACTGTTTTTGAAAGCCTTTCCTTTCCATAATTATAATACAATGTTGCCATATTTTTACAATTAAACTTGACTTCACATGAAAGCTTTAAGTCTGTCAGAATGCTTTAAATATCCATAATCACTATTTTTAGAATTCTCAAATATACGCCTAAACCCCTAAACCAATTTTAAAAATTCTTTCACCAATGAAAAGCCACAGTATCAGTGAGTGATATATAGTATATCCCCCCCCCCCTCGTATTCCTAGGGGAACTACGCGGTTGAAACCGCGGTCTCTGCTTAACCCCGCCATGTTGACGGAAAATTATGCGTAATACCGAAAATTTTATAAAATTTTCCTTACATTTGCAACAAATAACTGAAACATAGTGCAATTTATCATCTTTACTAAAAGCAACTTTTTAAATAGTTTTTTTACTAAATACTTTTTTATTAAATGTTAAGCTCAAACTTTGAGAAATATCGCCAATTTGGCTAAAAACTTCTCTATTCGGACAATCCCAGAAATTTTAATACAAATTTTTTCCTGATTTTTTAAAGAGAGAAATGATATAAAATTTTTCGAAAATTAAGTGATACTGAAAGCTCTGTGGTATATTAAATGACAGTTTTATTAAAAAATTTTATTTATCGAATATTAATACTTTGAAATTATTATTTTTTTAAAAAAATTATTCCATTAAATGCCCTGTTTTGCACGAAATTTTTCACTTATACTGAACCAGATACTTTATATGGATATATTACAATGAAGAGATATATACTAGATATTACTATGGAGAAAGCCATACAATGCCAATCGCCGAATAAAATTAGGGAAATTTATGTAATACTTATGTCACATCTTGCGGTTTTTCTAATCCTCAAACCCTTTGGAATAAGTACAAAGAGTACATGGCGGAAGATTTTTTGCGACGACTACATCATGTACATGCAAATATGACTTTCAATGACGACATCTACAAGTAAAAGCTAATAATAGTTGAAAATAAGGTTTTCATAATGGTTGGGAAGATACTGTATGATTTTAAAATGATTAGTCTGTGACCAGTAGACAGAAAAGTCTTTGGTAATTGAATTGCTCGAGAATTAAACTACGATTTTATATCATTGCAACATCAAGTGACAATTAATCTCTCAATGAACTCCAGAACCAAGTCATGTTTCCATCAAGTGTTACGTAAAATAGAATCCGGCAGTGGTGCACTTTTTTTTCTCGACGCCTCTGGAGAAACCGGAAAAAAGTTTTTGCGAAACTTATTATTAATGTCCCTCAGAAAAAAACCAGAAGATAGCAGTTTCCGGGGCTTCTTCCAGTATAACCGCGACACTACTGACTGGCGTCGTACTGCACATTCTGTTTTAAAATTACCGTAAAATCGTGCACATGAAGATTTACCCATATGCAATTTCAGCAAAAATAGCTCTAGAGGCATGATGCTTCGATGATGTAAGCTTTTAGTGTAGGATAAAAGTACGATGTGTGTCTCACAAGAAAGTTATTGAAGCTTTATATATAGGATTCTTCAGGATTTACGAGATAGTACGGGTATTATGGGAGAAATGGCATTTATTTTTATGGAGAACATTTATAAACCCCGTGTACCACAAATTTTAACAAGGGGGCTTACAGAAGTAAGCTTGAAGAACACATCACAAAGGAAAAATAGAATTTTAAAGTCCTGAAGGATTACAACACAAACACCTATGACTTCTCTGGAATTTGAACCCAGGCCCTACGGCACCGTAATCAGCGTCACTAACTACTATATTGAACGGGCGGCATGGTAGTTTTATTGGTTGATGATTTATTAACAAGCTCTCCCTGTAATCCAGATGGGTACACTGGCAGATGAAATCAGAGTCTGGATTAAATCATCAAGCTTATAGGCAAAAGTTGAAAAATTCAGCCTGAAAACGAATATGATTACGAGAAAAATGCTTCTCCCATTGCCAACATGTACCCTGTTTGCAGGTGTTCAATCTTCACATATTTGCATTTGATGGAAGAACATATAGTATACAGTAGCATCCTAGAATAATATTCTGTTTTGAGGTCTTATAAAGAGGAATTATTTATCAAACGTAGACTTTCTTTCAACTTTAAAAAATATTAATAATTTAAATTATTTAATTTTTGTTGTCAGTTATTATAATAAAGTATGTTTTCACACAATTTTTTTTAAATCTCAATTTTTAAATTTTAAAGGTCCCAGTGAAGCAATAAAAAAATTCAAATATTTTATTTATACTTTCGAATGCTAATGGTTATGACTTCGACATTTATTTAAAGATATCCACGCGAACGAAGTCGTGGGTAAAAACTCATGTATATATATATACGCAGGGTGATTTATAAATAAGTATGCAGGTTCAATCCACTATAAATCAAGAATAATATAAGGTAATAAATGTTCTCTCAACCGAATTGTAGAAGATTAAATTTAGTTTTGTTTGAGACATTAACAGAGGTTCCATGTATAAACGCTTAATGACACATCGAGCCGATAGTTCATTTCTACCCAAACACGAGCTAAGGTATCCAGTTCATCAATAGCAGCTTAAAGAGCTGTTCCATCTCCGCTGAATTGATAGAAAGGAAAGGGATGAATACCTTGTCCCTTACGTCCACTCACAAGAAGATATCACAAGGTGTTAAGTCTGGACTTGTGGGTCCCATGGGGTGACATGTTGTACTTTGCTGCTCATCTAATCTTAAGGTGGGGGAGATGTTCATCGAGGTTATCTAGCACATAGCTGAATTTTGAAGTGATACGCCATCCAACTGGAAAATGAAATTGTCAATTGCGGCTTCAATCAGAGTTAATATATTTAAAAAAAATTGCTCCCATGCCAATTTGCTCGTTCAAAAAGAAGGGGCTGAACACTGACATTTTATTTCCGAACACTGACAAGAACACATTTATTTTTGGGGAATCTCGCACTTGCTGCTTTGTGGGCTAATGCCTGCTTCATTTCTGCTAGGGGCGACGCACAATCTTTTCGGGTTCACCGAACTTACGGTTCAGTGGGATGGGGTGTGTCATTGACTGTCACTGTTTAACAGCATCAGAAAAAAAATGTTTATACCTCTTTATGAATCACCTGTATTTACATATACACATCAGTAAACACCATCTCTTCCCTTAGAATCAGTTACAGTTTTGTAAAACAGGCCCCCTCCCTTTCTTTCTATAAATTTCCTGACTGCAATATTTTTTTGACAGTGGTGTGGCCCACGGATCATTGTAAATTTATTAATTTGACTCTTGAGCGTGAAAGGACCTAGAGGAAGCAGATCAAATTCCTCGTGAAAGAAATGTGATAAAGTTGAGAGTTAAATGAGAGATACAATTATCGGGTGTTTTGTCGTAAAAGTGCATTACTCAATGCAAGTAAAAGTACATTTTATTTGTATTTTGTTAATTTTTAAACCTTTTTTATTATTCAACTTTATTTATATGAGATGAAAGATAAAAATGTTTCCTTCTCGGAATTTTATTTTTAAATCATAATTGTTATTTGATTTTCTTAATCAAACTTTGCTGCATTTAAAAAAAAAGAAACTGGATATGCAGGGTGTTTTGAAACTTCCCGAACCGCGCACTCGAGGGGTGGTGTCACATATGTTCTGGGAAAAATGAAAACAAATTGCGCAGCACTTCGCTAAGTGAGGACAAGCACATTTTTTAAATTGTAGAAAATTCACACCCTCCATCACATCATTAGCTACTGTGACCATAAATTTCACAATTTTATGATGACTTTTTGATTGGCATCAACTTACATAGTCATACTATTTATTACAGTCACATGTCGGACCAAATACTTTGCTGATTTTGTTAAAATTAACTCAATTTATGTGAGTTGGAGTTAGAGAGAAAGATATCACCTAACTTTGAATCTCCATAAAAAGAAAACTATTACATACAACCCCAGGAAAGTTTCTAAAAAGTTGGGCAATTCAATTAAGATTCCAAAATGGTACAAATCTTACTCTTTTCTGTGCTTGACAATCATAGAGAATTTTATTTTCAAAACATCTTCATTTAAAAAAAAAGTGTTATCATCCATCACATCAATGTGATGGGAGGTCTTCTGATTGTCTTGTGACCGCAAATTCTACAATACCAATGCGATTTTTTCACTTACCTGATTTAATGGCCGTGCTGCTGATCTCAGTTACAATTCGAACAAAAACCTTTACTGATTTAGTTAAAACTAATGCAGATTAAGCCGGTTTGAGAAAATGCCTTCTCCTAATTTTGTCGCTTCTTAAAACGAAAAATACTACATACTATTCTATGTAAATTATTTCAAAAGATGGCCCATTAAGTGTCAATTCGAAAATGGTACAGTAATTGCTACATTTTTATCTATAATAATCATCACTATTTGGTTTTCATTCATAAAATGACTTGATTTTTTTTAAAAAAAAACTTTATCTAAAGTGTGTAACTCAAATTAATTGATAAATTAATAAATAAATACGTAAACAATTTTAGTAGTACTTTAATGTTTGAAGTTTATACCTTTTACTTGAATGCAGGCTTTATGCCAGGGGTCGGCAATCTTTTAACTGTGACATGTCAAACCTATTTACGAAAATGATTCAGCACGTCATGCAGTAGGACAATTTTTCAAACACTTCGATTCCCGTGATAACGCATACAGAGTTAAAGAATGTAGGTCAATAATATAGATATTTATAGTTTTATTATATAATTATTTTGCATCATTTAAAAATTTTTAAAAAAATAAACAGAATAAAATATATTTTTTTCTTTAAATTTTTTAAAAAAATTTAATTTTACATGCATTGTGTATTTTTAAACATATTTACTAAAATAAAATTTTGACAACGTAAACTATAAGTATTCCCTCCATTATAGTTAAATAAAAATATAAATAAAAAGTTTAATGCGAACCTAGTGCTTGCACCGCCAAACTTTCATGTCACAAAATGAGGGGTATAATTTGTGAATTTCAATTCGACGCGATTTTAAACCTTCAGTTGTTAAACAATTTTTTTGTAGAGTCAATTTTTTTTTCATATGAGGAAAGAGCTTTTACTTAGATCTGTAGAATCCAAAGCAGAAAGTAGAGTGCATGCAAATTTCTCTCTTCAAACAATTCAATCTATCCAGCAATGATATTCAATAATTTACAAAATAGCCATAAATTTAGCTTTTGAGTTATCATTTAGGTTATTTTGTAATTCTGTACATGTCCATGTTTCTGAAGAGGTTTGTCAAATATGGTCCATTACAAATTCATCAACTTCCAGCCACTCAAAAATTTACAAATTTGTAGATTAGTGCAGATGGTCACTGAGAGATTTACCAAGTTCCGCATGAGGCCCGCGTGCCATAGGTTGCTGGCCCCTGCTCTGTACCTTTCTAATACGACCGCTTGATGAGGTATCAAAATGAGGAACGCCCTCCAGATTACCGAGTGTTCCTCACTGCCCCGATGGATACTCGTTAGAAGGAATGCTTATTATTCATACGTCCGGCGAAAGAGGACGATACAAGATGTGCACGTAGCACATGGTATAGATGAAATTTGTAGATTTTTAATACACAATGAGCAATAGAGTTTTCGGTTTTCCCGTGGTTCTTTTAATCGAACGTACTGAAGTATTGGAAAAGTTTCCCACTTCTTGCTAAATGTTTTCATCATGGTATGAAACAATATCGTCTTATGATTTTTATAGCAGCAGAGATAATTGTATTGACACTTTTATGTTCTCTAACACATAAGCTTCTCTTTAAGCTACTTCAGTTCGTTTTTTCCAGTATTCGAGTGTTCTTGTTACACTTAGATACAATCATGCATATACTGATTTGAAATATCTGCAAGTGAATGTAATTAACAAAGTAAACATCAAAATTTAAAAAAATCATGTATTTTTTTGAAAATTCCTTTGATTTATATATTGATTTTAAACCATTATAGATAAAACTGAAGGCAAAACTCTTAGATCCTTAAATGGTCTCAATCGAGAAGTTCTGCTAAACTAACGCTAAAAAACTTTTTTTCCAAAACCGAAGGTTGATATTGTACTACCCGTTCTTCAGATTTTTAAAATACAAATTCTATCAACTTTTACTTGCAGCAATTTAAATTTATGTCAAAAAACATGTTTATGACCTTAAATTTAGACATGAGTATATAGATCCGAATTCACAATAATATATATATATATATATATAAACTCATATTACAAACATTAGGAGGAGAAGGGTCTACAAATTACAAGAAAATTCCTTGGTTGGAATTTAAGCAATCAGGCGCTTGAGGATACGTCACAGTAAATGAAATAAAAAAGATTGTTCCTTTCCTTTGCGTAGAGGATCCCCGATGAAATGACTGACCACAGTAACTAAGTGGCGACAGTCACAAGCTCGTAATAAGCATTGTTTTTGTCATTTCTTAGGTTCAAGTCCTGTTGCCATTTAAGCCTTGCCGTATAGTGAGATTTAAAGCATGTTATAACTGTCGAAGCTCAAAGTTTACTGTTGGTGTAAAGTTGAAATTTGTAGAATGAAGTGACAGTTCATGAGTCGTACTCGCCATTCGATTGTAGCTGAAAACGATCATAGGGCTGAATCGTGTTGCAATGTTTAAGCGATGATTGCAACGTAATTTTGTAGACATAAGTCCGGCAACCATTTCAGTATTTTTTTCTTCTACTGTGGTGTATATCAAAATCATCCTCTTTTGAGTCAAGGAATTGAAAGTTTTTGTAGTTTTTTGCATGTTTTTGCCCTCTATTCTCTCTGAAATAGCTGCAGTTTCTTTGTTTCCTGTTTTCCTTTGTCTTTTTATTAAAAATAAATTTTAAAGGTAACTATTCTGTTGATTGGAATAGTGTGAACTTATTCATGTGCTAACAAAGGCTTAAAATCAAGACAGAGTTTAGGTGTTTTTCTCTTATTGGGATGGAATATTTTATTCTTTGAATTGATCTCTCTACTTTTCCATACTTTTTTCAATTCCCTCTTACATATGGGTCAATGCAGCTGAATTTGAGGTAAGATAACCTACATGTTAGTAATCTGGATCAAACTTACTACTTTAGGGAACAGTTTTTATTGTTTAAATAAGTACAATAAAGACTGTACTAATGATGTCATGTTCTAACTCGAATGCTCTATTTTGGCTCTTTTTAAGAAATTACAGATACGAAGTCTAATGATTCTGATTTTTGGTCAAACTTTAAGCAATTCCTAATTTTTTTTAGCATATGTTTATACCAAGTGGGCGTGGTGCAGAAGTTTAAAGTGGAAGGTGACATCTTCGTCAATAGACCGAGGTACGAAAATACCAAGTGCGCCGTCAATGGCTGTTGTGTTGCTTTAGAACATAGGTTCCCAAACCTTTTAGCCTCATAGACCCTTTGACAGTTTTTTCAGTTTGGGGTAGACCCCCTTATTACCTAGTAGGAAAGTTGTGCAAATTTATCAACTTTAACGTATTTTTGACAACAGGTATAGAGCTATTTACTTTAAAAGATTAAAATTTTTAACTATAGGAAGTATAGAAGAGTTTAAAACTTAAAAAAATACAAGTTAGTTAATTAAATTGAAATTGAATTAATGCATAAAATAACTTTTACATAAAATAACTGAGCAACAAACAAATGCTTTTAGGGGGAGTGAGGAATCTGGGGATGCAACAATAAATTTTCAACATTTGGCATCAATCTTATCAAGTGTTAACACTAAATATATTTCCTTGGTTAATAGTGTCCAGAATTTTCTTCTTTCTTCTTTGTTTGATTGGCAAGCGAATTAAATTTCCTCAATCGGAAAAACAATTAAAAACTTTCTCAAGATATTCCATAACATGGAATAAATAACAGGTATATATATTTAAAGCTAAAATTGTGTTGACATCGTTTGTAAGCTTTACTTTAAGATCTTTGTTAGTGCATATTCCTAGAGCTTAATTTTTATAATCTGACATTTTTTTTCTCAAAGTGACCATATAAATTCATTGTCTACTGTGGTACTACGATTGTCAAAACATTTCAAACCTAGTTTTAAAATCTAAAAAAAGGGGGAATTAAATGTTGGCGACGTCTAAAATTATGCTCCTTTAGCTTAATTCTGGCAAGAAATGCTAAAATGGAATTTGTTTTAATAAAATGCATGCTGTCGCCTTGTAACTGCAATTAAATCTCATTAAATTTAGTAAATAAATCTGTTCAATAGGTAAGTCTAGTTTCCACTTGATTACATTTTCTCTTAAAATTAAAGTCACCATCTGGTTTGATGAGAGCCACTATGGTAAACTCCCATTTACATCTCTTGGACCCCCAAATTAATTTTTGAGTGTCGTGGACCCCTTGCAGATCGTCATAGACCCCTGGGGGTCTATATAGACCACTTTGGGAATCACTGCTTTAGAGAGTGTGGATTTAATAAAACAAAATGGTGTAATTACATGTATTTGATTTTGGTGTAAAAGTACTATGTCCCTTACAATACTGGATTCTAAAATTTGACAGATATCATACTTTTATTTTTCCCTGTGCGAAACAGTGGTTTTGAATTGATGTGTGCAATACTTTTTGAAACTGTGCGATACGTCTGTGGCAGTAATTTCCTGTTAGAGTATAACCTAATATAAAATAATTTATTCCAAAAACTCTGCCTGTTAGTTGCGTACATTTGAGAAACGATTTACTATATAAGCATTGGTTTTTATATAAATAATTATAATAAATTACAGAAATATTTCGATTTGTCTCTTTTTACAGTTTAAAATTCTTATTTAAAAAAACCGTAAATGTGATGTTATGTTTTACAAAAACAGAATTTTTTATTCAAATTGTTTCCTATACATCCAATATATATATATATATATATTTTGTTTGAATTATTTTTAAATTTGCTAAGAATATTAGTTTATAATTTTTAGTTGTAAATTAGTTAATTACATTTTATTATGATTATCACAGTCCGATATAATGCGTCTACGCAATCTAAAGAAATTTGTCTGTAAGAGAGAAAGTCCACTGGATAGAAGTACTTTATATGTCATTGACAAATGAGCTCATGGAATAAAAAAAAGAAGATATTTTAACTCTTAGAATGTCGACTACAGTGATGCATTTCAAAGAAAAACATATAGAGAATGTATACAGAACATATACAGAATATGCATGCTACAAGCATGCTTTATATATGAACAGATCTCACTATTTTTTGTAATATAGCAATATGGGATTCAATAGAGCTATTATCAGTCAATCTTTGGCCATATCGGTTTTTTATTACTCGGTTATTCATATTAAATAGTACTAATCCCATGAAAGATTGAATAAAATGTTGCCGACAGTGTATATACGAGAAAGTGAATGAAATTAAATATTGAATTTATTAAAGTTGTTGAAAATATCTATTATGTGTGTGTGCCGATTTAATGTATTTAAATGTTTTCAATTCAAAATATCATCGATGTTGTTTTTACAAAAGCAACCTCAGCCGTTTTTCAGCATAAAAGAATTGATTAATAGTATTATTTTTTTTATACAGTTTCACATATCATCTCATCTCTTAGAGAAGAGGCGCGACGGAAAAACAACATTTGCTCAATGTAATTATTTCTAACGAATGTACTATTATAAGTAATAAAACTATCTACAGTAATTTTACAGCTTCAGTCCACCATGATTTGAAAGTTGAACATACTTTTTGTCTTACGACGTCACTAGTATTAAGTGCGTAGAGGAAGGAGATAATTTGATTGAAAATATATCGTTGCAAATGTGCATGTTTTACTTGATTGTATATTTATTTTTCCAAAGAGAATAATAAATATACAATTAAGGAACAAATGAACATGTTTTTGCGAAAGGTGTTGCATCAGAATACGCCTTCACAACCGCATGTGACATCTATTATGATGTTAATTTTTCATTTTCTTTAAGTTAATAAATAGGCATTAAAAATTATTATAAAACGAAGTAATTTTTCCTTGAAATTACCTTAACGCAGAATAAGGCTTTTTCAATTCGTATTCTTGTTTATGGCGTAGTTTACAAGAAAATTTTCATTGTTTCGACATGTTTGTGGTATGCAAACTGCTCGAAAAAGATTTTCTGGTTGAAACATACGTAACATTTTCATAATCTAATATTTCCTTAGAATTCTTTCTTTTGAAAGGATTTTTCTTTTAGTCTATTCTGTTTCTATGTTACACACACACACATTTATATAGGACAATCTACGTACAAACGGGAACTATACAAAATAATCCCAACTAAACAAATACTAAAAATAATATTTTCCATCCCCATATCATAAGCTAATATCACAATCGTCATGGCTACGTATCGGTGCAATAATTTAAGTAGGAGCTAAGCCAAATGTTTTGAAACGAAATTAATTAAAATAATTATTGTTTCATAAATAGGCTTTATAAGTAGTTGAACATCAAATGATTTAACAAACCAGTTCATCACATTTTAAGTGTAGCTAATACATAAAGATACATGTAGAATTCTGTAGATAAAAATTTTTTATTCTACAAAAATGAATGCTTGCATCCAAAATAAATTAAATAGTGAAGATTACATTCCAATAGAGGTGAAATAATTTGCAAATATATACGGTCTTAACTATATTAGTGTAGGCTATTTGTTTACTAGCTAGTTTAATCAGGTTTGTCCAGATGTTCCACAAGTCTCATTAATATGCGTTGAATAAAATTTTAGTTACAGTATTTTCAACGTTTAGAAAAAATTTTAAACGCTAATTTTCATTTTTAATTTTGTACCCATTACGATGATCAATAAAATGTGTGTATTCTTTATTCTTAATATCTAAGAAGCAAGGCTCTTGCTTTAATTGCTTACGGCTGTAAGCAATGCTGGTTGTTCTTTTCTCAAACAAAAATTTTTCTAAAATATTAATCATGCTATTTGATTCAGAATTTAATAAAATTGCGAACTAAACCAAACAAGGCTGTAAATTTCTAAATTTTATTCTTTGTTTTATAAAGAAATTAGTAGAATTTCCTGAAACTATATTTAAAATTCCCTATTTAATTAAATTAATATAATTTAAAATATAGAAATTTAATATCTAAAGTATATATAGCGCTTGTGTAAAATCTCTCCTAAAAGTAAAACAAAAGAAGATGCATAGGAAAGAAGTAGAAGGAGGAATATTCCATACATATCTTCGAGTGCGAGAGTTGTTCCTGGTGATCTCTCGGACACCCCTGAAAGAATATTTGCCCTCGTCTCGAAAAGCCTGTCATCTACAAACTTCTGGAACAGTCCTCCTCCAACAATTCGAAGAATAGCGGAATCCAACTGAGGCTTGCCAGAAAAGTTCTTCTTCAAAGCTAACGCTGTACTATATTGTGCGATAGAGTCTTCAGAAATAAACTTTCTAGTAAAGGGGGATATCCCGTACTTACTTTGCAAAATAAGTCTCGGACCCATTAGAGCTGCTTTATTGCCAATGATAGCTTTCGGGTCAGACTTTTTTCTGCTGTCGTACATCCAGTTGTTGATAACAATTGTTTCTCCTAGTTCTCTTAATGGCAGAGTTTTGCTTTCAAGCAGTAACTGTATTTCCACACTTCCTTTCGGAACAAAAGTTTTGAACTTTCCTTCCAGGACTGCATCAGAGAGTTCATGGAAATTTCTCACGCCTGGTTCTCTGAGAGGCACCAAGAGAAATGAGAGCAAAACAGAGCTGTAGATGAACAAGAAGAACGTCATTGAAACCAACATTGTTCCACTGATCAAAGACATTTCAACTGATTTTCTTCTGGTTGCCATACGAAGAAGCCCGGAAGGACAGCATGTAAGATAGGTTTTCGCCGATATCAACATTTGAAGCATCAGGGGAAACATCACAAATGCTATCGTAGCTAATATCCAAACTCGTAACTTGAAGGGGTAAAGAAAAACGGCGTATTTCGGTAAAAGGCCGGGCTGGTCTGTGACAAATGCTCTGTCAATTACGTAATAAGGTGAAGTGAAATCAACAACTTTGCTTCGGCCTTCTGTGATAGCTAAGTAGGACAAACCCATATCGGCTTCCCCTTTTGCCACCATACCAATGATCCCTGACCAGTTACCATCGGCCTTCACGGTCCCCCACTGGCCGTCGTCTGGAGAAACAATTTCGTACCGAAAATTCAGTGCATTAGCCAAGGTCTCAAGTAATTTGCCTTCAATACCTGAGACTGAAGTACCGGAAGAAGTATGGTTGAAGACAATAATTGGATCACCAGACAAAGCGGCAACTCTTATGAAGGCTGGAAATCTCATAGCTGATATCAGTTACGGACAATGAAAGACTAATTCAGTTAGAAGAAGTTCAATGCATACTTAATAAACAATGAATTCTAAAAGTTGTGGATGCAATATAAAATTTCAGTTTTCGAAAGAGTGTTTGTAAATCTGATGAAGAATGATGATTTTGATATGCAAATATCATATGTTATAGTTAATAATATATTCGGCTTATGCAGGAAGTCGGAAAATGTCAATTTTATGATGTTATTCTTGTTTCTATGACTGAATGCAAAAGAATATCGGCGTATAGTTAGACACACTGAAGCAGGACAGTCAGTCCAAAATGTTTCTCTTTTTTTGGCTTCGATTCCTTGGTAATTTTTCCTTTTGTGTAAACAGCCAAACACAATTCAGTTTTTGGAAAAACTTATCCAAGCATCTAAGGGCGTTCTGTGCTTGATGATTGGTTTAGCAGTAAAATGAATCCACAAATGAAATGAAAAGGACGAATGATATCCACAACTTTTACTCCATCGAAGCAACGCCACCGCTTACTGTTTCCACCATTGAGGAAATGGAAACAACGAATGATTTTAAATAAAAAGAAAACAATAATTAACTAACTTTTAACTAAATTTATATTAGCATATTTATAAAATTCGCTTTTGAATGAGCTGAAGCTCCAATAGAAATTTGATTATTTGAGAACAAAAATTTCAAAGGAAGATAATGAGTTATGAAAGAAATTAAAACCACAAAAAACAAACAAAAAAACCACACGCAACGTGGACTAATTACTATAACTTTCATTGATTGTACACACGCAATTTTCAACTTAACAAATGATGTGGTTTTAGAGAAAGGTATGTTTTAAATTTGTACTGTAATTAAAGTCTTATTTGATTTCCTATAGCTTACCGAGGTATGATATATTTACCTGAACTTCATTTACTAAATATGCTTAGAAAAAGAGGTAGAAAAAGTGGCCATTAAAATGTTTGCTATCTAATAGCGCTGATTTTATCTACTAATCGTTCGTCATATCTTACACTATTAAAATTCGAAGGTAAACAAACGAATCTATCTATCTATGTATGTATGTGCGTTTATCTTCTCACGAACCGTACGACGCAGAAAGTCGCGGAAGGTACCAAAAGATCGGGACTTTTCCGGGGAAGACGTATTGTCCATTTATATTCCGATATTGTAATTAGTTAAAAAGATATTGATTAAAAACCTTAAAACGTTTAATTGTTTTAACTCCTACCGGTTGTTTATTTGGCAAAGCTTCCATTCCGTTTCGGCCGAGCGGTGATCCGACGTTTTCCACCATCTTAAAATTGCCATCTAATTTTTGGTGTTGAAATCAGACAAAAAATAATTACAGAATCGGAAAGATCATTTATTTCGCCACGATACGGTATAATTTGTTTTGAAAACTAACGATATTTTCTATTTTTTACGAGTTTTTTAAAAAATGGTTGAAATTGATGCGTTTTTATGAAAATTATTTCTAAATTGTTGCGTATGAATTTTTTTCGTGTTATTAAAACGATATTCTACACTAAATAACTTTAAGCCTTTCTCTTTTAGATCCAGTCATATAAAAAATAAAATTCTCAAAGCATTTTTTTTAAAGAATTTTTTTAAAAAATCCAAAACTTTTACTAAACATTAAATAACTTCGTCATTTATGAAGGTAATTGTACAAAACTTTTATTCCTTGTGTAAAGCAATATTATCCGTAACCTGTACGAAAATTGAAAAACGTGCTTAAAAATTACGGATTTTACAATTTTTTTTGTGAGTTTCGTAAAAAACCGTTTTTGCGATAAGTAATTTAAACAGTATTTTTTGTACAATTTTTTTATTTAAAAGCACTTTATTTTTGAAATTAATTTGTGACGTTTGAAAGCATTAACTTAAAAATTTATGCCCTAAAAATGAAGAAATTAATTAAAAATACGAAATTTTACATTTAGACAAACATTGGCGTCGAAAATTAGTTTTGCGCCAAAGACCTTTGAACTGTTTCACCGTCGACCGCATCTAACTCAAGGGTTATACTAAAAAGTTCTGCTTTAAACAGGGGGAAATCTGTAAATTTGGCGAGTAAAAAAAATGCGAGTGAAAAAGTTATTTTTGCTTCAATTTTCGTCAATTTTTCTTTACATAATTTTTAAAATTAAATAATTATATATGTCAGATTAAGATGAAAAAATGAATTCAATGCATTTCTGAGATTCATTTAAAATATTTATCAGTATCAAAATTTTTGTTTTCTTTCATAAAACTTAAATATCCCCTCTTCAATAAAAAATTACTTTTAATTTTTACCTTCCATTTATGATTAACGCCTATTTTCACTTTCTGCTACGGGTCTTCATAGTCCAGTTGGTAGCACGACCGAATCATAGCATAATGCGGAATGATGGAGTGATATCGTGACGCTCTGGGTTCGAATCCAGGAAACTCGATTTTTTCATTTCTGCTTATTTTTCCCACGTCAATTAATTTTACTGATAAATACTTATTTTAACATGATCCTCTGTTATTTTAATGCACTCTTCATATTTTTTTTTGTTTTTTTTTTTGCCTTCAAAAAGGTTTTTTATTTTTATTTTTATTCATTCAATGTAATTTCTCTCTTTTTCAACAATTTCTAACAAGAAGCTTTCATTTCTGTTTATTTTTCCCATGTAAATTTTCAGTGCGGCCATTATTTATGCAAACGGAATGTCACAATTAATTGCTAAATGAACATTTTTAATCAATTTTAATGTAAAAATATTAATAAGTTATAGTTTTATATTTTATAAATATCGATGAATTTAAAAGAAAATGATTTTTAAAAAGTCCATTGATCATTAAGAATCAGTGATTAAAAAAATAAATGCCGAAAACTATCTTTTTTTTTTTAAGAATTTAAAAAAAAAAATTTTTTTTTTACAAAACAAAAATATTTTGCATATTTTACGATTTTTTCTAAAATGAATCATTATCGTTACTTTTAAGTGAAAATGATTTTTAAAACTTTTAAAATCAGTGATTTTAAAAAAAAGCCATTAAATTTTTTGGAAAAATTTTAATAAAACACTCAAAATACTTAAATAAATCATTTAATAATTTCTTCTTTTATAAAGGTAATTGCATGAAACTTTTTTCCCCTGTGTCAAATATTTCAAAAAATCCTCACAATTTTACTTCAAGAATTAAAATAGTAGTGAAATTTTGTAATTTGAAAAATTTATACTTTTCTGTCTTTTTTCAGCATACAACTATTTTTAAAAAGGCTACATTTTCGTTTCCGGGGAATAAAAAATTGCAACGAAAGAATTGTAAAGTGAGTGGGTGATTTTTAAATTGACACTGTTTGCCTATTCGAGGGTTTTTGGTGACGGACCTCGAAATGTTCAACCATGCTCAAGTGATGAGGACGACACCTGAGCTTTCACCCATGTTTCCTAATTACCACACCTCACCAACGCAAGAACAAATTTCGAAAAAGGGAGTTTTTATGACATAGTTAAAGAAATCACTCACATCGCGCACATAAGTGCTATCGTCCCGAGGGAAACAGGAAATTTCCATGGGGATGAAGTTATTCACTCGGTAAAAGCCCGTGCAACGCCGGGCTAAGCGGAGAGGAAAGAAACAAGGAAATCAAAGTAATTTCGAAAAGTAATATTGGAAGTGCTGAATTTGTTAAGATAAGGGAAAATGTTAAGCGACAAAGCCATGACACGCACTCAGGGGTCATGCACTCACATCATACGCGTCAAACCCACACAAAAGTGTTGGCGTCAGAAAGAAAGGAGGAAATTAACATGGGGATTAAGTTATACCCTCGGTTTAAGCCCGTGCAACGCCGGGCCATGAAAGCTAGTTTTATCTTAAAAAGTGAGAGTTACAAAAAGTTTAAAAGTGGAAATAAACATAGACAATTAGAAATACTGTAAAACGTTTTTGTAGTTTAGAGTCTGTTTATTAAAATGTGTGTTTATTAACGACGCGTTTTGAAGTTACTCCTTCCCCCAATGCTCAACATCCTACAGCTGCAAACCGCATCCCTGATCAGGAACAACTCTCTTAGTAATATTTTTTTGAGTAAAAATGTTTTCTTTTTTGATAATAATGACGTCCTTTGTAATTGAAAGTCTCGGTCAAGTGACAAGGATAAAATGTCTCTGAAACCTTAAATAACTCTTTAGTTCCATACTATGAAAATGGGGATATATTTTACCTTTATTTGAGGGGTTATATTGTATCGTACTTATGGGCTTAAGTCTTTCAAGTACGATGGTTTCTGTAGTTTTTCAAAAGTGGAAATTTTTTTGTAAATCTAAGCTGAGAGGATTTTATTAATAGTGAATAGATTTAAAAATAAAGTGTTGTTTTTTCCTTTACTTAAAATGTGAGCCATAATAAGTCTACTCTTAAAAAAAAATTTCGTTTTTTTTTCTTCTTCTGGAGAGAGTTTAACCTTGAGTTAAAAAATAAATTTACTATCAAAGTGAATATTATTTGTCGCATGATTAGTAATGAGATATTTGTAAGGTAAAACAATGAAATAATCTTTTTCGTTTCAAAATCTTCACTAACCGCATTCTTGATAAGAATGAGATGAATGACACAACAGAATTTGATTACAATGCAGTTTTTTAATGTCTGATGCGATAAAATACAAACTGATGACATTGCAGTCCTGTATTTAACAAACAATAAGTTTGATATAATTTACAACATAACTCTTCTTACATTCCGAAATGAAAATAGAAGTTTCACCGAGAAAAAGCTTAAAAATTAAAATTAAATATTTAGATTTTTTTTGTAACCAACACTTATTTTGAATTGTACTTTCATTCTACAGACATTAAGAAAAAGAGATATATTTTATTGAATATATATATATATATTATAATAATCATAAATTACTTTTTTCTATAAGTTATATTTTCAGTCCTCGTCATTGTTTTTTTTTAATCTATTTTTGAAGTATTTTGAAAAAGACATTACCGGTAAGAAAAGACCACGTTTTGTTTCAAAAATGGCGTGGTAAAATGTTACCAGCAGGAATATTACGATTGGCTCAGGTTGTATCCTTTTTGGCGACTTTATCGCCTCCGTCGGTGAAGCGGAAAAGTACCCAAATATATATATATATATATATTATATTTCTTTCAAACATTTTTCATAGATAAAATTTAAATGAAAGTAGAACAGATTTCAATTTTCTAAACAATAATTGAAAAAAAAAGTGATTTGGCGAAAAACATGAAAAATTAAGGGTTGAAAGTGAAAATGTACCATTGCTATTTCTTTTTTATTATGCCGAAAAAAATGTTTATGCTTAAAGATACTGTTGCGTCTTTTGGAATGCCTAATTTTAAACATATATATTTATTATAAGTATACTCTAAATTACGGCTCTGTTTTTTTTTGCAGTCTATATATAGTCGATGGGAAAAATAGTTTGCTTGCGAATTGGGAGAGATATTTCAAGTCAGTGCTCTGGTAAACGGAGGTTCACTGCCCTTCTACGGTAAATGTAGTTGTAACTGGTTTGTTATTTTGTGGCAACCAATTTAAGAAATAAAAGGAAACGCACAACATATATTTCTTTTCGATGCATCTTAAGTTGCAGAAAAAGGCTTACTTTCGTCTAAATGGCCACACATAAATTATTCTATTTGCAGCAGGATAACATTGATACATTTGCCTGTAAGAACCACAATAAATGTATAATAAATTATAAAAATTTAACAGCCATAGAGTAATACAGGGTGTTTCATATTGAATGGGACAAAAAGAAAACATGATTGTGAACGTTGTAATTAATTTTTTTAGAAAACTCAAATTTACCTCAAAACTGCATTTATTCAAGTTTCTACAGGTGCTCAATATTGCCCCTCCAGTGACACAGTTACACGCTGCTTCAGTTCCTCTAAGTCATGAGGAAGTGGACACACAAACACCTTGTCCTTAACGAAACCCCAGAGAAGAAAATTCGTGCGAAAATGTCTTTGCACAACAGTTACCGAGGAGGTTTTGGCATATTCGAAAACGCAGTACGCTTTCTCCTGCATGGACAACATTTTGTTTAACAGCGCCTCTAGCGGAGAGTTCATCATTCGATAATTTTTCCCTGTTGCCAAATAAAACTTGTATAATTGTAGTTGCAGAATAAATTTGTTTCGGTTGAATAAATCCCTTACGGCAGTCACACTGCGCTATTCTTTTTGTCCCATTCAATATGAAACACCCTATATTACAGAACACCGAAAATACTCCGCCCAACAAAGTTCTCAGCGTAACAAACGTTTGAATTTCATTCTCGAGTATATTTCCTTAAGAGTTTTTGAGAGTGTCAAAGAAGAGAGATGTGAGTCGTCTTGAGGGAAAGGAAGTCCAAAAATAAAAATGTTAGAGCATTTTCAATAATACATTCCCTTTGATTTAAAATGTCAATATTAAAATGTCAATCAAATTTCAATTCAATTTTGTTTTCTCTCGAAAAAACCGTACTACCAGTGATTGAATTTTAAAGTTATGCAGGATAAAAATGTTTTCTTCTTTTGTTAGTGTTACATTGACGTCGTACTATAAAGCTGCACGAGGGCTATTGGTGACGGATCCCGTAATTTAATCCACGGTCAGGGGACAACACCTGAGCTGACACCTCCTCTCCTAAGTTGCACACCACACCACGGGAGGACGTTTGAGCCTCGACCTATTTAACGTGAAGAAGCCCTCTCTATTCGACAGCGCTATAAGGCTCTAACCCATGACACGTTGGCCACGAGTTCGTGACTTTGACCACTAGGATTCCTCTTTTGTACTGGACAGAGTCTCATTTCGCAAATCAGAGTGCTTAAATTTTTCACACTTTCGCAAAATAGGAGTAGCATTTCTTAAAGATAAAGAAAGATTCCGTTATGGTAAAAATAAATTATTAGGTGATTATTAAATCGAGTGAACTTTGTTTTGAAAGCAGTTTTATTCAAATAGTTTGATAATTCATATCTAGTAGTTCTTGATAATCCTTAATATATATAGTTTGGATATTAAACCCATTTCAAAAAATGTACTCACTTCCGCTAGTTTTTTTATTGTTCATCTGATAATGGAAGATGTATGTAATAATAAATAAAAATACTACTACAGTGGTACCTCGACATACGAGTGCCCCCACATACGAGTTTTTCGAGATACGGGCCGGCGAGCGAGTGGTTTTTTTATTTGAGTTACGAGCGAAATTCGAGATACGAGTTCGGTTTAGCAGGTCGGCCGGTCGCGCCCATCACGGTCAGTGAATCAGTTAGCAGCATGCTTCCGCTGTGATAAGTTGTGTAGTTGTATTCGCGTTTTGTGTTGCGTTTACATTTACATTTACAGTTGTAGTTCATTTATTTTTATAACCATGGATCGGAAGAAAGTTTGTGAAAAGTCAAGTGCTAAGAAAATGATGATGAGTATTGAATTAAAACGGAGGTTATGCAAGGCGGTGGAGGTTCGGCATACGGAGGTTATGCAAGAAATTGTTTTCGAGGAGTCAGAGGAGGTTATTTCTACAAGTGAGATAAAGAAGATCTTAGGAATGTGGGAGAGAGTTTCACAGTTCGTAGAAAAGAAACACCCAGAAAAAATTGCAACAGGTCGTGCATCTGATCTTTTTAATGACACTTGCCTAACTCATTTCCGGAACATTCTGAGAGGGAGGAAGAAACAAACCTCCTTGGACGTGTTTTTTTCTAAACGGCCTACAGGTGAAAGCGAGAAAAATGTAGCGAAAATGGCAAAGACCAGTGAGGATATCTAATTTATTTCTTTACATTCTCTTTTTTGTTTTTGTACAATAAATATTTGTCATTTATAAATACGTTTTTATTATTCAAAACCACGTAACAAAAATAACTGGGGTGACATTTTGGGAATTGGAACGGATTAATGGTAGTTCAATTGTTTTGTATGGGGAAATTTGCTTCGAGATACGAGTAATTCAAGATACGAGCAAGGTTGAGGAACGAATTAAACTCGTATGTCGAGGTACCACTGTAATTGGTTAAGCGTTCACGCATTGTCTGCAAATGAATTGGATTTCGCAGAACAAATAAATTAAAATTTCTTTTACTATTTATAATTTGCTATTAACTTCACTTTAATCAAGTTCTGTTTCTTTCTCAGATAAGTTTGAAAAATGGTTTTGTTCTCATGTCTCTGCATTTTTATAAAATCAGATATTTTATACAGAAAGAATACAGCTGTTAAAATGATTGCTAATAAAATGTGATTCTTAATAGCATGCGGAAACATACATTTTCGAAACAGGTAAACAGTTTATATTATGCCACTAACGACGAAAAGTAAACATTACGGTAGAAACTGTCCTGTTTGCGCTCACCTATTTCCTTAAAACTTTTATAATGAAGTACTTTTTTTTTTCATAAACAATTTCCTAAAGTGATGTTTAATAAAGTATGCGATGCTATTTTAATTTCATTTCCCATAAGCGAAAATAAACATAGTAACAAAAAAAATTAAGCTATTCGGACTAATTTTAGAAACCGAAGAATTACGTTTTAGCTTCATATATTTTTTATGTAATTTTATGTCTTTTAAAAGCTTTCTCTTAAAAGACATTAATATGAAAATTAGATTTTTCTTAACGAGCCTTTTTTTAATAAAATAAAAAAATATGTACAAAATTTAACTTTTTTAAAATTCCTTACTATTAGTTCACATTTTCCTTTATATAAAAAAAAACTGGTAACGCAGAACACACTTTCTCAACGTGATCACTTTGACTTCTGATCTATTTAATCTGGATTTAATCTCAGTCACAATTTGTCACCTGAAGTAATTCAATAAGAAAATACTAACTATCCGCAATTATCATTCAATTTGTTTAATCTTTACTCCAATAGCAGTCCAGTCTATCTCTTTCCTCTCTCTCTCAACCTGAAGATATGAACTATATATAGCAGTCTGCCGACTGGGTGGCGTAGTTGGTTTGTCGCTGGCCTGCTGCACCCAAGGTTGCGAGTTCAACCCCGGCTCAAGTCGGTGGATTTTCATGATGCAGAAAATCGACAGTGGCCATGTCGTATGATTATTCGGCATGTAAAAAATGCCCGTTTGGCTTGGATGCTCTCGGCAAAGTTAAATTCCTAAGTTCAATTTCGCCTCTTCAGAGCACAGGTGCCTCTCTCTCTGGGGAGGAAACTGGGCAACAAAATTAATTGTGGCAGTTGGGGTCGCCTATATGGTACCGCACTAAAAAGTGATACAAGCTCCAGGGAAATGAACTAAGTCTGAAAAGGTAAAAATTCTAATACGTAGCCCCATTAGAAAAAAAGTATATAGCAGTCTTAATTAACATAATCATGTTCTCTTCTTCCAAGTGGTGTTTTAAAATAAAATAATTTTTTAGGCAATATGATACCATCTTCACTATTTTTTTTAAGTTTTAATATTTGAATTTCGTTTTAATTGTATTTTATAAAAGTTAATATTTAATAATAGTTCCTTACAAAAATTTTTTAATTTGTTGCAAAATGTTTGTAAAATATAATTTTTTTGAAATTTTTGAAACATTTTAAATTTTTTTTAATTATCTCTTTTTTTTCAATTTTTTTCCAAGTACCTTATAAAATACAACATAAAAGTGTGCATGGGTTTTTTTTCTGCTGCTCTCTTTAATTTAAAATTTTTTTTTATAGTTAAACACTTCCAAAAATTCTCAAAAAAACATCTATTCTGATTTTGAAATTTTTTAGAAAAAGTGCTAAACATGTTAAAGCTAATTCCACGCACAATTTTACAAAACATACATTTCAGAACATGTATAAAAATTTTAAACCCATTCGTCAATTATCAAAAAAGCCTTAGAGATTTGAATAATAGCGCATGTACAAAAATTCAACATGGAGAAAAATGAGTTTGAAGTTTTCATTCCATGAATAGCAGGATATAATATTCATCGAATAGTTTGAAACTTTTATGAAATGTTAATTAGCTTATTTAAAACTGCTTATGATAAAAAAGTTGCTCAAATGTAGAACAATTAAGCAGTATACTGCCACAATGAATATATACAAGAAAACGAATGAAAGATCAATATTTCATAAAACTTTATCTTAATATTTATAAAAAAAATAAATACACACACTTCAGAGCTAATGCTATGCTCTGCTTGACAACTAAAATAATGCACAGAAGGTACAAATGATTTTTATGCCTTTATATTTTTTTTTATTTCCATGATTTTAAAAGCCTCCGCATCGGGCCGGACCGTGACCTTTGGGGGCCCTGGGCTAACGATAGCTGGGGGCCCCCTATATAATTAAAATTTTTGCCTTTTACCTAAAAAATTATTGTGCGAAAAAATTAAAAATGGATAAATTTTTTCTTCCCAAACAATTTAAATACGTTATAAACAATAACATAATTTACAAAAAAAAAAAAAAAAAAAAAAACTTTCTACACTTTTTGCTGAATATTCTTTTATTTTCTCATCACATTTTACGTCTTTAGTGATATCAGTATTAATAAAAAGAAGTGATTAATAATTAAGCCTAGTATTTGTCATTGTTGTCTTATATTTGTTTTCTATGTAGGCATTTTAGAGAACGCACGCTCCGCTTCACTGCTAGTAATACGGAGCGTTAGAAAAATCTTTAAAATTATATACAAATTTGGAAAAACCTCAACTAATTTCTTTTCACATATTAAATTGAATATATCACTACAAGTATAGGACTCTAGCTCAGTTTTATATAAGTTTTTAATTGAACACCTTCATTTACTAAATGTTTGTCTACATCATCTGAATAGTAATCAGTAATAACGCGTACACTCTCCAGGTCGACGTTCTCCTTACTTTGATCTTGCAAATCCATCAAAAATTTAATTTCTTACTATATTCTGCATATATATACTTGACTTCTTCTATTTAAATAAAGGATTAGCTTATCTAACGCTACAATAAGCGTGTCTCTTTTAAATTTTTCTGTCCCATACACAGCTTTTTCTGTGAATTTATCTGCAAATTTTGAAATAACCCGTCTCTAGTTCACATCGCTATATTCTGTTTCTACACTAGGATTTAATTTTTTGGCTACTTCTTGATACTCCTTTAGTTTTTGTTCTGATTCACATGTCGTACATTGCTTATAATTGTTTTTAATGACATAATTAACTTATTCCCTTCACAGATATCCAAACCCCAAGAATCTGTAATTCTTTGTTAACTGAATTAAATCTTTCTAAAATTTCTTCCTAAAATATAATTAAAATGGCAGTTTCGAGTTTTGTTAAAAACTCGAAAAATAAATTTACTGCCTCTTTTTGAAAATCAATTTTATCATTTTCATTGTCACTAAATGTCTTAAGAATATTCATGATATTACAATAATTATCTTTTAAGGCTTCAAAAGGATCGTAGTGACAAGACCATCTGGTCTGACTTAAACTGTTTAAGGTAAATTTCAGTTTAATTTCACAATTTAGAAGTTTCTACCCTTAGATCGAAGTAGAAAAGCAAATATATATTTGTTGCACTAAACCAAAGAAGTTCACGACTTCAGTTACAACCTTAACTTATTCTGCACAACTAGATTAAGAGAATGTGCAGCACACACGACACATAATTAGTGAATTTTTTTTTCTTTTAGAAAAGCTTGCACACCAGACACATTGGCAGCTTTGTCAAATAACTGTCCCCTACAATTATCCAAAAGAAATCCATTTGTTTTGAAAAATTCTTATTTATGATTAAATACAAACCTGTGTGACTAATAATCTTAATTAATGAGACACATCTTTCGTACACACACACACTTTTCCCCGAAAACAATATCATACTATAAATAGCAATTTAGTCATTGTGGGACTAATCTGCTGTTGAATCCATCACTATTGTATAGTACTTTGTGTCATTGTTATTTATTTGAGTTATATAATTGTTTAATGATTTGCTTGCTCATGATCTCAACTATTTGCTCATTCATTGTTTTTGATAAGTACGACATTAATGATTTTGGTCATAATTCTCGCAGTTCAATATATTCACAAATGAATGAGTCAAATACTGCTAGCAGTTTCGGGGTACCCAAAAAATTGCCATTATGAGGAGAACCAAAAACTTCCTCAGTACCTCTAAATCAGCGATACTCAACCTTTGGCCCACCGGTCCATTCTGAGTGATCCGGTCTAGATCCGTTGAAATAACAAATTCAATTATTTGTTTTGTTATTTGAATAATGTATTAAAAATTTAACGAGAAATTTTATCAATCAAGCTATCAAATCTATCAATTTTGCTATCGATGTTATGCTGGTACGAATTGTGAAATAATTTTTTTTTCTTTTTGTAATTTAATGGTTAGTAATAACAAATAACAATATATGCAGTAGTGACCATTTTATAGGTGAAACTAATTTTTTAACTAACTCTCATGTCTAAAAAATATTTGCTGTTTCAAAACGATTAGGATCTTAACTATTCCGTAAAAAAAAAAAATTAAAAATTTTTTTAAAAAATTAAAAAAAAAAAAACATGAATCAACAATTTGTTTGATTTGTCATGAAAATGTTATATGTAAAAAATATAACTTTGCTCGTCACTATACTACTAAACACAAATCTTTCAATTGCTCTTTTCTTGAGGATCCTTTTAAAGACGAGATAATGTGGTTTTCTTAAAAAAAAACTTTGAAACAGAAATAAATATTTTGTGGGTGGAAATGTCACAAAAACACAGAGGTAACAAAAGCATCCTATAAAATTTATGTCAATGCCTGTCCTAAAATAATGCCTGTCATGAGTTCATTACCTTAGCCACTAGCAAATTTGATGAAAACAATTTTTTCTAGACTTCACAGGCTGTCTCTGGTTATGAGAAAAACAAGAAATTTCCTTGAGGTTTAAACATTTTACATCCAATTATAGCATAGTTTCTAAAAGAAAAAAATCACCAGCAAACTATATATATTTTAATTTTTTTCTTAAGGTATTTACATAAAATATATAGATGATTTTTGAAATTAATAAAATTATTAATTTCCACGTATTTGGTAAAAGGGCAGAAGAACAAAAGTAGATTGCTCTTGCTCTCGAAAATAAATTTGATATGGTATATTTCGGGTATTTTATTTTTGATTTGTATTTTTTTACTGGTTTATTATTGTATTATTGATTGTAAGCACCTTTTCTGTTTGTTATCTTTGACGGGGAACAGGGGCCCCCTAGAACCAGGAGGCCCTGGGCTGCAGCCCATTTAGCCCATACGTAGATCCAGCCTTGCTTCGTATGTTAATTATTGTAGAAGAATGAAAGCAAAATCAAATACAAATTTATAAGTATAAAATATATCAAAAATCTAAGAACTGCATATGCGTAATTGTTTAATTAAATATCTTAAAATATTTTAAGAATAAAATTGTAGAATTTAACACACACATGGGATATATATATATATATATAACCAAAATCAAATATACGAAAATGGGAGCGTTTTTCTTTTTTTGCGAATTATATTTTTAATAATCTGAGTTATCAAAATGAGATTTAGTACTTGTGTTTAGGGAAAATCTGTTTTGAAGTTTTAATTTCATTCATAATAATATCATAAACAGCTCACACAGTTTTTAAATCTTTACCAAATCCATTTGCTCTTCCACAAACAGTAGACAAACTAGAATTTTTTGCATGAATTGCACAATTCTTTCTTGAAATGATTTGTTACTGCATATATAATTCTACACATATCAGTCTCATTTACACGTTGAAAAATAATTAACTTTTTTTTATCAGGCTCTTTTCTAGCAGATGACCTGAAATGTGGGCGTGGTAGTTGCTGTCCAGCATGAAATATTGCTCCATAACTTGATAAAAATGCAGGTAAAGCTTTGAAATTTTGCTGGCATTTTTATAAAAATTCTAGGCCTCAAATAAGCCAATATAAAAAAAATTCGTTAGTTTGATGGTTTTTAGGGTACCATATTGTCTTAATGCTGAAAAATCTCCCCCCTTAGCTTCTATAAAAAAAAATTATTGCACTTTTCTACATCAGAATCATTAAAACAACTATTTAAGTACCTCTTACTAAATAGCAAGCTGTTATTTTTGTCTCGAGTCTAAGGAGAATATATGTGTTTTTCTCAGACTTTTAATTTTGAAGATAAAAGTGTTTTCTAATCCCTAAGACTTTTTTTTCTGTTCAAGATACAGTCCAGAAATATTTTGTATATTCTCCCAAACGTATTTTCTATAAAATGTAGTATGGAATTAGGTCTTAGATCTCTAGTAGTTTTTTAAGAAAATGCTAAATTGAATTTTTTGTGTGCTTTTTCCAGGTTTACATAGAGAAATAACTATTAAAAATCACCAGGGGAAAAGATTTTCAAAATCATACTAAATTTTGTCCTCAATGATCAAAGAAACATAAATCACTTAAAATGAATAAAATGTTTTAAATATTTAACATTTTATAAAAAGTTGAAAAACTTAATATTTTTTTTTTATAATTGTAAAATAATGACTGGTCAAACTGAATTTTTACTTTCAGAACCAACTTCATAATTTAATTTGAATATTAAACATACATTATTTTTACTGAAAAAAGTTTCTAAAATTTTATTTGAAAAGGGTATTGTATAGTCAGTCATAAGGCGGTTTGGAACGATATTCACAATTTATTTTTCAAAAAAATCTCTAAGTCAAACAATATATTAAAAGACTGAATTTTAATTCTTCCACGATTTCAAGATTATTTTTAAATGTAAAAAGTTATGTATTCTTGCATTTTTTTTCTTCAAATTGGCCCTAAAGAAACATAAATTGAAAGTAACAATACAACGTTTTAAAATTTGTTTTTAATACCCTTTTTGATACTTGATTGAACAATACCTCGAACGGTTGATAAAAATCCATCCAATCCATCCATTTGATAAATTCAAGAAAAAAAAATTTTGTTTCTAGTTTCAATCACTAAATACAGCATAAATCGTAGCAACTAATGAGAGATTTTACTCTTTCTTCGTATTTTTCTCTAACAAAGGAAATAAATGAGTATTTTAGAAATTTAAACCCGTATGACAGAGTTATTAAGATATTATTAGTCAGAGTTACATTTCTTTCTGATTCCAGACTATTAAGGATTGGATTAAGATTGTCAAGCAATACTTCTACCTCTAGGTTTTTATAATGATATGTAATTTCTGCGTACAGAAAACTTTTTCTAATAAAAAAAATGTATCAGTAAAATCTTTTATTCGGTTTGGATTAATATTTTTCTGAAACTTATTTTTTTAGATATACTTGAGTTTTAAGGTATACTTAATTCATGCACTTAATATACTTAAGCTTTAAAGTTTAAATATTAAGGATTTATTTATTATCTTTATTAAATTCCTTTTATAAATATTTTCTTTTCTATAATACACGTTGGAAAAAAAATATATGAAAATTCTTCGTGTAGAAAATGCCGCAACATTATTTATCATATATTTATATGGTTTGATAAGAATTTTTGATTTTTATCAAATCTTATCATGATATTAAATTTATTTGTGCTGAATTATTCAAATTCCAGGATATTGAAGTAACTTTTTCATGTATTTGGTTCCAAAGACATTTTAACTAGGGTTGTGATGGCGGTGTCCTACCTCGGGCCCCGCTCACTCCGCCCGGCGTGTCTCTAAGTGTGGGAGGAAACATATCATCACCAACAAAAGCCATAATAACAAATATATATATTCAAGACTGACAAACACTTAAACAATCACAAGTTTAACTATAAGAAGAAACCTAGGAGTGATTCCCTAAAACATTGATTAAGGGGTCTCAGGGGTGTTAAAAATGTTTCGAGAGCACAAAATATGGACAATTTTCGACTAGAAATAATTCTTTGAGGTTAAAATGAAATAATTTGATTCTTTTACACATATTTTATAAAGGAATAAAGTTTCAAAAAAGTATAAAATGTCTAAAATATAATCATAATTTTAAAAATAATAAGCACATAAATATAAGAAAAAATTTTGTAAGAAACAAATAGTAAGTTTTACGACGTTCATGATATTTTCTCAAATAATAATTCTAATTACTAGCAATAAGTTGATTTATAAAGTCAAATATATCCTTATTAGATGGTAGGGATTTTATATAAATAGAATAAAAAATAATATTTTTAAAAAATAAAAAAAGTAAATTTTAAAAAATTTTTTGAAATTTTTCAAAAAGTTACAAATATGTAATACTATAAATAGCTAGGATTTAAAGATTATGATAGAGTTTATAATTCTGTAAAGTTTTATGCATCAAAGTATGATAGTTTTTGAAACGCAATGCGCGTAAGTGAAAAAAATACAAACTGAGAAAAAAGGCTTTAAAGTTTTAAATTGAATTTGAGAAAATAAATTTTAAAACTTACATGCTAAAATGCTCCAGGATCATAGGATATGCCTTCCTGTTGCTCAAACAGCTCAATTTCTTTACTCTTTTTTATTTTTTTGGCTCTGCGAGCTTCAAATGATGACGTTGAGCTCCTCTTTCTTGACGTAAAGATTCGACGATTGTCACGTTCAGCCAGGGACACACAAACATTTTTGTTAATTTTTAAGCCAAATTTCTCTAAAATAGTAATAAGTATTTTATTTCCATCATTAAAAATGCTGGTTGCTAGATTTGCAGCAATCTCTGCAATCTGAAGGCTAGAATCAATCGTCTTCGGACAAAACTTCCAGATTAATGAATTTAAACTTTCATTAGGATTCTGTGTCTTACTTCCGAAGCATTTCTTCAGATGAGATAAGTCTGCAAATACAGGCTTAATTACATCTCGAACAGCTTTCGCAACTGAGGGTTTGTGTTTATAATTTTGTAAATTATTATTAATTGCGGCATTATACTTACACTATGTATTTGGATTTGTAGGACAAAATCAGTGCATCGGTTCATCATCGGTGCGGCAAGAATGACCCCAAACAGCACAAATGGCTTTCCGCATTTCCTTTACACTAGTAGAATTGCATCGAATAGCATTGCCATAGTAATGCGCAAGCTTATCAATTAAACTATCAGTTAACCTACCTTTAACGCCTATAGTTTTACCATCAGATAATTTCTTCTTACCATATACTAATTTAAGCTTCCTAAGTCTTGTACCCATTCTCTTTTGCACATGGCCTACACATTCTATTTTTTGAATAAGATGGTCATCGCCGTATGGATTGTTTTCAGAAAGGGCATTGAATGTTTTTGTGTCGCCATCTCCTATGTAGTTCGAATATTTCAGGTTGTGAAGCTTTTCTGATCGATTAAAAATCCTCAACATCCCGTCAACCTCCATCTTACCAGCAGAGCCAGAATAATTTTTTCTACGTGAAATCTTATGCGCTCTTTGCCATTTATTGTACTTGATACCAAACTTTACCCCTTTATAACTGTCGCTTCATTTGCAAAATGAGGACAACACTTCCCTATCCAAAACCTTACCTGTTTCGGCCCCATTAGAGTACATACTCCAATCAACGATGAATGTCCTCTCGTCTTCCAGGTCCCATCACCACTTACCGTTAAAATGTTATCAGGTAACGAAGAATTTTCTTCGACAGCTGCCCTGTTCATGCTTTCTTCGGCGACTTCCTTCATAACAAGTGAAAGTTTATTATTAATAACATCATATGATTTTTGTTCAACAGGATTAGGAAGACTCATTACAGAACAAAAGGTTTTTAATGACTCTAAACCTTGACCTATGCATCTCATTGCTAAAATAGATCTTCTGTTAATTTCTGGAGCATTATTTTTATTCCCAATGTTTTCACAGCTTGAAAAAGTACAAATACTCCCACAGTTTTTACAATGTATTTCAAAATTCGAACATAAACCACGAGTGGATTTTTCATTAATTGTTAATGGTTTATGACATTTTAAACAGCATGATACTGACAAAATAGAGCTAAAGGTTGAAATAAAATCAAAAATACGATATTCTTTGACGTTTTCACTTACCTTAACAAGATTTGACTTTAATGAAGTCTGAATTCCTGAAAGGTTTTTACTAGAAGCATTTTTCATTTCGGTACACTTACTTGTACTTTTCATTTCTACACACTTCCTCGTATCTTTCATATCTGTAACATGTGAGTCACTTACCTTTAAATATTTATTTCCTCTAAATCTTTTCTTGGGGCGATTGCCCAATGATTTTTTCAGAATAAAACAATAAATATCTTCGATTTAGATAAGTGTTTTAAAAAAACGTGTGCTAAAGTAAACACAACAGAATCAAAACACAGCAGAATGAATGTGTTGAGTTGCAGGCTTCCTTCTGATCAACTCAAGCGCTTAAAATATTTCATGACGCTTATTAAAAACAGAAAAATGAAAGGTATGCATAAATCAAAAATAAATGGGCGTGGCATGTGTCCATTTAAAAGTTGTTATGACTAAATTGCTGTTTGCAATTTTTTGAATAACTTTCGAAGTTTTTGGAGTATTGTCACGTGGTTAGTATCAAAATGTTTAGAAAAAAATGAAGAACAAGATATATTTTTTTTGAAAATTCGAAAAAAAGGGTTAACACCCCTGAGACCCCTTAATCCTAATACTCAATTCTAAGTAAACCCGACTACCAGAATGGACAAGGAGAACTATCACTTACTGACCTCAGGTCGGTACTGAATCTATTATCATAGATCTTCAATATAACAATTTATGCTTCTAATGTATACCTATGAAACGCGCGCTAAGTTCGTGAAGTAATTCTCCGGTATTACTTACGTGACAGCTTGGCAGCTCCTTCTGTCTTACAATTACAAAACTTATATATATATAGACTTTATATAGTCAAACTAATTAACATATAACTATCTCGTGTTTTTTCTGAAAAGGCTGTGAAATAGTATACATGCTAGCCGCAAAGTTTCCCTAGAGGATTAGTTCGGAAATCTCAAGAATAGCCTCGTCACAACCCCCTCCAAGAAAAAAACGGGATTTATGAAAGGGTCTTAATGGCCCGATATAAATTACGTTGAAAAATTAAAGTCTTAAACTAACTAGACATCTTAAACTTCAGTTTAGCATAACTTTTATATAACAATACGCTAAGAAAACACTTAAAACTACCAGCTCAATATTTAATCACTCCCAAGTTTGCCGCTTTTACATTCATTATATAAGGTGTACCCCATTTGGGCGAGGACCAAGGAAAAACCTCCCACTGGAGGGAAAAACCCGGCCGTACACAACCCGTAAAACTTAAATACTTTAACATATCTTGAGTTATACTTCAACACCAAAATCTTCAAAACATCAGGGTCAGCCACCCTGAAATGAGAACTGGATCAGTGGACGTACAACAAAATTCTTTGAACACTGTATACATACATAACAACATTGAATTCACACATATTTAAATTGTCAATTACTTTACAAATTTCACCTGGTTTCAGAAAAACTCCCATTCCAATCGCGCAGCGCTATTAGTGTTATGGTTAATTTCCTCTCTACGCCGCGAGGACAAAAACCAGATAAATACTAATATACCCTTCAATATGCCTATATACACATAATTGCATACAATTTTCAAAACATTCAATATAAACAAACAATACAATGAATTCTCGCACCCTTAGCCAAGTCTTTCCACGTAGGAAACAAATGTAAACGTACATATGCTTTCCACAATTTAGAATATATTTAGATATACAAAAGTTCATTTTTCACTCAACATAGTGTGACTTTTGCACGTAGTCATCATTAACAAAACAAGACTTTCTTCTTGCAAAAATTCACCTGACTGCCTGTCAGTAAAAATATAAATGAAACAATGCAACCTAGCTAATATCTTGTTCCTCTCCTTTCTCTGATGTCTCCAATCTGCACCTCCAACGATGTGGACCTTCTGCTTCTTAGACTCTCCTCTGGCTCCTGGCAACCTGGACTGTACTGTCGGCGCCTCCGCAGATTATAGTGGTGATCTCGTCCTTCTTGATCTCTTCTAGATCAGATTGATCCTTCTTGGTCTGGCAGTGATTCTACTGGCGATCTTGATCTGGCTTTAACATGAACTTCTCTGCCGTCTCTGGAATTGCGTAGGGTAGACCTTTTCTGTTGTCTCCGTCTTGGTTGAAGTAGCCTGTCTTCCTCTGGCTGCTGACGATCTCTTTCTGGAACTTGTCTACCGTGGCGATCTTCAAACCTCCCCCCCCCCTATCTGTTCAGTCGGCGCGATGGAGGACGGGAGCCTTCGCTTGTTGACCTCTCTGTGTATGGGTTTTCTTTTACTCCTCGGCCCATCTGACTGTGACTTAGGCTTTCTTTTCACTTCCTTATGTGTTGGTTCTTACTTTTCTTCTGTTGCGTCACTTCTGACAGTGATTATGGGATCACCCTCTTACACCGCCTTTTGGTCCGCTCGTGTTAGCTCCCCCTTATCTCTCTCTGATTACTTTTATTCTCTACCCTTGTCGTCTCTTTCCTCTCCTGTATCTGTCTTCCATCCGACACATTACTCCTAAAGCCCTGTGATCTATTTAACCCATATCGACTATCCTCAAAGCTACTCGACTGATACTCGGATCCTCTGCTAACTGAACAATCTACCTCCACTACACCCTAATCACTTTTTCTCTGATGGTAAATTCGCACTTGGTCTATATTAACTGTAGTTCTTCTACCTGCCTTCCAAATTACAACATTATTGTTTTTAACACTTACGACTCTAAAAGGACCTTCGAATTTGGGACAGAATTTTGCTACAACTTATTTACTGGCAGAGCTTATAGGATGAGTTTTGACCAACACTAAATCCTCGACCTTAATGTTAATTTCGCGTCTCCTTTTATTGTAATACTTCGCCCACTTTTTCAGCTTTTTCTTCGTATTCTGCCTAGCTTCCTCAAACACCTTTTCAATATTCCCAACCACAAATTCTGCTCCATCCGTCAACATCACAAGTTTTTAAACGGGGTATTAAGTTTCCTGCCCAAAAATAACTCTGCTGGCATTTTCCCAGTAGTTTCGTGAACTGCCGTTCGTAATGCATACGCGAATTCACTTAGAAACTTGTCCCAGGTCTTGTGATTATGATTTACAAAAGAAGCAATCATTTGCAAAAAATCGCGATTAACTCGTTCCGTTCTATTTGACTGAGGTCTATACATAATTGTTTTGACATGCTTTATATCTAATCAAGTACTTAAATGCTCAAAACCTTCGGATATAAATTGTGGACCGTGTTCGCTAATAAGTTTTATTGGAGCTCCATATCGTGAAATATAATTTTCGAATAGGGTATTGGCGATTATTTTTGCGGACGCCTTTCTGAGGGGTATTATTCCCAACCACTTCGTAAAATGATCCGTTATCACTAAAATATACCTATATCTTTCAGGTTTCGATGCTGGGTAGGGGCCTAACAAATCTAATGAAATTACTTCATTTGGATAATTAGTTACAATCGGTATTAGATGACCGGCCGGTAACGCGTTCTTATAGTTAATTTTCTGGCACGTATCGCATGTCAAAACATAATCATGTATGACCCTCTTCATATAAGGAAAATAACAAGCATCCATCGTGCGTAAATATGTTTTCCTTAATCCAAGGTGTCCAGCCATAGGCTTATCATGAAATTCCGCATTATCGCACCTCGCATCGACTTTGGAATATATACTCTCATTTATCCGAGAGAGGATGCGTATTTCGCCTAAAATAACAAGCCATAAATTATTCTGAAATCCTGAGACCAGTTTCCGCAGACTGCCGCATTTACCGTACTGTTATCGGGGTTTTGTAAATAACGATAAATGTGACCCAGCTCAGGGTCCGGCCTTTGTTCTGAAATCAATTGCTCCCTTGACGAAAGTACCAATTCTCTAATTACTGCACAAGCTATATTGCTATCCTAAAACTTTCCTCGATTTTCGTATTTAAAAGATCAATTTCTAAATTCTCCTCAACGATTTTTATCTCTTCAATTTGCGAATCCGGAATTGCTAATGACTTTTCCTCGAAATTCATGGTTATCTTCGAGTTTCTAATAAATCCGATACTTAAAATGCAGGGATATTCTAGATCCGCTAATATGTGAAAATCCCACTTTTTCTTGAATTATCGAATTCGTATCTCTAATTCTACCGTCCCTACATTGTTGCAATAGGCGCCTTGAGCCGTTATAACTTTTGAATTTGATTTTTTAACTGGCTTTTGAGAAAAATATGCCCGATACATTTCTTCAGAGATGAACGACCTCTCGGCCCCAGTATCCCATAATGCCTTACTGAAGATATCGTTGACTAAAATGGGCACGTACGGAAGTTCTACAGGGGACATCCGTAAAGCAGAAACCCTTATAGGTGGTTTCTCATCAACCTGCGATCGATCCTGATTTCGAACGCTTAAAAAGTTTAAATTTTTATGACTACCCCTATTCCAATCATTATTCGACCCCCGTTCAAAATTATCCTCGGACCCCTACTTCTAAACTGATTTTGTCCACCACGATTCTCGAACCCACGATCATTCCTATCAATACGGTTCCTGTTCTCGAACCCTTGATTATCATGGTTCCTCTGGGTCTCGTCCCATACGAAGCTCTATAACCCTGTCTCCTATCATTTTGACGTTCGACAACCCCTGTATCTCTCCAATTCCTACTTGTACGGCCTTCGGTAGACCTCCTACTCACATCCCAAATTCGTCTTTCACTATTAATATTATTGAACTATGATTGTCTCTCTTCAAATATCTATCCTCATATTTCGTTATCATCTGAAGTAACAGCAACTGAGAAGTTGGATTTCGAATCTCTATGTATTCCATCAACTGTGGTTCCAAACGGGCAATAATGTGATCGATTAAATTTGCTTCCGACATATATAGTCCCAACCTTTTGTGTATTTTGAGCAAGTCGTATATAAAATCAGAAGGAGCCCGACCGTGACCCTGATTCGACGAATAAAATCTGACTTCCAATTCAGTCTTATTCCTAACCACCGGGAAATTTTCTGTCAAAGCTTCTTTTAATTGCGCAAAATCTGTAGCATTCCCCTTCACTAACGATGACCCGAATACTTCGAACCAGTCCTACGCACGTCCTCGGGGACGCCCTTTGAGATAAGAACATCCAGAATTGCTAGGTATCTCGTAAAATTTAACATTACTGTCAATACATTCTAGAGATTCCTGTATATTTTCAACTCCAGAGAAACAAATATCAGGCAAGAGCCTAAAATTGGATCCGACTCCCATCTCGGGGTTAAGGGAGATATGTCCTGTGGACAAACCCGTTGGGTGCCCTTGTGGTGGCGGGGTCCTACCTCGGACCCCACTCACTGTGCCCGGCGCGTCTCTAAGTGTGGGAAGAAACATATCATCACCAACAAACGCCATAATAACAAATGTATTTATTCAAGACTGACAAACACTTAAACAATCACAAGTTTAACTATAAGAAGAAACCTAGGAATGATTCCCTAAAACGTCGATTAATCCTAATACTCAATTTTAAGTAAACCCGACTACCAGAATGGATAAGGAGAACTATCACTACTGACCTCAGGTCTTACTGAATCTATTATCATAGATCTTCAATATAACAATTTATTCTTCTAATGTATACCTATGAAACGCGCGCTAAGTTCGTGAAGTAATTCTCCGGTATTACTTACGTGACAGCTTGGCAGCTCCTTCTTCTTACAATTACAAAACTTATATATATATAGACTTTATATAGTCAAACTAATTAACATATAACTATCTCGTGTTTTCCTGAAGGCTGTGAAATAGTATAAATGCTAGCCCCAAAGTTCCCTAAGAGGATCAGTTCCGGAAATCTCCTTGGGTTTCTGATTTCCTAGGATTTTCCATTCCAGGTATGTCAAATTCCCAGGAAAATAATTATCTTTCCAGGATCCAGGTAAATTAAACAAATTATTTTTATAAAATAATTAATAACTATAAAATAAATAAAATTCAAATATTACTTGGTATTTATATATTGAGCTAAAAATACAAAAGCATATAATAAATTAATAATTCATTTTAAATAAGTTTCAGAAATCATAAACAATTTATACTTTTATCACTCAGGCATTGAAAGAATGTACAATTAAAGATTTTGTAAACTAAAATCTCAGGGAAAATTCAGTTTTGAAAATAATTACTATAATTAATCTAGTGACTCGCATGCGTTTAAAAGTTAACCAGTCAAAGTTAGATCAATTATTTTTCTAATATTTGCTATTAAGAGATATTATTAAATGAAAACTCATTTGCTGCTACAAGAGTTATACAAGTTAAAAATATTAATTATTGATTTTAAGATATTTTCTTTGTATAACCAATTTCTTGTTATGGAATTGCTGAATAGTTGTTACATAAAAATAAATTAATATTAATATAAGAATCTCACACGCATAAAGTTAGGTTTAAAAATTAGAAAATGTAAATTGCTTAGAAAATATTCTCCTTAAACAGTTTGAGCTCATTCCCTTCTTCAAATTACTGATTCAATTAGATAATAAGACAATTATCCGATTTTTATAAAAGATTAAATAAATAATGTTTTAAATTTAGTACTTGTTATCCATAAATCAAGACCTTGGAATTTTAGTCAGATAGTACTGGTTACAAAATGCGATTGCTTTAAAAACCCAATACTTCATGTTAAAGCTCTATACACAGACAGACAGGAATTAATCTGAACAGATATACTTCTCACGGCTAGCTGGAAAAATTCTCTCCCCCAACTTTCTTATATTACACTCTTACCCCACAATTGGGGAGCGAACATTCTTTCATCCAGAAGTTCTGGGGGAACGATTGCAAATTGTCACAGAACTGTCAGCTGACGATGTCCGAGGTTGAAATCTACAGCCAAGCCAAAAATAGCTACCTCATAGATAATTCAAGCCCCGTGTGATTCCTGGGAAATCCCGGGAACGAAGCATAATTCCCAGGAATAGAAAAAGAACAGAAATCTTGTGATTTCCCGGGAACCCGGAAATGTGGACGTACCAGCTGGAAGTATCCGAGGAACTTGGAATCGCCCAGAGTGTCATCTCCAGGCTTTGGCAACGATTCCAAGATTATGGTAATGTGAGTAGATATAACAGCACAGGTCGCCCCCGAGTTACAACCCCGAATGAGGACCGGTATTTGGCAGTTACTGCCCAAAAAAACAGACGGAGCATAGCATCAGACCTTTCTCGTCAGCTCTCTTCAGCTACCGGTACGACAGTTTCAAGGCAGACCGTGTACAGACACTTAGGGCACATTGGTCTATATGCTCGTAGGCCTGTCAGATGTGTTCCCCTTACAGCAACCCACTGTCGCCAGCTATTAACCTGGAGTAGGGAGCATGCATTGTGGACACCGCAACAGTGGTCTTGTGTGATGTTTTCCGACGAGTCCAGGCTTAATTTGCAATCTGATTCTCACCGGACTTTCATATGGAGAGCGCCAGGTACCCGTTACCACCAAGAGAACACCATTAAACGACACCGTTACGGGGGTGCAGGAAGGCTCGTTTGGGGAGGAATTATTCTTGGTTCCAGAAATGACCTGCATGTTCAGAGTGTAACGATGACAGAACACATCTATAGGGATGTCATTCTGGAACAACATGTATGTTTGTTTCGGGGTGCCATGGGTGCTGAATTTCTGTTTATGGATGACAATGCCCGTCCTCACCATGCAAACATTGTAGACGAATGCCTTCATTCGGAGGATATCACCCGTATGGATTGGCCAGCATACTCACCGGAATTGAATCCAATAGAGCATGTGTGGGATATGCTTGACCGACGAATTGCAGCCCGTCAACCCCCTCCCATCTGTCTACCGGAACTTCGGAGGGCATTGCTTGATGAGTGGTGTAATATTCCCCCAGATCAGATTGATAATTTGATACTCAGCATGCGTAGGCGTATTGCATCGTCCGGGAGACATACTCCGTATTAACCATCATACTAACCATGTTATACTGTTTTTTGTAAATAGGTTCTTTTTTGAAATTTGCTCCAGGGAATAAAAATCGCAATTTTTAGTAATTATGTCAAACATATAGCATCTTTTTTGCTCTTTACCTTTTGTTTAATAAATAAACTTTACAAATAAGTCAAATTTGTTTTGCTTATGTCTCTTCCTTTGCCTGAACTTCATTATCCTTAATTTATGGACATTAGTGTACATATTAAGGGAAGAACTGATTCCATAGGAAGAAAAAATTTATGAAAATTAGATGGGTACGTTCGATAGCGCTATGATTAAATAGCCTCACGAATTGCTTATAATTCACTAGGCGGAAATTTCAGGTGAGATAGAAAATTGAGGTAAAAGCAGGTTGAAGGTTTAGTTCTAACAATTCGATGGCTCAAAGGAATGCAGACGAGATTCTAAGACACCAAGCCTTACGTTGCAGCCATTGGTGAGTCCTTTCTTTAATAATGTCAGTCCTCATACAGAATTTTTTGTAGAGAATTTTCTTGTAGCTGAAACAATGCAGCGTAAGAAGTAGCCCACATGCTTTTCTGCTCTTTATTTGACAGAGAATGTTTGGGATTCACTCGGACGATGCGTTGCAGCAAAACCAAGGCTTCCTATTATTGTCCAAGATTTTGAGATCGAACTTTGCCAAGAGGGAAATGGTTTTTCTCCAATAATCTCATAACATCCATGGAAAACTGATAGGTGGCTGTCCTTTCAGTTAGAAGGGACCTTGTTATTAAAAAGCTTGTACCTTTTTTGAAACAACCAGGTTTTTGTCAATAACATGTAACCAAATTGCTGTTCCTAAGCATCCTTTCTTGTTCTTTATAGCATTTAAAAGAACTAAAGTTTCCAAGCAATTGGTTTTTGTTTCTTTTTTTCTGTATTGCCTTTTGTTATACCTGTATTCTCCATTTTATTTTCAAGCGTGGCTAACGAGCAACAGCTTCTGCACTTTTTTGTTGTCTGCCACTCTAATTATATATATATATATATATATATATATATAATATATATATATATATATATGTTTTTTTGTAAAAGGTTAATTGCCTTTTTCTTGTAATGGAGTTAGAAGTTCCATCCATTATTTTCAATAGGATTTTGTTCAGCATTATAAACAAAAAAGGGGAAGATTGGCTAGCTACCAAACATGTTTAATACCACTTTTATAAAAATTATTTTACATATGAGAGCTGTCCTGTATCAGGAAGTTTTTTAATACTGCAGAATCAATACTTTTTTCTAAATTCGAAAGTATATATTTTTAGGTTTCAGCTCTTTAGTATTCAAATGATCTCTGTTTTTCTAGTAGAGTAATATTAACAAAATATGTTATTGCAAAATTAGTTTGGAAATAATATTTTCAAAGAATTTTTTTAAAAAAATATTGTTCTTTTGGTCTTATTAATTATATGTTTTATCAAAGGTTTTGTGACAATTTATATGAATCAAAAGATTTAAATAAAGGTAATTCGATCAATATAAATTTTTCTGCTGAAATTAATATAAAACTTCCAATGTTTTAAATGGTCAGTAATGTTTTAAAATGTTACAGAAACTTTTAAAATATTTCCAGGAAAAACTATTTAAAATATATTTACCGCATTATCAAAAGCAAAAGTTGTTTTTTTTAATCATAACACGCACTTCATTTTATATGGAACGATTTTTAAAAAGGGGACTTTTATAATTTCTACTAAATTACGTTTTTACCTCAAGACGCATTTCAGTTTTAAGTCAGTTCGTTTGAAGAAAAAAGATGTATAATGTGATAAAAAATACAGATTTCAGAGTTTTGTTTTAAATTAGTTAATTGAGACATAAATTTTTATATATAGAAGCTATTCTATCTTTCATTTCTTTACTGCGTCATCGGATTCTATCAATTTAAATCTACCAGGGTAAAATGGGTTAAAAAATCATCCTGGATTAATAACTGTTAATGATTCAGCTATACTTGAAAAAAATGGCTTATTTTACAGTGATGAAATGAGATGGGAGAAAATATTAACTGGTTGGAATAGCATCAGCAGTCAGATGGAATGATTAAAAGAATGTGCAATGACGTACATTGGGGCTCTTACAATGTGACTTGGATTGATAACTCTATAAATACACGAGATTTTTAGACATTGTAATTAGACCAATGATCAAGAAACAAGGGCAAAACCTGACATGGAATTTTATTGGACAAAACGAAACTGAAATAGACTTATAAATTTTTGAAAAAAGTTATCTTGTAAGGAAAGTTTAAAAATTAATAAAATTATTTATTACTTCTTTATGTTTCCTTCAATATTACACAAAAAAAAAAATCATTACATTTTCTTCGTAGTTTTATCTGAAATTCCTAATCATTTCTGAATTATTCTTTTCGCTGCGTAAAAAAGAAGATTCTTTCAATTTTGCGGAAATTTTTTTAAAAAAAACTGATCCATTACACAGATTTTTCTTTATTTGTTAAAAAAATAATTATAAATTGATTTATAACTTATTTGTTATTACTGTTATTATTTTAACATTATGATTAACATGCAATTTTGTGTTTCGAAACAGGTAGTGATTAAGCCTTGTTCATTACTCCTGTGTTCTGTAATTATTTGTTCTTTGAATATTTGAATGCATTTTAGGCGTGTGTGTATTTTTGATAAGTTATAATGGTTTCAGAGGATCAATCCATTATCATGATATGGATTTCGTTATATGCAATAAATAGAAGGGACACTAAAACTGGTCTCGCACCTCTAAAAGAAATCTTCAGCCTCTGGTGTTTGATTCAAGTGAATACTACAAAATATATTGAAATACATTCAAAGTTCCTCCAATTAATTCTTATGATTATTATATACTTATGAAAAACGATTTTATATACAAATCATTTCAGTTTAACAAAGATTTTCTAACAGTAAACCACAATTAAAAGATTTTTATGATGAACTAGCAAAGCATTTAACAAATGCATTTCTATCCTTCAAATTTTATTAAATTTTACAAAAAATTTTAAAGAATGAAAATAATGCATCCAAATTCATTAAAAAATTATTTTTAAAATGCACAGAAAATTTCTGTCACAAAGACAAAGAAGAATTGAAAACTAAATTCACATTTTTCATAGTGCTACATTATCAGAATTGCAACTTAAAAGGCTATAAATACAACTCAAAATAGGGCTGTAAACTCTGTTCTTATTATATTCTATCTTATTATATTTATTTTATTATATTTTGTTTTCAATCTTTTTTTTTCATTCAATTTATTCTTTTAATATAACTGCCAAAATCCTTCAAAAATAATGCACAGAAAGAAATTTAAAATGTTATTAATTCCAAAAGATGAATCTTTTAACATTTTACACTTTCTTAGTCAGTAAAAGATTCCTAGAAGCATTCTGCAATAATTACATTTTTTCTTCACACCGCAGTACGCGTCAACACACACACACTTATTCTAGTTTCTATTTTTATTTCTTTCAAAAACGCCCGGGATTTATATCATAAGTTCCTGAAATATTAAGAAACATTAATTTAATGTTATTGTCTTTTCTTTTATAAGAAATCTATCAATTAATTAATGTTTTTCGTTAATTTGCTTAAATATGATATCAGAGGTTTTGTTGAGATCAAATAAACTTATTTGTTTCCAATATTAGTTTTTTAGAATCATTAATTTTAACTGTTTATATTTCCGTACTGCTTTCAGCTGTGTTTTATAAGGAAGAAAAAACTGGTTAATATTTATGTAAAAGTAATTTCCGATATGCTTTGCAAGATTTTACATAATACTAATGAACACACACTTGAACGATATATCAAAGACAGATATTGATTGCAAAAACTTTACTTTATAGTAAATTAAAGAGATTGTAATAATTTACTTAAAACTTATGTCTAATTTTTTGTTGTAATTTTCTGGGTACTTATTTATTCATACTTTCTGTTTATTTGCACAATGACGGAACATCCTTTCTCCAATCAAAGATATTAGAGATAACAGATAACCTGTAAACAACAAAAGGAACACACCGTACATATCTTCTAGGCTTAGGGAATGAGTCTGCTCCGTATGAAATATATCAGGGTCTGCACCGAGCCCCGATCTGAACACCTCGTCCGCCACAATTTTCTGGTACAATCCACCACTGAGCAACTTCATCACAACCTTATTCAATTGTTCTTTGCAGCAAAACTGTCTGCTCAAGACGACTCCAACATTCCAAATTCCAAAAGAATCTTCCGATACCTTTTTCTTGTAGTAAAGCGATCCAATGAATCTCATTTTTGGTCCTATCAGTGCGTTTCGCGGTCCAAAGTAGGTTGTGATTGGTTCTCTCGTGTCGTAAAACCAGTCACTATCGTTGATGATTCTTCCAAGCTCGTGCAGGTGGTAGTGTTCGCTTTCCAGTAAATATTCCAAGAGAAAAGATCCTTTCGCCATCAGCGCCCTGAAGTTCTTGGCTCTTGCGGCGTGGCACAGTTCCATAACCGTCTGAACACCTTTTTCTCTTAAAGGCACTGTTAGAAATGATAAGAAAACGGCACTGTAACTCATAGTGATGAAAGTCACAAAAAGCCACCAGAAACAATATAGAATTATGAAGCTCGCAGCTTGGTTTCTTAGTTTTGCAGACTGTTTGAACATGCTTCCAACAGCCGCTGTGAGAACTGTCGAAAAAGTCCTTTTCCTCCCCATGAAGTAATATATTATAAAAGACGCCAGTGGCAGAAGAAACAGAAGACCCAACCAGACTCCCAAATCAAAGGGATAAATGAGGACCCACATTTTAGGTATCAATGCAGGCATTTCTGTTACGAATGTCTGAACTTGGGTCGTGTAGATAGTGCTAAAGTCCACAACTTGGTATCTGTCGTAGTTCATTGACAAATAAGCAAACGCCATATCGGCTTCATTCCGGTGAAGCAGGCCAACAATCCCTGTCCAGCTTCCGTTGTCCAACTCATGCCCAAAAAATCCGTCTCCGGGAACCATCAACTCGTAATCGAATCCCATGGACTCGGATACCAAGTGAAGAAATCTCGCTTCAATAGCGGGTATGTTAGCCACCCCTCTGATGGACTGTTTCGAGACATAGATGCTCTTTGAGGGAGGTAAAACAGCTCTCACCTTCTTCCGAAAACGTGCATTCTTCATTCTAAGACAACTGGATGCTTCAAGTGTCTGTATTGTTATGACGTTACCCATCAACCGACATGTAGCATAATGCATATGCCCAGCAATTTACAAATGTTATTTTCCCACGATCAAATAAAATATTAATGAACATTTCTTGACGGATGGAGTATTCGGTTTTAATCAATATAGCACCGTTTTAACAGATGTTCGGATAAATAAAATGTTAGCTCTTTTCAAAACATCGATTCGAATTATCTGTTTCTACAATGAAGGTTAATCGAATTTTTAGTTACAGTAAAACAAAATCGATACTAGGACATGTTGGAACCTAATTGTTCGGTGATATTCTCTAACAAACGTTTATTGAAAAAGTTGTTTCTATTGATTTAAGAAAAGCTACATCCATAATAGCAGAAGACAATTTTTGCTTTTAAAATGGGCATATACTTATTATCAATGCATTCTACGTATCTGTTTCTCTTTTTGAAAGGCATCAATTTTATAAGTTGTTACAACTCAAAGTTTTTTAAAAATTTCAGGCGGTCAAAACAAATTCATGTAACACAAAAAAAGAGATAGATAAAGAAGGGATAAGAACTGAGAATATTAACTATTCTTTAATAATAAGCTTTATGCTATATTTACAGATATATTTTTATTTCTCTTTTAAATTTTAAGTATATTTTGTTATCTTTCCGTGTGGAAGAAGATAAGTGTTTTTATATGATAAGGTGCATAAAATTTAGAACATTAATATGTAAAAATTAATACAAATGAGAACTATTTTAATTTTTTTAAAGGGTGAGTTATTAAGGTTTTTTTTTTAAAATAAGAAATGCCTTCAGACACACTGGGTTTTTGAAACAAAATAGTACATTTTTTCCTTTGTAAAGATTTGAAGTCAGATTTAACAACAAATTAAGTCGAAATCGATACAAAAATCCAATAAATTTATGCAATAAATATCTATTTTGGTAGAGTAAAAATATTTACCACACACATTCTTACTTTTAAGCAAAATTTACCATTAAAATCAAATAATTTTTTTTTAAAAAAAAAGGGCATCTGTTATAAAAGGTTAAAATTTATGGAATTTGTCTTCCAAACTATTTTGAGCAAATACACATTTCTTTATTAATATTTATATATTTTTTCTTTTTCCTAAAAGGGGATGATTTTAAATATATCCACACCTCTTTATATTCTGTTAACTATCTAAAATTTGTGATACCAAGCATTTTCAATAATTATTTTCAGGAAGCATTTTTTAAATAGCGTGTTCATTATCGTATCGTTCTGTTTCTTGGTCTTTTTTATCACGGCTTTTTTCTAAAATGTACTTCTTGTACTAGGTGATTAAAGAGTACAACTGCTTTAAATTTGGGGGGATTTAAACCCAAATTATTTCATATTTCATACTTAACAGCGTTTAATTTTTATAAAATTAAACGCTAATCTTTAAGCCCTAGTAAATTAAGATTAATATACTTTTTGTATTTCAAAATATTTGAAAAATATTGAAATTTTTTAGAAAATTTTTGAAATTATAATTTTTTTTATTTTAAAAAATATAATTTATTAGTCTATTTATTTAAAATTACTAAGGTGTAATAAGGATACATTTAACTTTATAAATCAACTTTTTGCTAGTAATTAAAGCTAATACATTTGAAAATAGCATGCGCACCGTAAAGCTTAATTAATATTTATTTTAAAAATATTTCTTATTTTCATGTGCTTATAATTTTTAAAATGATGGTTATATTTTAAACCTTTTACTATTTTCTGAAGCCCCATTCCTTTATAAATAATGTGTAAAAGATTCGAATTGTTTAATTTCAATTTCAAAGAATTATATGTGTTTGAATATTGTTAATATTTTCAGCCCTCCAGAAAAAGTTAACACCCCTGAGACCCCTCAAATATCCCTTTTGGAGTTAAAAAACATCAACTACTTTACAAAATCTAAGCACCTGTACCTCTTTCTTAGTTCATTCGGTTCATCTAGCTCTGCGGAGGATCAACAATAAATTGTACCTGAGACTTAAAACATCTTTTATGAAGCCGAAAACTCTACACAGCAAGGCGAATGATACACGTCTGGAAAAAAGAGATAAATATCTGGTGGAGATATATTTCGACAATGACAACTAAACAATATCATTTATTAGTTAAGTTGTTTGATCACATGCATTTAATACAGCTGTAATTTATCTAAATAGAATGACTTATTTAAGTATCCAACTGGCTTATTCCGGAATAAATATTGAGATGTTTCTGTATCAAGTTACTTTATTTTTATAATATTATTTTAGCTATTCTTGTTTTTCTATCCTTGTTATTCTATTGTCATTATTGTGTAATTGCTTTTAGCCTCCTGTCTACCTCATGTTACTTGTATAGGTATAACGTAAAGCTTATAAGATAATTTATCTTTTCGACTTTGTGTCAAAGTGTCAGTTTAAATGTCTCGTTAACTGTCGTTCCTTTGAGGATAAGTGGATTACAGAGCTAAAATAGGACGGTTTTACTCAATAAATGTATTATATTTTCCACTTATAGTTATTATTGAGGTCTATGTATATATATGTTCCACCAATATTATAAGTGGTGTTTGTAACCTAACCCATTATTAAATTCCAGGTTTGTTTTTTTGTGATTGGAAATAAATTCATTTTTTAAAAAAAAGTTGTGACTGATCTATACGCGTCCTTCCATTAACCCTCTTGGGAAATCTTTGGGGCTATTAAAATAACAACCTTCTCTTAAGAAGAAAACGTGATATGCAAATTAAGTTTATTGTGTATAATTCAGGTTAGCTTGCAAGAGGAGTTAGAAAGCTAGTTAAAGGTGACAAACTGAGATATAGACAAATTGAGAAGTAGAAGAAATATATGGTAGAGAGTTAGTAAGTGAGAATGAGAGAATAAAGACAGGAATTAGAATTATAAAGAGATTGAAAGTTTAAGCATTAAATGATTATTATTTCCTTCTATTTTTTCAAAACTTCAATATATATATATACAGAGAGAAGAGAGTGAGTCCTAATTCTCTCCACTAAAGAGAGATGAATAAACAATAATCATCATAAAATGAAAACAGCCGAAATTGCAAAATAAACCAGACATAAATATTTAGAAAGGATACTAGAAATTATAAAATAATAGAATTTAAAATATTTATTTATGCATCTAAATAGTAAAGGATTGTGTATGAATATACCCTTATATGGTTAATATTTTATAAATATTTATGACATAAGATTAATAAATTCAATCAATTTTACAAACTTCAGGGTTATAAAAACTGTATTTTTAAGAAAGTTAAACAGAAAAGAAACCTTTTGATTGGCTCTGTATTTTGTTTAAAACACGTCAATTATTTATTTTTCTGTAATACATCCGTTGTCTTTAACCTCCTTGGTCCCTTGTATCACACGATTCAAAAGTTTCATAATTTTTTGTGAAGGCTGAAAAGCAAAAACAAATTTGGGACTGGTTGCATCACATGAAATACAAAATGAAATATGTCATATAATTTCCTCCTTTAGCCAACAAATGTCAGTACCTGTCCATTATAGTGATTTCTGGTAGCTTCTCTGAATCAAAACAAGATGTGTGCATGTTATCGAAGAAAATACTTTTTTTCTTATTTATATACACATGTTAAACTATTTTTAAAATATGCTTTTTCTTTGTAACAGCAAAAAAAGTAACTTCACTAGTTTAAAGCAGAAAAAAATTTAGTAAATTATTAAAGCATAATGACTTGTGAAATTTGCTTGTATCACTTGTGATACAATGGAACGCAATCACTTATGAACATACTTTTTAAGTCAAGTTAGTTTTAATTTTTAGTTATATTTTGGGGGGACGAAGAATAGAAGTATTTCTTGAGTTAAAATCTTTAGTTGAGTGTTTGTTTTTCATTTTATCCATTTTTTTCTGATAATTTTTTATGTAATAAGTATTTTTAATGAAATATTTGACACCAGATGAAATTTTAGAGCTGATGAATTGCGATGATTCTGATTTGAGGAATTAAGTGCTCACAGCCTGAAAAACTATACAGTGCTAGGTTTTTCTATGCTTTACAACTACTAGAAATGGTTTCAAGGCATTTCACGAAATAAAAAATAATGTTAATGAAATACTACTACTAATATGTACCTAAAACGCAAAAAAAAAATCTTAATTTTCATGTTGAATTTATGAATTGTATGTATTGTGGGATTAAAGACTAAGATTAAACTAATTACTTCAATCTTGTTTAACCCGCGATCACTCGCGCGGGGTGTTCTGTACACCCCAGCGACAAGAAAAGCTTCCTAGAATTCCAAAAAGAATACGCAGAATCACGATTTTTTCTGTACCTGCACATTTTAGGTCATTGAACCTTCAGGAATGATGCAATAACTCTCGCTCGAATGATTGTAACGTAACGACCTTCAAAAGTTTATCTGGGGCGCTGAGAGCTCCGCGAGTAATTGAGTTATATTTTCGTACTCGAAGCATCTAAAAAATTGGGTATGTGTTTTACTCCTTCGGTTATATTTTTTTCAAATATATTGATATGCATGCATATTTTATTTAAAATTTAAATAATTCTAGTATAAAAACAATATAAAACTTAAAAATAATTGTAAAATATAATTTTTGTTAAATTTCTTTAAAACACTTTTCAGAAATTACGGCAAAAATTTCATGGGAGAGGGAGCAACAGTGACTCGGTCATCTATTAGATACTGTATCGACAGATTCTGAGGATGAACTAAGTGATTTCGAAGACTGTGTAATTTCAGAAGAAGAGCACCATATTGAACAATCTGTTCATCCCATGGATACGACGCAAGAAGTGGAAGAAACTTGTGAGCAAAAAACAACATATAAATTGACGGACACAAATAATTGACAAAAAATTCATAAGAAGCTTTACTGACACAAAATATAGTAAAAAGAGCATTAATTCGCGAAAAAAGGGGCTCTGCACTGTTTGTCCACGGGTAAAAAAAGTAAAAACCAATTCATTTTCCCTTCAATGTAAGAAAAATATGTGTTTAAACCATACGAATACAGTCTGCTCTGAATGTTTGGAAAATGATTAAAATATTTGTTTTCTACTTTCTTCTATCCTTAACATTAATTAGAAAGTATTTTTATTATAGGTATATAAGTTTTATTTGTGGTTTATGAAAAAAATGTAAAGTTATATGTGTTTTAAAATGAAAATTTTGTAGGTTTAGTTTAAATTAATGTTAGTCTCATTTCAATGCAGGAAACTTAATAATTTCATTTGTATAATACAAAAAACATCTAGTACTTTATAAATATATATCATAATTGACTTAATTTTTTTTCACACTTAAATACATGTGTTAAAAGTTTGGGGTGTTCTGTACACCCCGCGAGTAACGACGGTAGCAAAAATAGGTGCCAGTGACCACAGGTTAATGCTGAAAAAAATTCTGATATTTGTGTCTTGTTACTGATTTATCACATGTGATACATCCCCCCCCCCTTCTCAGCTTTTATAAATTAAAAAAAAATATTGCACTCTACATCAAAGTGATCAAAACAACTATTTAAGTACCTCTTATAAAATATCAAGATTTTATTTTTGTCTTCGGGTCTGGGGAGGTTAGTCTAACCTACTTTTCTCTTAAAATAAGTATGATTTAAACGCAAATGTGTAAAAAAAAAATGGTCTAACGAATTAATACCAGAAACCATAACGCTTTGTTTGATTCAAAAAGTAGTTTTATTAGAAACTAGAAAATTAGCTTTCGTGCTTATAAATATATCCAACTCCTCTTCAATAAAGTCTTTAATACACAAATTAAGAATGCTGTTAAAACATTTAAAACTTAAATAGGTTGGAATACTAAAGAAATAATATGGAAATATTATTTAAACATTAAGGAATAATCTGTAAACTAAAAATGCAAACATATTGCTGAATAAAAATTTTGAATGTCGTCATATGGGTTACAGCGGTCAACACGAGGAAGCGAAAAACATTTTGTTACTTGCAATCTTTTAAAATTATTGTTGAAATTATTGAATCTTTGAATTGTTATTGAAACAACATGAGAGCAGAGTTTTTAATTTTTTTTTCATTTAATGAACTCCATCTGAAAATGATTTGGATCGTTTAATTGACATTTGAGAAATATCATCAGTAGCTTCTATAATATTGCCACTGGCTTTTACAAATTTTCAAAAAAAAGAAAAAAAAATCCACATGATTTTTATCTACTTTTAACGTTTTAAAAATTAGTTCTTTTCTTTCCTCGATATTTTTTGGAATATTTCTCTATATTAAGTTTTTAACACATGTCTTTTGATGTACTATAACTTCTGAACAGAGACCACAATCGTTTTTATTTGTATTTTTATCAAAACAATAATCAGTTGTTTAATTAATTATAAAATTGCGTACATCCTCTAATTTCTCCTTTTTTTCTGGTATTATTCAAACTGTGTGAATATTTATTTTTTACAATAAGATTAAAATACAACTCTTGGCTTATTCAAGACCATAGATAAATACAAATAGTAATATGACAAGCCAAATCCGTCACGTTCCGCTCATTCACTATGAGTCGCCACTTGTTATCCCTTTTCATTGCCATTTACTAATTGAACTGATTGAAATTTTTATTGCCAAACACTAAAATTAATTAACAAAAATAATATTTATTTAAAATAAATTTTTGCTGGAATTTCAGTTTTTTAATAAGCGAGGAAATTTTATGGCATGTAATTGCCGTCTCTGGTTTATGCGCATTTTATTAGTTTGCCACTGTCCTAGAATTTTCATAGATTAATTTAAGTCTCAGGATTTACAATTTTAAAATCTTTCATGACCCTTCCTCCTAAGTCATTTGACCTTAACTAAATTAAGAAATTACGGGACGAGATTGAGAGTTCCTTAGTAAGTATTGGGTAGTGAAATACTAGCTCAAGTGTCACATCCTCGTCCATTGACCGTGGTTCAAACTTATAAATTCCATTCTTAATAGCATCGTGTTCTCTTGGCGCAACGTTAAGAAGGAATCATTGAATGTTGAGGAAAAGATCCACTGACATTTCGTTTGAAAAGACAAATATTCTCCCTGAACTATTTCAGCAACTTGTAGTTTCCATGAGTAGTATATCTACTGTCTTCAACTCAGGATGGTAGTAGTGGTAAGGAACAAGATATTCTTAACTGTTGTTTTTTTATTTGCAAAATAGTGCCCCTTTTGAAGAATTATTCTAATGAATTTATTTTTCATTTTATAATTGCATTGTATACTAGTATTTTACTTATAACCAGCTTCTACCCGCGGCTTCGCTCGCCTTGATGTCTTTAAATAACTGTCAAAGTCATAATGATTAGCATTAGAAGGTAAATAAAATATTATGATATTTTTTATTGCTTCACTGGGACCATTAAAATTTTAAAAATTCTAAATTTGAGCTTAGATAAAGAAATTGTGGGAAAACATGCTTTATTATAATAATTAACAACAAAAATTCAATAACTTACAGTATTAATATTTTAAAAAGTTGAAAGTATCTACGTTAATATATAATTTCTCTTTAAAAGAGCTCAAAACAGAATATTATTCTAATATGCTATTGTAAATTTTACTATACTTTTTTCTGTCTATTGTAAATATGTGAAGATTTCTTCACACGCGAACAGGCTATATATAGTTGGCCATGGGAAAAGCATTGCTTTTCCAAATGTACCCCTGTTACCTGCAACTTTTGCCCTTGCGCTTTGTTAATAGCAACAATAAAACTGAGTTTGATTGGAAATTAAATTCGTTTGAATTGAAACTGTAGGCCAATGGAAATAATTGGAATTCGAGATATGATAACACTTTGCATTTTCTTGAAAGCTGTTAAAAGTATTGGTTCCAAGTATATTCTGCGTCAATTTTGTGATCAGAAACCTACGTTCCATTACATATTCGAAGAGCATCGAGATTTTTGCATAATCTTAACTGGTACATTTAGTTTTAATTGAAGTTTATGTGAGGGTACACATGAAAGTTCAAGCGAATTTAAGAACTCCGTGGGATAGGAAATACTTTGTTCTTTATCCATTATTGTATCCATGGATAAATATTCTTACGTCCCCCCACCGTTCGTATTTTAAATTTTCAGTGTTGATTTTATTGACAATGTTGTTGTTATGCGCCAATGATTTTGTGCACAACCACTGATCACAACTTAAATTTTGTTGCAAACCCGGGTAAATTTGAGCAATGATATCTACATCATTTTCTACTAAATTACAAAATTCTCTGGAAAGTAAAATATAACCTCCAGCACCTCTCCGTCCAAACATCCATAACCGATTTTCAATTGCGTCTCTGCTTAATGTTCCGAATCTACGTCATAAGGAAGATGCAATCTCATATTCGTTTTCCGACTGTATTTTCAACTTTCGCCCATCAGCTTGATGATTAATATGGGCTCTGATTTCATCTGCTGGTGTACCCCTCTGGATTACAGGGAGAGTTTGTGAGAAATCACCAGCCTCCATAATATTGTGACGCTTTGATGCAATAGAGGTAGCGTGATTTGAAATATAATAATTTAGTTTAATTAAGTCACAGCTATTATTTACATTAATATACAATTTAGTACTATTTGATGATTTTAGGGTTCCAAAATAGCTTTGTGAAGGAGGGACCTTAGTGTCCGTTCACTGCGAAGGTGTGGCTTTCAACTCTCATTTTCTCTCTCGGTTTCCCTTTCGGTCTCTGCGGTTAACCGTTGTCGGCATCCCCCCCCCCTCCATCCGGTCGGGGTGGATTTGGCTCTTCCTCGTGTCAAAGGTTGCCGGGATTTACTAAGACACGTCCGTCGCAGTATATTAGCGACTGCAGGTGGTTTTGCACATGTGGTGATCAATTCTCCTAAAACTGATCTGGCCGTGGGAGGCAAGTCACAGGTGTCCCAACAGGGGGGACGCACAGATGCCACAATATCTATAATATCTCGTAAATCCTTAAGAGTCCAATTTAACGTTTCTATAGCTTTCTTGAGAGACATTGTACTTTCATCTCATACCAAAAGCCTACATTGTCAAAGCATCCAACCTCGAGAGCTATTTTTACTGAAATTGCTGATGGGTGAATCTTTATGAGCAAAACATAATTTTAAAAGGAAATGTGCAGTACGATGGCCGGTCAGTAGTGTCACGGCCATACCGGAAGAAGCCACAGCAGCTGCTATATTCTGTTTTTTTCTGACGGACATTAATCATAAGTTTAGCAAAAACGTTTTTCCGGTTCCTCCAGGGGCATCGAGAAAAAAAAGTGCACCACTGCCGGATTCTATTTTACGTAACACTTGATTGAAAACATGACTTTGTTCTGGAGTTAATTGAGAGATTAATTCTTTTACTTGATGCTGCAATGCTATAAAATCGTAGTCTAATTTTCGAGCAAATTCATTATCAAAGTCATTTCCATCGAGTTGTTACGGACTTATCATTCCAAAATCCTGTAGTTTTATCCCAACAATTGTGAAACCTTATTTTCAATTATTATTAGCCTTTCGTTGTAGATGTGATCATTGAAAGGCATGTCTGCTTGTATTTGCTGCAGTCGTTGCAAAATATTTTCCGCCATGTACTCTTTATACTTATTTCAAAGGGTTTGAGGATTAGAAAGACCGCAAAATAATATAAGTATTGTGTAAAGTTCCCTAATTTTATTCGGCGATTGACATTGTATAGCTTTCCGAAATAATAAAATACCTAATGTATCTTCATAGTAATATCTTCATATAAAATATCTAGGTTCCGTATAAGTGAAAAATTCCATGCAAAGCATGGCCTTGTATTGGAATTATATTTTTTAATAAAAAAAATTCAAAATATTAAATATTCAACAAATCAAAACTTTTTATGAAACTGTCATTTAATATTACCATAAAGCTTTCAATATCACGCAATTTGCTAAAACTTTATGCCGTTTCTCTGTTTATAAAGTAGGAGAAAATTTGCATTTAAATTTCTGGTGCTATCGGAATAGAGAATTTTATATATATATAGCCAACTTAGAGATATTTCTCAAAGTTTGAGTTTGACATGCAATAAACACTTGACTTTAATTTTAAAAAAAAACTATTTAAAAAATTGCTTATAATGAAGATGTTAAATTACACTATGTTTTAGTTATTTGTTACAAATGTGAGACAATTTTTATTAGAATGTCTGGTATTGACAATATGCATAATTTTGAGTCAACTTGGCGGGGAGTAAGCAACTCCCCACAGTTTTACCCACGTAATTCGCGTTCCATAGGAATACGGGGATAAAATACACCCTATGTTACTCGTTGATAAAGTAGCTTTCCATTGGTTAAAGATCTTTTAATATCGGTCCAGCCGTATCAGAGATTAACCAAAACAAACAAGCAGAGGGACAGAGAGACAAAAATTTTAAAAATTGATCTTTCGATATATGTACCGTATATACTTTTAAATGCATTTAATAAAAAGTTGTTAAATTGAAATTACAAACAGGCACTTCAATTTTATTTAACTGTATAGATTATTTAGTGAGGGTGTACATTCAGTTATGATTTTTTTACTATGTAGCATGTTTAATTCTACTTGATTAAACCTAGTTAAGTTCGAAATATTTTTTTATATTCTAAATCATATATTCCACGTTTAAAAGTATACCAGGCCATTCATACATCTAGCCCATTTAGGTATATAAATATTCCTGTTATTTTTCTTAGCATTAAGAAAGAACATTTTTCTTTTTTGTGACGTTTCTGAAGCTACTTAACCTTCTTATTATTTGCTTCTTTAAAATTATAAACTTCTAGAATACTCAAAGAGATAAATGACTTCTATAATTTAACTATGAAAACTCGATGGAACAATACGTAATGACTGTACCGAACAACAAATGGTATTCATGGCTAATTACATCCTGGAAAATATTTAGCTATAGTAAAGAAATATAATCTCATATGAAACATTTATTGCTTATTGGTTTAGTAAAAAATATGTTTCATAATTGTATTAAAATAAAATTTTGATGTTAAAAAATTAATACATTGGATTGAGACTCGTTATATTTATAAAAGTGAGATTCTGGAAATATATTGAATGAAAAGTATAAAAAAATCTTGCAGCTTGTCAGAGAGTTTATGTTTCCTCTCTGCGTACTTAAATATTTTAATTCCAATAAAAAATATAGTAATGATCTCAAATATATTTTCTTCGAATGTATTTTTTCTGAGACTTAACTTACTTCCTGTAAGATTACAGAGTGTAAATTTTATGCTGTCTAGGGCGATGACATTTTTTAAAATTGACTTTTAAAATAAATTTCTCTGGGACCTCAGTGGAGCATTTATGTAATCCTCGGGGTTACTAAACTTTGAAAACGGGTTCGTTAACATTTGGAGATATATTTGAGTTTAAAACTGTCGATTTACAACGCTGTTTTCAGATTTAATGGGATAGATTTGTATTTAAGACTGTGTGCGGGTTGAATGCAACGAGTTGTTTATTAAACGAAAATTATTCGAGAGAGATGAAACCGTTGATTATTATGGCATACAATAAAAAAGGCTGTATTCACAAAAATCAAAATAATTTATAGCAGCGTTTCTCAAACTTTGGGGCATGCCTCTTTAGGGGGGAGGGCGTGATAACCCTACAAACACGGTGCGAGCATATCGAAAAAAAAAGTTGTAAAAAAATCAATTTACTGGAATGAATTAAAATAAAATCTTTTCTGACATGATAAAAATACGCATTTACACTGATATAATTTATATATATCATCTGGTAATATTACGTTATCTCCACTTCAAGCTATCTTTGATCCTATAATCAAATGAAAAACATTTTTGTGTTGATTTGCTGTAATCCCATGACACGAGAGATTACTCGAAATTACGCTTTCTGTTTAAACCTAAAATACTACTGTATCGCTTTATTCCATGTGAAAGAGTTTTATGATATCTTGAAAAGCATAGATGCATAGTTGATTGAAGGATTATTTCGCGAGGTTTATTTTTATGTACATTCTGAAACATATTAAGCATAATGAAAAACGTTTTACACAGTTCTTTTTTAGAACTAACATCCAAATTTTTATATTGAATACACTTTTAACCCTGCTCGATCGAGGAGCAAAGCAACCCCAGGCTTACGAAATCGTTAATTCCGGGAAAACTGTTTATTTTTTACCAATGACCATGACAGTATCCTCCTACATGACTGTCTTCCGAGGAACTAAACTGTATTTGTCACAAAGCTACCTCTTTTTTGGAGTGGCAAATGGTATTTTATTTAACAATCTTAAGGTTCTTATTTGGACCGAGTTTGTTTTGACCAACCACTTTTGTTTCGAAATAATTTCTATGAACATGATACATTTTCCTCCTGAGATAAATGTAAATCAGCAGAATATAAAAAAAAGCAATCGGTCTGATCTGTATTGAAGGAAGTTGAAACGGATCAAGCAAAGGGAAAACCTTCTGAAATAATGCATATTAATCATGATAGCGAATGTAAATTTGAGAAAAGGGATGAACATGAAACGATAGGAAGTTTTATAGTCTCTGTATTCTACCTTTACTTTCAAATCGAAAACATAAGCTAAATATGTTATTTAAAAGTTCTAGTCAGAAGTATTCAGCCCAATTAGAAAAATTAGTAGGCGTCCGTTTTCTCTCAGCGAAAGATGTGTTGACTGCTCGAATAAACTGTTTTTGTTCACAAAGATCTTGGTGCTTACTTTGTATTACAACACACACACAGAGGCGGATTAAGCTAGTTGGAGGCCCCTGCCGGTAAAAGGTTTGGGGCCCTCTGGGCTGAAGAGTCGAAAAAATTCGCTGACCTTAAATTCTCAAAATAAAATGTGTAGCTAAAAAAAAAATTAACGGCTCAAAAAAAACTTTTAACTTTATTTTAAAGAATTAAAAAAAAAACCTTACTTAAAAGCTTAAAATTTTGCTATATAACTTTACGTCTTGATTTTTCTTGGGCAAATTCATCGATTATTTTTGCAGTATTTATTTTGTCCAAAACATCTTGTTCTATGTATAAAATGGCCTTGCTGTTCAGTTTGTCTTCTCCCATACTACTTCTTAAATAATTTTTAACGCGCTTTAAAACCGAAAAAGATCTCTCACTTGATGTATTTGATATCGGTATAGTTAAAAATATTTTTAAAAGTATCTCGACATTAGGGAAAGTCGAGACCCATTCCTTTTGCAACTCGATAAATTTCTATTGGAGTGTTCATAGTATCTTTGTTTTCTTTTAAAAATAGCAAAAACTGATCCAATTCATCGTCAAAATTAAGCGATTCAGTATCGTCTTTGTAAATATCCTTTAATTTTTGTACAACTTTCTTCTTAATTTCAGAAAACCTCTCATAAAAAAATACAAAAAAGTGTTCTATAACAGCTTCATATATTCCAGCTCTTCGGGATAGTTCTGCACTTGTCCTATCGCATATGACATAGAATGAGTTGAACAAGAAATTTTCCCTATTTTCAAATTCTTGACCTTCTTTAGTTTCACCGAAAATAATTTTTCTCTTTCGCTGCCTGCAAGCTTGTCGAACTTCCTTTTCAAATGAGAGTCCTGTAAAGCAGTTGCTTCTTGTTCTACTTTTCCAAATTCATTCCTGAAATTTTGTACATAATTTTCTAAAGATTTCAGTAGATTAGATCCTTTTAATAGCTTACACCCAACTGATTGTAATGCTTTGCTAGTAGCACTCCCTCTCTGGAGTATGGTATCCCAAATCACGGTCATTAGGGAAGTTTCATACTTTCCCATATGTTTCAAAAGTACCCAATGATTAAGGCCATACACTGGCCTCCGCAACGGAGTAAGCCGCGGTCGACTCAGTATTCCACTCTTTTACCAAACACCCCAACGCAAACAAAAATATAGCTCCAGCAATTTTTCTTTATATTATTATTATTTCGGGTCGTAATCTAATGTACTTTCTTAATTTTAATTTTAATTTTATTTTTAAATTTTTAACTTTTCATACTTTTCCCCACCTTCTACTAATCATGGCAAGTGTAATTTTTAATGCTCCCTCAAATTCAAAATAGGTTATGAAGACCTCATCAGAGATCATGTGCCCCAATGACCATTCTACCATGTTTCAAAAGAGAAGTTGTCTCCAGTATTGTGATCTTCTCCTCATTTGTATCACGGATTTCAGCCAGGGCCTCTTTTATGTGTGTATAACCAAGTCTTATAGCTCGTACGGCATCTGCTCTTGCTGACTATCGTGTATCTGAAACTTTTTTCACAGATATTGCATGTTTACTCCTTTCCAGATTTTTATTTAAAATTCGCCAGCGATTTATTGACACAGAAAAAAGAATAGAATAATTTCTGTACAAGCATGAAGCACATTTAATTGCATCGCTACAACTTTCTGCTGCTAAATTTCCTACTAAATTTAAAGAACGACTGGCACAAGGAATATAAACTGCGCTTGGACTGTGTTCTTTAATACGTGCCTGTAGATCTGAGTACCGCCCGGACATATTAGACGCATTATCAAATGATTGCCCCCTCTGCAATTTTTAATATCCAGTCCAAATTTAGTTAAAATTTCTAAAGAGCATTAAATGTTTTTTTTTTCCAAACTCTCATAAAATTACATTTTATCTTTTTTCAAATTTTCTTTGTGTGATAGAAGTATGAAATTTCCGATTTAATACACACATATTTTCTTTAATTCTTTTATTCTTTACAGAAATCATAGTTTAATTCCTAGAGCAAAACGTAGCTTAGCTTCCGGATTACTTATAATCAAAATTATTAAAATGTCTCAACCAAAAGTAAGCATTCAAAAATTCTAAGGTTTTCTTTTAAAAACTGAAAGAACAATTATAATACTCTTGATTTGTAAAGTTTCCTTTTAAAGTTTCTAAATATAAGTTAATAAAACATTAACTGAATACAAATGTTTTTTACACATTCTAGTTTAGTATTATTACTATACTTGTTTGTTTTTTCAAAAATCTTAATACTTGTGACTAAACAGAAAAATAAAACATTTCCAAAATAATTTGAAATTTCTAAGATAACTCAAAACTGTTTGACAAACGCCAAAATATATCACAAAAGAAATCTACAATTTTTCAACTAAATTTATATCTTAATTACATTCAAAGTTCCATTTCTCAAAATTAAACAATCTTACTACATATTGAATAACTTTTCACATTTTTATTTTGTTTGAAATCTCTCTCTCTCTCTCCTCTCCCTCTCTTCTTATCTACTTTATAAATTGTGTTTATCATATTTTTATTTTTGTAATACATTTTGCTACCACTTTAAATAGTTTTAAACTAGGAGCAATTAAAAAATAGTACCTATATTTTTCAACATTTATTATTGTTCTGTAAAAATAAACATTTCATTAAAGGCTTTTTATAAGAAATTTCTGCTATAGTATTGGCATTGTTGCCTTTTTTAAAGATTTTAAATATAGTTATAGATGAATTTTGATTAATTTATTAGAAGCATACAGAATGTTATACAATATTTTAAAGAAATTATGCATTTTAAAGTAATTATACGATTTTTATGTATTTTTATAATTAGTTATACACATATATTTAATTATTAGATTGCACTGAATATCCTTTCAAGTTGTCTGGATAAAAGATCTTAATCAAAAAAAGTATCGCGAGCAAATCACTCTTAAAATGACAATAAATATAAAAAAGACAAAAATAATTTGTGCTTTTCAAAGTTAATCTTACAAAATAATGGTTCTCTTAGCAGTTTTAAAGTATATTAGAAAAATTATGTGTTTATTTCACGTTACCAAAAAATGAAAGAAAAGTGTATTTTTAAATAAACTTAATATACTTTCTTTCTTTGAAAATTCTTTTAACAATGTGAAGCAATTTTAATGAAATATTTAGAAATTATAGATTGGCTCATATATTACTAAACAAAATTATCGTAATACGTTAGGATTACAAACAAAAAATCAACACAATAAATAGAATAACATTTTATTTCTATTTCGAGTCATTGTTAAGATTCTTTTAAGTATGGTAAACAATTAATGAATGTACTCAAAATCTCATTAATGTTTTGTATTTTAAATGAACTATTATCGATTTTTATAACTGACTCAAGAAATTATTTTTATAAGAGAGGCAAATAATATTTTTTCATTTGAATAACAGTGCCAATCGAAAATGTTTTAAGATTCAAACTACAAAAACACATTTAAATATGTTAATAATCATAAAAATATTCTAAGAAACTGATAAGAGTTATTTATATTTATGTAGTAATACGAAAAATAAATAAATAAATAAAATACTAATGACACGAGAGAAAATGTGAAAAAATATTTTTGTTCACTTTATTTTACGCAATGATTAAAATACCTGCGCATTAAATCTTAAAAATCAAAAAAGAATTTGAAAATGAAAATATAGTAACCTTTTTTTTGTTTTTTGTTGTTGTTGTTGTTGTTTAAACACAGTTCTCCGATTTGTCTGTATAAGCCCAGGAAGCTAAAGGAAATTAGTTCGAAAGTCAAATTGAAGCAAAATTTCCTCAGTTTTCTTCGAAAAGGGGTCTTTTTCTCAGGGCCATTCTGTCCTATTCTTTTCATTCGTCCTTAAGCCTGTCATAAATCTTGATCGTGCTTTTCCGGATCCTGCTTATGTCCAATGTGCCGAAATTCTTTTTTAACGCGCCCCCTCCCCTTCTCCCAGAGGACCAACGTTGAGAACTCATTGATACTTCTTAAAAAAATAATTAACTATGGAGAGTGACGGAAGACTTCTGGCGCTTATGGTCCTATCTTTTCTCTGAACGGGTAGCAGTTATCGAGCCTTTGCTCACCATAATTGCACATCCAGTCTTTTGGTTGTTACAGAAATAAAAGAGAACCGGTATAAATAAAATATAATATTCTCTTTCACTGGACCATCTCTGAAAAAAATTCCAATTAAGGGCCAAGCCTTCCTGTAGCTTCTTAGTACGACGTTTATTACAGTCAATCAATCAATAGACGAAGGGGTTATTGTCCTTTACAGGCAAATAACATTTGGAGAATGGATTTTTTCCATCCTAATAAGTGTTATCTGTATTTCACTTCAAACAATCTTTCTGTCGATCCGCTTTGAATTAGAAGTTTTTCCTACATTCAAAGATCAGTCCACTCCTTGTCTTCTCATTATTTTGAGTAATTTTACCAGCTTTTAAACTTTTCTTATTGCGTTTCCTGAGATTCAGAATTCCCACGGAAAACTTATATCGTTTTATGCCAGTGACATACTATTTTATAAACATAAAAAGGAACTCTTAATATGACCATTGATAATATTTTACGACTTTTTTGCTTACACACGTCCAGGGCCTCTAGGGGAGCCCGTATCATTGATACGGTGATAGCTACGCCCCTGATAAGAAGAAATGTTGTTCAGGAATGTTTCTCAGAATTTAAAATCCTTTCTTATATGCTTCATCTGTGGTAGTGTGAACCGTTAAAGTCTGCATGATTTCAAGAATTAGTTTGCAGATTGTTGAATTTCAGAGATCTACAATAGTAATGTTTACGACAAAATTCACATTTCTTACGATAGGAATATTGCCAAGTTTTCATATGCAAGAGTACATTTTAGTTTTTGATCATTCTGGGGCCCCTGCGCACAGCATCCACCACACCACCAACATGGCTGGCCCCGTACATAGTTCCCTTTCTCTATATTACAAAAACTTAAAATGTAGAAATACTAAAAGGAAAACATTATCAAACTAGAAACACACAGGTTTTTCTCAAAAATCAAACATATGAAAGCAAATAGTGTAAAAATAATCATATGGAACCAAAAAAATAAAAAAATTAAAGAACAAGATGCATATTACCTGAAATTTTAACTTTAAAAGTTAATCAAATTTAAGTTGACGTATGGTAAAAAATGCCAGCAAAATTCAGACCTTATGAAAGTATGCAAATATCCCTGTGATCAATTATTTCAATAGCCAAAGATCCTCTACAGTTTTTTCCAAAAAATAACTTTCCTCTATTTCACTATTTGGTTCATTCATCAATTTACAGAAATTTCAATCGCACTTAAATATTTCGCTTTTTTCTATCATGCTGACTGAAATAAAACTGATACTAAATTTACAAAATACTTCGATCCAGTGCCGCATTACTCGTTAGGCGGAGTAGGCAGTTGCCTATGGGCTCCGTGCTTCTTAGGGGCCCACAAAAGCATGTTCTGTTTTATGTTAGTGCTCCAAAAACAGGCTACAGGGCCCCAAGAACTCGACTGCCTAGGGGCCTCCATGTCGTTTAATCCGACACTGCTTCGATCTCTTTCCACACATTCTCAAAATATAAACACAAAAATCCAGATAACGATAAATCACGAACCTTCAAATACTAAATTCTTTCGAAAGAACTAAACATTGGTAGTTGTTTATAGTCTGAGATCTGGGATCATTATTGTAATATAAGAAATCTGGGATCAAATTTTTAAAAACTTGGAACCGAAAACATATATTAAAGACCAAAGTTCAGGAAAACATTTAAAAAAAAACGGACTTCAACCGCAATTACATGTAATATATTAGAGCAACACTAATTACTATACGATTCAAATGTGGGTAATCATTGGGTTTGCAATATCAGTACAAGAATTTTTGTTACACGTTGAACTTATAACTGAAGTCTATTCGCTTGGGGCCCCTGATGGTGCTCGGGGTTCCTGGCGGCCGCCAGGTCTGCCAGCCGCTTAATCCACCTCTGCACACACACACATATATATAACACATCTCTCAATAAATCCTGGGCCTAACATATAGATGGCATTACCTCCTAACTTTTCTAAGCCTAACCTAGTAGTACTAATTTTCAAACTGCACGTGTCAAAATTTTGAGAGAATATCTTGTTTAGTTATAAAGTTACAGTGCTTTTTGTGGCAACAATGGTAACTGTTTGGAAACCATGGATGAAAAAGAATTCCGTGTGCGAATCAAACATTGCTTTCTGATGTGGAAAAAGAATTTTAAAGCAAAACAACGGCTTGATAAATGTTATCCAAACTATACTCCTTCGCAAACAACTGTTAAAAGATGGCCTGCCGACTTAAAACGTGGTCATACAGACACAAAGTACGTTGAACGTTCAGGTCGCCCAAATTCTGCAATTGTTCCAGATATCATCAAAAAAATTTATGAAATCTTTTTCGCCGATTATAAATTGAAGTTGCATTAGATAGCAGAGAATTTAAAGGTATCAAAAGGCAGTGTATTGTTTATTTCGCATGATCGTTTGTCAATGAGAAAGTTGTGTCCAAAGTGGGTGCCGCGTTTTCTCAACGTTGATCAAAAACAACAACGAATCGACGATTCAGAGCTTTGTTTGGAGCTGTTTAAGCAAAAGAAACAGGAATTTTTATGTAGATATGTAACAGTGGATGAAACATGAATACCTTACTTCTCGCCTGAATGAAAAAGATCGTCAGCTGAGTGGACAGAAGCCAGTGAAAGGTATCCAAAGCGACCAAAAACTCAAACGTCAGCTAGCAAGGTTATGGCGTCCGTATTTTGGGATGCGCATTTAATTTTGTTTATTGACTACCTTCAGAAAGGAAAAACAATTAATAGTGAATATTACAGGGTGTTATTGGATCAACTGAATGAAAAAATGAAGAAAAAACGTTCTCAAATGCGAAAGAAAAAGTAACTGTTTCACCAAGACAATGCTCCGTGCCACAAGTCCATGAAAACGATGGTCAAATTGAACGAATTGCGCTTCGAATTACTTTCATACCCACCGTACAGTGCAGACCTGGCCCCCAGTGACCACTAGCTGTTTGCATATCTTAAAAGAATGCTACAAGGAAAGAGGTTTGGTACAAATGAAGAAGTGATTACCAAAGTAGAAGCCTATTTTGAGAGAGCAAAGACAAATCGTTCTACGAAAAAGTTATTAAAAAATTAGAAGAGAGCTGGTCTGCATGTATCACTCTTGAAGGGGAGTATTTTGATAAATAAAGTTCAATTTTGCAGAAAAGTTGTTGTTTTATTAGTTAGGCCCGGGACTTATTGAGTGATTTGTTATTATATATATATATATATACATATATAAATATATAGTGGGTTCAAAAAGTCCTGAACACACCATTTTTTAGCGTAATTTTTGTGTTTGACTTCATTTTTCGTTGTGAAATTATCACACTATCTTAAATATTGTTATTGATTTTAATGTATTTTTTTATGCTGATTTCAAATCTACTACTAGTTTCTTAATGACTAAAATATTTTTTGTAGTAAAGCTGCCTGAACACAATAATGTGAAATATGTGCAGAATAAAACAATATAGAATAACATAATATGCAAAGAAAAATAACACGAAAATTTACAAATACGGTATATTTAATAAGCATTTTGAAAGTTACATTGTTGTCACATGTTAGAAAATCAATATTTTTATTTTTTGGGCCAACCGTTTGCTTTAATTACGGCTCTACATCTTTCTGGCATGGAATGCACCAACTTCAAAAGAAGATCTTTCGTGACAATATGGTTGAAGGAAAATATTAAAGCTTCAATTAATTCACGTTTGTTTGAAGGTTTTTTCTTTGAAATTTCATAACCAATTTTAAACCTTAAATTCTCTATCGGATTAAGGTCGGGAGACTGTCCTGGCCAGTTCATTCTATTCCCAGTATGGTCTTTCAACCATTTCTGGACTACCTTTGCACGATGGCAAGGGGCGTTATCGTCCTGAAAAATCCATTACTGATTCCTAAAAAGAACTCTCGCAGTTGGTAGTAATTTATTTTGTAGTATTTTAATGTAATCCATAGCTTTCCCTGTTCCGCTAACGATGTGAAGTCTTCCAACACCATGAGAAGACATGCAACCCCATACTATCACTTTTGTCGGGTACTTTACTGTGGGCTTCAGACACTGAGGGCTGAATTCCTCATGAGTGCGTCGTCTTACATATGCACTACTTTTGTTGCCAGAAATTCAAAACTGACTCTCGTCACTAAATATTACCTTTTCCCAGTCTTTAATAGTCCATAATGAATGTTCCCTTGCCCACGTCAATCACCTCTTGCGTTGAAATTCAGTCAATAATGGTTTTGGGCGCGCTTTACAGCCTCGTAACCCTATTTCCAGCAGTCTTCCTCTAACAGTTCTTGGGCACACACTCACATTTGATGTCAAAGTCCATTGTTTCAAAATTTGTGAGGAATTAAGCTTTCTGTTTGAAAGTGAAATTCTGTGCAATAACCTGTCTTCAGGTAAAGATGTTTTTCTTGGTCGTCCTGATCGCCCCCTGTCCGCAATAAAATTTGTTTCAGAAAATCTTTTCAAAGTTTTTACAACAATAGAAAGGCCACATGGTACTTAAGCAGCAGTTTGGCGCATAGAATAACCTTCTTCCTTCAAATGTATTATTTTGTACCTTTTATTCTCAGGCAGATATATGAAAATTTAGCCATAATTCCAATATTTCCCACAAACGCACTTCAAATTGCTTTCAATACACTATTTTCCACAGGCACATTCAATGCAATAAACCACGTTTCACTTTTTTCTTGTTGTTGCTTGAAATAACGGAGCATTTCATTGGTGGAAAACACACTCACTCATTCTTACAGTGACCTTGTGCTTTCTTGTCAAGGGTTTTTCAACATGCCAATGAAACTATTTACTTTAGATGAAATCTACAAGCAGATTTGAAATCAGCATGAAAAAATACATTAAAATCAATAACAATATTTAAGATATTGCGATAATTTCACAACGAAAAATGAAGTCAAACACGAAAATTACTCCAAAAAATGAGTGTGTTCAGGACCTTTTGCCCCACCACTGTATATATATATATTATTAATATGTACTAATGACAGATTCTATTAATAAAACATATATAATTAAAAAAAAAAAAAAAAAAAAAAAAAAAACAAAAAAAAAAAAAAAAAAAAATTGTTCAGACTTTATATGCGGTAATTACACTCTTTATAACAATTGATCTAAAAAAAATAATAAATAAATAACAAAATAAATTATAAAAAAAAAAAAAAAAAAAAAAAAAAAAAAAAAAATAATATATATATTACATAAACAAATTAAAAATAATAAAATGGATTTCAAATCTTGATTATTTACATTTACTATATAACAAAAATTTTTAAAATTATTGAAACGTCTCAATATTTGGTTCTTTCAATTGCTTAGAAAACAGAAACTTTCTAAAATGGAAACTTATCTGACGTAAAATGCATTATAAAAAACAAACATATTCATTATTTCATGATAATAATTTCCTTCTTGGGATTTGTTCATTTTCCAATTACTCGTAACGTACCGACTGCTTAAGGAATGGCATTAATACAAAAATCGTTTATTGAAAGCGAGGAAAAAAAAAGAGAAAGAAAGCGCAAGTGAAAAAAAAATGGGATCGGGGTGAGGGGAGAGTAATTTGCAGAATTAATTTTTCCACACATGCACCGTAAACGCTCGAAATCTTGAATTTGTGATAGGTTTCAAAAAATAATTATTACTTGAATTTGTCAATTTTAATGATTTTTATTGCACTTTTTAGGGTACCCAGAAACGTAAATCTACTTTTCTTCAAAAAAAAAAAAATGGTATTACGTATGAAAAAAGACGGAAAAAAATGGAAACATTAAAATTACAAAATTTCATAACTATTTTAATGGAATTTTACAGTAATCTGTTTCAGCTTAAAAATCAAAAGAACTAAGACATGAAGCTAAGACAAAAGAGCTTGACTCGAAAACCGGTTTTCGATGTCATTCGCTTTGCATAAATGTAGTTTGAGAATTTTTTGAAAAATTAATTTTTAAGCTATACTTTCCACTCATCGATAACAAACGACGAAAAATTTTAAATAAAGGTTAAAAAAATACTGCGTGAATGAATTCTTGTAAAAAGGGTGTTAGACGAAAAACACAAAGCTTTTTTTTAAATATCTGGAATTTTTAAGCAATTCTTTTAATCTTTGGATAGCAACACGAACAAGAACTTTTGGCATATGTCATATGATTATTTTTATAAATGGCGAAGTTATAAAATGTTTAATTAGAATTTTAAGTATTTTTTGAAAAATTGTAAAAAAAAAAGTTTTCGGTGTTTAATTTTTTAAATTAAGTGGTTCTAAAGGGAAGAAGCATGAATTTACTTAGAACAGAATGTTGATTTATTATAAATATAAGAAATCCATACTTAACGGTTGAAAAACTCTTTTCATAAAAACGTGTCAAAATCGACTCACTTGAAAAAAATCGTAAAAAAATAAAAATATCGTTATTTTGTTGAACAAAAAATTATATGGTAATGTGGAGAAATAAATCATCTTCCCAATTCAGGAATTATTTTTTGTCTGATTTTGAGACGAAAAATCAGATTAAAAAATCAATCGAAATTTTTGATCGAAAGATCAGTTTTAAAAATGATGGAAATGCCGAAAATCTTTCCCCGTTGGGTTCTTTGGTGTATTAATGGAATAAACTGCTTACAAGGGTGAACTAATCGAGTATTTTGCTGTTTTTAATAAATATGTTTTTAACTAGTTGCAATATTGGAATAAAAAGGACCAAAATGGCTTCCTGGCATCATTCCCGATGTTTTGGTATCTTTGACGCGTCTCTGCATGGAGCGGTTCATGCAAGAAGCGGTATGTATAGCCTCACATACATACATAGATACATAGATACCTACGAATTTCAATAGTGTAGACAAGTATTCAATTTTATATATGAGAAACCCGTGGCAGACACCAGTAATTATTAAACTTTTTAATTTAGTATTGATAAATTAATTATCATAAACCTTTGCAGCACTGATACATTTATTAATATATTATATGCATGTAAAATGTTTCTTTAATTTCTGTTATGTCAGAATGTTTTTTGTTTTGCTTCCCTTCAGTAAATTTATTCTTATTTTAAATCTTTTATTTTTGACTTTTCAATATGCTCGTGACCCCCTCCCCACGCAGGGATATCACGCCCCGTGGGGGGCGTATCCCACAGTTTGCTAAGCACTCTCTTAAAGCACTACTCAGTGATATGAACTCTAGTCTTCAACTACAACTAATTACACAAATTATGGCTCCCTGATTGTGATATTCCTATTTACTGTGATGCTTCTGCAAACAATATACGTCTATATATCCCCCCCCCTATATTTTCGTCAGCTGTTTTTTGACGCTGTATACAATCGAGCTCACCCTGGTGTGAAAGCAACGTTTAAGCTTGTGACGGATAGAATCATATGTCTTGGAATAAAAAAAAATATGACACATATATCCCAAACATACATTCCTTGTTAAAGAAATAAAGTAATACGAAATCTTTGTTCATTCTACTTTAGCCGTGTTTCCAGTTCCTAATGACCGTTTTTTTTTACACATCGGTCCTATGTCATCATCCCATGGTTTCGATCACTACCTTACTTGCGTATACAGCTGTACACGATGGAAAGAGGCAATTCGAGTGATAAATGCTGAAACTGTAGCCCATGCTTTTTATGGTGGCTGGATTTCTCTTGTTTTGGGGTGCTTCAAAGATCTACTCTGGACCGTGGAACTTGATTTCTATGTGCTGTATTACATGCGTTTGCTAAGAACTTTGCGGTCATATTTAAACATACTACAGTCTGTCATCCTCAAGCAAATAGAACCGTAGAACGTTGGTATTGAGTATTAAAGGAATCTATCATGTGTCATTTTCCCGTTCGTTGAAGTCGTGCCTCACCTGTTGTGCTTCTTTGTTTGTGGACTGTTTATCATGACGAAATACAATGTTTAGCAGCTGAACTGATTTGAGTACAAAACAGTAGACTTCCAGAACAATATTTCGTTCCACATGAGGATTTCAAGTTGGAGAAGGATTCTGAGCTTTAACTGAACGAGCATGTTAAAGCGCTTCTTCGACCATCTACCTCGTCGCATGGCAAAAAACCTATCTTAGTATTTAAGAATTTAAATACTTGTATAGTTATGTATTTCTTCGAGTGGATGCTGTCAAGCCATCTTTGCACTTTCCCAACACAGGACCACATGCTATTCTAAAACGTGGAAAAGAAACTTTCAAATTGCTTAGGAATGGAAAGAAATATACCATCTCGATCAACAGAATTAAACCTGCTTACCTACCTGCTGGAGATTCAACAGTTTCTATTCCAATGTTGGTTGTAAAAAATTCTAAAACTTACTTTTTCTTAATTTTACTTCATTTCCTGGAAGGGGATGGTGCGGCAACAACCCTTACTATTGTAATTTAGCTACTGTAGTTATTCGATTGCTTCGTTTGTGTTAATGTAGAATGTATGTTCCGTATTCAACTCGCGTCTCATTCGATTAAATACTTATCATTATTATAATCTACTGAGTTGATACCATAAAGAATAACCTTCATCGTAACATCAACAGGATTTTACAGTGTCATTTTTGTTATTTCACTGTGGATTAAAATAACGATGCCATCATCAGAAACTCTTGTGTTGTAACCTCTGAGGACGACACTTAGGAACAATTAATCTTATCTCAAACTTCATCTTTCTTCTTGAGAGCTGTTGCTATAACTGCAAGTGTATTTATGTTTAAAACAGTTTCTAAATATAAGTGTAATTAGTTGAAAGGTTTAGATTTTTAGCAATATTTTGGTTCATAGCATTAGCTTCATGTATTTTGCAGCTGTTTGAAACAATTGCGAGAAATGAACGCTCTGTTTTCTATGCTCAAATTAGTTCCCATTCACAAAAGTTTAAATTTATACATGATTTGTGACCATTCATTCGAAGTCACTGCTACTTAATTTCATTGAGGCAGTCTTAGGTGGATGGCTGAGAGTTAAAGGTCACTTTTTGTCTTCCCTTTTCTCATTATCGATACTTGATATCTCATACTTGGATGCAAATGAAAAGGTATTAAATTTCACGACCTGGTTAGATGTATTTGTGAATGTATTTACAGAATTAAACTTTTAATATAAAGTTACTTAAAATTTTAAAAAACTGCAAAAAATATCCATTTAAAAATAACTTTAAATTTAGCGGCGTGTTGTAGACATAATGCGTTAAAATAATAATTGATCTAATTATTTTAAAGAATAGAAAATTTGTTATTACTATATTTAGCTAAAAGATGAATTTTTGATTATTATAATTAAATTTTGTTTAATTGGATTTTCTAAAAAGATAGCTTTACTTCCATCCCTTTTTTTACTTCTTGTGCGACGTATACAACTTACATTAAATGGAAATATAAAAAATTTCAATGATATCTTTTTTATTTGCACATTCAACAATATTCGAAAAAAATACTGCTTAGTTTAGTTTACATAAATATTTGGATTCAAGTACTAAAGCAGAAAATAAATAGTTACTTAAAATAATTTGAATTCGAGAAAAATATCAGTAAAATTAATTTTAATTTAAAGGAGTTTTTCTCTTTCGTTTTTAATAAATAATTGAGACTATTTGTGAGTAATTATATGAGATTTTATTGAAAACCCTAGTTATTAATTTTTTACCTTTCTGATTACAATTGTCATATATTTACCCGTTCCTCTTAATAACCTTTTAACTTTTTGTACAGAGACTGTATTTTTACCTCTTTTTTCCCTTTCAGGCACAAATAATAATTAAGAGATATCAAAGTGTGATGTTAATAAAGGCCTTATCACACGTACACGTTTGGTGCAATTTTTGTTCCAATTCGTGCAATTTTTACTCTGTTGCCATAGCAATGGCTTCCGAACAACTTTTTGCCCGTGAGCTGAGAAAGTTGCTATAAATGAAAGTTGCTTGAAATTCCAGCCAATGGGCTTCTTCGGGGCCCTACGTCATAAACAAGATGGCGGTAACGGTGGTAGTTTCGCATCAGATATGGCGTATAATATTGTAATGGTGTACAATATTTTAACGGCGTATAATATTTTAAACATAATGATGCTCCATTTCTGCTTACCCCCATAAGCAAAAGCGCCAGCGAAATAAAAGAAATAATATTGGATGGTCGTTTTCGAAGCAGAAAAATCATCGAGTAATGTTTCAATGTGGAGAAAGAGAGTGGCTGACGTCAGAGTATGTCGTTTTGTTTACGGTAACCCTTCACCCTCAGATTCGGCGAAAAGTTGGGTGAAAAAATTGCACGGAAACTTTACGTGTGATACCGCCTTAAGAGACCAATACTAATTTTCCAAAGTGTATGCAAACATGCTAAAACAAGTGCATTCGTTAGTTTCTTATATAATCTTACTGAATGGAGAAACAAAACAAAGGCGAGGTTCTGGAATTTGTTGTTTGTTTTTTCTAAGGTGATACGGTTCCACATTTCAAGAGAGTCAGTACTACCCCATAGTGTTCTTCAAATCTTAGAAGAGCATTTTGAAGGGGAGATATTTAACACAGGAAAATACAAGCAAGATCCCAAGACTTTAATCTGATTGAGCATGTTTGGGATACAATTGAGAGAAATGCTTCAGGTCGTCATTCTCCTCCAAGAGATATTGATGATTTAAAAACCATTTAGCAGCAGAAGTCACAGAATCCAAGACCCCCAATTGATCTACATTTCCATCCAGGGCATGCAAATTCTCTGTGATGTTTGTATTGTATCAAAAAGTGTCATCTCTCTAGCTACTAATTAAGTTCAGTAGCTTGTTTTCTTTACTCGCATCAAATTTCATGTTTTTTCTTCATCTTGTGGCAGCTGCATAATGCAAGGTGTAACACTCAAGAAAATAGAAAGAAAGAATAATAACAGTTTATTATTTTCAAACGTATCAAATTTACAATAAGTTTCAAAAGAGAAAAGATCAGACTACAACAAAGTTAAAGTCAAATAAGATTTTATCCGCCTGTGGACATTTCGGTATCTTCATTCTATAGAGTCCAACACTAGATTAGTTTTACTATCAGTACGTAGAGTTAACGTTTGTAAGATGGCAACATCATCTATTGGTACGGTTGCTGATTGATTGAAAAAACGACACGCTACAAAGGAATAAAAATTAATTTCTACGCATTTTTTACATGTTCCTTTTATTCGCAACAACTGAGAAAGCAAAACTTTATTCCATTCCGTTTCACGAAAAATAGTCATTACTCTTAACTCTTGCATACTAAATAATTACAAAAAATATTTGTACGTTGTTTAACCATTAAATGAAAAAGTTCTATTGCTCAAATACAAATCCTTGCCATTCCTTTCATTCACAATTGTACTTAAAATTCCCGTCTTATTGCCATAATGCGTTCAAATATACCCTTTAGATGTTCTTTTGAATAAAACCCCTATTAATTCGTAAGCGATACACAGTTTAATAGAAGAGACATAACTGCACTGTAGAGTAAAATATGATTTTAACTAATATTTAATTGTTTGGTATGCTTAAATATTTGCTCAATTGTCGTGATTTTTATTTTTAACTCAGGAACAATTGGACTGTGCTCAGGAATTCTAGGCTCTGATAGAATTTACTTTAGCCGAAGATGCGGGCACAGAAATTAGAAAAGTTTTTGAATTAGATAAATGAGAATGAACTCAATTCCAATTTATTATTTGTTCATCCAAGGGAAGGGGTAAAAATCATCAGATGCTGGAATATAAAGGAGAGTGGAAAAGGATGGGCATATATTAAATCTTATTTAATGATTTCTAATCATAATTTATATTTTTTTGTCAGATGCCCTAATATTCAAAATCTCTCTTTAAATTTTATAACTTTTCAATGACTTACTATGTATCATTTCAGCATACATTTCAGTTGACTGCGGTGGTCGAGTGAACAGTCATGAACACATTCCTAGAGTAGCTTATTACAAATATATCTTTAAAAAAATCATTCTAGACCCTTCCAGAATTAGCTCAAAATATCTATTTTGTCAAAATGTGGCAAAAAAAAAAATTGTTTGCGATTCTGTCACAGAAGTTGTAACGTCCTTGTGGACATTAATGTTTGGGGGTTCGTGCAAACATCAGACACATCACTTTAAATACAGTTTTATTATTGCTTTCACTTAATCACACTACACAATAAAAGTGAAAGAATACACTAAACATTTAACCCAAAAGAGCAATCGCCTAGGATCAATTTAACTATCATATAAATAAAAGCACTTATTTGAATACTGGAGCGCTCTTGATTCCTACGTTTGTATTCTCTTTAGATAACTTGCTTAACTATACGACCTTCAGTCGTAATCCCCTTATTCACACCTCACTTATTCACCTATCTCAGCTTTCAAGCATCAGCTATCCTCTATCATTGGTTACTCTAATGACAACACATAAATAAAAGTACTCATATGGCTTATAAACCTCATCTTTTTCACCAAGAAAGGTTTTCAACTGAACTCTAAGTTAATTAATTTTTCCACAGTTAATTAATTAACTCACACACACACAGAACATTAATTTTACAAAAGAGAATTAAAGGAAGAATCGTGGATAGACCCGTTACAAAGTCATTTCGCCCTTTCAAGATTTTTGACAGGAAAGAGTGTTCTTTCTTTTTGGCCACAATATCCCTTTATCTGGAAAGAGAATAAAATCTAAACTTTATTCAAGAATATCATTCGACAGTGGTTCGGAATGCCAGAGTCTTATTTAAGCTCCAGTGAACAGTTCTAGTACGATTTAAATTTAATCAAACACACTATTCGTCATGAATTTAAAGTTCTACATTAATGTTAGAAAAAGAAAAAAAAAACCCGTTAATTTCAGAAGATGCAAGACATTTATTTCAAAAGCTTACTGGACTTTCAAAACAACTTTATGCCCCCCCCCCCGAGTTATGAAATATCATATTTTATTTTATTTTAAAGACTGTGGTAAAGACATATCGTCCTGGACTCAAGTTTCAATTTTAAAATATACAGTTTAAAAAAAAAAGGAATTCGCTGCAAAATGGCTCATATTAACGAGGTCTACGGACGGTAAAGTAATTGCATGAGACGCAAATGATAAGCGGTGTTTGAGATAGGTGTGAGGGAGAAGGAGATAAGGGTTAGCAGCTATATACACTCATATCCCTAAATTAAGGATAATTCAGAATCACACGGAAATTGAACGCTAAAATAAAAATTTCGCCTGTAGAATTATCACACACATCTTGAAGAAGAATATGCAAATTACAGGAAACCACCAGATGGCACGGATAGTATGTCACAATAACGAGAATGTAAGAGAGGGGTATATAAGGAATGGTGGCAAAGAAGTAAAATTGTTCACAAGCGCTTTAAAAGCCTTTTAGTGCAGTAACCGCACAGTTATGGCACAAAGGAAGCATTTGGATGATTTTTTACGTGGTAGAATTATCGGGTGACTGGAATGTGGACGTACCCAGCTGGAAGTATCCGAGGAACTTGGAATCGCCCAGAGTGTCATCTCCAGTCTTTGGCAACGGTTCCAAGAACATGGCAATGTGAGTAGATGTTACAGCACAGGTCGCCCCCGAGTTACAACGCCGAACAAGGACCGGTGTTTGGCAGTTACTGCCAAAAGAAACAGACGGAGCACAGCATCAGACCTATCTCGTCAGCTCTCATCAGCTACCAGTACGACAGTTTCAAGGCAGACCGTGTACAGACGCTTAGGGCATATTGGTCTATATGCTCGTAGACCTGTCAGATGTGTTCCCCTTACCGCAACTCACTATCGCCTGCGATTAACCTGGTGTAGAGAGCATGCATTGTAGACACCGCAACAGTGGTCTTGTGTGATGTTTTCCGATGAGTCCAGGTTTAGTTTGCAGTCTGATTCTCGCCGGACTTTCATATGGACCCGTTACCACCAAGAGAACACCATTTAACGACACCGTTACGTTGGTGCAGGATGGCTCGTTTGGGGAGGAATTCTTGGTTCCAGAACTGACCTGCATGTAACACATCTATCGGGATGTCATTCTGGAACAACATGTACGTTTGTTTCGGGGCGCCATGGGTGCTGAATTTCTGTTTATGGATGACAACGCCCGTCCTCACCGTGCAAACATTGTAGACGAATGCCTTCAATCGGAGTATATCACCCGTATGGATTGGCCAGCATACTCACCGGACTTGAATCCAATAGAGCACGTGCGGGATATGCTTAGCCGACGAATTGCAGCCCGTCAACCCCCTCCCACCTGTCAACCTGAAATTCGGGGGGCATTGCTTGATGAGTGGTGTAATATTCCCCAAGATCAGATTGATAATTTGATACTCAGCATGCAAAGGCGTTGTAAGGCCCGTATTGCATCGTCCGGGAGACATACTCCGTATTAATCATCATACTTACCATGTTATACTGTTTTTTGTAAATAGGTTCTTTTTTGAAATTTGCTCCAGGGAATAAAAATCGCAATTTTTATTAGTTATGTCAAACATATAGCATCTTTTTTTGCTTCTGTCTCTTTCTTTGCCTGAACTTCATTATTCTTAATTTATGGACATGAGTGTGTATATATATAGAGAGAGAGTGGAATGATGTGTGTGTGGTGTTTTCTAAAATATAATAATGACTTAGGTCATTTAAATTTTAAGCAATTTCTGATATCATTTAATGAGAGGATAAATTAGTCGATAAAAAAGTTTACATATATAAAGTGACATTAAAGGCAGGTTGTTCATTCGAATTCTGAACCAGACACGGAGTGTCGCATATAATATTGTGCTGTATGTCGAGTTCAACAAAGCCTCAAAATATGAGATGATTGACTGTTTATTTACGTTTCAGGGTGCATCAAAACTATTTGTAACAAATCATAAAACTTTGAATCCCAGTGAAATTACGAAGACCGTCGCCAAAAGCCTTCCTGTAGCTAAACAGTGCGACGTTAATATTCACTCACTCACTTGAATCCCAGTGAAATGACGAGGGTGACACCCTGATCTTACATTCCATTCTCCAAACTTTCACACCACGCCAACATGAGGACTTTGAATTTTTAAAGTTTTAACTCGTTTTAGCTCCTCTATAAGATGGGTTGGTGGCAAACCGAAATACAGATTTAGAAATATCAATTCCGTCAATGTGTTCGTCATGGATTCAAGTTCTGGATTACGAAGTATGTATTTTCAGAAAAGTGTCAACTGTCAAAGAAGAAAATCGAAATTCGGAACACATTTTCATGTAAAATTATGAGTCAATTCATAAACGTTCCTCGAATTTAACACATTTATTCTTGGGTCATATATGGAATCTAAAAGTTGGTAGTTTGCTGTAAATATTTTATTTTAATGCTTCAATAAGTCGTAAAACAAAAAGTAAAACGTTTTTTAATTTTCAAACAAAGTGGTAATCTCATTTGTATTATGCTTTAAATCTAGCATCGATATTCGTTTAGTTAATGAAGATGAATTAATACAAGAGAGTGTGCTATAATGGAAATTGTTTACAATTTAAAATGTATTTTGAGATGAAATAAATAACATTTTATTCTCATTTACTATATAAAACTGAGTGCTATATGCTCTGTTTAATATAATTACATGATACTTATTGTTGCTGTCCTTCTATTGTGACTTTTTGTGATTGGTCTTCATTTCAGAAGGAGCATGAGTTACTCATTTTGAAACTAAAACATAAAATTGATGAAGAGGTATTTTTTTAAAAAAAATAAAAATCGTGAAAATACACTTCTAAAAACTTAGGGAAGAGAGAAAAAAATTGAAGAAACATTTACACGATAGCCATGCATGGACGTAAAAAGTAGAGTACAGGTGTAAAAAAGTCAATACAGTAAAAAAAAAGATGCCAATATCAATTGTACGGCAAGTGAAATTCTTTGGAATGGTAAAAAGAACATGAAATGATGTTTCAGGCCAAAATTTTAGTTGCATGTAAATGGCAAAAAAGAAGCTGATTGCTTAGCATTGATACACTATGTTTAATATGGTGTACAGTCCCCCCTCCCGAACTGCGAAGACAATTATACATCTGTTTAGTATGGATGCAATGAAATTATCATTGAGACATTGGGGAATATTCTTCAAGGAGAGTGTCCTGGACTTTAAGTGAAGGCAATGATCTCCTTGAAAGCGTAGTCTAAATGAGTCCCAAGTATGCTGGATAAGATATAGGTCAAAAAATATGGTCGGCACTGCATATACGCTGTATTGTTTCAACTTCAAAAAAATTCTCCACAAGACGAGCTGTAGGATTTCTGGCATTATCCTGCATAAAAAGAAGGGAATCACCAATGACTGCTCCGTAAAGTACAAAAAGGGGGGGGGGGTTAGGACCTCGTTTGTATAACTTGAGCCTTCAAATTGCCATTCCGTATTATAAACAGTTCAATACGCCCCCCTATGCCGATACCAGCCCATACCATCAAACCACCTAGTATGTAATGTAAACTTTCCCTGAAAGGATATTTGATTACTTCGACTGCCCCTTTCTCGCAATACCAAAACAAGCGATCACACTCTAAACCTAAACTGCATCAGGACTCCTCTATTAACTGTGCATCCAATCTCGATTCTCAGCTGCCCACTTTCTTCGGGCTACACGGTGTCTTGCTATCAACGGATACACATCATGAGCTTGCATGCACACAGACAATCCACGTGAAGCCCATTTCAGAATGTTCGTCCTGTTGCCAAAAGAAATGTATTTGAATCTACGTCGAATTGGTTGTTCGGTCTAGACAAGCAGTTTACAGGATATATTAGTCATTATTTGATGTGGTAATCCGTAGACGAACTTGTCCTGTCTAACGTCGAACATGCCATGTTTCTTAGAATTGATTCCAGAGCCTTATAATCAATCACATGTACTGCCTCTCCAATAGCATTAGTTACATTTTTTTATGTTTTCCCGGATTCCGGTTTTCTGATAGTTCACCAGGACATGGATTTCGGTAGATCACTTTATCGTGACATTTTTCAGTCTCTTTTCCTTAAAAAACTGTGTAAAGTTTGAATTTTTCCACTGACACGACAGAAAATAGCATCTTTTATGAAATCCCGATTTCTGCACCTTTATCTTTTTATGGTTTTTGACCACACGTACGTTGATTTGCATATGAAGTTTTATTCTTCTGTTTCCGACTACGTTTTACCCTATGAATGTTTTATTTTACTTTAGTTATTGGAAGAAATATTTGAGTCATTTAGATAAATCCATGTGCTTTCCTATTTCTTTTAGCAGTGTAGTACTTAAGTTTGTTTTCACAGAATTCTGAAACATGCATTGATCAATCACATATTCTTAGTTTCTGCTTTATTAGACTCAGAAAGAGGCTTTTGTTTATTTTTGATGAAATTATTTCAAATCCTGAATCAGCTTCTAAAAGTTCTCTTTAAGTGTATTTTTTTAAATCCAGTGCTTTTTAAAACTGTCATTCTTTTTTTTTTTTGATCTTGTAATGTATTAGTAATAAATAAATTTTCGTTCCGTTTTTTCTCAAACTAATTTAATTTTTTTCTACTAAAGACTAAATTGTGTTTTTTCACATCCAACTTCTCGATTAGACCTTGTTGTAATTATACATTTTGACTGTTGATGTAGCAAAACGTATTCACGAAAAAGGTTTGTTTGATTCTGCGCAAAAGTTTGTTTGATTCCTTATCAAATATATAAGGGAAGTCGAAGCAACATTTTCAGTATATTTTAATTTTGTTATCAAAAAGGCAAATATGCAAGCGCCAAAACTGGATTGCCAAATTTCATTCTTGCAATTTTGATATTGGAGGTGCACCACGTTCTGAAAGACCAATTGAGGCTGATAAAGACAAAATAAAGACACTGATTGAAACGAACGACGTAATAACAATATGTTAGATCACTGAGAGATTAAATTTATCGAATTTGATGGTTCATGATGAAGTGAAATACCTTGGTTTGGTTTTAAAATGTTAGTTTCCCATGTTCTTATGGAAAGGAATATGATCAATCTCATTGACAACTGTTATTTGATTCTGAAAGGTCAAGAAATTGATCCATTTTTGAAGTGAATCATTTTTAAAAAGAAAAAAATCCTGCCTACAATGATTTTTAATACTAAAGACCATCAAACAAAATGATGATTTTTTTCCCGGCAACACATGGGCAATGCCACTTTCGTTTCTGAAGTGTACTGTCATCAAATGGACAAACTGAATTATTCACATAAACAAAACAAAAAATATATTACGTTCTATCAAGATTATGCATGACTTTTATAAATTTAGTAACTATCCAAATTTTTTGCATCTTGGGTGGATGTACAACTAATCCTACCATATTCTCCAATGTGGTACCTTTGAATAATAATTTGTTTCTTTCGATAGAAAAATTTCAGGCTGCAGAACCTTTATTTCTAACGAGCACATTAAAAATTCCCTGGAACTGATTTTTGCTAGAAAGCTCAAACGTTTTTCGAGCGTGGAATTATATTACAACTACAAAGAGATGGCAAAAGTTATAAAACAAAAAATGAAGAATATACAATTCAGTAAAATATTTATACACTGGGTAAGAAAATTGAAAATTATTTTCTGTGAAGAAGAAATCTGTAATTAATTTCCAAACAACCTAACATAATAGTAAAAAAGTAAAACTAGATATAAGAGAAACTCCAATATATATTCAGGAAATTCATGTAGAAAAATTAATGACAAGTTTTAAAAAATTTTGAAAATTAAAATTTATGTAACAATATTTATAAGTATATGGTTATTCCTATAAAATATTTCTTAGCTGATCAAAACAGAGGTTGAGAAAGAGACAGAGAGAGGTAGAGAAAGAGAGAGAGAGATCGCATCTGTGTGTTTCGTTTTCTTTTTATCAGACAGAGATATGACATGTATAGGCAAATATAAAAGATACAGATTAGAAGAAGGGGGGGGGGTGATATTCATAACATACTATACGAAAAATTAAATTATAGTTTAAAAATAAACTAAAAAACATACTTTTATGGTGTGAATCCAACTAAACAGTAAAAAAAACAATTCTTAATATAAGAATAAAATGATTAACGAGAAAATTAATGTCATTGGGGTAAAAGCGTGGGGTGCTCTATATCAATTGTTATAATTTCTTACTTCTATTCCGAAATGCTGAGTTAGTGTAAAAATGTCGTACAGAGCACCCCACGCTTTTACCCCAATGACATTAATTTTCTCGTTCATTATTTTATTCTTATATTAAGAATTATGTTTTTACTTTTTAGTTCGAATCAGTATAAAAGCGTGTTCTTTAGTTTTTGTTAAACTATAATTTATTTTTCATTTTTTTAGTTCGATCTACCATAAAAGCGTGTTTTTTAGATTTTTAAATTATCATTTATCCATTGTTGAATTTATCCTTGAGTTTGATATTTGGAGCCGGAATTACGTGGCTGCTGGAATTAGTCTTGCTCTTCAATGGATATTAATTAAAGGGTCTGAAGTGTATATATTCTCTCCGTTTACGAGGCCTCGGATGAGTTCCGTATCGTTATATTAGATTCCGTTTCGATAGAACAAGCTAAACAATTAAAAGTGTGTTAAGTAGAAAAAGTTCGAATTAAAAAAAATTGAATTTACCATGTTTTTACAACGGACTAAAAAGTATAAAGTTAATCCTTTTCGTTTTTTTTCTTTTCTTTTTTCTCATTTTTATCTGTTCACATCTACTTCTGTGCTATGGTCCAAATTTCAAATCTGTAACTCATCGAAAAGTCACACAGTTTAATCAATTACAAAATTCCACCCGGACAGACATTCAAAGAAGCGAGTTAATAAAAACATAGTAATATTAAGTGTCAATCGTACTCTCCTCTTTTAAACGTATTGCTAGAATGTTAATTTGTATCATCATTTCTAAACGTATTGCTTTATAAAAATAGGAAATATTTAGCAGTTAGAAGATAAATTCTTTTCCACATGCACAAGCTTTTTTATTTTTATTTTCAGAAAAATGTTTATATTATGGTAAGGTATTGCTAACACACACCCATCCTCCACTTTCTCACATGAAGAACAGTTTTTTGTTTGTTTTCTTTGTTATTACCCCACAAGTGTATTTTACACTTGCATATAATTAACTTTAAATTAAAAACAATCGCTTTAGGGTTACACTTTATTCTTTTAGTAGCCAAATCTGGAAATAATATATGGAACTAATCGCCAATTCTGAAAATGGTATATGGAATTGTCACCAAATCTTATTATCGTTATTTCTTACGATCCTGACAAGGACAATGGAACAAAATTATGAAATTATTGTATTGTCATCGGTCCTTGATGAGTGTGCAAAATTTCGAATTAATCTGACCTTTTAAAGTGGGTAAAAATCGAGTTCTAAGATTACGTTACATACAAGTGAAACTTATAAAAGCGTGTTAAAAATGTAAACTGCGAGAAGAGTGTTATAACTGAATCTTCACAGCAAAACCACTAATATGCTGACTTTGAGATCCTATTGTTGTGTGGTGGTTTTGTAATCAGAAATAGCAAGACGATTAATGTATTTTTGATGAATATAAGTTCTTAGAAGTTAAAAGGATAGTCATGATCCAAGCAGCATTGGAAGAATTTCTTGATGTTATTAAATTTATCTATTTTGTGGGTAGTTAAGTTATCATTCCTAAGTAAAAAATTCAAAACAATATTTCTGTAAATTGATAGATGCAAATTACAGTTACATACAGGAATTTTAATTACATGGAAACTAAAAGAATATCTTTTGTCGAAAATGCTACAGATTACTCTGTTGTCAATAACATGCAAGTCTAAATCCAATAATTCAACTATATTAGAGTTAAAGTTAGTTTTAAGAAAGTTGAAAATGTCAGGGTAGAACATAATATTTGGTTTCAATTCACTATATATATATATGTAATAGACCTTGGCCGTTGACATGATTTCTTTAATAATATGATCGCTATTGTTGATGGTTTCTTTGGATGATATTGAAGAGGCATTCCGGTGATTAATTAAAACTATTTATTCCACATCTTAAACACATAAACATCACAAGGGCGACACATAACAAAGAAAACGAATGCACAATGAGCTGCAGCCGGCTACATGTTTACGCAGACAAAATACAGAAGCGAAAGAAAAAACTGGTCTCCAGGAATCTCGGTTTTTATAGGCTTCTCAAATCACATGATCTGAGTGGGTGGATAGGTGTAGTTTAAAATACTCTCGTTAGGCGGCGGGCTAACTTATTACTAAAACATTGGTCCTGAAGGGATGGACCATTGGTAGTTAAAAGTTATTTTAAAGGATTATATTACTGGGAATTATTACACACACACACACACACACACACATATATATATATATATAACTATTATTTCAATATGAATAAAAATTAAAATTGTACAAATATTATACGTTATGTATCTTTCATATGTATTTATGTATATACATATATTTTATATTATTTATTTTAGATTAATAAATAAATAGCATAAAATATAAGTATTTCCCTTCAATATATTAAATGAAAAATAGATATTTTAACGTGAAATTTGTTCCTGGACAAATTTACTTCATATCGCAATATCAGAGTACTTTGTTACTTTCAATTTACTTTCAATTTTATCATTTCAGTTATTAAACAACTTCTAAGTGATCTAAAAATATTTTTCATATGAGAAAATACTTGTTCGCAAAGACATGTAGAACGAAAAGAAGAAGCAGTGTGCATGCAATTTTCTTAAAACAGTTAAATTTCTCCATCGATAGCATTCAATAATAACTTATCTCTTTCAGATATTTTTTTTTGTAATTCCATAAATATATTGCATTTCATTATTATGAACATTTTAGTTTAATAAGCTTCCTTTAAAAATTATAAATTTCCATCCGTTAAAAAATTGACAAATTTGTAGAATAATGTAAAGAGATACTGAGAATTGCATTGCGTGCCACATTTGGCACACAATGCAATTGTAGAGCAAGTAGCACGTTGCAACAGCGGTGTGAGGGTAAGTATTTTCATGTCGGAACTCCCCCCCCCTCCCTTGAATGCTGTTCATGAAGGGTTGTACTATAGGTTGAATTACACGACTGGCCTACAAATTGGCTGTAACCTAAGAGTGTGCATGCTATCATAGGAAATTACTCCTAAGTTCATGACTCCAGGTGCTAGTCCAGTTTGTCTAGACCGCAGACAGTTTGGTTGCAGGCTATAACGTTGCCTTCTTCTGACCAGCACACAGCCATTACTGGCACCAACGCAGAGCCTGATTTCATCAGAAAATACAACATATCTCCACGCCGTCTTCAATGAACTGACTTGACTCCACTAGCGTCGCAAAAGGCAATGGCTTAGAGTCAATGGAATACATCTTTCAGGGCACTTGGCTCGGAGCTGTCTTTGAAGTAACCGCTTCCTAACAGTTCGTTGTGTCACTGAGGTAAGACCTGCAGTACGATGTGCCACAGACGTACTCCAAATACGACCTTCTCCCCTCTCAGTAGTGACTACGAAATTCTCCTGCTGTCATAGGAAATTGTTCTTCAGACCTTGACTCCAGATATAGACCCAGTGTGTCTAAGCCGCAGACTGGTTGCAGACGTTTCACTGGCCTCCATCTGGCAGATACATGGCCACCTCTTGCACAAAAGCAAAGCCTGCATTTCATGATAACGTTAATGGCTTGGAGTCAGTGGAATATACGCTACAAGGCGCCTGACTATGAGCTTTCCTTGAAGTAACCGATTTCTATTAGTTCGTTGTGTCACTGTGATGCCAACTGCAGCTCGAATTTCTGCCGCAGACGCCATACGACCAATACGGTGGTCTTCCCTCTCGATACTGCCACGTGGCCACCCGGAACCCGGTCTTTTGAGGCAATACCAACCCTTGATCACTGTTTCCAACAATCATACACAGTGAATACATTCCGACTAAGTCTTTCTGCAGTATTACGGAATGAATATCCACCTTATCGTTGCCCTATTACACGAATTCGCTCAAACTCGGTGAGCCATTGATAATGGCTTCTTGGTCTGTTTAAAGGAAATATTTGTTATCATTAAATCAATGAGTCAAATTTTACAGACAAATAAGACTCACGAATTTTATAGCACGCATTTAAAGCAACCCTGATTTGCAAGTTCTGAGTGGTGCTACTAACAAAGATATTAGAAAAATTCAGATGTTACTTCACTATTAAAAATTCTCTTAATTACGAGGATAAATATCAATCGATTTTCATTCTTAGCATTATTCTAGAATGTGTTGGATTGGAATCAGCTGTGAAATGTCCAATATAAATCAAATCCCAGGAGAGTACCACATTTTTTTTCCATGGTTTATTTTGTAACTTTGCTACAGAAAAGAAATGTAGATTTTTTTTTATTTCAACATTTTTTAAGAACTTTATTAAAAAACTAAACTTGCAATAAACGTGATTTAATGAGCATAACATAACATGATAAACATAACCAAATATATTCGTAGTTTGATAAATTTGTCGTATTCCTTTTAAATTATGCTGTGTAAAATATGAAAACTCACGCCACCTACTTCATACCATTTATTGAAAACATTCTTTCTTCATGTTTTATTTATTATTTCTTTTTGACATTATATAACATTTGAAGGCACATATAATAATTCAAAAACAGTTTCCACACACTTTCTCTCACTTTTATTTAGACTTCAGAGTTCTTAAGTATTTGTTACACCTTTTATAATGCAAATAAAGAGCAAGCGTATAGCATGATCTAAAATAGGGGTCTACAGACCGTGGCTTAAGGAAGGAATTTTAGTGTGCCTTCATTTGAATCTGAGGCAACTTCAGGAAAAATTGCCTTGCCTATTTTTTGTTGTAAGAAATGATATTTTTTTCTGTTATTCTTGATATTTAAAACGTTTGTTTTTATATGTTTGATACCCATTTCAAATAATAAAGTTTCCTTAAAATGCCGAATTTTTCAAAAATTTCATTATATTTTAAATAATTTTAAATATAAAAAAGTCTGACAATGCTAAAAATATCAAAAGTTTTCAGAAGAATAGGTGAACTTTTATCCCTAACATGCAAATTATTTTAATTTGACTTCCATTTAATTATTTGAAAAACTGATATATATATATATATATATATATAAATGTGTAATAGTATCTCTTATTTAAGAATGAGTTGTATAGTCTTGTAAAAAAAAATTATTTTTTCATTTAAATTTTATGAATACATTACTTTTTACACAGTTCATGTGTCACGCTGAACATTGTGGATTTACTTAAATCACCCTCGAGCGTTAAAGGCTGAAGACCGTAATTTAAGAAAAGCAGATGTTATCATGCGTATTTCAGAAGGTATTTTTACTTATATTTATTGTGTCTATAGTACGTTTTAATCCTAAAAACTTTAGAAACTCCTTTCCTTATACTTCTTAATTGTTTATATCATCCAATTACTTATTGAAAAATTTTAGCGTTTAATAATTTTTCCTTTTTTTCTTTTCCTTGTTGTGATATTAAAATTTATTTTATCTAATGTAACTTTCATTAAAAAAGAACTGTTTTTCTTGAAAGAATAGACGCAAAAGCGTAACTTCCTGCCCAAAAACTGCACAATTTAGCTATTCATTGAACTGTTATTCTTTCACTCAGCAACCTCTTAATAAACTAAAATAAATCAATGGTGTGTGCAGTGACGCTTTACGCACAGAATAATGTAAACAAAGTAATTAGTTTAAGCAATAACTTCTTCATTTAATTAATTTCATCCACTCTTTCTCCTGTACTGGAGGACCTTTCTTAACGCAAACAAAATCTATAACCTCCCCAAATAATCTTGTTAGTCTCATTACTGAAGGCAAAAGCTGCTTTACAAAGCGTTTTAATATTTTTAATCACCTAAACTCGTAGTTGTTAATTTTATTAAGTATTTATACGTTTAACGCGAACAAGTTCTTACATTATTTTTGTAAATTGGATGACAAGACGATCTTTATCTTTTTTTGTCTGCGACACAGCAAGAAACAGGTATTCATTTAGCAATAATTGAAAACTTATATTAGTAAATCCTGAACCTTAGGCTGTAAATATCTGTAGCTTCCGTTCTCGCTAAATACAGCTGCAACATCCATTCATGTCAGGTGACACTGAGGTGACTCTTGCACACATTAACCGTAACCGTCATTCCGGCAGACACGTTAAAAAATGAGCGGAAAAAGATGCAGTGGACTTTTTCGATGTTGTTTCGTTAAGGGCCCAACAACCACCCTCATTATTCTTTTTTTTATTTTCTTAAATGTGTTTGCCGTCACTATTTACAATAATTAAATGTTTTTCTTCGTTCTTAACCCGGTATGAAGAGTGAATTATCATACCCATATAATAGGGTTATTTAATATTACACTCAATTAAAGTATGTATAAATCTGGGAATGTATGAATAGCGATCATTTGTTAACATTCTGTTGCACAGTCTTAAGGCAAAGATAAGGCTTCTTATAATTTTAAACCGTGATCCAATGACGAAGACGGCACTTGAGCTTGAACTTCACTCTAGAAATTTTTCCACACTACAATAATGAGAGGACTTGCAGTCACAATAGATTTAAAGTACTCCAGTTCCTCTACACAGTGGATCTTTAGAGACCTCTTGACTCAAATCCGTAACTCAATAATTCCCGCCACGATTTCATAACCGTGGCCACTAGGCTACCGCGACCGCTTAAATTTAGAAAAACTCCAAAAGTATAGAGGATACAGGCATGTGTGTGTGTGCTGCTTTTGACAAAGAAGGCAAATAATTTAATTATTACAAAATATTCTACAAAATTTTAGTCTTATTAGGAGTAATAAGAAAAAGATTAAAAATTTTTCTTGAACTAAATAGCATATTTATTTTTTAAAATATTAATATAAGCAAATATTGTGGAATGTAAAATTTCTTTAATTGTTTAAATATTAAAGTATTAAATTTCATAATTTCTTCCTTGAACGCCGAATTCTGTCCCTGTTCAAATTATAAGTATTAAAATAAATATGAACATATTGCAAATATTGATGGATAAGTTCGGTCGTTTTTTCAGTTAAAATTGGTTCTCTTTACCAACATCCATATTTAAAATAAAGTTTTTTTTAAATGTTTTTTTATGTTTGATAACTTCAGAAAATCACCTGATCATCTTGTATATAAGTCAATTTTTATTTTATTAAAGACCTAAATTTTTGGAGCTGCACACACATCTGGCTATACAAATTGATTAAAAATAATGCGAATAATGTCAGAGAATCATAATTTTTTATTGAGTTATATGTTATTTACATAAAATTTTCATTATGGTATCCCTTAGCATTGTACACTTTACGTAATTGCTTAGACTAAGCCAAAAGAACTTTTTCGACCATTTTTGAGGGTACTTTCCAACTTCCTTTTTAATTGCTTTCTGAAGCCCTTGAAGCGTTCCTACTTCACGTCTATTTAAATATTTTCTTAAATATCCCATTACAAAATAATTGCAGGGAGTACAGTCAAAGATGATGATAGTCATTTCTCAGGAGGAAAAAATGTATTTTTTGTTATCTTTAGCCATTTTATAGTTTATTTTGCAGTATGACGGTCCAGAATATTGAGGGAATTACAGAATTTTAACTGTTTACTTTCTCTGATTATATTCTTCAAAATATTATTAGTATTTAGTATCAACTTTATTGATTCTTCAAAAAATGGTTTTGTTAAGATTTGAAAAGACATTTCCATCCATATACCATATCACCTGAAGGCCAACTTGCTGCGTTTTTGCGACTCATTTCCCGTGAAATATAATTTATCTTCCTTTTTGACAGTTGTGGATGACAGATGAAACAGTGCTTCATTAAAGGTTATCCATGTTTTTTATCTACCTTTGCATAACATTAAATACAGATGACAATATCAATTTCTTCGTTTTTCTATGGTCTGGGCAGATATTGACACACTGATTTATTCACTGTTTTATAGCCAATTTTCTTTATCTGACAACAGATTAGATTTTGAAGCCTCGGGATCACGGGATCGATGTGTTTCTTCCAATTCCGAAATCCCGGGATGTAGATAGCAAATCCTCGGGACTTAATTTTTGTCTGAATTATATCTTAAATTTTTTTTTCTCACTCAAATTTTTTAAAAGAATTTAATTTTTAGAAAATGTATATTTTTTAATGAAATATGTACGTAGAAATTTTGTGTGTAATTATAAGTGCTATAAGTAAATATATATATATTTGTAGCTCTCATTTCTCGTATGGGAAACTGCCTCACAGATATAAGTGGTTTACACTGCAATATTTATACAATAATATAAGTAACCATTCAGGAATAGATTTTGTCGCAGTTCCTTCTTCAATTAAATTCAGTAAATTAATAGCGAACCTGCGTGAAAGATTTGATTCTTTAAATCCCACTGTATTACTAACAGCTCATGCAACTGGCCCTTATATTTCAAATAAGACAATACTGATTTACCTTTGAATTCAATAACTGAATCAATTTGTACTCAATCAAAAATAGTGATCAGTAAAAATGAGGCAATATCTTGATTTTTCAAATTCTTTGCGGATTATATGCTTTTGAAACTAAATAAAACAATTATTTAATTTAAAAAGTAAAAAAACATTTTTGATAGAATTTTTAAAAGAAAAATTTTGTTCGATGTATAATTAATTTATTTAAATAAAACATTATAACTCATTTAAAATTATCAACTAATGTCAGTTTTCCTGGTGCAAAAGTTTAGAATAGATAGCACTCTGCCATCGAGATAGCAATCTCTGTTCACAGCAGATATAGTCCTAAATTGTATGCTAAAGAAGCTTAAAGTAGCAAACAGTTCGATATGTAAAAAAATATATGCAGCTCTCATTTCTCGTATGGGAGAACTTTACGCAGATCAAAGTGGTTTATTTTGTTATTGTACAATATTTGCACAATAATACAAGTAACAATTCAGAAAAATATTTTGTCACAGTTCCTTCTTCAATTAAATGCCGTAAATTAATGGCGGAACTGCTTGAAAGACTTGACACTTCAAATCCCACTGTATTACTAACAAATTATGTAACTGGAAACTATGTTTTAAATAAGGCAACATTGATTCATATTTGGATTCAATAACTCAATCAATTTGCACTCAAAAACCATTAAGTGTGGGTAGAAAAACTAGATAAAGTTATCAAAGAAGTATATGCATTAATGCATGCTATTAGATTTGAGTCATTGCCATCAAAAATTTTAAAAGAAATGTCTCTTTTTTGAAAACGGAGGGAGATGTGGCGATCACCTGGAAAGAGCATACTCCTATTTTTAATGACGATAAAACCTACTAATGTAGAGTCTGAACGAGCATTTTCTTCAGCAGGACAATTAGTAACAAAAATAAGAAGCCGTTTGAATGTTGAAACACTGGACGAGCTGTGTTTTTAAAAGCTTATTTAAGGAAACACAAGAAATAAAGGAATTGCCTTTTTTTAACTTCATTATGTACTATTTTTATTTGGTTTTTTTTATGATAAATTTAGTTTTGTTTTGATGTGTTTCAATAAAAAGTAATATCAAACCAATTTTAATTGTATTTTCCGTTTTATTACGCAACTTCAACCATGCTAATATGTAAAAGTATTCTTAATAAATAGTCCAAACCTAATCCCGGGATTGCTAACCCTACAACAGATTGTCGACTGCGATACTTCTAGTTTCTTTGATCAAGTTCTTTGAGCCAGAGGATTTTCTTTCAGCTTACATTTTTCTTTTTTTCCAAGGACTTTCTTTCGTCCACATCTTTTTTTCTGAAGCTTTTGAGTACATGCCAAATTATATTTCTTTTCGAAATTTAGACAGTAATCCATTAGAAAAATGTATTTTCTGATTTTTAAATGCTTTATTTATTACAGAGTTTGAGAAACCATCCTTCAAATTCTTAAAAATTTCGTTTTGGGTTTGAGGATTTAATTTCGCAGCCATAATTTACTCCTAATAATAAAAATAGTTGGATTGGTAAATTTAAACGTTTCATTTTTAAAATGAAACTGGATATAAAGTGATTAAAATTCACCATAAATAGTTATATGCTTTTAAAATTAGTCGCACTAATTATCAATCAACCTGTATTACGTTACAAGGCATCATAATCTATCTTAGTTTTCGACTTCACTGAGGCAGTTTTCTTTTCCTACCTTTTTTTGAGCTCATTCTTTAATATTCAAATTTTGCGCTTATATGGAATGCTGGTAGCATTTTTTTAAAAAATAACTGGTACTCCAAAAATAGCCAGTTTTACTCTTAACTGAAACGTTCTGGACAAGTTATTTTTTTCTGTTTGCTGCAATGAAGAAGTTAATTCTAAAATTCTGATTTAACGTGTTTAATTTTTAAAAAAAATAATATCTACTTTTTTGTTTATCAATATAACCAAATCAGTTGATTAAAACTCTTTATCTTTCATAATATCGCTCAATCGGGACAAGATGCTTAAAATAGAAATGAGGAAAATGTTTGCTCTGAAAGTTCTCCTTTCTTAAGGCAGTGATTACCAAACTTACCCTGCCCATGGATTCCGTTTTATACCGAAAACTTAGCCACGAAAACCCAAGTGAAATAACTCCATTTCAATTGCATGATGGAAAAGGATCAGATTTTTATATCTCCTGAAAATGGTAAGAAAATGAATATGGTATTTATGTAAATATTCTATTTATACAAATGAACTTTAACAAAAGTATAACCGAGGTTAATAAACTAAAGCAAAATAAAATAATAAAAAATTAAATGCTAACGCAACGTACTTTTTATTTTCAAGACAATGGTTTTTTGGGTTAAAGTAAACAAAGAAAAACTTGGTGCATCCACTTTCCATCTCTCGAATCGTTTCTACTGCTGTGTAGATATCGTGTAGCGGCAGGATTCCATTTCTATCCCAACATGCCCAGGCTTCTGCATTCAACTTCCAGCGTGCGAAGCTTCTCATTACTTGTACTTTATGCACCTATCTTTAATAATGCATTCTAACATTTTTAATTTTACACTAACGTTTTTCAACACGTATAAATCATGTTCAATTTATTTTAACTTTCATAATAATGAAAATGGCTTGCAAATATTTTACTTCATATCAAACCTTTCACGAACCCCTAAAGCAGTGATTCTCTAACTGCGCACCGCGACCCTCTAGGGGGCCTGATAACCCTACATGGAAGGCGTGAGCATATTAAAAAAAATATTATTTAAAATACTTTTTTTTAATTTTCTGAAAGAAATTAAAAAATACGTACATAAAACAGTGAAGTAAACATTTAAGCTGATATAATATGCTTATACTTAAGTCAGTGGCGCAACAGCCCATGAGGGCCAAGGCCTACTGTGCCCACATCAGTATACGTGACCTTGGGCCTAGAGGTGCATGAGCAAATGTTCCGGTCAAGTGGTCAGTCTGACGCGAAACACCTAGTGTTAAGATCCCAAGCAAGCTTGGTACTCTTTTATCGCTCCACTGAAGGGATGAAAAACAAATTCCACCTTACCCAGTCCGTGGTTTGAACTTCGGACCTGTGGTGTGGAAGGGAAATACACTAACCACTCAGCCACTGGGCTTCATATACGCTTATAAATACTTAAAATATGCTTATAATGTGCAATACTGCACAATATATTTTATTGTTAATTTATCAATACTAAATTAAGATCAAGTTTAATAATAACTGGTGTCTCCCTTGAGCTTGTCTTGCAGAGCAAAGATTTTCCAAGGTTGGTTTAATATCATAGAAAATGACATTCTAAGTTATTTTTCTAAATTTAGCCGAGATCTATCTTGGTGTTTGAGAAAATAGTTATTTAGCTTAGTTAAAAGTTATTTCGCAATTTTTCTGGTTAAAAAAAGTAGAAATAAAAAGTAACATAATACTTATTCTGTTACTAAATGTAACTTACTTATAAAATGGGTATTAGTCAAAAGTAACGTACACAAAATTTAATAAGTATCGTTGTAATTTATATGGTTTATAATTAAGGTCGTATTGTAGCTTTCGAGCGTTAAAGTATATTTTCATTGCATTTAATACATTGTTATTGTATGAAACGTGAAAGTTGTGATTGAAAATTGGATCACAAATATTGAAAGTTTGAGACGCGTGTATATTTTACCCTTAAATTCTTTATATATCCCCAAATTAATTTTAATTTGACACGAAACCCCGGGAGCTCGTAAGAACCACTTTAGGAACTTATGTTATGTGTCTATTGCTTCACTTATATTTGTCGCTAGCTACGATACTATTAACCATTTTTGCAGAAATGCTGAAAAAATATACATTTAGTATAATGTTCTTAAAATAATACTCACAAACACTGTCCATAGAAGTGGTTCATAAAGAAAAAATATTTTACATAGAGATAAAAAAAAATATGATGATATCTTTGGTTTCACTTTTAAAACGTTTTTTCTTATTTTTGCGTCGTTAATATTACCCATTTAAAATTCCCTTCAGTAAGATTAAATCAGTCATTAAAGAGACGATTACACTATTTCACTTTATTTGAAGATGTATCTACTATGAATCTTATGAGGAAAAAGATAACAAAAGACATTTAATTTAATATTGTATTTAATTTATTTATTTATCGAGACTTAAAGTACTTATGGTGTGAAAGTTTGGGGAGTGAGGCACCAGCTCACGTGTTGACCTAGTCACTTGACCGTGGTCCACCAGTAACATTGTAGCCGCGGAAGCCTAAAGGTGATGGTCGTGACTGACATGAGTTCTACAACTCAACGAGGAGAGCACGTCGAGGCTCAAAGTGCTCTCATGGACATGGTTTGGAGAAGGCGAGCCAGCTCATGGGACTGTCCTCGTCATTTGACTGAGGTTCAAAATTAAAAAGTGGGTCACCAACAACTGGTTTATAGTTCGAGGTTAGTAAACACTTACGCATGTACCTTTGTGTTGCTTTAGAGCGGGGTGTTTATGAAGAGACAATCAATCTATTAATTAATTTTTACCATGTCTCCCAATTTATACTCCACTAATCTTATAACTATAAGCAAAAAATACATATGAAAATATTAAAAGTAATTTTTAAGAAGAGCTGAGATTATATTTTTGCAATTTTTGATTAGTTTATTTTAATTTTCTTAGAATACTTTTTAAACTATTGACATTTCTTTAAACTTAAATTGGTCGGTGCTATTAGATTTATTTTTGAATTAACCTTAATTCTAAATGTTACAGTAATGTAAAGTACATAACACTGACCTCAGAATAAGCCTACTCTTTATAAGGCTTCTTTGGTTTATTTAGAGAAGAACAGTGCCAAAGATAGCGACGTCTATCGGTGTACATGTAAATTATCTTATCTGAAGAAAAAAAACAGTGTTTTTTATAAGAAACTGGAAGTAAATTTTGAAATCATTTCTCAAAATGGAGAAAAAATCTATGAAATGTCTGATTACTGGAGCCATACTTTTTCATTCACCGAGTATTTTTAGGATTCGGTTGCCGCAAAACAAATATAAGAAACCCTGAATTTTGAGAAAGTAATTTCATTTAATCTTAAATGTAATGGTATGAGCAAATTAAAAACGAGAGGGTTTTTCTAACCTAAGTTCCAGTAAAATCTTTACACATCGAAACATATACGAGCAACTTTCCGAAGAAGTAATAACGAGGGAAAAGTAAGCAAAACTTTCCGAAAAAGAAGTTCAAAAGATAAAAAGAAAATTTATTGAAAAATTAACTTGGAATGAATAACTAAGCAGAAAGTGAAACAACCACGTGACTAATAGCTGGTTAGAGAAACTCGTACTTTAGTTGGGAACTGGAACTGCTATGTAGGATTTGTATCGTCGGTCGATATTGAATAAAAAGTTGTCAACGACATGTACTATCCATAGTGGGGACCAGTGGCTGAATCTTCTTGGAATATGAATACAGGTGCCAAGCATGATACCTTCCTTAGCGAGAACTCCTAACCTCTCCTTTCATATAATGTTGAAGAGAATATTACGCTCTCGCCAAGTACCTATATGTGCTAACATTTTAAGGGCATGAAGAATCTGCCTGATGGATCCAGATCATATGTGGAATGCAGGCACTGCCCAGGCAAGCAACTGGATCCCAAATACCTTTTTAGCTGTCCTTCCATTGTTGGTGCCCTTTTTAAAATAGAAAATGACTACAGCATGAACATCCTATACTCGGATCGTGCCATGGATGTTGCCACGGCAGAGATTCACGCTTTTGGCAATATTTGACTCAATTTTTTTCTATATCTTTATTTTGTTATATACACCTTTGCACTTTGTCACACACGACAACAACAACAACCTACATGTGTTCAGAATTACCAATAAGACTAATCTACTTACTTTCTTAAAGACCTTTGCTAAAATGTCAATTTTTTTTTTTTTTTTTGTTACCGGCATCAGAAGAAAAGAAAGTCATTTCATTATAATCAAATATTATTAACACACATGCACCGTACTGGTCCTCGCGCAAACAGATCCTATTTGCGTAACGTTCTAGCCGCCGTAAAATGTGATATCGGTCGTCCCGTAGTGATGTTGGATGATCTGGAATATTGTCCAATAAGTGAGGAGGAGCAGACAACGGCACAAAACACCAAAAACGTAGACATAACATAATCAGAATAATTTAAAGTGGATCTCAACTTATTGCAAAGTATTTTCAGCAAAAGGTTTTTTTTCTTAGAATTTTTTATAATACATACGGTCATAGAATCTCCTACATTCTAATAAATAATAAGGGGAAAAAAGTTTAATTTTATTATATCTTGAAACTATTTTTTTTTTTAAAAACTCAATGCTATTAAACAAAAATAAAGAGCTAGTTGTATTTACGATAATACACTATTGAAAATATCTCGTTATTTGTTTTAAACTATTCTACTTTTTAATATTTAAGCTTCTTTTTTTCTTTTCAAAAACGAATCAGGTACAGAGAAGTCAAATACTACTGTATTTATGACTGTTAAATGATATTAATTTATGATACTAAGACATTTTTTTTTTTCGTTTCAGTATTTCGACACAGAAACAAACTAAAATATGTTTTCCTTAGAAAATTCTAATTACTATTTGTTATAAGTTTCATTACACAGTATTTGATTGGTTCCCGGATGAAAGATGCCTTAATAAGGACAACAACAAAGCACAATTCTTGTGCGAGAGATAAGACAGGCAATCCGCATGGCAGGGCAGAGGAAAACAATGACGAGCAAGATTCTCGGATGATTAATGTAATAGTTTTTATTATTTTCATCTGATCATCTTTCATTAGCAAAAACTAAAGGAATGTCTTCGTTATTTCTAGATGAAGATACTGATTTCAAATGATATATAAATTAACAATATATAAGAGAAAGAATAAAATGCAACTGGGAGCCTTTGTAGAAAAACCTACAGATGTCATTTTAACCCCATATATGTTGTTTGTCAATTAACATTTTAAACCTGTCAGTGAGACGTAAAAAGTATTTATGTATTTTTAAATAAGTAAATCTATTTTATTATATAGGTCTGTCTCTTAAACTTGTGGTTTATAAGTGCAATTTTTGAATTATTTGAAAAATTCTTTTGACCCAAAACTCTTGATCCAACTAAAGTAAGTTTATACATTTTTTTCAAATTACCTCATTTTATTACCTTTATAATACTTGCTGTGGATTTTATGATTCATCTGCAGGCTCGTTACTTAAAATTATCTAATGCATTTTCCTAAGCATTTTTTGACTTTTTCTTTTCATTTTGTATAAAATGAAACGCATACAAAGGAAATGCATACATATAAACCTGGTTTTAAAAAAATACAAACATTTTCCATTCGGGGTACTATATATATATATATATATATATATATATATATATAGGTGGCAGCAGTTCTATTAGTTAGATAAATATTAGATCCAGCTTAGTATACTTGTGAATTAAAAGTAACTAAACCCATTCAGGACCAGGCGATTTTTCCTGTTAAGCCTAACTCCATTTAAAAATTCATATAAAAACACTACTGTAAAAAATAATGCCTAAATTTCTAGTTTATAATCATTCCAAATTCCGTAAGATCCAAATTAAGATCTAACCGATGTGATCACGGAACTCAGAACGGAGAAAACTCAATGTTACATATGATACCGTGTTCCCTGAAGTGATCACATTTATGTGATCAGGGTTCTGAAGGGGCAAAATAATTATAAATTAGATGGAACAACCTGAAGCAAGCGGATGGAATAGTGAGCAACTTCATCAATGATAATCGCGTGCGTATGTTTATAACATGCAAACAATACGTCGTCGGAAATTTTTCAATGCGTAAGAAATATTTTTCAGGAATGGATTAAAAAAAATAAAATAGAATTGGTGACCAAAGCATAACTTATTACGAAAAGCAATATAAATATTGAAAAAATCTTGCGTAGTTTGTAAATTATTTAGTATTATGGGATGAAGGAAGCTGGAACTGCGTTTCTTGCTCCTTTTCCATTTTTTAAAAAAAAAATTTAACTGTGTAACAAATAGCCACATTGCCATGTAGCCCTTACACTCAACTCCAGAAAAACTTCAAAGCGAGAAGGACTGTATTTGTTAACGCATTACAAAGAAAACAAAGTTTTTATTTACATAGGCATTCGTACGCTCAAAAAGGTTATAATTAGAAATTCGTTACTTTATTTTAAACAGGAGATCCTATAGGGCTTACCCCGAGTTATAATTGTGTGAAAAGTTAAGTTTTAATGGTTATATATTTGTTTAAAGCCCATGTATTTGATAATCAAAAGTTTACTATCAAAGTTTCTTTTAGTATTTTAAAATGAATTTGTAAAGTTTAAAAGGATACCGTAAAATCCAATGTATAACTCGCACTAATACTTTCAAGCTACATTTTTTAATGTTTATGTATATTCGTCATATAACGAAGGAATCTGAAGTACACAAATGCAATACTATTATGTTTTGAAGTCATTTATTTAGGGTGTTATGCTAGGATTTTTAAAAAAAAATACTATGCCTTTAAAACTACATTTTTTAAAGTTCATTATAGGTATGTCATTTCTTTTAAATAAACAGTATTCCGATCTATGTAAAAGTCTAATTTTTTCATTTTTGAAGCTTTCATTTTTGTGTACCCAGTTTATAACACGCATCTGCCAATTTTCATCTCATTTTTTTTCGTATGGGCGCTTCGGTTTTTAATGTACGTTTATTTATTAGATACATATTTTCAAAACTTTATACCCTTTTCCCACTACATGTTCCCCTTTTTTTTGTACAAGCTAAGGTTTAGAATTTTATAATCAATATCCATATAAATTATCAAAATTATTTATTTCATATGCAAAAATATATTTAAAAGTTTGTGGAAATTTTGTACAGTGAAACAGTAGAATGTTTGTTTAAATGATTTTTAAAAAAATGAAGTTTTAACTTTTTATATTATTGCTTTAAAATATGTGGCGAGTTGGGTAGAACTTATTGGCGGACCTCCTCTGGCAAGAAGGCCGGTGTTTGCTCATCGCATAATGATTTTCGTTATTATAATTAATGTATGGTTACAAATAAATAAATGAAGGGGAGGCTGATTTTTATTTAATATTATCCGCAATACAGAGTGAAAGTGATATCCTCCACCCAAACGTAAGCCATCATTGGTAATATTAGTTTCATACACGAGGCAAATATTTGTTTTCACAATCACCTGTACATAAAAAAATTATATTCTTAGAAACTAATGATAAGCACGAAAAGGTATCATATTTCCCATTAACATTTAATTGTCTCTTTTCCTGTGAAAACCTTTACATAAGTAAATACTAATAATGGAGACATGTATATATATTCCAGAATTTCTCAGTCATATCATTCACCATGAACGCATCTGGATTATCTGAAATAGTTTGCAGGTTTATATAAAAAAATCGAATCAAATTGAAAGAAATCAGATTCAAAACTTCTGAATTTGACGGAAACTACTTTGAACTAGATGCAATTTCTAAAACTTAATAATTACTAATACAATTTTTTCTGATTAGTACATTGAAAGAACTTCCCATCCATTTAATAGAAGTTCCCTCCACTCGGTTGTCACTAGTACTATTCTTTCCTACTGAAGCTAGTTAAACTCGAGGAAAGGAATTTTCTATTAGATTAGCTTAACCAATGGGTTTCACTTGTTCCAAAATACACCCTTCCGTTAAAGCATTCGAAGTATGAAAACTGAAGTGAAGTGAAATGGATTCCATTTTTAGATATTTTAATTAAAATAAAAAATATATAAATTTTTTCTGTGTTTAGAGAGAGGCAAATGTCGTTGAGAGATTTGTCACAAAATAATTTTATATTAGTCAATCCATTTGAACATACATTTTTACATAGTTTCATTTTTTTTCCTTTAAAAATAATTTGTGTAACACAACTTGTATTATGCATTATTTTGCTAAGGCTAGCTTTGCTGAAAATCCACAAAATTGCCTGGAATTTATGATATTCTAATTTTTTCTAGTTACTTGAAATTTTATTAAACTTTTCAACGTTCAATTAAAATAAAAGCCCATTTTTAACACCATTATCGCAGACTAAGAATATTCATTTGTAAAATTGCATCTTTCATTCGGTGATTACATAATCCCAATGGTTTACTTTATTTCAATTAATATGAGATTTACGACCTTGAGGTAGTATTTCGTAAATACAGGTGATGTGTCTTCGGTATACACAAATTAATTTCCTTTGCAAACACTTGTTCTTCTCAATCTATCCCATGTGGGAATCCTTGCAATGAAACAATTGCCATTGTTGATGTGTAACATCTTTACTCTCGGTTGTTGGATATTTGTTAGAGTGATTTCGTAAAAAGGGACGAAAATGCGTAACAGGAAGTAGGGGTAGCGCGCGCTGTTTGATTTGACCAATCAGCGTGCTTGGTAGTGTCTCTTCGCTACCCTCGTGTCGGGGTCCAACTCTAATAGCAATTAAGCCGCCAGCCTTCCGCGCATACCAGCAAGTCTTATTAGACTTCATCCAGAATAAACTTGCTATTCTCATGCTCAAAAGTCAAAGTCCCAGGGCTCGTTGTGTGTGAAATCTGAGGATATATCTATATATATTAAGGAGAAAAAAGCGATCATCACTCACTCACTGACTAGTCACGATATCTCCGGAACTATTCAATCTACAGATTGGAAATTTGGTAGACGTGTTCCTTTTATGGAGTAGAGATCAGCTAAGAACGGATTTTGCAAAATTCGAATTGCAAGGGGCGTTACGGAGGTTAAAGGGCGTTATAAATAATTGTTTCCACAATTAAACTACTCGACGTACAATCTTGAAATTGGGTAAGCAGATTCCTTTCATAGAGTAGAGATCCGCTACAAAAATGAGTTTGGTGAAAATTGACCCCCAAGTGGTGTTATAGATAGGGGCCGTTATAGATAATTATTTCCATTTTTATATATAAGCTATGAGACGCACAATCTTTACAATTGATAAATAGATTCCTTTCATACAGTAGAGATCAGCTACAAGAATTGTTTGGGGAAAATATTCCCCCAAGTGGCGTTGCGGGGGATTAAGGGGCGAAATAGATAAATATTTTTGTTTTTAAACTTCTTGACCTACCTGCTTGAAAATTTATAGGCATGTTTCTTTCATGGAGTAAATATCTGTTACAAAATGGGTTTTGAGAAAATTGACCCCCAAGGGGTGTTGCAGGGGGGATATAAATAATTATTCCGATTTTTAAACTATAACTTGAAATTTGGTAAGCTTATTCCTCTCATAAGGTAGAAATACGCTACAAAATGGGTTTCGTGACAATCGAAACCCAAGTGGCATTGCGAGGCTTAAGGAGCGTTATAGATAACTATTTTCATTTTTAAACTACTGGTCGTATAGTCTTGAAATATGATAATCAGAATCCTTTCATGGATTAAAGATCCATGTTTTGTTAAAATCGACCTCTTGATGGCGTTGCGGGGACTCAAGGGGCGTTTTAGATAATTTTTTTCCAATTTTAATTTATTAGACGCACAGTCTTCAAATTTGGTAAGCAGATTCCTTTCATAGAATACAGTTCCCCTACAAAATGGGTAGTGAAAACAAATTCCAAGTGGTGTTGCGGGGCTCAAGGGGCGTTATAGATAATTATCCCCATTTTTAAACTATTAGACGTACAGTCTTGAAATTTGGTAAGCAGATTCCTTTCGTAGAGTAGGAATTTGAAGGAAATCAACTCTTGGGGGAGCAAGGGGTTACTGGGACGTATTGACAAAAAAAATCCTTTTTGCGAACTATAAGGACTATAATAGTGGAATTTAGTTTGCATTTTTCTTTTGTTGAATTGAAATCCGCTAAGAATGGTTTTTTTGGAAAACGACTCAACGGGATTAGTAAAAATTTCGTTTTTTCCCCTGTTATATTTAGACTTGAAATTTTGCTTGCATGTTCCTTTTCTAGAGTAGAGATTCACCGAAAATTGGTTTTGCGGGAATCCACTTGATTATAGGGTACGAAAGTGCAAACATCATTCTATACTTCAATTTTAGAGATTTTTAGAAAATACAGATTAGATAAGTTCTGCCCTTTTTTTATCAAGAGACGACCAGGATATTTTTAATACAATCGAATATATATATATAAGACGCATTTGTTGTCTGTCGGTCTGTTCCCTTATAACTCAAGATCTAGACAACCAAATAACGTGAAATTTGGAACACGTACACAAAATTACATGGGGGAAGGTTCTTAAACAGGTTTTGTTGCATCCTAACCTCACTCTGGCCTCCTCCAGCAAAAAGTAGGGCTCCATGTGCCTGTTCTGAGCCGTGTAATAATGAACCAAAAAAAGAAAAAAAGGAAATCATGCAAGTTGGTAATTGAGAGTGATTTTGAATGTTTTAGTGGTGATGATGAGGATGTAAGTAAAAGTGATGGTCATACATGTGTAGGGTGGGAGAGGGGGGACGGTAGTAGGACGCCCTCTTATCCTCCCTCCAGATCCATGTTTGTAGGATGGACCTTACCTCCAGCAGTCATCTTACATGGGGAAGGTTCTTAAACAGGTTTCGTTCCATCCCAACCTCCCTCACTCTGGCCTCCTCCAGCCAAAAGTAGTGCTCCATGTACCTGTTCTGAGCCGTGGGTACATTTTAGAGAAAACTGTCACCGAAATGCTTTCCATGCTCTTGACAAGACATTACAGGATCTGCGAGGCAGCTCTGCAATAAAGGGTGGAACAACTGTTGTGCTTTCTGGGGTGAATTTCGACCAACACTTCCCATTGTCACACGTGGCACACCAGCACATCAAATCAATGCCTGCTTGAAAAATTGTTATCTTTAGCACCATGTCGTAAAATTCAGTCTAACTACAAACATGCAATCACACATTCAGGGTGATTTGTCTGCAGGACAATTTGCAAGCAAGTTACTCCAGATTGGAGATGGTAAAGTTCCTGAAGATCCTTCAACAGGCCTCATCATTATGTCATGTGGTTAAATTGTCAACTCTTATGACGAACTTCTGTCCAAGGTGTATCCTAACATTCAGCAAAATTTCAAGGATCAGGACTGGCTTTCTCACAGAGCAATTCTGGCAAGCAGAAATGATGTGGTTGAGAAGCTCAATGCCACCATTCAGAAGCAGCTTTCAGGGCAAGAATATGCCTACAAGTCCATAGACTGCATCCTTAATGATGAAGAAGCAGTACAATATCCCATTGAGTTCTTGAATTCCATCCAGACTCCTGATTTGCAAGCCCACAACTTGATTCTGAAAGTTGGTGCTCCAATAATGCTTATCCGAAATATTGATGCACCCAGGTTGTGCAATGGCACATGATTAATTGTGAAAAAGCTGATGCAACATGTAATTCAAGCCACAGTACTCACAGGGTGTGCTAAGGGTTAGGATGTCTTTATTCCAAGAAAACATATCATTCTCTCCTTCAGACAACACCATACAATTCAAGAGAATACAGTTATCTTTGAAACTGTGCTTTGCCATGACAATCAACAAGTCACATGGCCAGTCTCTTGGGATTGCTGGTATAGACTTGCAGACACCATGCTTTTCTCATGGGCCTGACCCAGAGTGGGCAAAAGGGAAAATCCTTTTGTACACACTCCAAATGGAACTGCCAAAAATGTTGTCTATCACATGCTTTAAGATAAATGTACCCTTTTATTGCATGCAAATAAACAGTTTTGTACTCTTCTACAGAAAACCTTATTTTAAACCCGGGCAAAGCAGTGTACTTGCAGCTAGTTTATATATATATATGTAAACTATATTTTTATAATTATATTTCCTGTTAAGCGTCTGACAAAGCTCATCATTCTTAAAAAAAATACGAGTAAGTAATAGGGAATTATTTGAATAAATATTTTAGTGCATATCATTTTCATACTTTGAGGTTAATTCCTGTCGCTGTCAATATAATATTTTTAATTGCGATTAACAAAGATTTCTTGATTAAAAAAAACTAACTAATTGAGAAAACGAGTATTTTTAATTTTCTCTAATACTTCTAATTTTTAAACATGCACTTGATGGTGTCTCTTCACTACCCACGTATAGGGGTCCAACTCTAGTAGCAATTAAGCCTCCAGCCTTTTTATATTGTTAAATTTAGCATTTCAGAAGATTGGAATTCAAAAACTCTTTAACTATCACTCGCTTCCCATGATTTTGAGCGGTGATTTTAACGTTAACTTCAATTTGCCAGGAGTTAAGCCGCTCATAGCTTTTCTGAATGATGAACTCAAACTCGAAATGAACACAAATCGAAATGTTTCGACAACTAACAGTGGTACTTTTATTGACACTGTTTTTCAATGATGTTTAAATACTTTGAAATCACAAGTATATGTGTCATATTTTAGTTTTCATAAATCTATTGTCTCCGCTCTTCTCCAAATTGAACAAGAATAAATATTTTTGATAAAAAATTGCATTACTCCTTGTGTTAAATAAAATTTTCATTAAAGATATAATTATTCGATAGAAAATTGTTTTTATCATCCCGATTCATTTTTTCAGGATTGAAGTCACTATTGCGTATTTACCACGATAACATGTCAGATGTTACGCATTATATGCGACTACTGTAAGGCTCGTTCTTCTTTTATTTATTTTATTTTTAAATCTGAAATTTACTTAATTTTTATATATGTAACAAGCTTCTCGCAACGACAATCACAATATGTATTTTGTAACTTTTTTCTTAGAAACTATTAAACATAAAGACTCTAAAATTTGTCTGTATACTAAATAAACCTTTATATTTATACTTAAGTGAAATTTTAAAAATAAATTGTTCAGTTTATTTTCTTAAAAAAAGGAATGTTTTGTGTAACATATTTAGGAATTTAATAGAAAATTTAATGTTTTGTAACGCAAGTGTTCTCTAGCTATATGCTTCAAAAATATTTCAAAACTTTCACTTTAGTGCACATAAGTATATACTCATGCATGCAGTAGGTTTAGCTACTACAAACAATTTTAAAAATAAAATTTTCCGAAAACAGAAATTTTTATAAAATGTCACTAATTTCTTACTTTGACAAGGTAAGTAATTAGCGCTACTTACTAATCCTTATTATTGTACTCCACGAATATCATGTTTTTTTAATCTATTTGTTTTTAATTAAACTTTAAATTACTCCAAACATTTAACTACAAATTTTACATTAACATTAACTATTAACATTAAACATTAACTACCAAAATTTTACAGTTAAACTTGCACTTATACTGTTTTATAAAGTTAATTGCGTATGAATAAATAAAAAGAGGCTTTGCAGTTGTTTCAGGATATTTAAAAGGCATATATCTGTCAAAGTAGGAGTGGCACCTGGCAGCTGATTATTTTTTTGAAAGTCATTTTTAATTTAAAATATGGCATATGAGCTATATCCCTAGAAAGATCATTAATTGGAGATTTTAGAAACATCAAAATCTATAATCTGAAAATTTTTAGCCTACTGACTGCCCTTAAGCCATAAACAAAGCGAGCATTGAGCTCATTCATTTTGTTTAACTTTTTAGTACAAAATGCCGATATTAAACTGCAATTTTTGCAGTGCAAAGAAAAGTTTGCAGATAATCCAAATCTTGAATCTTCCTCAAGATAAAGGCTTCCTGTTGTACACTTCTTTGGTGGGCAACCCAATAATGAAAAAAGGCCAATTAAAATTTTCAGATAAATCAACCTGTTTCCAGTTAAATGTTCTGACATATTACTTTCATCATCATTTGATTGATTACATTGCTGCAGCTTCAGTGAACTGGCGGTCATACTTTCTACCTTGCTTGAAGCAGTTTCAATGCATGTATTTTGGTTCCCTTTCTTTTACGGGGACGATGTGAACGACTTTTCCTCTTGATTTCAGGTAAAATAAATTTAAGATCAAATTAAAATAATTAAAGTTCGAAAAATAAATCAAAATATAGAAAAAACAGAATTAAAATAGGCGTGGTAAATCTAACGTCGAATGTAAACAAACACGGAATAGTTGTAATCTAAAATTCCGTTACCAATCGTTTGTAACAAAATTGTTTGAGAAATAATCATAATCTGTTAAAATTAGTAAACAGATAATTTAAATTTTGGTTTTTGAAATTCCACTTTAGGGAAATAATACTTAAACACTGCATATGCCTTTCACTTCCGGTACAGATGTCACTATTTCCGGTTTCATTTTTAATAACTGTGCCTTTTTAAATTGCTATATCTAGAGTTCTAATTTTCGTAAATTTAAAATAAAGACTGCTTTTTGGAATCTTAAAGGTCGGAGCTTTATTTTACAATCATAAACATAATTCGAAATTTTTGTCAAAAAACACACTTTTTCAACATAGTCCAGCCTTTCTCAAACTATGGGACGAGCCCCCTAAGGTGGCGTGAAAACTCTACTTAGGGGGAGGGCACAAGCATATCGAAAAGTCTAAAGATTATTTTTAAAAAATTTTAATGTACTGAAATGAAGCAAAATAAAATACATACTGACGCATTTACACTGATATAATACAAGGGGTGAACAAATGAAAAGGTACGAAACGACATAAAAATGAAACAGTTAAATATTTGCATATTCCGCCATGGGAGAATGTAGTGAGACTTCTCAGGATGCCATTGGAGGCTCTGACTGGGATCGGATCATGCGCGGGTGCCCACATACGCAGGAGAGAGCAAAGGCGCTTATAAAAAGCGGCGTCCAAATGATGCTGCAATCCGTATGAGGACAGGATGGCGTTCGCGTTGCAAAATTCGACGATTGAGGAGCAGCGAAGTGTTATCCGATTTCTGACAGCGGAAGGTGAGAAACCGGCAGCTATTCATCGGTGGATGGTCACCGTTATGGGGAGAATATGTCTCTGACAAGTCTGTCAGAAAATGGAGTGCCCGTTTTCATGCAGGCCGTGAGAGTGTGGGTGATGACCAGAGACAAGGCCAGGCAAACACTGTCATCACGAGCGATCTCATCGACAAGGTGGACGACCTAGTGAGAAGTTATCGGCTTGTCACATTGCGAATGTTGGCGCTGAAGGTGGATGTCAGCTATGGAACCGAGTGGACAATTGTTCACGACAGGTTGCGATTTCGGAAGGTGTGTGCCGCATTGGTTCCGAAGCAGCTCACCGACCAGCAAAAGAAACTGCGTATGGGACTAGTACTGCAACATCTGTTTCGGTATCAGGAAGACCCCGCTTTCATGAAGCGGATCGTCACAGGTGATGAGACCTGGTGCCATCACTACGAGCCAGAGACAAAGCGGGACAGCATGCAGTGGAAGCATGCGTCGTCACCTCCCCCTAAAAAGTTCAGAGCCGTGAAGTCAGCAGGCAAGGTGTTGCTCACTGTCTTTTTCGACGTTCAAGGTCAGCTACTTGTGGAATTCCTCGATTACAGAAAAAGCATTAACTCCGATGTGTACTGTGAGACACTCCGACGCCTACGCAGGTCCATCAAGAACAAAAGACCGGGGCTACTCATGAAGGGTGTGGTTCTGCTCCATGATAACGCGCGTTCACACGTCTCCAGAGTCACACAAATGGAACTGGAGAAGTTCAAATGGGAGATGTTAGACCATCCGCCCTACAGTCCGGACATGTCGCCGTGCGATTTCCATGTGTTTGGTCCACTGAAGAAACACCTGAAAGGGAAGCTCTTCAACTTGGACGACGTACTCAAGGATACTGTGAAGGACTGGGTCTCCTCACAGCCACAGGAATTCTGGGAACAAGGAATCCTGCGGCTTGTTCATCAGTGGGATCGTTGTGCTCAGGCCATGTGTATATTTTGAATAACGTCTACATTTGTACCTACCGTGTCGTTTCGTACCTTTTCATTTGATCACCCCTTGTACATTTATAATGTATTAGTACTATTGTATTTCCTTAGTTAATATATTCATGGTCAGGTAGTCTCAGATATAATTCCAATATATCTTTCATTCTCTATTCAATAATTCAGTTCATCTTTTGGCGTTTTGTTTATTCTTCAGACGACACGGAAGACATGTACACAACACAAAGAACATTACATGATTCTGACTCTACAAGCCAAACGCGTATACATCTCTCACATGACTTGTAGCGCCATCTATACATTTAATATTTAATTTACAACACATCCCTCCCCCCTATGAACGAACAGTTCATAACATTAATAACTAATATTGTTACTTTCATTATGCTAAATTTTAATGTTAACACTTCAGAGAATTTCAGCTAGAATAATAAAACATGCAATATTCATACATTAATAACATATTCATAATATCCATTAAATTCTCATAAATCATAGGAGTAAATTTTAAATAGCAAATAAATTTCACAATTATAATGAATTTAAAGTTAAGCAACAGATAATAAATTTCTGAAAAGCTTAAATTTGAAAACAACAATTTGAAATAAATGCAAAAAAAAAAAAATACAAATAATAATAAATTAAATAAATGCACTTAAAGTTCCAAATAAAGAGTTCAAAATTTGAATTAAAATAGTGTTTAGTTAGTATTTCTAAATTATGTAAAAGTTGCACAGGACATTTTATAATTGAATTTTCAGTTTTTATTGCACAAGCTCTAACTCGTTTATCTCGACCTGTAAAGATTTCTACTACCTTACCCAACTTCCATAGACTTCTCGGTAATCTATCATCATGTATTAATACAATATCATTGATTTTGAATTCAGTCTCTTTCGTTGGATTCACAAAATGTACCGATTTCAAATTTAAAAGATAGTCCTTTCTCCATTGTCTTCAAAAGTTATTCAACAGTCTTTCGCGGTAGTTGAATCGTTTGATAAGCACCTTTTTATCCACAACACAGTCTATAGTAGAAAGTTTCACTGCTAGTAAACTAGTTAATCTTCTCCCTAACAAGAAATGTGATGGAGTTAATGGAAAGTTTCCAGTAGAATCTGAATCGATATATGTGATGGGACGCGAATTTAATACTGCTTCAATTTCACTTAAAACAGTCTCTAGTTCTTCGCTAGTTAAAGATGATTTGCCTATAACTTTTCTTAAAATGGTTTTTACGGATCGGACGATTCTTTCGTAGAATCCGCCCCACCATGCACCTCTTTCTCTGATATATTTCTATTTTACACCCCTTGATGCGCAGAATTCCTTCACATCAGGATGGTTTATAATAGTCCACAATCGTCTCAGTTCAATTTCTGCTCTCTTAAATGTTCTAGCATTGTCCGAATATATAACGGTACAAAGTCCTCTTCTCGAAATAAATCTACGAAAGGCTAGCAGAAATGCATCCGTAGTCAAACTTGTAACTAATTCGAGGTGGAGTGCTCTAGTTACAGCACATGTGCAAAGTAGTATGTAAAACCTTTCCTTGGAGTTTTTGGCAAATATTGGCCCGGCTAGCTCAGTCCGTAGAGCACGGGACTCTTAATCTCGGGGTCGTGGGTTCGAGCCCCACGTTGGGCACCAAATATTGTATTTCCTTAGTTAATATATTCCATGGTCAGGTAGACTATAATAATTCTAATATATCTTTCATTCTCTATTCAGTAATTCAGTTGATCTTTTGGCATTTTGTTTATTTTGCAGACAACACGGAAGACATGTACACAACACAAAGAACATTACATGATTATGACTCTACAAGCCAAACACATATACATCTCTCACATGACTTGTAGCGCCATCTATATATTTAATATTTAATTTACAACAAGTACTGCAAAACGTATTTGATAATTTCTTTATCAATACTAAATTAAAAACAAGTTTGATAATTGCTAATGATTTTCCCCTGGGATCGTTTTTTCAAAATTTAATACTAATCTACATAAGGTACACCCCCGCAACTCCCTTATTGTGGGGGGCCCAGGATTCTAGGGGGTACAAACCCTGTCATACGCCAAGTTGTAATCCTTTTTAAGATCCAGTTTGGGGCCCAAAATCTGACTTAGCAGGGGGGAGGAGGCTAATATTCTCTGTTACTCCGCTAGTAGGGAGGGGAGGGGGGCGTGATGAAAATTATGATTCAAAATTGGGACGCAAACATTGAACGTTTGGGTAGCACTGACCTAGTCGGATATTTTAACATTATTATCTTTCACAAACAGCTGACCGTGGTATCCTGGTGATTATGGTCACGAGCGAGTTGCTGGCATATCATGAATTCGAACTCTAGTTCCACTGAGGGGGCCGAAGTGCGTTCAACCTATCGAGGACCAAAATCCTTCTGTTGGCGAAGCGTGGTTATTTAAATAGAGGAGTTGCAGCTCATGTGTCATGTTCGACAATTGTCAGAAGTTTAAAATTACGAGGCTCGTTGCCAATAATATTGAGTTAAATTGATTGAGAACTGGGTGATTTGGTGGTCAAACTCTAATACTGGCTTACGAGTCAAATCCTTCTTTCCCAAACCCAGGTAGTATCAATCCTTATTCCAGTTACATCACGAAATTCTTAACAAAGTAAATGGCCCGTATGTTTCTTCGCTTTTATTTAAATGCTGCTCCCAATTTTTTGTGTGGTTGTGTTGGAGATGCTGACCATTATGTTTTGCCATGTCCTCTGGCAAAGGATTTTCATTTGATCTTCACATCTCAAAATGCTGAAAAAATCTTTGATCCAATCTATTTCTCTCACATAGAAATCCTCCCATTCACTCTAAACTAAAATATGCATTAAAATTGCCCCTAGAATCCGGTATCCAAATGCTTAAATGAGTTTCGATTGCTACACTTATGTAGTCACAATCGGTTTTTCCCCCAATGTTACCTGTCTTTTTTATGTATGATGCATTTGTATTATATAATTTTATTACTTTTGAAGCATTTGCAATAATACTCAAATAATGTATGTATATTCTTTTCCTCTCCCTTATGCTTATATTCTTTATCATTATTTTCAACTTTGTATGTTTGTATCTTGCAATTAAAATATGTATTTCGTTAATTTACCTTTAATTTGTATTATGTAAATTTAATGTATGCAATGTAAAAAATATGTAAACTAAGATTTTGCTTAGTAAAAACTGAACATGGAAGGTGGCTGTTTCCCGGGGGATCGTTTTATTGCTCTGAACCTCTTTGGGATGAGCTCGGTTCCCTTGTGCATTCCGCCAACAATCCTAGTGTTCCTTTATAGTTTGCGATGTGAATATATAAACACACTCACCCTCAGAGGCCGATTAAGCTAGTCGGAGGCCCCTAGTGATATAAGGTTTGAGACCCTTGGGCTGAAAAGTAGAAAAACTGAAATATTGAAAATATTCGCTGATCTTAAATTCTCAGAATAAAATGTATAGCAAATAAAAAAATTAACGGCACAAAATTAATTTATTTTTTAAAAAATTTAAAATTTTATTTCAAAGTTTACAATTTTGCTATATACAAGTTTGCAATTATGCTGTACGTCTTGATTTCTATTTCTCAAATTCATCAATTATTTTTGCAATATCTAGTATGTAATGTGGTAAAACTCTTCAGTTTGTCTTCTCCCATACCACATATTTTTTAACTCGATTTAAAACTAAAAAAAAAAAAGATCTCTCACATGATGCATTTGATATCGGTATAGTTAAAAATATTTTCAAAAGTATCTCTACATTAGGGAAAGTCGAGACCATTTCTTTTGCAACTCGCTGAATTTTTAGTTGAGTTTTTAATGTACCTTAGTTTTCCTTTCAAAATAATAAAAACTGATCAAACTCATCGTCTAAATTAAACAATTCAATGGCGTTTTTTGCATTGAGTTAAAACTGTACAATTTTATAAGAACTAAAATATTTTTTTTTGTTTAAAATCTTATAATTCCTTAAATATTTTCATAAACTTTCTTCGAATTAAACTGCAGTTAATTTATTAACTCAGTTTTTATGATTTTTGAAATATGCATTTTGATTAACTGTATTAGTAGCATACAGAATGTAATGCAATATTTTATAAAAAATTGTACAATTCTTATGCTATTATAATTAACTATACTCACAATTAATTATTAGATCGCATTGCACATATTCTTAATCAAAAAGGTATCGTGCAAACCTCTCTTAAAATGGCAATAACACGCAAAAAGAAAAAAAGAATTTGTGCAAGTTGTGCAAATTTAATCTTACAAAATAATGGCTCTCTTAACAGTCTTAGAGTATATTAGAAAAAGTATTTGTATATTTAAGTTAAAATGTTTTTTTCTTTGAAAATTCTTTAAATGGTTTGAAGCAATATAAATTAAATATTTAGAAATTATAGATCGGTTCATTTATTACTAAGCAAAATTATCGTAATAATTTATGGTTACAAACAAAATCATCAATAAATATAACTACGTTTTATTTCAATTTCAAGCTATTGTTATGATCCTTTTATGTGTATGGTAAATTATTAATGAATGTACTCAAATCTCATTATAATGTTTTGTATTTTAAATTAACTACTATCGTTTTTTATAAGTGACTAAAGAAATTAATTTTACATGAGAGGCAAATAATATTTTTTTCATTTGAATAACAATGCCAATTTAAAATATTTTAAGAAGATTACGGTACATTCAAGCTATGAAAACAGACACTTAAATATGTTAATAAACATGAAAATATTCTAAAACACTAGTGAGAGTTACTTATATTTATACATGTAAAACGAAAAATAAATTTAAAAAAATAAAATAGTAAAAGCACAAATGCAACAAAATACTCTTTTTCATCTTGCTCAATGATTAAAATACCTGGGCATTAAATCTTAAAAATATGAAAGCGAATTTGAACATGAAAGTATAGTTACCTTTTTTTGTTGTTTAAACAGGGTTCTCCTGTTTTTTCTTGTCTGTATAAGCGCAGGAAGCTAAAAGAAATTAGTTCGAAAGTCAAATTGACGCAAAGTTTCCTAAATTTTATTCGGAAAGAGGTCTTTTTCTCAGGGTCATTCTGCCCCATTTTTTTCATTCGTCCTTAATCATGTCATAAAACTTAATCGTGCTTTTCATCGCTTTTGTTGAGGATAATCTGTACCAAAATCTAACTCTTTCAATAGTACCTGAACTCACGCATACAAAATAGTAAAATTTGCAGGAAATTACCTGAAAGAGAGGCAATCTGATGCCGAAATTCTTCCTTAACGCCCCTCCACCATGGGACCAGTGGTGAAAAACAAGGCTTTAAATACTCATGAATACTTCTTAAAAAAATAATTAACTACAGACTTCGAGGGGAACAGAAGACTTCTAGCTCTTATGATTCTATCTTTTCTCAGAACGGGAAGCAGTTATCGAACCCTTGCTGACCATGAATGCACATTCGATCTTTTGGTTGTTACAAAAATAAAAGAGAACCGGGATAGCTAAAATCTAATATTCTTTTTCCCTGGAGCACGCCTGAACAAACTTCTGACTAAGGGCCAAGCCTTTGTGTAGCTTCTGAGTGCAATGTTTATTACTGTCAATCAATAAACAGACGAAGGGAGAATTGTCATTTACAAGGAAATAACATTCCCAATGGATTTTTCCCATCCTAAATGAGTTATCTATATTTTACTTCAAACGATCTTTTCTGACCATCCTCTTTGAATGAGAATTTATTCATGCTTTCTGATCCCATACCACTCCTTGTCTTCTCATTACTTTCAGTAATTTTACCAGCTTTTAAACTTTTCTTATTATGGGTTCTGAGATTCAGAATTCACATGGAAATAAATTGTTTATCGTTTGAAGCCAGTGACATACTACTCTTAATATGACCACTGATAACCCTTTACGACTTTTTGCTTACTCATCTCCGGCACACTGTAGCGAGGGGGGAGGCGTATAATTCATACGGGGTTAGTTACACCCCTGATAAGGAGGAATGTTGTTCAGGAATGTTCTCCTCAGAATTTGAAACCCATTCTTATTATACGCTTCACTGCGGTAGAGCGAATCATTCAAGTCCCCCTGATTTCAAGAATTAGTCTGCAGACTTGAATTTCAGTGGTACATAATAATAATTTTGTGACAAAACGTACGATAGGAATCTGCAAGCGCACATTTTAGTTTTTGATCATAATGGAGCCCCTGTGTATAGCTTTCACCGCACCACCCACATGGCCGTCCCTACCCATGGTTAACTTTCTCTGTGATAGAAAAACTTAAAATGTAGAAATACTAAAAGGAAATTATCAAACAAGTAACACACGTGTTTTTCTCAAAAATGAAACATATGAAAGCAAATAGTGTAAAAATGATCCTATGAAACCAATACAATAACTTAATTAATTTAACAAGTTAAATTTAATTAACTTAACAAGTTAATTAAATTTAAGTCGACCAATAATAAAAAAATGCCAATAAAATTCAGACCTTATGAAAGTATGTAATTATCCAAGTAATCAATTATTTCAATAGCCAAACAATTTTTTCAAAAAAAAAAACATTTCAACTATTTCCCTGTTTGATTCGTTCATCAATTTAGAGAAATCTCACTTAAATATTTCCCTATTTCTGTCATGCTGACTGAAATAAAACTGATCCTAAACATAAAAAATACTTCGATCTCTTTTTCCCCACATTCTCAAAATATTAATACAAAAATCTAAATTACAATAAATCACGAACCTTAAAAGGCCAAGTTTTTTCGAAAGGACTAAACGACTAAATACTTGCAATTGCTTTTAGTCATTAATATCTCGGATCAATTTTTTTAACTTGGAATCAAAAACATGTATTGAAGGCCAAAGTTCTGAAAATTAATTGCAATTTTTTTGTTGAACACATTGAACTTTTAAATGGAGTTTATCAGCTTGGGGCTACTGCTGTTGCCTGGGCTCCTGGAGGCCGTCAAGTTCGCCAGCCTATTAATTCCGCCTCCACTCACCCTAACAAGTAGCAAAAGATCGTATTTCTGTGAGCTTTTTTGAAACAAAAAAATTACAATTGAATGTAAATAACAATTTCTTTGAGAAAAAAGTAATAAAAAATATCAAAGAAGACAAGGAGGTCAAACCATATAAAATTTTATAAGGTATTGATATGAAATGGTTAAAATCAAAATTCCCGCCGATCTCCTCTACCAGTGCGACTTTAATATTCACTCACTCACCTGATCCCCTCTACAAGAAATAATAACAGGTTACATTATTGATGCGAAATGTATTGCATTGAACTTAATCTATGCACGCCAAGAGTAAATTTCTTCAAAGAGAAACGGTAAGTGCTTATAAAACTAAGCATTCTCATCTACAAATTAGATTATCCAATTCGTCAACGTTTATTTGTCTTGCAACAATTTATTAAAGAGTTTTACACGCTTCACACTTCATTTGCCTTCACATCAGCAAAATAGTTGTTCTGCTGAAACTCATGAAATTGAAAACGTGTCAGTAGAATAACAATAGTAATGGCATATATCGCACAACACTTACACTGAAATCGTTTGAAAGCATTTTTGTTATTCTTTAACGCTTTAGTTAAATTCTCCAAATCTTATTTACAGCTGCCTTTTGTCGGATACGCGTTAGTTCGTGATTTGTCGTGTACGGTCATTTAATTGGTAAGTTTGTCTAAAGATAAATATTTTTTCTAAAAGAAATATAGGTTATAAATGTAGAAAATGAAGATTATTTTATCAATCTAACATGGATAAATGGATTATTTGGAAGTATGAAAACCACTAAATTGAAGAGGAGGGGTGAATAAAAGTTCCTTCGTAAAATGTTATTTACTAAAGTTTAATTAAAAGAAAAGTACAGGGTTAATTAAATCCAAATTATTTTATACAAAACGTTTACTTAAAATGAAAATATTACGAGAGATTAATTATTCCCAAACATTCCATGAAAACAAATTGTAATAAATTTTAGTAATATAACTAATAATTATGTTACGAATTAGGCTTAAATAATCAGTCAAAAATATTTCGTAATAAAAAATGCACAATAAAATAGAATATCTTCCATACGATACAATATTCACCACACTTTCTATCCTCTATGCAAAGCTGCAATTTAGCATAAGGATTAAAAATATGTAGAACGGGAAATAGCCTTTCAATAGTGTAAAACTCTACGCTGTTTATCATCAAAAAGGAATTATCACTACGAAATAATATAAAATGGTTGGCTATCATTGAATAAACATAATAATTTTACGAAAATATTCGATTAAGCCTAAAATTTATAGAACGTTTTTAATTGATAATGGTTCTAAAAAATTCTTGACAGCTTTAAGCTTATCAGGATGCGGTTTTATTATTCTAATCTAGTTTAAATACCAATTCGGTAATTGGGTTAAGCCATTATTTGAAAAAAAAATATACTTGATTATAAATGCATTGAAAAAGGTTCAGATCTTGGTGAATCAATGAACAATAAGCAAGTTTTTGCCAGATTAAATGATATAAATCCCAATTCAAAGCTGTGTTTATACAGCAGACCTTTTTCCCCGTTTTTAATGGTTAGCTCACCAGTTTGTATACATCATGAACATTACGTAAAAAACGAGGAGATGGTATTCATTTTGAGAACTGTATCGTGGCGTCCATCTTTTATTTTAGCAGTTTTAACATCAGATGAGAGAACTGTGTTTCTTCTATGCTCAAGTAGGGAAGCAAAGGAGGGTACTATTTTGGTCTAAATTTGATTATAAAGATGAAGGGAATAAAAAAAGGAAATTTGAAAATGCAATAGCATGTTAAAGGGAAGTAAAATATAGTTATTTTCAAGAAAAGTTTAAATGAATATATTATGATATCTTCTACAAGGAATCTCCAATAAATCTATCAAAAATTTAAGGTTTAATCCTTAAACCTGTCAAAATATAAGTAAAACCCTTTGCTGCGGGATGAAATGAGATGCTTTCAAAATAGATTGTTCGTAATTACGAATATACTAGCCGTTACCCACCCGCTTCGCTGGGTATTTCATGAAGTTTTATACATATATACTATTTATACATATATGTATAATTACTATATCTAAGTCGTAGCATTACGAGTTCGATTGTTTTGAAAATATACTTATACCTGTAACTGTCGCTCTTGATAAAAAAAAGGCAGAACTTATATAATTTGCATTTTTGTATTTGTGTTTGCAATTACGTAACCTGTAACAAGTGGATTCCCGCAAAACAACTTTCGGTGGATTCTCTACTCCGTAAATGAACATGCAAGCCAAATTTCAAGTCTAAATCTAACACAAAAAAAAAAAAAATTTTACTATCAATACGTAATCCCGTTGAGAGCCGTTATCCAAAATAACCGTTCTTAGCGGATTTCAATTCAACAAAAGAAAAATGCAAACCAAATTCCATTATTATAGTCCTTGTAGTTCGAAAAAGGAATTTTTTTGTCAGTACGCCTCAGTAGCCCCCGGCTCGCATCATGATTTGAATGAGGATAATTATCTATAACTCCTTGAGCCCCCCCCCCCAACGCCACTTGAGGGTCTGTTTTCACAAAACCCATTTTATAGGAAACTGTACTCTATGAAAGGAGTGTGCTTACAAATTTGAAGACTGTGTGTCTTATAAATTAAAAAATTATAGTTTGAAAAAAACTAAAAAAACATGCTTTTATACTGTGAATCGAACTAAAAAGTAAAAAATAATTCTTAATAAAGAATAAAATGATTAAAAGAAATGAATGTCATTGTGATAAAAGCGTGGGGTGCTTTGTACTACATTTTTACACTAATTCAGCTTTCGGAAAGAAGTTAAAAATTATGACAATTCATACACTTATAGAACACCCACGCTTTTACCCAATGACATTCATTTTCTTGTTAATCATTTTATTCTTTATTAAGAATTATTTTTTTACTTTTTAGTTCGATTCACAGTATAAAAGCGTGTTTTTTAGTTTTTTTCAAACTATAATTTATTTTTCATTTTTTTAGTTCGAACTACAATAAAAGCGTGTTTTTAGTTTTTTAAACTATCATTTATTTATTGTTAAATTTATCCTTGAGTTTGATATTTGAAGCTGGAATTAAGTGGCTGTAGAATTAGTCTTGCTCTTCAATGGATATTAATTAACGGGTCTGAATGTATTTATTCTCTCTGTTTACGAGGCCTTGAATGAGTCCCGTATCGTTATATTAGATCCGTCTCTTTTGAACAGGTCAAACAAATAAAAAGTGTGTAAAGAAGAAAAAGTTCGAATTAAAAAAATTTTTGAATGTACCATGTTTTTTATATAACGGACTAAAATTATAAAATTCCTCCTTTTCGTTTTTTTTTTCTTTTTTACTTTTCATTTTATGCATTATTATCCACTTCGTCTATTGATGTCCAAATTTCAAGTCTCTAGCTCCTCGGGAAGTCACACAGTTTAAAATCAATTACAAAAATTCCACCCGGACAGACATTAAAGAAAGCGAGTTAATAAAAGCATGGTAAATATGAAGTGTCAATCATTTATTCACCTTTAAACGTGTTCCTTTCATGTTAATTCGTATATCACTTCTAAAATGTATTCTTTTAAAAAATAAAAAATATTTAGCACTTAGAACGCAAATTTATTTTTTTTCTACATCCACGAGCCTTTTTTTTATTCATTTTTTTCAGAAAATTTTATATTATGCTTAGAAATTTGCTAACAACACACCCACCCTCCAATTTCTCAGATACAAAAAAAATTTTTTTTGTTTATTTCTATTAACGCAAGTGTATTTTATACTTCATAAAATTAGCTTTAAATTCAAACAGTTGCTTTAAGTTTATACCTTATTCTTTAGTCGCTAGATCTGAAATAAGTCGTCAAACCTGGAAATGATGTATGAAATTAGTCGCCATATCTGGAAATGATACATGGAACAAGTCGCCAAATTTAAAAATGATATATGCAATAAATCGTCAAATCTGGACGTTTTATCTGGAATTGTTGCCAAATCTGATTATCCTTATTCCTGAAGATCCTGAAAAGGACAATGGGACAAAATTATGAAATTATTGTATTGTCATCAGTCCTTGACAAGTGTGCGAAATTTCGAATGAATCCGATCTTTTTAAGTGGGTAAAAATCGATTTCTAAGATTCCGTTACATGCAAGTGAAAACTATAAAAGTGTGTTAAAAAATTGAAAAAATTATCTATAACGCCCCTTGAGTTCCCACAATGCCACCTAGGCGTCGATTTTCACAAAACACATTAAAAAAAGCATCTTTAATCCATGAAAGGATTCTGGTTATCATACGTTAAGACCGCACGTCCAGTAGTTTAAAAATAGAAATAATTATCTATAACGCCCTGTAAGTCCCGCAATGCACTTGGGGTCGATTTCACGAAACGCATTTTGTAGCGTATGTCTAACCTATGAAAGAATCTGCTTACCAAATTTCAAGACTGTGCTTCTAATAGTTTAAAACTCAGAATAATTATTTATATCTCCCCTGAACCCTCCCGCAACACCCTTTGGGGGTCAATTTTCTCAAAACCGATTTTGTAGCGGATATTTACTCCATGAAAGAAACATGCCTACAAATTTTCAAGTAGTTTAAAAACGAAAATATTTATCTATTACGCCCCTTAATCCCTATTTTCCCAAAACCCATCTTGTAGCTTATCTCTACTCTATGAAAGGAATCTATTTATCAAATATAAAGCCTGTGCGTCTAATAGTTTAAAAATGGAAACAGTTATATATAATGCCCTCTAAGCCCCCGCAATTTAACTTGTGGGTCAATTTTCACCAAACTCCTTTTGTAACGGATATCTACTCTATGAAGGGAATCTGCTTACCCAATTTCAATATTGTAAGTAGAGCAGTTTAAAAATGGAAACAATTATTTATAACGCCACTTAACCGCCCGTAACGCCCCTTGCGGTTCACAAAAAATCCGTTCTTAACGGATCTCTACTCTATGAAAGGAACATGTCTACCAAATTTCAAGTCTTTAGGTTGAATAGTTCCGGAGATATCGTGATTAGTCAGTCAGTGAGTGAGTCGCTTTTCTCCTTTACATATATAGAGTACGAATACACTATTAGATAGATAGAAAAAAATATATTAGAATTTTAAGTAAATAATAATTTATAATACACACACCCGCACATACATATATATATATACATATATGTATATGTTTGTCTTACTTTTTTATCTTGCAATGTTTCAATTACTGTTATCAGAAGTAAAATTTCACAATGAGTGCAATGGTACTTATTGATTTTTTCGAAGTATGAAAATAACTATTTACATTTAGTTCGATTTCGACTGTGAAAAGCATTTCTTGCGCAAAAAAGGATGTTTTGTTATCAATAAATCAGTGTTTTAGGTCTTCTATATGCGACAATGCTCAGTCATTCTTTTAAGAAATGACCTTAACCCTAAGTCGAAAGAGGAAAATGCAGGTTACTCTTTGCAATTAACTTTTAGAATTGAGATGAGGGTATCATAAATTGAGGAAGTAGGTAAGACTTTTTAATATATAACATCCCTTACAAAAAATTTGTTCTTTCAGAAAAAAGGATAGGATGACAACGAAAATCTTCCTTTATGGCATATTTTTTAGTGCATTGTCCCTCACTTTGTGCAGAAGAGACATCTGGAATGATGTAAGTATACGATATAAGAATTATTAAGTTACTATTATAGTTACTTGTATATATATTTATTATCGTGGATTGTATATATATAAGCAGATAAAAAGTCATTGTAATAAACTAATATAATGTTTTCTCAATATTTTTTTTCTTTTTAAAAGCATTCAAATTCAAATTCTGTCCACACATTAAATGGTAAACAATTTTTTATTCTTTAAAAGTATAAATTGAAACAGACGTGCGCATGTTATTACATCTTTCAAATTATTACGAAAAAAATTATCATTAGCAAAGAGGCCTTTGAGTTTTAATTATAATCGATTCAATACATTTCATTTCCAATCTGTCTGGATCAATAAGGCACAAATTAGTGTACTTGGTAATTTTTTAACAGTACGGTAAAACTGAAAAATTGAAACTTAATTCGTGTTCCATTATTTTATTTGAGTTCCCCAATTTTTTTTTCCTATCCAATAGCATAAAATATATAGACAGAGAGTATAGAGAAAATTTACAGATGCTATGATCTAGGATTTTTAAAAGGATTTAAAAAGTAAATACTCAAGGAATTAGAATAAAGTGGTATCTAATAGGTATAAAATTGGAATACTGCACAAATTCCTAAAATTAAAAATATAAAATAGGAAATGACTATGCCAAACTTAAAAGCAAAGTGAATGAGTGAGTATTCATTAACGTCACTCTTTAAAAAAACACGAAGGCTATTGGCGACGGACCTGGTAATTTTAAATCTCACCAAACCCACGGAAGAACATTCGGGACTCGACTGATTTAAAGTTCATCATCTCCTGTACAGGTGGTCTTTAGTGCCTCTAAGACTCGAACTCATGACACTCCGGCCACGCGCCTATAGCTACTAGGCTACCGCCGCTACACGTAAACGCTGAAGGAAGAGCTACTGGAAGCGTTTGTAACAATTTCCTGTCACACAGCTGAAAGTCGACTTTTTTGTGTGGATAGGATACACACATGCACCCTTAAAAGTGGCGCGGTCTTGTCTTGGACATCGCCCCAGCAACATTTGACACCACGAGGAACCCCCACGAACTGAATGTAACTCTAGGATAAAGAGGCCATCCGCTATCATTCCGAAACCCTAGAGAGGGCAGAGAGTGAAAATGGTTTTGAAATTTCGCTGAGAAATGTTGCAATCTCCTCCCTCACAAACAACAAAATTTGAACTCCAATGAACGAATCAATCCTTTTAATTAATCACTGTAATTAATAGCTGGGACATAAATACACTAAATATTAATTAATATCACGCTATCATTATTTAATTGAAACGTCACACACTGAATAGGTTTCGTGAAGATGCATTTACTTGAAAAGCCCCTTCACACACACACAAGGGAAGCTTTAGTTACTTCAAGACTTGAACCAATGATTGAACAGAAATATCACCGGCCTCATGCTCGTGGATATTACATTACTCTTAATCAGTAGAGAGAGTTTGTCCCTTTCTAAATGCTGCATAATATTAGGGAGATGTAAATAATCAAAAATATCGTTCTTTATTATTTTACCAAAAGAATGGGAAAATTCCATTGATCTGTAAGGAAAATCAACTTTTAAATGAAGCTTCAATAAGACTATTTATATGATGAACGAGTTGTACTTTATACAACCTTTTCTTTTTTACAAGCTTTTATTTAACTTGCAATGTATGTAATTTGTTTGAGTGGAATCTTGCAACTCAATTTTGAAGCTGATATCTTCAACTGATTGAGCTGAAATTTTGTATACACGTTTAGCTTGGATGACAATGCATGTTTTGACTATTTATATTCTGATATTGCAATTAGTTAAAAAGATATTAATTAAAAACGTTAAGAAACCGGTTTTTGGCGCCAACCCTGATTCGTGTGCATTGTTGTAACAATGTTATTGTTACAACAATGACAAAAGTTGGCGAGGAAAAAAAGTTTTCAGCCAAACTGGAATTTCAAGACTTGCTGCAATGACTATATTAATTAACTTTGTTTAAAATAAATTAAAAGTAAAAAATATTTTTTTAAATAAACTTTTATTTAAATGCGCTAAAAAGAATAAAATAAACCCAATAGCTCCATTTTTTCCGTTGCTTAAAGAATTATTCAAATAAAAATGAAAGTACTTTTTCTTTTACAATCACTTCTTGGGTCTTTGGGTCTTTTATGTAACTTGCAATGTATGAATGTATGTATGTAATTTATTTGGAATCATACAACTCAATTTTGAAGCTGATATCTTCAACCGAATGAGCTGAAATTTTGAATACTCGTTTATTTTGGATGGCAATGCATGTTTCGGCTATTTATATTCCGATATTGCAATTAGTTAAAAATATATTAATTAAAAACCTTAAACGTATAATTGTTTTACCCCTGTGGGCTGTTTATTCCGTTGTGCTCGGCAACGCAAAATAAAGAACGAGATGTGAAATTTTTTTTTTAATTTTGACGTTTTTAAAACAGTTATCTAATTTCATCTATGGAACTCAGACAAAGAATAAATGCTGAATTGGAAAGATCCTTTATTTCGCCACGATAAGGTATACTGTTTTTTACAAAACAATAATATATATATTTCTTGCGATTTTTTCTTAAAATGGGTCAAAATCGATGTGTTTTTATGAAAATGATGTTTAAATTTTTGCGCATGAATTTTTTTTCATTTAAATGAATCGACACTCCGTACTGAAACAGCCCATGCCTTGCCCTTTTAGAATCCATCATTTAAAAAATAAAATGCAAAAACTTTTTTTACGAATTTTCAAAAGATACTAAAAATTTTAATTAAACATTTAATTTATGAAGATAATCTCACGAAACTTTTTTTTTCGTGTGTAGAACCATATTATCCGAGATCTGTACGAAGATTGAAAAAATTGCTTTAAAAATACGGATTTAAAAAAGATTGTGTTTTTCGTCTAATACGCTTTTTGCGAGAATTGATTCAGCTAAAGTTTAGCTAAAGTCTTGTTGTAAGACTGTTCGAAATTAACCAGCAAACGACCTCGCAACAACGATGCTTTGAATGGATGAACAGACTGAGAAACCTGTCCAGCGATAACTAAAAAGTAAAAAATAAATTAAAAGTAAAAAACCCTTTTTAAAAACAATCTTTTATTTAAATGCGCTAAAAAGAATATAAAATAAACTTTTCTTTAAGACTTTTTTTACTATCAACTTATAACGTCATTACACAATTTATATGATATAAAAGGTTGTAGCGAGATTTGCCTGCGTAGATAAACAAGTAAATTAAATAACTTCATCTGATTGATTTTAATTTTTAAAATTTTCAAACTAAGTAAATACGAGTACTTTAATCACGCGACGAGCTTTTATATCATATAAATTGTGTAATGACGTTATAAGTTGATAGTAAAAAAAGTTTTAAAGAAAAAGTTTATTTTATTCTTTTTAGCGCATTTAAATAAAAGCTTGTTTTTAAAAAGGGTTTTTTACTTTTAATTTATGAAAAAAATAACGCATTTAACTGGATTCTCGAACTACTAGGTCTCGGTCTTAAAATGCACCTAATTTCATTCTGTGGAAATCTATACTTCTGATACAACTAAAAATTTACATAAAATTCTGATTCTTTTGAAACATTAATATAATCACTCATTATATCTGTATGTAGAAATAAGTTAAAACAAAAAAATAACTAAAACATTTTTAGATTGATATATGAAGTGAATGTACAAAAAATAAATTAAGCGATCTTAGTAAAATCAAAGGAAATCTTAGAGATATTTTGAACACAGTTTCCTTTTCTCAAGAACAAAAATTGTGAAAAAAAAAGTAAAATACTCACTGCATTATTTATAAAAAATTCATTACAATATATTCAATAAGATCGAAGAAATAGTAAGTAAAAACTGCATTTATTCACAAGAATTCGTCTATCTATCTTCATCTTTTTATAAAAAAAATTTGCATTAATTGATTTTTATAAGAAAAAAATACTTTTTGAAACAAAAATTTAAATGAAAGTACTTTGAAACTTTTTCTAAAATTATTTCTGAGTGAGCCAGATCGAAAACTACCACGAAATGACGCCTCGCTAAGCTGAGATATTTTTCAAACTTCCACATTTTATCAGCCTAAAATTTTCGAAAGATTTTTAGTTAAAACTATTGCTATATGTATCTTACGTACTTACCATTTACGTAGTTCATTGCTTTCATACTTACCATGTATGGAATTTCGTACTTACACACATGCTTACCATGCATAATTTCATTACTTACATTATTACCATACATAGTTTTATGCACTATATACTATTCATTTTAGCCTTTTTATAGATCTATCCAATTTTGAATTTTCTCTTATCACGAGTAGTCGTCATACAGAACTAACACTTTAATTTAAAAACCAACATTTTAATTTTGTGAAGAAAGCTTCTAAATAAGTGCCAACAGCTTTAT